>JAQPPZ010015824.1:34367142-35005000 GCA_028583015.1 Wollemia nobilis
GAACCCTATTGGAGAATAAAATTTCTCAAAGATAAAAGACTATGCTTTAATTTGCTCTAAAAAATAGAAAAAATACAAGGGAGTTGGCCTCAAACAGCCATTTTTTAGATTTACACTATGAGTGGTTCAACACTATTTACAATGATTTCTCAATAGTTTTCCTCCTCAATAATGAGTGGAATACTATGTCATTTCTCTTAAATGAATTTTCCAACAATTGATTCATTAAGTTCCTATTTTTTGCCAAGAATGCTCCATCTAGTTGCATCCCTTTCAAATTCGAAAGTAACTAATCTTTTTTCAATGTTCTTGATTATGCAGGTACCTTCTAAGAATGCCAGCCTCAAACATAATGTCATTCCCATCTTTCTCATGTGATCTTTAACTGGTTGGCTATGTTCCATGAAGTTTCCAAGATAGGAACAACAGAAGACATAAAGATGCATTTCCAGGATGTCAAGACACATTTTCGAGACATCAAAACAACTTTCCAAGACTGTGGGACATGTCTCAAAGACCCGGGACACATTGCCACGAAACATAGCTCTTTGGACACCTTTTCAATGCTCCTTCAGCTCTCATGTTGCCAGCTTCAGGGTTAGACTGCTTTTTGATATTTTTAAGGCCCAAACAATGGCATTTTGGACTGATTTTTGGTAGGCACATGGAATATGCTGAAATTTCAGCTCATTTCCAGCTCACATTACTGAGAAATAACAAAAGGGAAATGGAGCACGTTTGGCTGTTTTGAGATGTGAAAAGACCAAATTTTATTTCAAGCTCATATGACTGAGAAATCACAAAAGTGAAACAGAGTTAGTTTGGCTGTTTTGAGGGGTCAAATGAACAAATCTTATCATGAAACTCACAGATCCAATAGCTCTTTGATTTTTTTTCCTTTAAGATGAAGGATCACCAAATTTTGACTCTGTTTGGTTGAGTAATAATCAAAACAGCATCATTAGGTCAGAACTCTTCAACTAAATGTTTGATAGGTCAAATAGTGGCAGTTGGGTATGTATGCATTAGTGTGTGATGAATGCTCCTATAAAGTTCCAACCCATTCTGATGTCATACGATGGAATCAGCTTCTCCACCATTGTCCCCTATTTTGCCTTACCTGGTGACCAGGTGGCTCCCATCTCGCCTTCCTAAGTTGCTTAGCAAATTGTTTGAGTCATCATGCTTCTGAAGGTCTCATACAATCTAAAACATCCTCAAATCCTCCAATATCAGTCCTCTAACTCCAATAGGGAAATATTGTACTTGTATGAAACAAGTGTGTCACCTTGAACATTTGTCTTAACAATCATCTGGTTAGATATGGAATGATGGTCCTAAGTAAAACCTGTGGTGTGTTCTACTTCTAACACTAACCTCGTGCCACTAGAAAAGAATGTGGCAATAAAGGAGTTTGCATAAAATTTGTCAAGCCTAGCCTATTTGTGACTAGAATCTGCTTGATATTGAACCATGTGTATCTACCAAGTCAATCCTCATTTGCTTGCAAGCAGTATGCAAGATGTTGTGGATCTGTTTGCAAACATTCCATAAGTGCCTTTCATCTGGCCCAAGAGTTGTTCCACATCAGACCACATCATGACCATCCCACTCAGCCATATTAAAGTCTCTTCCAATGAGATACTCGGCTATAGGAAGGGTGTAGACCATCCACTGACAAAATTGGCACAGAACAATGAAGATGTTAGGGGCATGCATCCAGTAGAATCCTAACATTTATCTTCTGATGTTAAAGTCACCCAGCAGCACCAAGAAATAGGGTCCTCACTTTTATTGAAGATGCTGACCAAGAGTTGACCACACACAGTGTGCCTCCTTTGCCTTCATCATGAGTAGTAACAAACACAATTTTATTTGTTCATTGGTACTCACAATATTAAACCCATTACTTTTGTTTCTCGAAAGATGAGCACATCTGAATATAGATTTCCAATGACTGAGAGAATTCCGGATAACATTATCCATATTCCTAAATAAACCATGAGGAAAAATGCTCTTCTTTCATTTGATTAGACTGAGACCTATCATGGAGTGACTTTCATATCCCCAGGACTCCAAAAGTCACACCTATAGATGCCTACTCACAATCTGACTGTGCTAGATGACTTCTTTTCCTCATTCCTATTAATCAAATGATACACACACACATAGAGACAGAGAGAAGCTATATTTAAATCAGATATATATTTGGAAAAATTGCAGATTTCCCGCAATCTCTTGCACAATTTGCGAGAAATTGCAGGCTGCAATTTTTTTTTTGTTTTGTTTCAAAAAAACGGCACAAATAAAATCATCGACTCGCAATGATTTTTGCATCGATTTCTTGCTGATTTTTCACTAAAAACTCCACAAAAATCGGCAACTATGGCAAATTTCGGTTTTAAAAGGGGTTTTGCCCTCATTTTGCCATTTTTTCTTCTCCCCCTGCTCAGAAAGAAATCTTCCTAGAGGTCAACCACGAACTTTAAACCATGTTTGGAGATCGAATCGACGGATTTAACATATGAGAGGATTGGAGGAGATATACCATGATGATCCCATACCTAAGGAGCCTCCAATTCAACCACCTGTCCAAAGCCAACCATCCAATTCAAGGACGAGGAAGGGAAAACAAAGAACAGTTTAAAAACTGCTTTATATTTTGAAATTTTGAATTTGTATGATGTATTTCGTTGGATTTCATGATCAAGAACTGTAATTGTACTCTTTTTTATGAATATCTAATATAAAATCAGCTTTCTGGCTCTTCAATTGTTGTTTAAAATGTTATTTTTAATTGAAAATTTTTCTTCCACTTCTTTTTTTTAAGTTTTCCCAAGTTGCCGATAAAATCTCCAAAATTGGAGTGTCAAATTTATCCCAAGTTGTGATTTTTCCAACTATGATTTCAATCAAATAAATTTGATAAATAGGGATGAGAAAAAGAAGTCTAGCACACACAGATTGTGATCAGGCAACCATAGGTGCAATTTTTGGAGTCCTTAGGAGATGAAAATCACTCCATGATAGGCCTCAGTCTAATCAAATGAAAGCAGAGCATTTACATATATATAGACACACCCACATATTCTAAGTTCGAGGTGCTGGTCTAGTCCTAAGGTAAACACCTCCAAGTTGTGAAGACTGTAATTCAGGAGTGTTTATCTCATACTCTTTTTACTGTTTACACTATATATGTCAGTATATTTAATGTAATGTGTTGTAGTTCAAGATATATATATTATATACACAGGAAAGGTGTGTCAGTGTGTGAACCCTAATGCATCATTCAATTTTATGTTTCCATAGTATATTACAACACCTGGGAGCCTTGCCAAGACTCTAAAGTCCTGCAAGCGACTCAAAGATTCATAATGCAATGATCTCAATATGTTTAAAACAGATTTACAAATGTATAGTACAATGATTTCAACAGACATGATTCTAGTTTCAAAGCAATAGAAACAACACAAGTATGTAACATGAAAACTATTCATATGTGCAGGATAGAAACCACATCAAAAACCAAGTTAGAATCACAAACAGAAACAAGGATGTAGTCACCCAGAGCATTGACCAGAACATGACATATTTCGCATCGTCATTACCAATGTCATCCACAGATTCAACGGCATATGATAAAGCTCCCTCTATGCATGTCACAGGAGAAACATAAATGAGGCAAGGTTGCATTGGCTAAGGCAACGATCCAACACACATATCTAATCATCCATTTCTAATATGAGAGTTAAATGTAGACATTATATCCTAACTCAAGGATAGTGATACCATCTACTTTATTTCTTCATTTAATTCATGCTCAACATAATATAGCAAACCTTCATTTGTTATGCCTACAAAATTACAAAAATGTATTAGGAAAACCTGGTTTTTGCCTCTTCCCTTGACACCAGAATATTGAAGATGCTACCTGGGAAAGAAACTCAATTCCTTTGTTGCAGTTCATCCATATAGCATTTAGAGTTAGATACAAATGCCAAATTTATAGAAAGAAAAAGTTGAAACACTAGGGAACGCTTGATTTCTTTCCTCATTTCCTCTATGCCCAATAGTTTGAAAATGTCATTTCAGAAAATATTTTCCTAGTCAAAAAGTTGGAAAAGTAGAAATAAATTCAGTTAAGAAGATTGTTTAATACCATATTAGTCCTGTAAGTAGTGTGGAAACAGTTAGGAACTTAGGACTTATGTCACCTTTCCCTAGTTTTGGTTAAACAGATAACAGGAGTAGGCTAAAGAAAGCATTGGAGAATAAAGTTAAACTGTTTCCTAAGTACCTAGTTGCATCTTCTAGATGAAATTGCTACTGTTGCCATTAGTATTTGCATGCAATTCAACATTCTCTATTTGTACCATCATGTTTCTGCCCTTGTGGATCTCCTACTTGATCTACCTTTTACTTTTTGAGGAATTATTTAAAACATACAGATTGCATAATCTCAAGACAACAAACCAACACCACTGCGCTCTACAGCGTATGTCTACTTAATATTTCATTAGGCAAGTTGAATATCAACAGAGAAAAAAAAAACACAATGAAACATTTGTTTATTTCTTTATTCTAAAAAAGCACCTACAGAAATAGCAGATATTCAATCTATTTCTTTAGATTGCAAATTTTGCTATACAGAAATTGTATAAATAATATTTCAATACAGTTTTTATTTTTTTTAAGATATATCATCACTTCAAGAGATACTCAACATCTACAAGAAAACACTCTAAATGCCAAGTATACTCTTTTTAATGTCCGGACCAAGAACCTGAGATAAGAATCTGACCTGAATTCTAGATGAACTACATGTATGCTACTGCCAAGCTGTTTCCGGGTTGGCAACACTTTGATTGCAACCCATCCCTCTGGTGAAGGTGTATAACGCACTGCATTCAACAAGAAATCTGCCAAAATCTGCTGCAACCTCACTTGATCTCCATAGAAACACATCGTCTTTACCTCACTGGGAATTTCACTAATCAACTGCAAGCCCTTCTCTCTCAGTATAATCATGCCTTGACTTACAACAGCATCAATAACGGTTCCCAGGACAAATTCAATGGTGTCTAATTCCATATACCTGTTAAGTCAATCGAAAGAACAATAGAAAACCAGTGTTATTAACTCACATAAGCATTCATTAAATTCCTTTAGGTGACATTGACAATGACTAAATGGCATTGAAAGATAAGAAAACAACAAGCATCTAAGCAAAATTAGGTTGTGTAACCAACTAAGAGGAGAAAACACAACCTCATATGCACAATGGAAAGAAATAGTAAACAGCTCTCATTTTCTCCCAAACCATGTGTTGAACACCCATGAGCATTGGGTGTAATAGCCATAGTGTCACAACCTGATTTATTCAACTTATTTTAATAAACAATTTCCTATTTTGTGCTCGATTATTAGTTGACACGTGGCTTTGATGACTCATCACTTATGCTTAGTAGGATAGCATAGTCAATATGATGTTTGATTTTATGCATAAATGATTTAATGATATGCATATTTGGCATGATGACAGTTATATGATGCTTGTAAGACATCATTTATGATAGAACTATGCAATTTTGTTAAGTGATTTTATGACTATTTAAAAAATAAATAACTCAATAAATAAAATAAAGACTAACTATCATTTTATGGCTGGAGTGTTCAACAGGATCACCCTCAACCAGATCGCATGAGGGAGGGTATCATCAGGGATATTTACATTCAAAAGAATGGCATGGGGAGAGGAAATCATGCACACACGCATACTAGATGCATATTGCATTTGTACACATCATAAGCTTGCTGCCTGCTGCATTGAAATTTTAATGAGTGACATATTGCTGCTTATGATATGTTTGCACGATGGTATGTGATGTTTGTAACTATTCGATCATAATTATAAAGGGTGAATTGTAATTTATTGGTTTTGAAAGAGTTTTAGACTTGAGGGATACCCTTTCAAAAAATAAAGTGCTTGATGGATTATTTACCTCCACCTTTTATTTGAGAGAGAGAGACAGAACATAAGTGTTAGTGTTAAACCCTAGGAGGGATGGCTAGACCATGCTTGTTGGAAGGGACACTCAACCATAAAAGATTGACCTACCATTACTTAACCTTTCTAAGGTGCCAAAAATTTATAAGAGGGCCATAAGTCCTCAGATTACAGCCATCATAGTTTGGTTTTGGGTAACCTAAGGTTGGAAACCTTGTCGAGCACTTGCTTTGTTAACCCCACATTAAACCAATGTTTAAACCCTCTTTTGGACGGGCACCTCCATTGAGTTAGGGTTTTTTAAGAGAGTTACGGAAAAAGTGTGAGCGTTGAAGGTGAACTGGACTATTCTTCTGATTTCTTGCCTGCCCTTATGGGATTCTAGGGGTTGAGAGAGAGAGAACCGCCAGTTCAGAGGAAAAAGGGCACTCGAAGCGCTTGTATCCAGGACTTAAAATAGAAACCCTTGTGGCCATGGAAGGACACACACTGATCAGAAAGCTATAGAGTGGATCTTGCTTGGACTTTTGGAAAAGCTTTTGTAAATTGAAGATCCAGCTAGGATTTCAAGGTCATCTGAACCAGGTACCCAATTCTGCATACATCTGCAAAGTGTATGGATGAATGAAAAATAGATTTCAAACTCCTCTCTTTTGTTACTGCATTCATACTTGAAAAGAAAACAAGAAGGGAAAAACCCCATCTGCATACTGTCTGGTACATGTTGCTTTTCGAATATAAAGAATGGATGCTGTTTGCTGAAATGAAATAAAAGCATAAATATTACTCTTTTAAATGTATGCATATATCAAAAAGGGAAAACAGGAAAGGTTCCAACTGCATTTATGTTTGCATTATTCTTGTATTTTAAATTCAAAATGGAAAATGGAAAATGCTGCTGCATTTTTGATTCAAGCGTGTCTAAGTTCAGAAGGCATGACGTGTGCATTCTCTTCTGTAAATTAGAAAGAGGGATATGTCTGATTTCTTTAATAGAACCTTCTCATTTCATGTAATAGAAAACCCTTCTTTCTGAAACTTTTTGTGAATATATATGGAACCCGTGTTGGGTGAAGATGAATACTCAATTTTTGAAACCCTACTGTTGTGTCTCTTGGACTTGCAGAAATGAGGATTTTTTATTCCCTTGAGCATTATATTTTAATCCTGAGGGACACTGTGAATTCCTTCTTCGTTTTTTGTTACATTGGTTGTGTCAACTCTGGGGATTCTTGCTATGTATGTCAGGTCCAGAAAAATATCTTGTTGTCA
This sequence comes from Wollemia nobilis, assembly GCA_028583015.1. NCBI lineage: Eukaryota > Viridiplantae > Streptophyta > Pinopsida > Araucariales > Araucariaceae > Wollemia > Wollemia nobilis. The sequence continues at coordinate 34,374,422 of JAQPPZ010015824.1, forward strand.
TGAGGAGCAAGGGTTTAAATCTGAGTTAAAGTCTGTTTTCCTGAGTTAAATTTGTGAGTCACATGCTGTGAGTGCCTTAAGAATTTTGCATAGGAAAATTTCTGACTGCTTGAATTGTGGTATAAATCTCTTCATCTGTAGGAGAATGAACCCAGATCCTTCAAAAAGGAGTTTGTAGGGATAATGCTGCCTGTGAGATGAACAGGTGTTATATACTGCTTTTAAAAAAGTCATGATAGGCCCAGTTTGGATGGATGCTTCCATAGAAAACTTAGAAAGATAAAACCCTTCTAATATGGCAGTTGTGCTGAATCTGGCCTGAGACACTTTAAAGGTATTCAAGCTGCCATTTGTTCAAACACTTTCATAGTAATGAACTGGTTAAGACTTCATGGTTTAAAGTTTGGATTGTAAATGTTATATGAAACACAATTTTGTACGTCTCATGGATCCAGTTATTGAAGGTCACATGGTTAGATATGCAACTGTTGCTTAATTGGATAGTTAGATGTTCTAGTTCAAGGCCAGTCCCAAAGAGTTGTTTGATATTAAATAAATGGCCTCTATAACTTTTAAATATCCCTGGTTGAAAAGTGCCATGCAGCTCGCTTGCAAAAGAATCTTTACAATGGAATTAAACCTGGCACTTGTTGATATTTTAAACCAGTGGGTAACCCTTGGGAGTATATACATGTACAAAACATGGGCTGTAACTGAAAAGTAAGACCTTAACAAAGGGAATGCCTGCTGTTTTCATCAAAGTGTTTAATGTCTTGAAAACATCCTGTTTGAAAATTGTGAAACAAGGAAGGATTTCATGTTGGGGAAAGAATTGCATGCTGTACTATGAAGCCAATAAAGTTGGCTGGAGAAACCATAGCAGATGGTGTTGAGACTTGTATTAAAGAATGCTTACACCTTAGCAATCTTCTGTAAATCAGAACACATCATATTGCTTGTATGTGTATGCTGTTGAATGCTGCCATTTTTTATAACAAATGTAAGAAAGGAGTGGTAGAGTTATATAACTCTAAGAGGCATAGATGGATGCATATGGATATGCATTGCAGGCCTGTTGAAATGAACATAAGTGAATATGCATTGTAAGTGCTTTCAGGCTGCTGATTTCTGTTTGCATATTGGTTTATGAGCATCGATGGGTGCATACAACAGTGGCATGGTTGATTGCATTTAGGCATAAACCCTACGTAGAGGATATTTACTGTACATAAAAAATTTGGCCAAAGCTATGATTTGTAGTAAATCATTATGTTCATTTGTGTGTTGAGCTGCATGATTGTTGTGATTGCTTGGAGATAGATTAACACATAGACGATGTACTCTCCTAACCTGTTGGTGTTGGTATTTACACCTTCGTATGAGCATCAGTACTCCCAATAAGGAAGTTGAGCCAAGGGAATCCCTATATATAGGATTTCATGTCTGCGTGGTAAACCGCTTTGATGATACTCTCCCTCCCTTGCAGCTGCAGCCGTTTTGAGCTGTTTGTGTCCTTTGACCACTACAGATGAGTGCATGCACCAGGGTGGTTGGTTCATGTGTAGTTACCAAAGGCTGTGAATGACATGTATGTTCACTGTATGAGTTGATGTTGATCATGAACATATGCTGTATTTTACATTGATAACAAAGTAATGGATGTGCTTTGACTTCATAAGAAGTTAGAAATACTTAACTTGTTGCAATTGATGTTATCATCAGAACTCATAAAGAGTTCAGAACAGATTCTCTCATTGTTATGTAACCTATTCAGATGATGTAAACTGTTATGTAACAAAAACTGAGGAGTGAATAAAACCAGTTCTGACATTTAGAACTAACATGTTAAAAGAATGCTGTATTCTGGGCATGAGCTTTCAAAAGCATTATTGATCATCGCATCTGATACTTATATATAGACCATCCAGTGTTGTACTTTACTTTGATAAAAATAAAAGGAGTATTTGCTTCATTTGACATCACACTTGGAAGGATAGATCCTTGCTATGGTAATTGCTTCTGTTAACTTGTAAATCATTTGCATTCTATATGAGGACAAGTTGCAATTTTATAATCAGCTGGAATATTTCATGATATGTGAATGTAAAATTGTATTATTATTGAAGTAAGGGAATGCTTGATAAACACGCTGCTGTTTGAAATGCATAATAAATACTTCATTGGTGTCTGTTAACAAATAAGACATAGATTCGTATTATGCATTATGCAAGTTGGAAATGAGAAGAACAGCTGTAGTATATGTAAACAAGAATTCAAAAGGGCTAAAAATTAGTTGATTAAGACTTGTATATGAGAGTTAAAACCTCTTGACAGTTTTGATAATAGTACATGTTTATAAGTGTTAAACCTGAGCAAGAGATAAACAAATTCTGATGTGCGAAGCAGAGTTGTTCGTGTTAGATAGATCCTTTCAAGGAGTACATTCTTATTGACTAACATTGAAGAAATTGAGAAGGAATGAATAAAATGCTTTATTATAGAATGTGAACAAATGCATACTTAAATTCCATCACAACCTTACTCATCTTTTATTACTATAGGAAGTAATAAGAAGAAGGCAATCCTTAGGGTAAGAAGGATAACATACTTGTCCATTGTTATGCATTAAACCTTGCATGTATGAAATGGTGGAATCAAGAATGGGTTATTAGAAATCAGACTTATATTCCGATTTGGGTTGACATTCCTAGTGAGTGGAATCAAAAATAAACCTACATGCGTTTTGAAGAGATTGATAAACCTATTCTAAAGATACTAATGCAAACAAAATCGTAAAATAGAAGGAAAAATAACATGCATTCACAATAAACACGAATATTTATCTTAGAAACCCTTGACCGGGAAAACCAGCAGAAACTCAGAGCCACACCTCTTTCTTTTTATTATCGTGTGCACTTTTAACAAAGCAGTTACAATATATAGGTATCCCACAGCACCGAACAACCCTAAACCACCAAGTGGAAACCACCCATACCTGCTAATTAAGGAGACTGCCCAAAAAATTAAGCCATGGGCTAAAACCACCCATACCAGCTAATTAAGGAGACTACCCCAAAAATAAGACCATGGGCTAAAACCACCCATACCTGCTAATTAAGGAGACTGCCCCGAAAATAAGACCATGGGCTAAAACCACCCATACCTGCTAATTAAGGAGACTGCCCCAAAAATAAGACCATGGGCTAAAACCACCCATACCTACTAATTTAAGGAGACTGCCCCAAAAATAAGACCCCGCACTTTTCTTTTTTTTCATGCAAAGAATACAAAACATTCAACAATCTCCCACTTCAAAAATTCAGCTATTTGGGGCAACTAAGTCCATTGTCTCCCTGCACCAAGAAAACTTCTGAGTGCTTACAGGCTTAATTAATGAATCTGCAACATTTTTCTAAGTATCAATTTTCTCCAATGACACTTTCTTGTCTTCAACCATGTCTCTAAAAAAATGGTACTGTACTACAATATACTTTGTCTTAGGATGATAAGCAGGGTTCTTTGCCATATAGATTGCACTTTGACTGTCACAATTTATCCTTATGCTCCCTGTAAGAACCCAACATCAACACATAGTCTTTGTAACCATACTACTTCCTTACTTGCATGAGTGGCTGCCATGTACTCAGCTTCTATAGTTGAAAGTGCCACTACAGCTTGCCTCTTGCTCATCCAGCTGACTACTCCACCAAACAAGTGAAATACATAACCACTTATGGATCTTAGGCGATCAAGATCTCCAGCCCAATCTGCATCAACAAAACCTTGTACATTCAATACCTTGTTTGGTTCAAACCTTCCTTGATAGCAGATTGCATAATTTGTTGTGCCATGCAAGTATCTAAAAATTTGCTTTGCAACAGTCCAATGTTCTTTCCCTGGTTTTGACATATATCTGCTTTGGAACTCCCACTGCATGGACAATGTCTGGTCTAGTACATACCATAGCATACATCAAACTCCCCAACAGCACTTGCATAAGGAACACGAGACATTTTCTCTTCCTCTTCTTGTGCCTTTGGACACTGTTCTACAGATACTGCATGGACAATGTCTGGTCTAGAATATACCATAGCATACATCAAACTCCCAACAACACTTGCATAAGGAACATGAGACATTTTCTCTTCCTCTTCTTGTGCCTTTGGACACTGTTCTACAAATAGCTTTACACCCAAAGGAATGGGAGTCTTGACTGATTTACAATCATGCATATTAAATCTCTTTAATATTGTCTCGATATATTTTCTCTTATTCAACCAAAGTCTTTCCCTCTTAATCTACATGCTCAAGATGAAATTTGCAGGACCAAGATCCTTCATATCAAACTGAGAAGACAATTGAGACTTAAAATTTTGGATGATTTCCCCATTGTTAAGAAAATCGGAATCGGCAAAGAATCGGCATTTTTAAAAATTGGAAAAAATCGGGGAAAGAATCGGCAAAAAAAAAACCGAAGAAAACGAAATTTTTCATTGAAAAAATATTTTTTCATGCATATTACAATGAATTAACATTATGCAAATCAAATATTGCAATAAAAGAAATAATTCATGTCAAGACTACAAGGCTCAAACTTTAAGTACACATGAAAGTGAAAAAACACATCTTGTATTGCTTATAATATGAAAAGGTACAAAGTTACAAGTGACAAGAAGGAAAAAAGGGTTCCATTTTTTTGTATGCCTACACATGGAAACAAGTAACAACAAAGTTACAATCACTTGAAAAAATGGAAAAAAAAAAAAAAACTAAACCCTAAACCCTAAACCAAAAGGCTAGGGTTTAAGGGTTTAAAATTGAAACATTGACAGCTGAAAAATGGGCTTGCATACATAGTTATCAGTAGCGATATTTACTTAAAAAGAGGAGGAAAAAAAAAAACCCTAAACCAAAAACCCTAGACTAGGGTTTAGGGTTTAAACTTCAAGTTCAAAGTTTCAAATTCATACATTAACAGCCAAAAAATGGACTTGCATACATAGTTACCAGGCAGCAATATTTACTTAAAAAGAGGAAGAAAAAAGAAAAACCATAAGCCCAAAACCCTAGGGCCTAGCCTAGGGTTTAGAGTTTAAACTTCAAAGTTCAAAGTTTCAAACATTAACAGCTGAAAAATGGGTTTGCATACATAGTTATCAGACAGCAATATTTACTTAAAAAGAGGAAGGAAAAAAAAAAAAAAAACCTAAACCCGAAACCCTAGACTAGGGTTTCGGGTTTAGGGTTTAAACTTTGAAGTTCAAACATTAACAGCTGAAAAATAGGCTTGCATAAAAAAACCCTCAACCCTAAACATATATATATATATATTTAAAATCTGCAGATGTTTTGACATTTTTTTCAAAAAATCGGCAAATATCGCCAATTCTTTGTCGATTGCATCGCCGTTCCAAAACAATCGGCAAAAAATCGGGATTCTGCCAATTTTTGCCAATTTTCTCAACAAGGGATTTCCCTGTCATTTCCAATTAACAGCATACAATCAACATACAATGCCACAATAATAAAATGATCACCAACCTGTTTGATGTACACACAATGATCAACTTTGCTTCATGAAAAACCAAGTCCCAATACATAAGTATCAAACTTTTGATACCACATCCTAGGTGATTGTTTTAGACCATACAAATATTTCTTCAACCTGCATACCAAGTCTTCCTTTCCTTTTACTATAAAACCTTCTGGTTGAGACATATAGATTTCTTCTTCTAGATACCCATGTAGGAATGTTGTCTTCACATCCATTTGCTCTACTTCTAGGTCAAATGCAGCAACAATAGACAAAAGAAATCTAATAGAAGTTAGTTTAGCAACAGAGGAGAAAACCTCACCAAAATCAATTCCCTATACCTGGGAATATCCCTTTGCTACCAGGTGAGCTTTGTACTTCTCGACTTTACCTTTTGCATTAAACTTCTTCTTGAATACCCATTTGCTACCAATTGGTTTTCTTCCAACAAGCAACTTCACCAAATCCCATGTCTTATTTTTGTCTAAAGATTTTATCTCATCAACCATGGCCTTCTTCTAGAATTTACCATCCTTTGCATTAATTGCCTCCCTAACAGTTCTAGGATCATCATCAATAATAGATAAAACAAAAGTAGAATGAAAATCAGGTGAACTATACCTTTTTGGTTTCCTTCTTTCTCAAGTCAATCTCCTCAAGACTGGAGTTTGAGGATCTAGTTCATCATCTTCTATTGAGTCAGATTGTTCATCCATGAACTCAAACTGCACCTTTTCTAGTTCTTCCTCTCTTGGCTGTTCTTCCTGCTCGAGAGCACTTTTAAACTCTCTGAAGATTACATCTCGGCTATAAACAACTGTCCTAGTTTTTGGGTTCCAAAGTTTGTAGCCTTTTACACCATCTTTATAACCAATAAAGATACACTTCTCTACTTTATTATCTAACTTACTCTTTTTTCCTTTGGAACATGCACATAAGCATCACAACCAAAAACTCTAAGATGTTCAAGAGAGGGTTTCTTACCAATCCATGCCTCATACGAAGTTTTATCAACCAATGTTGATGTAGGTGATCGATTTACCAGGTAACATGCAGTGTCCACAGCCTCTGCCCAAAATTCTTGTGCTAACCCTGCACCACTAAGCATACTCCTTGCCTTTTCCATCAATGTCCTATTCATTCTTTCCGCAACTCCATTTTGTTGAGGAGTGTATGGAGTCATTTTTTGCCTTGCTATTTCACATTGCTTACAGAACTCCTCAAATTCATTGTTGCAGAACTCTCTTTAATTATCTGTCCGCAACACCTTTATCTTTTTCTCAGTTTGGTTTTCTACAAGAGCCTTAAACTCTTTGAATTTTGCAAAGACATTAGATTTCTTTTGAAGGAAATATATCCATGCATACCTTGAAAAATCATCTATAAATGAAACATAGTACAATGATTTTCCAAGTGATGGAATAGGCACAGGTCCAAACAAATCACTGTGTATCAGCTCCAAAATCCCTTTTGCTCTTGCAACACCAGATGGAAACTTTACCCGATTATGTTTACCATATACACAATGTTCACAAAAATCAAAATCTAAAAAAAAGTCAGAAATACCTTCAACCATACCTTTAGTATGCAAAGCTCAAAGGCCCTTTTCTCCAATATGTCCCATTCTTTGATGCCAAAGCATTGTCTTCTCTATAGGAAGAGTAGGGGTTTTGTTTGTTTCATTTTCAAGAACAACAGAACTATTACACCCATCAATCACAATGCTACCCAATAGCTTGTACAATGTTCCAATCCAAACTCCTCTTGCCAACACCATTGCTCCTCAAACCATCCTATAGGTATCCTTTTCAAATATTATCTGCACACACCTGCATCACTCATTCTACTCACAGATATCAAGTTTTTGGCCAACCTTGGAATATGCAGAACACTAGGGAGGGTTTTAACCCTTCCATATTTCAACAACAGTTTGACCCTTCCATGTCCTATGATTTTGGTTGTCGAGTCATCTCCTAGGAAGACATCACCTCCGTTATACTTTTCATATTCACAAAACCATTCTCTATGAGGAGTCATATGAAAAGAAGCCCTTGAGTTGATCAACCATGCATCACGATCTGAATGTGTACTCAAAGATGCCAAGTATACATCCCCTCCTTCTATGGAGGTCTTTGCTTCTGTGGAAGAAGCATCATCAGATCCCTTACTTTTATCAATATTTTTGGATCTACAATCTTTCTTCAAATGCCTAACTTTACCGCATTTCCAACATTTTCGTATAAATTTTCCAAGAGATTTAGATCTCCCTCTTGACTTCGACTTGTCCCTAGAGTTATGCTTATTTTTATCTTGGGAATGACCCCTTACAAACAAGGCATCCTTGGATGAGCCCTCCATGGATTTTTGCCTCATTTCTTCTGATAACAAGGATGCAACCACATCTTCAAACCTTAAAGTAGTTGCAGTAGTACTCCCAATGGCCACAACCAGATTATCCCATGAATCTGGCAAAGAACATAACAAAGTAATACACTTATCTTCTTCAGTCATTTTAATATCAATAGAGGCTAATTGACTTACCATAGTGTTAAATGCATTGAGATGTTCTGCCACAGAATCCCCATCATTCATCCAAAGGAGATACAACTTCTTTTGAAGGAACAATTTATTTACCAGGGACTTTGACTGATATAAAGCCCCTAACTTCTCCCATAGCTCCTTAGCACTGTTTTCTCTAGAGACATTGATCAACATTGAATCTGCAAGGCACAACCGGATAGTACTCTTCGCCTTCCTGTCCAGCTTCTCCCAATCTTCTTGCGACATATCCACAAGTTTTTTTCCTGACACAACAACCCATTGATCTCTATCCACAAGCAGATCTTCCATCTTTAGCTTCCATAACTCAAAGCTCTTGTCATTAAACTTTTCGATCTTGATCCTTGTATTGCTAGCCATTTTCCTTCACATTGGATTCACCTACACAAAACTCCCACTCAAAAATAGGTTTATCGCAGACCCAAGATAACTTTGCTCTTCTCAGACCAACCTAGATCCTAGCAACAAAGGCGTCCCCTTGAAGACAATAACCACACTCTAATACCAAATGAAGAGATTGATAGACCTATTCTAGAGATACTAATGCAAACAAAATCGTAAAAGAGAAGGAAAAATAACATGCATTCACAATAAACACAAATATTTATCCTAGAAACCCTTGACTAGGAAAACCAGCAGAAACTCAAAGCCGCACCTCTTTCTTTTTATTATTGTGTGCACTTTTAACAAAGCAATTACAATATATATAGGTATCTCGCAACACCAAACAACCCTAAACCACAAAGTGGTATTAGAATACAATGGGTATAAAACCATGGGCTAAAACCATCCATACCAATAAGGAGACTGCCCCAAAAATAAGACCACAAGCTAAAACCACCCATATTCGCTAATTAAGGAGACTGCCCCAAAAATCAGACCATGGGCTAAAACCACCCATACCCGTTAATTAAGGAGACTGCCCTAAAAATAATACCATGGGCTAAAACCACCCATACCCGTTAATTAAGGAGACTGCCCCAAAAATAATACCATGGGCTAAAACCACCCATACCCGCTAATTAAGGAGACTGCCCCAAAAATAAGACCATAGGCTAAAACCACCCATACCTACTAATTATAAAGACTGCCCCAAAAATAAGACCCCACAGTTATTTTTTTCATGCAGAGGATACAACACATCCAACACGTTTGAGACTTAAACCTAAGACCTTGGCTCCCTTTGAAGAGGGTAAAAGTTGAGTTAGCCTAGATGATGGCTTATGAATGATTATGATGTTTAAATCAACAGAGATGACTTAAGCATCAGCATACAAATATGGATGATGCATTTAATGGATGGTGATATCAGACTCGCAAGGTGGACTGTATTCAGGCTCTTTGCTTAAGTAGACAATAATTAGAGTGACATTACTATCTTGAGTAAATGAAAATATATATATATGTTACATTTAGAAACCCGAGAAAGGGGTTTGTTACACATAAATAAGAAAATGTGACTGGCAAATTTATCGGCAAGGCTCAGCAAAAATTGGATGGGCGATTAAATGGGAAAAAAGGCAAAAATCAACAATTATTTTAAAATATATTAATAAACTAAATATAAATTGGAAAATAATATTAGATCCGCAAAGTGCGAAGAATTAGGGTTTTTTCCTGAAAAACGTCTCATGTTTTAGGAGCCATATCTCCACGAAGAGTTAACCGATTTAGCTGATTCTTGGACCAACTTGTGCAGAATTTGAATAGCTTTAATATGAGTGGTCATATGCAAAACTACGAGCAATATTGAGGGAGATACGACCTTGTGAAGTCAACCATTCGAAACAAGGATAGTGACTATATTTCAAGTCACAAAAAACAAAATGATGGGAAGAGCAATGAAGGGCTAGGACTTCAGCGAGGCAAGGCATTCTATCTGGACAAAGAATTTTTCAGCTAAGTTTTTTTTTCCCTTTCTTTATCTTAGAAATTGTGCATGAAAAATGTATAAAGTTTTTATCAAATATTTTATTTGCTATAGGACTTTCAGATAAATTTCAATAGATTTTGAGTTTTAGTTTCCTTTCCATGGATCGATTTATAGTTAAATCCTTAGAATCATCTCTAGTAGTAGAGGTTAGTGAGCGCACCTCGGAGAGATCCTCATTGCTCCAAGATAGGGCAGTTTTTGGTAAATTTAATGGGTATTGGCTAGGGGTTCATCTTTGAGAAAATGGATTGATAGGAGTTGGAAGTCTCGAAGAGTGATTCTATCATTTCTTCCCAAAGGTTTCTTCCTAGCCATTTTTTGTTCCAAGGAAGAAAGAGAAATAATCCTAAAAGGGGGTCCTTGGTTTATGGGAAGAGCAGGACTCTTCCTTACCCGTTGGTCTGAAGGCTTTTCACCTGAAAATGTAAATCTATCCCTAGTACCAGTTTGGGTTAGGATGTTTGGGTTGCCCATTGATTTTGGGAAATAGATACCTTCAAGGCAATAGGCAACACTCTAGGAGAATTCCCTGAGATTTCAGATACAACAAAAGATGGATTTTTGGCAATTATGCTCGAATATTGGTCATGATTGATATAAGTAAAGCTTTACCAGAATCAATCAATCTTAAGTATGGGGATAAGATGTGGACCCAAACTATAGATTACGAAAACATCTTTTAGATGTAGAATATGTCATGAGGTGGGGCATATTGAGAGATCATACGACCTTGTGAAGTCAACCATTCGAAACAAGGGCAGTGACGATTTTTCAAGTCACGAAAAACAAAATTGCAAATATTTGCCAACTAGGGTTCGAATGATGGGAAGAGCAATGAAGGGCTAGGACTTCAGCGAGGCAAAGCATTCTATCTGGACAAAGAATTTTTCAGCTAAGTTTTTTTTCCCTTTCTTTATCTTAGAAATTGTGCATGAAAAATGTATAAATTTTTTATCAAATATTTTATTTGCTATAGGACTTTCAGATAAATTTCAATAGATTTTGAGTTTTAGTTTCCTTTCCATGGATCTATTTATAGTTAAATCCTTAGAATCATCTCTAGTGGTAGAGGTTAGTGAGCGCACCTCAGAGAGATCCTCATTGCTCCAAGATAGGGCAGTTTTTGGTAAATTTAATGGGTATTGGCCAGGGGTTCAGCTTTGAGAAAATGGATTGATAGGAGTTGGAAGTCTCGAAGAGTGATTCTATCATTTCTTCCCAAAGGTTTCTTCCTAGCCATTTTTTGTTCTAGGGAAGAAAGAGAAAGAATCCTAAAAGGGGGTCCTTGGTTTATGGGAAGAGCAGGACTCTTCCTTACCCGTTGGTATGAAGGCTTTTCACCTGAAAATGTAAATCTATCCCTAGTACCAGTTTGGGTTAGGATGTTTGGGTTGCCCATTGAATTTTGGGAAATAGATACCTTCAAGGCAATAGGCAACACTCTAGGAGAATTCCTTGAGATTTCAGATACAACAAAAGATGGATTTTTGGCTATTTACGCTCGAATATTGGTCATGATTGATATAAGTAAAGCTTTACCAGAATCAATCATTCTTAAGTATGGGGATAAAATGTGGACCCAAACTATAGATTACGAAAACATCTTTTAGATGTAGAAGATGTCATGAGGTGGGGCATATTGAGAGCTCATACGACCTTGTGAAGTCAACCATTCGAAACAAGGGCAATGACGATTTTTCATGTCACGAAAAACAAAATTGCAAATATTTGCCAACTAGGGTTCGAATGATGGGAAGAGCAACGAAGGGCTAGGACTTCAGCGAGGCAAGGCATTCTATTTAGACAAAGAATTTTTCAGCTAAGTTTTTTTTCCCTTTCTTTAACTTAGAAATTGTGCATGAAAAATGTATAAAGTTTTTATCAAATATTTTATTTGCTATAGGACTTTCAAATAAATTTCAATAGATTTTGAGTTTTAGTTTCCTTTCCATGGATCGATTTATAGTTAAATTCTTAGAATCATCTCTAGTGGTAGAGGTTAGTGAGCACACCTCAGAGAGATCCTCATTGCTCCAAGATAGGGCAGTTTTTGGTAAATTTAATGGGTATTGGCCAGGGGTTCAGCTTTGAGAAAATGGATTGATAGGAGTTGGAAGTCTCCAAGAGTGATTCTATCATTTCTTCCCAAAGGTTTCTTCCTAGCCATTTTTTGTTCTAGGGAAGAAAGAGAAAGAATCCTAAAAGGGGTCCTTGGTTTATGGGAAGAGCAGGACTCTTCCTTACCCGTTGGTCTGAAGGCTTTTCACCTGAAAATGTAAATCTATCCCTAGTACCAGTTTGGGTTAGGATGTTTGGGTTGCCCATTGATTTTGGGAAATAGATACCTTCAACGCAATAGGCAACACTCTAGGAGAATTCCCTGAGATTTCAGATACAACAAAAGATGGATTTTTGGCTATTTATGCTCGAATATTGGTCATGATTGATATAAGTAAAGCTTTACCGGAATCAATAATTCTTAAGTATGGGGATAAGATGTGGACCCAAACTATAGATTACGAAAACATCTTTTAGATGTAGAAGATATCATGAGGTGGGGAATATTGAGAGATCATGCCCTAAGAAGAGCCCAGCAGAATCATTTGTAGAAAACAGCAAGAGAAATTTGCAAATGGTTATGGATGAATATGGTTTTCAACTTCCAAAAAATAAATCTAGAAAAATAGAAGAAAATAAACAATGGAGACCAATAAGGAAGGATATTGGAAGAAATACCATCTATTTTGAGGCTTTAGCCTATGAAGAAAAAGTAGATAAAAAATTAGAGGACACAGTACAACAATTCCAACATATTAGCAAGGAACCATCTATTCAGTATGATCCTAATTTAAGGATGAACCTAAGGAATGTGTCTCATAAGATTTTGAAGACTCTCTTGAAGTACCATGCACCATTCAAGAGAAAATAATTGTTAAATAAAATGCAGTTTTAGAAGTTAATACCTCTGCCATTAATAAGGAAATACCAGAAAATGAGCAAGACAAGTCAAAAACTTCTATAATAGAGCTAGGAGAGGATAAATATGTTGAAAAACAAAATTGTGAAAGAATAATGAGGAATAGAATAATAAGACCTGATCCTGATATAGACAAGGCAAAAAGAGGAAAACCCTCATTATATCAAGCAAGATCCAGGGAAGCAAGAGCTAACATAGAGAAAGGAACACAAACTAAGTTGGTTGAATTTCTCTTTACCAAACAACAATATGATATTGCTAATGCCCCCTCAAGGCATAGGTGTTTTAGGGACCTATGTTTAAGTAATAAACCTGATATTCTATGTATCCAAGAAACTAAAATGACAAAAGAAGAAGTTTCAAAAACTATGAAAGCAGTTTGGGCAAGATGTGAATGGGATGCTAAGGAGCGGCAGGAGGAATTCTAACTTGTTGGAATTTTTCTAGAACCTCTTGTGTAACCATTCATAAAACTAGGCACTGGATAGCCTCTTTAGTCACTTGCTACTTTGCAGATATTTGTTTCATCCTTATTAATGTCTATGGACCTACAACTCAATCAGGTAGATTAGAAGTTTGGAATGGGATTGAAGCCTTTATGAGAAGTAAAGACCAAGAAACCCGATTCATGATCGGAGATTTTAATGCCATGACCAAGCTGAATGAAAAATTTGGGGGAATTAGGAAATTGACCCAAAGTATGAAAGATTTCTCAACTTTTATTCAAAACAATAATCTATGGGAAGTTGAGTTTGAAGAAGACAACTATACTTGGACCAACAACAGGAGAGGCCAGAACCTAATAGCAGAAAAATTAGATAGATGCATTCTCTCAAATCATTGGCTAGATGAAGGAACTTGTGCTAAAATTAATACCTTAACAAGGATTGGTTCAAATCACTAGCCAATAAGAGTTACAATGGCGGTAAGTGAATTCAAAAAAAGATCATATTTTAAATATGAGCAAATGTGGGAAGACCATCCTCAATTTGTTGATATGATAGCTCAAACATGGAATTCTTTAGGTAATGGTGGGTTGTATGCTCTTCCAAACCAAATTAAAGCTATGACATCTAGATTAAAAGAATGGAACAAAAACACCTTTGGAAACACTTTTTAGAAGAAAGAAGAACTAAAAGATAAACTTTCAAAATTCCAAAGAGGTGACGATAATAATCCAAGCTCAGAGGAAAGGGAGTTGCTTAGTGAATATCATAATATTTTGAGTAAGGAAGAGAAATTTTGGAGATTAAAATCAAGACAGACTTGGTTAAAAGGAGATAAAAATACAAAGTTTTTTCATAGGATGGCTATAGTACAAAGATCATCTTCTAGAATTAGTAGAATTAAATCAATAGAAGGGGTTTGGATTGAAGATCGGAGTGAAATTAGAAAAGAGGCAAAGTCGTTTTATCATAATATTCTAGGTTCAGAGGAGACACAAGTTCTTAATGATAAACTTCTTCAAGATGTTCCTTCAGTTATAACGAATGAAGACAATAGGAAACTGATGGAGCCTATTACTCTAGAAGAAGTTCATTTAGCTCTTTTCTCTTTTACTAAGGATAAACCCACAGGTCCAGATGGGCTCTCTGCAGCTTTTTACCGACATAATTGGGATATAGTGAAGGATTCTTTATTGGTGGCAGTGGAACAGTCTAAGGTAAAACAATACATTCCTTATAAAATAAATGCAACTTATCTTACCCTAATTCCAAAAAAAAAGGATGCTGAATTGTTTGATTCTTTTAGACCCATAAGCCTATGTAATATGGCTTATAAGATTATTCCCAAAGTGATGGCAAATAGATTTAGGCCATTGTTAGACAAAATCATTTCAGAAGAGCAAGGAGGATTTGTGAAAGGGAGACAAATTTTGGATGGGATCATAGTAGCCCATGAAGTTATAAATTCAACAGCTTCAAGAAAAGATAAAGCTATGATCTATAAACTTGATATGAGTAAAGCCTATGATAGGGTTAAATAGGATATTCTTTTTGCAATTTTAGATAAGTTTGGTTTTGGGAAGAAATGGGTTAGATGGATTAAAGTTTGTGTCTCTACAATTTCTTATTCAGTGTTGGTCAATGGGTTAGTGACAGATTCTTTTATAGCCAAGAGAGGCCTTAGACAAGGAGATCCTCTATCTCATTATTTGTTCATTATTATGGCAGAAGTTTTGAGTAGGAACTTAAAGAAGGATTACAAAGGTGGGCTTATAAGTGGACTTAAGGTTAGCAGTAACATCGATAACATCACCCATCAACAGTTTGTAGATGATACAACCCTTTTTGGAAGGGCAAGGATAAATGAGGCTAGAGCTTTGAATAACTTTTTAAAAGAGTACAAAAGAGCTTCAGGGCAAAAAGTTAATAGGACTAAATCTAAAATTTACTTCCTTAACACTCCTGCTAATATCAAAGCAAGAATTTGCAGGTTGCTTCAAATGGAGGAGGTAAATTTACCGACAACTTATCTAGGGATTCCTTTATTTGAGGGGAGAATGAGGATAGATTTTTGGAATCCAGTTATTAGTAAAGTTCAAAATAAAATTCCAGCCTGGAAAGGTAGATAGTTATCGTTAGCAGGAAGAGTGCAGTTAATTAAGTCAGTCTTACAAGTCATTCCAAAATATTATATGTCATTGTATTCTATGCCAAAATCAGTTGAAAAAAGTTTAATCTATATTATGCGATCCTTTCTATGGGCAGGTTTACATGATAAAAGGAAATTGCATTTGGTGAAATGGAGCAAGTTGTGTGATGACAAAACTAGGGGAGGTCTTGGTTTAAGAGTTCTTACAGATGCAAACTTAGCTCTTAGGGGAAAAGTTATCTGGAGATTGTACAAAGAGAGTCAAAGACAATGGGCAAGAATTCTTCTAAGTAAGTATGTTGATCCCAATGACCCAAGTTTAATATTTACTGCATTCTCTCTTCCAAATGGTTCTACTCTTTGGAATGGTTTAAAAAAATCTATTGATCTTATGATTAAAGGTTTAAGATGGGTGGTGGGAACTGGAGAAAATTTTTCTATTTGTATGGATACTTGGTGTGATTAAAAACCACTCAATTTAGATCCAATTTTGAAACCTTGGATGAGATTTCTTCAAGACAAATATGGTGATAGGGTTTCAAACATTTTGTACAAGGATCGAGAAGGAAGATACAAATGGAAAGAAAAAATTTTTCCGTGTATACAAGACATTGATGCTAGGAGGCAATTGAGTAGAAAGATAACAACTGTGATTATTCCGAGGGGTGCTATGGATAAATTGATTTGGGAGTTGAATAGCTCAGGAGAATACACAACAAGAAGTGGATATAATGTTCAACACCAACATAATAATAATGTCACTAGAATATGGAGAGATATTTGGGATAGCCCAAGCATTCCTAAAGTCAAAATGTTTGTTTGGCTAGTAGGTCATAGAAGAATTTTATCCTAGGATAACCTTATGAAAAGGGGTTTTCATGGCCCCTCTCAATGATTTTTTGTAATCAGGAGGAGGAGAGTATAGACCATCTCTTGGGACATTGCTCAATAGTCTGGAATCTATGGCAATGGATTCTTAATATGTTTGGTAAATGCATGGTGATGAATAGTAGAATTGAAGATTGGTTAAAGCAATGGTAGAGCACTTATAAAAGTGAGGCTTTACAGACAATATGGGATTATATCAAAAGATACAATACTTTGGACTATATGGCTAGAAAGGAATAGAAGAATATATAAAGGAAAGGAAAGCAGTTTAGAGGTAATGAAAAAAAATATATGTTTAGCCATAGAGGAGTCTAAACCAACCCTATCAACTCATCCAATCCTTAATTTAGAAGCAAAGAGTCTTGATAGATGGAGTCAAGTCATTAAATGGAATTATGATGTTGGGTACAAGAGAAACAAAAATAAGGCAAAGAATATAAAGTGGAAACCACCAGATGTGGAGTGGGTTAAATTGAATTTTGATGGAGCATCTAAAGGAAATCCAAGACCAGCAGGAGGAGGAGGAATAATTAAAAAATAATAGAGGAGAGATTTTGTCTCATTATGCTTTCAATAGTGGATTTAAGACAAATAATTAAGCTGAAGCTTGGGCAGCTTTAGAAGGGTTAAAAATATGTAAACAAATGAAATGGAATAGAGTTTGGATGGAAGGTGATTCTCTCATAGTAATAAATGCAATTTTGAGGAAAGCAAAGGCTCCATGGAACATACAAGATATAATTGTGGAAATTTAAGATCTTGCTAAAGAGTTTGAAGAAATCAAGTTTACACATATATTAAGGGAAGGAAACAAATGTGCAGATAAGCTAGCCAATAGAGGGGTTTTGATTGAGGATCGTGAAGTTAAATTATCCTTTCCATGGTTAGAGGAAGTAGAAAGTTTAGTTGAAGCTAACAAAAAATATTGATTGCCTAAATCAATTAATGATTAAGTTTTACTTTAATGTTTTCCATTGGTAATATCTTTTATTTTATAACAATAATGTGTTTTCATTTAGATTATTTATTATAATTTTTGTGGTTGCACTTGTGTTTCAGGAAGGAAACTAGCAATCCAGATTTGGTAAAGCGGACTATGATAGTGCGATGTTTTGGAAATATTACTCTACTAAAATGCAAGGCATAGATAGTAGAGGTGAAGTTTTGGCATTGTGAAGGTTGCTATAGGAAAATGTCAAAAAAGATGCTAAATTCTAGAGTAATTGTATTCATACAAAAATTTGAAAAGATCCAGAAAATGAAAATAAAAAATTCAGACATTTTATGTAAAATGATGTAGGTTTCTAGCTATAGCATCTCAATTGAGATGAGAAGTGTATCTATTTGTAAACTCTCAAGCTCTAAAGAAGAGAGATGTAATTTGTCAAGGGTGGGGGACCCAAGCACAACCCCTTATTATCCAGCAAAAAAATATATATATTAGATCTCCCCTGTTTTTGCAAAAAGTTAGAAAAAAAAATGTCCCCTACCAATTTTTCCCCATTTTTTCAATTTTTTTTTTAAATATTATCAACTACTCATGTACTGGAAAACTCAAAATATATGCAATTTTATAGGTTCTTTTTTTCAGCACTGGTAATAGCACAAAATAACACCTGATCTTGTATAAGGACAAAACTTGTATATATTATAGAATAACACAATATGCACTTACATGGTTGATTATAGAATGTAGTTTGTCAAAAAAATTGAGATAGAATTTAACCTATGGGTGTCTAGTTGATAAGAGGAGTCAAAGCTGGTAATTAGAAGACAAGGGCAAAGTCGTCCTGTGATTTTCTTTGGTATTTTCTTTTAGTTAGCAAGAAAGACTGGTAACATGTTTAAAAGAGTATGTAGCCAGATGGAACCAATTCAACTACAATGCGTATGTTTCAAAGATTTCTTTATATTTTTAAAAAACGTGTCGCACGGTGAATGGAATCTCTCCTCGTAAATAGGAAGAGATGGATGCAGCCGTGTCTCAACAATTTCCACTTTAGATACTCTGAAGGAATTCTGCGAGTTATAATTAGAAATGACACTTAAGAGAGGTAGTTACTAACATATAATGCAAAACTAGTAACACTGGATGAATGTATCATGTAATGACCACATGCACTAAGAATATAGTGCTCACCATTTCCTCCCCACTTGTAACAAAAATCTCTCCAAATATTAAAGAAAATGGAGAAACTGTCAGTCAAATTTTAGACTATAAGATCAAATAGCCTACAAAGGCAAGTATCATTTTATTCCAGCAGGC
This sequence comes from Wollemia nobilis, assembly GCA_028583015.1. Classification (NCBI taxonomy): domain Eukaryota; kingdom Viridiplantae; phylum Streptophyta; class Pinopsida; order Araucariales; family Araucariaceae; genus Wollemia; species Wollemia nobilis. The sequence continues at coordinate 34,393,173 of JAQPPZ010015824.1, forward strand.
TATCTTGTGATTGGCTTATTCATAGTATTTTAGATCCTGTTTTCAAGGAGTGTATCTCTGGTGTAGAAGTTGGAAGTCCAGAATGGTAACTAGTGGAAATACTATCAACACCACCTCTAAATGTATTGGTCCATCCAATTTGAGATTGTTGATATTGACTACATCATACAATTTGAGATTGTTGTGAACCCCCTGGGTTTGAGCCAAGGGTTAGGAAAGTAAGAAGTTTCACACTGGAAGCCAAGGTTCCAACCGCATGGGTGAACTTAAACATTTTGTCCAGGGCATTCTGGAGGAATGGCAAATAGGATGCAATCATATGAACATAACCCGAGTTCAAATCCCCTCATTGTGGTGGACACTCCCCCAATAAAGCAACCCATGATAATATAGTTTGTTATGATACCACAAAGTGATTGGTTGAACTGGTGAGTCAGTTGAGTCCCTGATCAAGTCATTGTATATAGAGTTTTTCTGTATGTATAGGTATTGTGATGGAGTGTATTTGTCATTAAATAGTATGTTGAATACTATGAGATACTTTTTATTATTTTATGTGTACAACCCATGATAATATAGTTTGTTATGATACCACAAAGTGATTGGTTGAACTGGTGAGTCAGTTTTTTCTATGGTTGCATTAAGTTATCATGGAATAATCATATTTGTAGTGTTTTTGTTATTGTATTCTACTGCTTTCTCTGGTTATTGTATGACTTGAATACTACAATATTATAATACACTTTCGCATTGTTGCTGATATTGAATAAGCTCAGTGGCATGGGTGAATGAGCAACAATCCACAAATTGTTCATGGATGAAGACAACAATGATTGTGTCATAAACCGACTCACGAGTTCAAGGAAAATTGTGCAACAAGCAACTATCATGACTGACAACGCACATGAGATTGATAACAAAGTGTGCATAAAGTAACTACAACAAAGTCAAACTTTAACACAAGAGCCACTTGCTCACCCAAAATGAGGTATACAAAACAAAAATTCTATAGTTCCCCTGCCCTTCCGCCCACATTGAGACTAGAAAGGATGTGCAAACACCTCTGCTAGTTCAAACTAAACTATGACATGCCCCCTTCCTCCTTGCATTGAGAAAAGAAAGGATGAACAAACACCTCTGCTAGTTCAAACTAAACTAAGACATGCCTAGAGAGAGGGTGTGCAAACACCTCCAAAAGCCGATGTCAGAGTTGTGACAAGTTCAAAAAGTTAATCGAAAAGGATCTAGCTCAAATGCACAAAGCGGACGTTACTCAACAAAGCATTAAAAGTTAATAACTTTAATGCCAAAGGGTCCAAAGCATCTCCAAGGGATTCCACGAATGTTAGATCAAAATATTGATCAAGGGCACTTGCAAGGAGTTTGAAGTCGAGGTGGAGACTCTCGATGCATGAGCAACTCCACATGCTTAACAGAGAAACCCACAGCACATGCAATAACCATCTTAGACATTGACTTTAGTCAGCCCATAGCTTCTAAGTTCGGCCATACCTGGCTTAATCTGGCCATGGACTTATAGACAAAGATAGTTGCAGTCTCGAAAAATTTGACAGCCATTGCAAATTTACAAGTTGTTGGAAGTCTACTAGAGGCAGAAGTGGTGTGAAACACTGCCTATTTCAATGTTGAAGGATCTACTTCTGTTTTGGACTTAAATGTTTATTGTGTTGAATTTTGAAATTGCATAATCTAAAATTTCTGCAATTTTTCAAACCAAACCGAACCTTTTTTTGGAAAAACCTGAATTTCTGAAATTTTTTGGCCTTCCATTCAAACAGAACTGCCAAAACCTGGTAACTATGATTCAGCCCATCATAATCACTTTGTACAAAGAACAAAAGCAAAGCACAAAGTGACAAACTGTATTTAGTAGTGAAGGTTTCAAGGATGATTTGCACATGAAGTCAACTATTTGTCATATGCAAACAGTTTGGGTTCTTAAAATAAGTCAAAGAAGGTTTGTCAAAGGAACAACTCAACATCTAGCATGTCCTACTAATAGAGTGCTTAACGTAGAACACCTTCTCCCCCAATATGAATGTTGCCCAAGTTGTCCTTGCTTTCTAACAAGCCACCACACTAATTGTAATGACAAAAGTAAGGGTTTCACCTTTGGGAGAGTCAACCCTCTCTAATATGCCATAATGTAATTCATGGTTTAGCCCTTCTACCTAAAATGTTGTCTACATTGCATCGAAGGGAGCTTGAAAATAAGGGAAGGTCATTGTTGTTGCCAAGGTCGTCCTTGTGATACCTAAGTCGTCCCGCTACTTGTGTATGTCGTCCTCTTGCATGTGTATGTTGTCCTCCTTGCCATGGCAGTCACTATATTCCTAAAGGTCGTCTCCATGTTGCAAGAATCTGTCAACTATCCTAGACGTAGTCATAGCATTAGAAGGCCTTGTGATATAAGTAAGGTTTGTTCCCCTTTGCTGCAAGGTTGTCATTGACCTCATAATAATTGTCACCAGCATCAAAGGAAGGGTTTTTGCTTTAGGAAAATTCCTTACCTTTCCCAAGGAGACCTTCCCCTACATATGAGTCTATGTTCCTTCCATAAAGGTTGTCACTGCCTTCAACTAGCTCGTCATTAATTAGACCACTGCTTATTGAGAATAAATTCTAAGAGAAGCTCGAGCCTAAGGGAAGGTTGTTCCCATGGCGTAGGTCATCCTTCTATTTGATAACGGCATCCTTGCAATCATCACTCTTCAGGGACTTGGTGCACGACTAAGGGCAGTCCTCTTCATCCAAGTTATTCTTGCTCCTAAACAAATCATTATTGTGATTGGGGATCACCAATAACATCGATAAAAGGTTGTTTGAAGGGTCCCAAAGACCATTTCTCACCAAGGTTGTCACTATGACTACAAGGGTCGTCCCTTACCTTACCCATGCCATCACCTTGAAGGTTGGCCCTGTGGCCATCATTTGCTATCAAATGACTACTTTTGGTGTGGTTTGCAAATGAGGAGTTGCCCAGGCCATCGCAAGGTGCAACAAGATTGCTAAAGAGGCTACCCAAGTCTTCCAATAGGTGCACGGAGTAAGTGAATTTGCCTTTATAGCCCAAAGAATGGCCACCACAATCAAGAAGTTGCAAAGAAATCTAGTGTATTGTGTTACACATGCCACATTGTGAATTGCGTTCTCTCATCTAAGAGAGAAATACACAAACACAAATTGCAAAGAAGTTGCCACATTCTTAGGAGCAACTCGAGAATAGGATAGAGAGATCCAAGCTTTTTAATGTTCCAAGAGTCGATGCCAATGCAAGTAGACGCCAAAGTGTCGATAGTCGTTTGTTTGGACAGTTAGCCTATGTGTTTAGATAATTGCCCACTTGTTGCAAAAGAGGATAAGAAACCACTAAATGTTCAATGGTTATTTCCGAGATTCACCAGTTACAAACCACAAGGTGGATTCAATGCTATTTGTGTTGTGCCAAAGTCAAATTTCCCTAAAGAAATGAGAAGAGCCACGGTTGCCATCAAAGACAGATCACAAGCCAGCATTGCAACATGTCCACTTGTGTCATCAATGCAAGTGAACAATGATCACCCATGGAACAATCACTCATGCAATGATCGCAACCACCAATGCAGCCATTGGCTGCACCACAGAAGACATAAGGAGGTATGTGTGTTGCATTTAATGCAAAGCTGCAAGACAGACAAACGTATTCAGCCTTGGGTGACGGAAGTTCATCCATGAGGTAACAACAACAACAACTTAGACCAAATGAATCCAATGATCAGGTTGTGTCACCATCATCCACAATTTAGAGAGTAAAGGGCAAAGCAAAGCAATGCAAGGCGAAAATGGTGATAAGTCAAAAGTTAGACTCAAAGACATCACATGGAAGATGCCTTTGGGTGACTAGTGTGCATGGTGGGAATTGCATTACAATGACCAAAAATTGAAGCTTCAATTAAGGAGAGTATCAGTGCATTATATTCTTAACTTGGAAGATGCCTTTAGGTATCTAATGTACATGGTAGGAATTGCATATCAATGATTAGGAGTTGAAATCTCACCAAGGAATTTTGCCTTTATAGCCCAACGATTGACCACCACAATCAAGAAGTTGCAAAGAAACCTAGTGTATTGTCTTACACGTGCCACATTGTGTATTGCGTTCACTCTCATCCAAGAGAGAAATATGCAAACACAAAATGCAAAGAAGTTGCCACATTCTTAGGAGCAACTCGAGAATTGGATAGAGGGGGCCAAGCTTTTTAACGTTCCAAGCATCGATGCCAATGCAAATAGACGCCAAAGTGTCAATAGTCACTTGTCTGGACAGCTAGCCTATGTGTTTAGATAATTGCCCACATTTTGCAAAAGAGGATAAGCAACCACTAAATGTTCAAATGGTTATTTCCGAGCTTCAACAATAATAAATTGCAAGGTGGATTCAATGCTATTTGTGTTGTGCCAAAGTCAAAGTTCCCCAAAGAAATGAGAAGAGCCACGGTCGCCCTCTAAGAGAGATCACAAGCCAGGGTTGCAACATGTCCACCTACGTCATCAATGCAACTGAACAATGATCACCCATGGAACAATCACTCATGCAATGATCGCAACCACCAATGCAGCCATTGGCTGCACCATAAAAGACATAAGGAGGTACGTGTGTTGCATTTAATGAAAAGTTGCAACACAGACAAATGTATTCAGCCTTGGGTTAAGGAAGTTCATCCACGAGGCAACAACAACAACAACAACGTAGACCAAATGGATCCAGTGATCAGGTTGCGTAACCATCATCTGCAATTTAGAGAGTAAAAGACAAAGCAAAGCAATGCAAGGCGAAAATGATGATAAGTCAAAAGTTAGACGTAAAGACATCAAATGGAAGATGCCTTTTGGTGACCATTGTGCATGGTGAGAATTGCGTTACAATGACCAAAAATTGAAGCTTGCATAAGAAGAGCATCGGTGCATTATATTCTTCACTTAGGAGTTAGAATCTCACTAAGGGCAGCATCAATGCTCTATATTCTTTAGGTGCTGATTTTTTAACAACAGCTTTTCTAGGAATATTTCGTTGAGATGCATTATAATATATAAACGAGACAACAAGTTCGTGATGAGAACACAATTCTTGCAAATATCCTTTGCACAAGCTAATTATATACTCGTACTTAGATTGTCAAACACACGGAATTGTCTAGTGCAAAAGGAGGAATTTGGACAGGATAAGCACAAGGATTTTATTCAACATTTTTGTGACACCACCTCCATGAGTTGAGGAAGATATAGTCACATGGGAACAAGGGGCTTAAGTTGTAGGTAGTACAAGTGCATCTTTCATCTTATCATGTTGCACATTTTGGGAAATCATAGGCTCCAAACATGCCTACTTGTGATCTATACCAACGAGGCCCACGATCGTGGCACGAAGGACAACTCCCCGACTCAACTAGTCGGGCTAGATGAGTTATGCTTCACAATTCTACAACAAAGCAAGTAACAACCAAGTACTTCTTCAAACATCTACATTTATAAGTGTAAAGGAAAGCACCTAATGGTGATGTTGATCAGGAAAGATGCAAGAAAATCTGGTAGTATATAAATAAATAGAATTTGGAAACTTTTATTTTTTATGCAAATATAAATGAACAACACAATACAAAGCACTCATTTAGCACAATTGGCAACAACATCAAAGTTTACACTATAGGATGTAGGCATTGGGCTACAATGTGAGTTGGGCACTGAGTTGCTAAGTCCTAATCTAAGAAGAAGCCTTTGGGAGAGAGATTTGTCTATCTAAACCAATCCAAGCATCTCGTCAACCTAAAGGAACACAAAGAACACATCAATGTCAATAGGAAATAGCACAAAGATCCAAAAGAGAAGATTAACCATGTTGTACTCTAGCTTATATACAGCCATGTACATTACAATTACAAGAAATAGTGGGAAACTAAAACAGTTCCCCTTTTGGGATGATACAAGCAAATAGGAAAACAGTTGCAGAACTATTCACTTGCCTATTTGTCTAGAGCCAAGTGGCAAAATATATGACAATCCAATCTTTTGGTACTTGATTAACCGTTGGCGCTAGACAAATGGAGGTTTTGTTAAAGAGTGCTAGTTCTAGAGTTGGAACTAAACAAATGCACCTGGTGTTACTTTGTGTTTTGTGATTGATGCCACAAACCTTGGCACCACGTCTAGATTGTCAATGGCCTCACTAAGGATATTGGCTCCATGGAGGTTTTATTGGTGAGTGCTAATTCTAGAGTTGGCACTAGACGCAGGCACCTGGTGTTACTTTGTGTTTTCGGCTTGATGCCACAAACCTTGGCACCACATCTAGATTGTCAATGGCCTCACTGAGGATATTGACTCCATGGAAGTTTTATTGGTGAGTGCTAGTTCTAGAGTTAGCACTAGACACAGGAACCTGGTGTTACTTTGTGTTTTCGGCTTGAAGCCACAAACCTTGGCACCTCTAGATTGTCAATGGCCTCACTGAGGATATTGGCTCCATGTTGAAGTATGATATTACGTTGCTATGAGAGAAGTCCAAGTGGGTGCCAAGATGCATAGGTTGGTTATTGCATGGACTTCAATAAAAGCTTGGCATCATCATTGATGAGGACTTGAGCAACCCTTGCTCCACTCAAACCAATCTTCCCTCTTGTAGAGTGATGGTCCCATTGGGTCTAACTCCAAGGAAAAAGATGCTTGAGTTATTCAAGTGTATAACACTTTCCTTTAGTGGCAAGCTACTTAGACTTCACAATCCTAAAATGATTGTGTTCCCTAGACAATGCATTTGGTGATGAAATCAATCAGTTGAACCATAGCAGTTGGTGTCAATTGATCTAGTTCCATGTTTATTAGATGTTACACTATTACATGTTCTAGAAGAAGTGGAAGATACCGCTTGAAAAGATCCACATTGAAAATCATATGCATTCCCAAATATGACGACAACTTAAGAATGAAGGCATTCTCACTTGCTACATGCAACATGGTGTAAGCACCACAACACAAAGGTTTGATCTTCCGATGTGAGTCGAATTGTTTCTTCTTACAATGAAGTCAAACCCAATCTCCAACTTGAAAGTTGCGATAGGTGCGATGTTGGTCATGATGCTCCTTACACTTCTATGGTTGGCACCCAAGTATCTATGATAATGTACATGTTGGATGTGTTGCAAAGAATGCTCAATGTTATCTACTTCCTTAGACTAATCTATCATTTGCATACTCATAGGTGTATGAAAGGCAACATCCAAAGGGGCACTAGGCTAAAACCCAAGGCATGCTCGGACGGGCCTACATCCAATGGAGACGTACAAGGCCTTGTTTGTTACATACCCAACACTTGTAACTCATAGGGGCATATGATATTGTATGTAAAGTGGACCATGTATCAAGTTAGAAGTGGGCCATGTGTTAAGTTAGGAGAGTGTGTGTCATAGAATCATGTATATAACCGCTTTGTCATAGAATCTCTTTGTTGTCATAGAATTATGAATGTAACCGCTTGGTATCATGAATGTAACTATCATAAATTAGGTATGAGTCATAGAATATTATCATAAAATATCAAGAAATATTCTTGTAAATATTATAAAATGGGAAGGATGTAACCCTCATGGGCTAGAGAAGAATTTGCATATTTTGTAAGGAGGTTGCCCCCTCGAAGAGGCCCACGATAGTAATATTATTTGTCCCGAATTCCTGCAATTATTATTATTTATGTTTCCATGTTTCCTTTAATGAATGCTTATGTTATTGGATATACAATATTAGTGTTGTTTTTATCAATACTCTATGCAATCATAGTTAGGATTATCTTTGGCATTGAATTTCTTATCTCAGTATAGCTCCGCACTAAGAATTTTGAGGTGAAATATTTGCATGAGAAGAAGAGGTTCATTGCAAGTGGTATCAGAGCCCTTTCCAGGGCATGGTAAGCTTCTATTGTGAGCAAAACATTTTGTCTATTAGCCCTAGATTCGTAGGTTAGAAATGGTGTTCCAATCGTTTTAAAATAACATGGAGTTGTCATTATTGGCTAAGCTAGATTGCCCATAAAGCATCTAGTGAAGTGAGGGGCAATCAGGCTCCAATACCCAGGCCTCAGACAACACCCATATACATAGAATTGAGCTCCCACGTACCTCGCGTATATCAAGAGACCCCTTTTAGGAACCCTAAGCCAAACCTTCATATATAGGAAGCCAATTGGTCATGTAATATCCATAGTGCACCAAGCACAACACTTGGGAAGATCACCCTCCCATACTGATCAGAGAGGTGGGTAGTGCGCTCAAGGGTATGTGTGGAATCCTCCTTGAGTAGTGGCCTAAAATATTGGTCCAAGCATTATTGATCACTGTTGCAATATAATAGAGGGCTATGGAGAGTACACAAACCCTAACCTAGAATACATCCATTCCCTGCTTACCTTATCAAGAGTAGAGCTCACAAGACAGAAAAAGTGAAATTCTAAGAGTTTTGAAGCAGATATGCAACCTGAAAACCCCTTTATAAAAAAAAAAAAAATACCTTATAAAAAGTCTAGGTTATCGAAAAATGTCATTTTGGGATATAGCCCATTGCGATTGTCTCATCGAGCTGATCATTTTGGTATATAGCACCCATACACTTTTTTGAGAACCTTACTAAAAATAGTAACTACTAAAACTAGCATTTCTATTTTTAGTAAATGCCCCCTAAGACCCGCTATCAAGCAATGGAGGCCAGAATGCACAAGTTGGAGGAACAACTCTCCAAATTGGATGCCATAATGGAACTCAAGGGTCAAATATCTTCTCTCACCACCATGATAGCAGACTGCCAACATAAGCAAGACCAGATGAGTCAAGACCTTGAAGTGCTTAAAATTAAAAATCCAAATTTTGATGGGTATGCTGAAAATAGCCCAGATGCTCAAAGGGGGAAAACTATTGAACGGCCAGAATTTTCCAAGGTCTTTAATGAGGAAAACAATCAGCGGACAGGAAATAATAGAGGCATGACTCTGAGACTTCCCAAAATAGACTTTCCAAGGTTTGATGGAACAGAGCCACAAAGTTGGTTGATTAAGGCCGAGCAATGGTATGAGCTCCATGAAACCCCTTTTGACCAACGGATCTTTATAGCCGCTTTTCATTTTGACCTTGAAGCACTACATTGGTACCAATGGTTGCAAAAACAAGTCCCGAATCTTGGATGGACACAATTCAAAAGAGAACTCCTTAGTCAATTTGGGTCATCAAAGTTTGAAGATTTTATTGGTGCCCTCACTAAGCTTCGACAAACAAGCATTGTGCCTGAGTATATTACTGCTTTTGAGAAGCTCGCCAATAGAACTGAAGCTCTTCTAGATGAATTCTTCAAGAGTTGTTTTATTAGTGGCCTGAAGGAAGAGATAAGAACTGAGGTTCAAATGCTTAAGTCGACCACCTACATGATGACCATAGGGCTAGCTAAACTAGCAAAGAACAAATGGAATGCTCAATGGAAGGCTTCTAGACCCCCTACATTTCAAAATAGAACCTTTGCATCCACAAATAATAATGCTCCAAAAGCTCCAACAGTTAAGAGGCTAACACCAGAGGAGATGGCCAATCGTAGAGCCAAGGGACTTTGTTATAACTGTGATGAAAAGTGGGCCATAGGACACAAGTGCAAAACCCAACGCCTCTACCTTCTGGATATGAGCAATGCTTCAACTTCTACAGAAACAGGGGATGAATTTTTGGATTCAGTAGAAGAGCCACTAGAATCAGTGGATGTAGAACCGCCAACCGACAATCACGAAGAAGAGATTCCCACCCTTTCTTTGAATGCCATTGCAAGAATATCGACACCCCAATGCATGACAGTCCAAGGATTTCTCAAAGGGCACAAAGTTTTGATCCTATTGGACTCGGGTAGTACTGATAATTTTATTGACCCTAGTGTTGCCAAAAGAGCAGATTGTTTCATTTATGGTCATGATCAAGTTCAGGTAAAAATTGCTAATGGGGATATCATGACTTGTAATGGGAGGTGTCGAAATGCTCGTCTATCCATAGGTGACTATCATTATCAGACTGACCTCTATGCAGTCCCATTGGGTGGAGTGGACATTGTATTGGGTTGCCCTTGGCTACGAACATTGGGAATGGTGTCTTGGAACTTTTCAGAACTTTGGATGCAATTCACTATAAATAACAGAACCCACACCATTCAAGGAGTGAAAGCTAGCAATCCCAAGATTATAACATCCCATCAGATGCAGAGACTGATTAAGAAGGGTCATAGGGCAGTTGTGGGTAGGTTTTGCCAAATGCAGTTATGTGTTATCCAGGATGACAGGATGCCTTCAGACTTGTCAGTCGTCTTAACTAAGAATCAACAAGTCTTCATCGAGCCTAAACAACTACCACCCAGTCGACTGGAAGATCATAGAATCAACTTAGTTCCTAGGAGTCAACCTCCAAACATTCGGCCATACAGGTAACCCAATCACCATAAGAATGAGATTGAGCAATTGGTGAAGGAACTACTGGACGTAGGGCTCATCCATCCAAGCACAAGTCCTTTTTCAGCCCTCATCTTACTAGTCAGGAAGAAGGATGGGTCATGGAGAATGTGTGTGGACTTTCATGAACTCAATAATATAACCATCAAGGATAAGTTTCCCATCCCGGTGATTGATGATTTGTTGGATGAATTGCATGGTGCTCAATATTTTACCAAATTGGACCTCAGGTCAAGGTATCATCAGATTTGTGTTCACAAGGATGACATCCCCAAAACAACTTTCAAGACCCATGAGGGGCATTACGAGTTCTTGGTCATGCCCTTTGGCCTCACCAATGCACCATCAACTTTCCAAGGCTTGATGAATAGGGTTCTAAAACCCTATCTACGAAAGTTTGCATTGGTCTTTTTTGATGACATACTGATCTACAACAAAACATGGGAAGAGCACCTACAACATGTTGATCAGGTGTTGAAGCTCCTGCAACAAAACCAGTTGTATGTCAAACAATCTAAATGCACCTTTGGGGCAACCGAGGTAGAATATTTGGGGCACATTGTGGCCAGAGATGGTGTCCACGTAGATCCAACAAAGATTGAGGCCATGAAGGAGTGGCCCAAACCCAAAACATTGAAGAGCCTTCGGGGATTCCTCGGCCTTACAGGATATTACCGAAAGTTTGTCAAGGACTATGGGAAGATAGCAGCCCCTTTGACAGCTATGCTTAGGAAGGATGCATTCGCATGGAACAATGCAGCTGAGCAAGCTTTTTTGACTTTGAAGGATGCCATGTGCTGCACACCAGTCTTAGCCATACCTGATTTTTCCAAAACTTTTGTCATTGAAAGTGATGCCTCCGGAGTGGGATTGGGGGCAGTACTTATGCAAGAAGGTCGACCACTTGCATTCATAAGCAAGGCCTTATCAAGGCGGAATCTCGCCAAATCAACTTACGAGAAGGAGATGATGGCTATTGTCTTTGTCGTCCTCCATTGGCAACCATACTTGTTAGGGCAACACTTCACCATCAAGACAGATCATCGTAGCCTTAAGTATCTCTTGGAACAGAGGATTTCTTCCCTTGAGCAACATAAATGGGTTACTAAGCTCTTAGGATATGATTATGAGATAGTCTATCACAAGGGGAAAGAAAATATGGTCACTGATGCTCTTTCTAGACTGCCTGAAACACAAGATATTCTCTATGTAGTATCCATCCTTGAGGCTGATCAGTTAGAGACACTTAAGTTAGAATGGCAGGCAAACCCCACATTTGCAAAGATCATTCAGGACTTGCAAACAGTAGCAAGGGACCATCCCAATTATTCATGGAAGCAAGGGGAGTTGCACTATAAACCTAGGGTTGTTATTCCACCCACTTCACAACTCAAATCACAGATTCTCATAGAGCTTCACTCTTCTCCGATAGGGGGACACATGGGTTTCTTACGAACCTATGAACGGGTAAAGCGCAGTTTCTACTAGCCCGGGTTGAAGTCGGATGTCAAACAATTTGTGGATAGTTGTGATACTTGTCAATGCCAAAAAGGGGAAACAATCAATACACTAGGGTTACTTCAACCTTTGCCCATTCTAGAGTCCCTATGGATAGACATCTCCATGGACTTCATTGAAGGACTTCCTCTATCTGGAGGTAAATCAGTTATAATGGTGATCATGGATCGATTGACCAAGTATGCTCACTTTTTTTCCTTAAGTCATCCTTATACTACCAAGATAGTGGCACAAATTTTCATGGATCAGATCTTTAGACTCCATGGGATCCCACACTCCATAGTCAATGATCGTGATAAGGTATTCACTAGTAAATTTTGGGAGGAACTCCATCGCATTCAAGGGACCCAGTTGAAAAGAAGCATGTCCTATCACCCACAAACTGATGGCCAGATGAAGGTGGTGAATAAATGTCTCGAGACATATCTCCGATGTTTTGTTTTAGATAACCAATCCAAATGGAATCAATGGCTTCCCTTAGCCGAATGGTGGTACAATACCACTTTTCACACAGCCACAAGGATGACACCATATGAAGCAATATATGGTCAACCACCCCCAACACTCACTTCTTACCTGCTAGGCAGCTCGAAGGTGGAAGCAGTTGACACAATCCTTAATCGTAGGCAAGAAGTCTTAGCAGCTCTCAAACAGAATTTGGCTACCGCCTAGAACCATATGAAACAATAGGCAGACAAACACAAAACTGAGAGGGAATTTGCCGAGGGCGACATGGTCTTCCTTCGTCTTCAACCTTATAAACAAATGTCCCTCAAACAAAAGGGTCGACATAAGTTGGCACCCAAGTTTTATGGACCCTACAAGGTACTGCAGCGAATAGGGGAGGTTGCTTACAAGTTGGAGCTGCCGACAACATCCAAGATTCACCCAGTTTTTCATGTATCTTGCTTGAAGAAAGTGGTGGGCACACATACTCAAGTACAGACAGTCCTTCCTGAATTGGATGAAGAGGGATCCATTCTTTTGCAGCCTGCAACCATTCTGGATCGTAGAACTCGACATCTCCGCTCTCGTGATATCATTGAAGTGTTGGTGTAGTGGCAAGGGTTGCAACCAGAAGATGCCACATGGGAGCTATTGCAGGACTTTCAGCAACAGTTCCCCACCTTTCAGCTTTGAGGACAAAGCTTCTTTAAGGGGGGTGGCATGTTACATACCCGACACTTGTAACTCATAGGGGCATATGTTATTGTATGTAAAGTGGACCATGTATCAAGTTAGAAGTGGGCCACATGTTAAGTTAGGAGAGTGTGCATCATAGAATCATGTATATAATCACTTTGTCATAGAATCTCTTTGTTGTCATAGAATTATGAATGTAACCGCTTGGTATCATGAATGTAACTATCATAAATTAGGTAGTCAAGAATATTGTCATAGAATACTGTCATAGCAGGTTGTCATAGAATATTGTCATAAAATGTCAGGAAATATGCTTGTAAATATTATAAAATGGGAAGGATGTAACCCTCATGGGCTAGTGAAGAATTTGCATATTTTGTAAGGAGGTTGCCCCCTCGAAGAGGCCCGCGATAGTAATATTATCTGTCCCAAATTCCTGCAATTACTGTTATTTATGTTTCCATGTTTCATTTAATGAATGCTTATGTTATTGGATATACGATATTAGTGTTGCTTTTATCAATACTCTGTGCAATCATAGTTAGGATTATCTTTGGCATTGAATTTCTTATCTCAGTACAACTCCGCACTAAGAATTTTGAGGTGAAATATTCGCATGAGAAGAAGAGGTTCATTGCATCATTATAGTAGTGTTAAACACAGTTATGAAACTCGTAGTCTGCGCCCCAGTCAGCCCTCTTGGGTTTTTTTGACTTGGCTAGGCAATTTTTTCTAGACTCACCGAGTTGTCCTTTTACTCGTGAGTTTAAGTCCAAGAAAAAAAACTTGACTGCAGTGGCAAAAATACAAAAAAACAGCATCAACTTTTTTTTTTTCCTAAATTGGCCTCATTTTTGTTGTTTCCACTTGCAGAGCGAGCAAAGAGAAGGTGAAACCAGACCCAAAAAAAACACTTATTGGCATCCTAAAACCCAAATTTTTCCTAGTTTTCAAGAATCTACCAACCACCCAACTATTACATTTGAGGTAAAAAAAGCAAGAACCAAAAGGAGGCCTACTACCACAAGGCCCACCTAATTACAAAGGACCAGTGTAACAGGGTTCGCGCACCCGGTTGGCTAGGCGCGCGAACCCGCACCCGTACCCGCAACGGGTGCGCGGATTCCCGAACGGGTACGGCTGGGCTGAACCCCATCCGAACCCTGTCTGACACGGTTCAGCTTCGGCTGAACCCTGTGGCCATTCGAGGTTCGACCGACCGAACCCAGCCCAGTTTGGGCATTAACATAGCATCCAGAACATGTCCACTACTATATAGCATATACTTAAAACAGAGGGTTTAATTCATGTGTCTTAAAACAACTGAATACCTCGAGGAGCAAGGGGCATAAGGAACCACTACAGGGTTCAGTCTAATAGCACACATACACAGGCCGAGAACAACGGATCTCAGACCAGAATGAGAGGTCGATGTCTACTGTTTAAAAAGGAGGCAATACACAGGCTTCTATCAAGTTTCAAAAACCACAACAATCAAATTTTCAAGGGGATAATAAAAGTCATAGCCTCTAGTTATTAATCCGTTCCTCAACCCAGGCTTATAGTGAAGGCAATCAATCTCTTGAGCTAATAGAAAAGAAACTACAACATCAAAAAGATGCATTAATTTAACGAAAACAACTTCATCCTAATGAAGCATTCGTAATCAAGGCAAAAAGGTAGGAAACCCTCCAACCTTAATCTCCAGCAAGGTCTAACTCCAAAAGCTTCTCCTTTGCAGCCTCCTAGTCTTACTCCTCCTAATCCTCTCAATGCTGCCAACTGAATTAAACCCTATTTATACTTTAAACTTTAAAAACTTTAAAAATTTTAATAACATGTCCACTACTATATAGCATATACTTATAGTCTTATAGTATATTGTTATCTCTTGACTCTTTATGACTTGACATCCTGTCATTTTTTTACATGAATATCATATATCAATATGCTTTTATGATACCATATTTAAATATTTTGCAATGTGTATGAATGATTTATTTTATTTCACAATGTGTATGATTTATCATTTATTTAATTATTTCGCAATGTGCATAATTTATTTTATTTTTAAATTTTTTGATAAAAAATACATATATATATATATATATATATATATATATATATATATATATATATATAATATTTAAAAACTAGCCGCACCCGCACCCGACGAACCCTATTTTTGGCGGGGGCCACATCAACACCCGATGAACCCTATTTTTGGTGAGGGCCGCACTCGGGATCCCCGCCGCACCCGCACCTGGTAACCTTGCAAAGGACTAAAGATGAAAGGAAAAGAAAAAATAGTCAGCAAAGTACAAGGATAAGATCAAAGAAAGGGGGCGGAGGTCCAAGGTTCAAATCTCGAGCCTCGCCGAACTGAATGCTTGTCCCTTTCCTGGTAGTGGCATAAAAGGTTTAAAATGATTGTGGCATTGTGGTTATAGGGGCAGACTGCACGAAGAACTGTGTGGCGGCTTCCGAGGCGGACAGCGCAAAATACTGTGGTGGCCATAAAAGCTGGACAGCCTGCCCGGATTCGTGGCAGCCATAAAAGCTGGACAGCCTGCCCGGATTCGTGGCGGCTACCGATTTCACCATGTAAAAACAAAAAACTAAAAAAAAAAAAAAGATCAACGAAGATCAAAAATGGAAGTTGAGACCAAAAGGGTAGATAACATTAAAAGGAATATAAACCAACCTTGTATGGAGTTCCATTGCAATATGTTCCACCTCATGCAAAGTGTAACACCTTCAATAATCAAAAGCAAAATTTCTTTTTACTTCCCTATAATATACATTCTCTAGAACATTTATCTAAACGTTGGGCCTAGGAACAAACAAATGCTTCTAAAATCCTAACCAACACAGGAAACATTCACCATGTTTGAGGCAACTCAAAGGTGTCAAGAATTAGACACGAAATATTGGAACAGTACAATGCTTGGGCCCTCTCACAATCCCAGTGAGATTTATAAAATACACATAAAATAGCAAGAGGCCATTTGAAAAAACACAAAATGCCCTTTAGGTTTCTTTCTAAGGAAGATAAGGACTAATAATTGTGATATGTAGTTATATCCTTTGAAGGATAATATACAATCCATACTCTGCCAGAGAATAGCATTAACCATATTTAGTGTTGGTTTGAGCATTGCACCTGTGTATGGCCACAAAACCAGAATGGGAGATAACATGACTTGAAGGATTTTCTAACAGTAGCCACTAGCCCATATATAACCATTCGTCTATGGAAGGCATCCCTTTAGTACAGCCACAATCTGAGAACCATGGAAATCAAAAGGGATATGTACCAGCCTTATGTACTCTCTCTGGACATTGACTCAATATGAAATATTAACCAACACTACATATTCATCACGAGGAAATAATTACAAATAAACAACACGTTAAATGACAACAAAAGGACTTCTTGATGCTCCAACACTGAATCTAACAACCACCCAGCAGTTACATTGATCTGTGTTTTTTCACTTTCATGTGTAGTTTAAGGTTGTTTCACTTGTAGTATCAATTTTGGATTTGTATAATGTTAATTAATTGTGATATGCATGAAAAATAAAACTTTTTCCCAATGAAAATTTGCATTTTCTTTGTTTTATTTTTTTTTGCCGAGTCCAAGTCTGAGTCAAAAAATGGCCTTGTCAAGTCTGCACCAAGTCCAAGTTTCTCTACTACAGTGATTACACATCTGATGCAGATGCACAATAACGTAATGTTCACCACTTCAGTCTGTCCATCAATATAAGGATGGAAAGCAGTCAAACAGGCCATGCGGGTGTTGAGTGGATCAAACAAATGTTGCCAGATGTCAAGGTGTATTTATATATATTTGGAAAATAACTGAACAGACTATATTGTGTCATTGCCCTTCTTGCATAATATATGACCACCATCGTCAAAAATATGTCCACAACAACAAAGATGAAACCATTCTGATGTTTGGTGAAGGACAGACCTGAAAGATAATCAAAGTTGATGGATTTCCAAGGTCTTCAAGTTATGGATAGAAGTTAATAGAGCCCCAATTTCTTGTCTACTGTTTTGGCAATGTTGCAGGGAAGCCATGATTTGATATAACCTTTTCATCCTAGCGCATATGTGGCCAATGAAAATGTTGTAGTGCTGCATATGTTGTAGTGCTGCCAAAGTGTATCGCTACTTTAAAGTAATGTGCCTCCCAAATGAAAGTATTAGCAATGCAAGTCAAATTGGACACAAAGCTTGCCTAGGATATAGAGAAGCTTATCGCTCAAGTAATGATCAGTTACTAACTTGCCTTGTACCAACTAGTGGTGTGTTTGACCCTGCATTCCATAACATTTCTCGGACAAGGATGGCACAAGACATGGGATACTTTCCCAGGACAATGAGACAGTTTTCAAGATGGCCTTGGGACGATAAGATGTGTTTTTTTTGGGAAAGTAGGACGCATCTCCAAAAGTGACAACTAAGACAGTGAACTCCTTGGTTTCCTTGTCAATGCAATACTTGATCAGATGGTTGTTGTTGTTTTTTTTCTGGTTAGTGTAAGAAACCCCTATGACCGACACTCAGGGCTGAGCATTCCCATCCCATCCCAGGGATACTTTCCCAGGACAACGAGACAGTTTTCGAGATGGCCTTGGGAAGACAAGATGTGTTTTTGGGAAAGTAGGACGCGTCTCCAAGAGTGACAACTAAGACAGTCAACTTCTTGGTTTTCCTTGTCAAGTATAAGAGTCAGAAGGACGAATTGTTCTAAATAGGTCATCCATTTCATAAGACATGCATTTTCTTGAAGTATGCAGAAATTGTAGAGGTTTCAGCTCAGAATGAAAGATCTACTTACAAATGATATAATGACATGGCATACAGTTCCTTCTCATAGGTAGAATAGCATTGGATTGTGTCATTGAAGGTTTCAAAATGATAAGAAACAAGGTGCCTATGTTGAATCAAAATGGCACCAAGTGCATAATCTGAAGCATCAATAGCAATCTCAAAGGGTTGAACAATGTCAAGCATAGCTAGGACTAGTGCCTTCTTCAACACTTCAAACGTATTGAATTAGAGTCCAATGAAATGTAGTCCTACCACGCATGATCTAGTTGAGTTGCAAAGAAAAGTGTGAAAAGTCAAGAATAAACCTGTAGAAAAAATTTGCTACGCCCCGAAAACTTTGAAGATTGATTAGGTTTGTAGAAACATGCCAATGTTGGATGATGCATATCTTCACTGGGTCTAGATGGATGTCTTCACTATTGATGATGTAACCCAGGTAAGATATATTAGTGATGACAAACCAAAGCCAATGTTGGCAGAATGTGTTCAAAAGCTGACACAAATGGTCAACCTGCTCCTCCCAAGTACTATTGAAGATGAGAATGTCATCTACGTAGACGATCACAAAGGAACTCATGAATGGTCTTAGCACGTCGTTCATCAAGCACATGAATGTTGAAGTGCTTTGGTCAAGCCCAAAGGCAATATTGACCATTCAAACAATCCCTCATTTGTCTTGAAAGTGTACTCGATATGTCTAAAGGATTGACTAGAACCTAATAAAACCTTGACTTTAGGTCAAGTTGGTGAAATATGTGGCTACCTAGAGTTGGTCAAGAAGATCATTGACGTGAAGCGATGGATTGACTTAAGGTCAATCTTGGTGAAATATGTGGCTACCAAGAGTTGGTCAAGAAAATCACTGATGTGAAGCGCAATGGATACCTGTTCTTCAATGATATCTTGTTGAGATCCCGATAATCAATAGACGCCATGAGCCGCTCTTTGGCACCAATATAATGGAACCACCAAATGGAGAATAGTTGGGCCAAATTAAACCTTGGTCTATAAGCTCCTAAAGTTGTTCTCATATTTCATCATTCTCCCAAACAGATCAATGGTACAAAGGGTCGTTCAAAAGAGATGAACCGAGGATCAAACTGACTTAATGATTGACGAAACTATCGAGCAAGACTCCTTGTGGATGCTAGGAAACTTCAATATAAGGCTAGAAGAATACGTCCATCTGCTCGTACTAGACAAGAGTGTACGAGTGACTGATTTTTGTGCTAGAAGGGAAAGCTTCTTGGCATGAGGTGCCCCTAAGTGGACCATGAAAAGAAACAAATTTTTGAGGATGAGAAATCAGTTTCCTGCATTGCAAAAATTACTTTATAGGGGAAGGCACCCCAATATGTGACATGTCATACCTCTAACTTACAAACCATTGTTGTGGACATGACCCATAGGTTGTCTAGATCAGAGGTAAGACTTTCAAGGCAAAACATCACATGTTCAGTTGTGCCACATCACAAGTGGCAATGTTGTGCATGGACATAAGGTAGAGGATGCACTGAAGTCTGGAAGCCTAGTCGCTTGGTGTCAATATGGATGTTTGCACCATCTTGAAGTATGGCACTATGTTGCTAGGTGAGAAGTTCAAGTGGGTGCCAAGATGTATGGGCTTTTCTTTGTGTGGGCTTCAGAACAAGCTTGGCACCACTAGCGATGGTCATCGCACTTTCAAGTAACTACATAAGGGCAATCAGTGTCTCTTAGTCTTACTGATAGGACGCCCATAGTTTTTAGTTGGAATGGAGTCACATCCATCATCTAGCGTCCAACTCGTGGTACAAATGAGCATGCTAGTCGTACGCAATGAGTGTCACATGCCATAAGACAAAGAAGTCACACCATGATGATTCATCAAAGGAAAAGTGATCCCACTATTTAGAGGAGAATCCTTACACTGCTACTAAGGACCCCCATAGTCTCGAGCAACCTTTGCAATATCATCATTGTTTTCATTATTTTTAGTGGCATATTCCCATGTTGGAATTTTGTTCCACTTTAATACCTCTTCTACTTCTTCTCCTCCAAGGAGTGATTCACCCTCTTATCATTCAATCAATAATGTTATTCTGTCTTCTGGTATTTCACATCCATCAACCAGGCAATATGTTTGGAGTTGAATAGGGATCGACCACCACCCTATTACATCAAGCTATCAGCACAAGAGCAGGGTAGGAAGCTGGGAACTCTCGAGTTCAATGATCCCCACAACGGGGGAAATGGTTGACTGATTGACTGATGGAGCATCAGATAAGATGGATTCCAATAGTCCAAATTTTAGTTTGATCATGCCACGGTAGCATGCTTTGCAAGACATAGCAACTAAGGGGATCCCTAAACCTCAGTTTGTACTTGTTTTGGAGATAAGTGTATAGCAGGCAGGCATAGAGCTTGAGGTTAAAGCAGGTAAGCCTCTTCAAGAGGCTGAGCAGCAATAGATACTTCATGAGAATAAGGGTCAGACTCAGGGAGTTGCTACCCCCAACAAGGATGAGATTCCTTCTTCAGGAGAACAACCTACATCACATGAGGAGGAATCACGAGTTGCAGGAGTAAGAGCATATTGTCTGTTCTAGGGTTGGCAAATCTAGATGTATCAGAGATATTGAGGACACATGAGTGGCAAACTTTTTTGATTAGTCATTCCATGTCATAAAATGCAGTTGCAAGGATCATCTTACCAATACTCTACCTGGGTGGGGATTGTGATCTACATGTTTGACCTCTAAGCTTAACATGTTGTATAAGTAGTCACATAGAGGTAGACAAGCCAACTTGGGTCAGATCATCAATGGGAGTAACAAACTCATGGTTGTGTGAGATGGAGTAATTACCTATTGATACCCCCTGTTGTATCAATGACAGCTCCCATGTTGTATCATGCCGATTATTGCATGCAAGGATAAGCTCCATTGCTACATTCAGCGACTTGACCAGCACTGATTCCCAGTTGGTGTTGCCTCTCAGGCAGCTCAACTACCTAGCTTACCATACCCGGGAGTATGAATCCACCATGGAGATGTGGACGGGGGGCCATGGATATGTCTAGGCATCCCCCTGCAGGGGTCTCCACTTGGGGCTAACAAAATTTTAAAAAATTATTATATAAAGAAAATGTCCAGTGCTATTAGTGGGAAGAATTTGTTGAATGTCAATTGTAATTTAATTTGTAATCCAAAAGAACAGACATGAATACAAAACAAACACCAGAGAAATAAGGATGCAATTGGAATCAACTTTGGAAGGAACCAGACTCTTACCCATCCTCTATACTGTCTAGATCCATATCATTCATAATCTTCTGCATCTGCCTTTCACAGATAGCACTTGTTTCAATGAACTGTTTCTGATCATCAGAAAGATCAGTTTCCTCTAAGAGTTTCCGGGTGAACATGATTCCATACAAAGGACTTTTCATTTCCTGTCGGATGTACGCCAACTCCTTCAATCTTGCAAAACATTTCTTCTCTTGTTGCCTCTGGATCTCTAATGCCTGATGCAGTTCAGAGCTTGCTATCTGCACGAAACAAAATGCCCCAATAATTTGCCCATCTGCAGCTGTTCTCTTGTTTGCTGTTAGAAGTGCTTCCACATATTTGCCTTGTCTGTCAAAAAAGGCAAAGGGGAACTTGTCTGTATCCTGCCCATCAATTGCACTGTGTAATACAATTGTAAATTTCGTCATTGCATCTTGACCTTTAAGCCGACAGCAACCACCAAACACCTCCCCAACAAGCATTTTACCAATAATCTCATCTCTTGTCCAGCCCGTTAACTTTTCCATTGCAGCATTCCATTCAGAGCAGTAAGTACATTCATCTGATGCAAATATTGGGGGAATCAAAGGATTGGGGCTTTGCACAATAGTCTTGTAGTCACCCTGAATTCGAATGAACTTATCCATGACCACCTTTTGACCTGTAACATCTTGACCTACAAAGCATACTCCAACAATATTGTCTGTATAATCCCTGCTGGAACAGGCATTGACAACCAGATATATAGCCTTTTTCTGCTTCTGTGGGCCAAAGGTCCTCAGCTTTATCTCAACATTTTTCTCTTCCTCTCCTACAAGGATTCAAAAAGCATTGATAAAATTATTGTGTTAAGAAGCAGCTATATAACTAAAGGCTGCAGTGTTGCTTCCAAAGCAAACCTTTCCGATATTTAACATACAAATTGAAATATACATAACACAGATGAAACAATATACCTACTTCTTGATATTTCAGGTGGAATGGTGATTAAATTCAAGTCAAGCAATGGTTGGATGTGTCAAGGACTAAGAAAGATTGGACTGCCTTAGGCAGGGGTCCCGTGCAAGGGGGACTACAGGATCTCTAAAAGCGGAGCATGGGTCTCATGGGAAAAAAAAATCACCCTGCTACAGTAAAGATTAAAAACTTTCCTTGAACTGTGGAGCATTCTAAGGGTGGGGTCCCATGGAGGGGGGTATGCTCCATAAAGAATTGAGCCACAGGTCCGCTGAAAATAAAATAAAACGTTTCCGCTAGGGCTAAAAACAGAATCCATTATGTAAATTGTGAAGAAAAAATCGGTTTGTGATTTACAGCAATGGCCGAAGAGGGGGGCTGAAGGCTTGCAGCACCCGCTAGAGATTCAGTGACACTTTGCATTTTTGTTTCCCTCGTATTATTTCAAGATTCCCCCCTTTTCCCACCATTTCTCTCCACAGGGTAGAAAAATTAATAATTATGGGATAATATCTATGCTAAAAGGCCCTAAAATATCTCAGCAGTATCTGCTGAGAAATTTTAGCTTGTCCCTCTTCATGGGACCGTGGCCTAATCTTTTCTTGAACTAGGGAGCACCATGAAAGTAGTAGGAATTAGGAAAGCTTCAGAGATACTTAAGAGGGGACTAAATAATTAAAGCACCCACAGAGAAATTTTAGAACCATGTGGCATCTGAATTCCAAATTTGTCTCAATTTTAGTATGGCACAAAGACTTTTAATGGCATGTGTCCAAAATTCTTCTAAACCAGTTGTAAAAATTCTCTCCTGGCACCCGTGTTCCTGTGGCATAAGACCCCTGCCTTAACAGGCATACAGTTGGGTCGCAAAATTAGTTGATAAGTGGGTTCTCTATATATGCATCATTTATTTAATAAATGGCATAAAGTATAAACCTTAGTGTACCTCGTAGGGCGTGATAGAGCATTTTGTCCATAGTATCGGCAGATTCGTGGAAGATAAGGTCGTGAACAAGTGACTTGCCCATAGCTTCTCCAACAGGAAGACCTGTCAATTCCGCCACCTTTGCATTCCATCCATTTATGAGTCCGTTTGAATCCACAGCCAAAATAGGTGCCGTAGCCGTTTCGATCAGACGCACCATCTCACTTGCCACACAGCTAAGCTCGTCTATGCCCTGCAATTTCAAATCATTTAGGCGAGCATGAACCATGGTTTTAGTATTGCTGTCATCAATGTCTTGAAAAGAACCGCGCAGAATCAGCTGCAATGAATGAATGGCATCCATTTCTACGTTTTCCCAGGGCAAACTTCTTCTTTTGACGACTTCGAGGAATGCCTTGAAAGAAGATCGAGGGTGCATTCTTCGACCGTCGTCCTTATCGTCGGGATGGTGCTTTGCACCTCCCCACTTCATCTCTTTTGCAGTGTGGGATCTAAACCAGAAGAGAAAGTCCTTTGATGTAATTCTGGCAGCAGCCATGCCACAGACGGCATCCCCAAGAGAGGCTGCACCGGGATAGCCCGCATCCGCCAAACTATCGGTGCTGAGGCCTGTAGAATCCCCATGGTATTCCAGCAACCAGTCCGCGATGTCTTTTATTTGAGCCTCTGTGGGGGTCACTCCCAGCATCCAGCACATGCCCCCGTAGTAAAGGGCAGCGCCATCACACTTGACAAGGTCCATGGTGCTCGGAGAATGAGTGAGGATTCCGATGGGTGCATCTCGCAGCAGCATGTCACACAGCAGCGTCTGCGTCCTCAAAATATGTTTCTCCATCAGCTGAGCAGCCAATTGCAATTCCATATTCAGCTGGAGTCCGAATGCCTGCATCAGAAACTCACACGCGTACCGCAGAGGAAAAGGAACCGCCCGCGGGGAAGTGTGATGGCAAACAACCAACCCCCACAGCTTCATGGAACCTCGCCCACTTCCGCTTCCACTTCCACTTCCCCCTCCTCCTTCGTCTTCGTTTCCATTGATGACGACAGCCATAACAAGAGAGGCGATGGACCCCATGTTGGCCATGTACTGGGCATGACATCCATGGGGCGCCCTCAATGTAGAACCCACCAAACATAAGGGCTGCTTCAGTTCCTCCGCCTGTATGACTTTAACAGGCGCGGCACGGCAATCACAGATCATCCGCACCCTGTTCTGCATAAAGAGAAACCGAGATGCCTGAGGGATATCAGTAGCCGGATAATGAAGCCCCAGATAGGGTTCCAAGTCAGAGCGCCTCATTTCCGCAACGACTTCCCCATGTTCGTCTTCGTGAAACTTGTAGACCATAACCCTGTCATACCCGGTGAGCTCTCTGACGTCTTCGACCACGGCGTCGCAGAGAACACCAATGTCCCCCGCGGGCAGCGACTGGAGGCGGGAGATTGCCCGCACCGCCAGCTTCTGTGACTGCACGGCACCCGCTGCCGACAACCCTGCATCGCCTCCGCCGCCGCTGCCAGTCCTGACGGGCTCCAAGTCTATGACCATCCCAACATCAATCCTGTGAACGATGGCGTAAAAGGGCTTGTTCGTATTCTTGGAGTGGACCCAGATGGGATTCATCAGACTAATTTCCTGCGCCATCGCTGCTTTCTCCAGCGCCCACGCGCTCGCCGGAGTGAACAAAGCCCTAACATCCGTCCCAATTGTGATAACCCTTCCTCCGCCGTGACTTCCCATGGCGTCGTCTCTGTCCATGTCCATGTTGGGCACGGACTGAGACATGAGATCCAGCATTTCGACCGCGTTCTCGCTGTATGCGATGATTCTGAAAGTGGT
Source organism: Wollemia nobilis (assembly GCA_028583015.1). NCBI lineage: Eukaryota > Viridiplantae > Streptophyta > Pinopsida > Araucariales > Araucariaceae > Wollemia > Wollemia nobilis. Next base: position 34,418,213 of record JAQPPZ010015824.1, read on the forward strand.
CTCCTCCACGGCGAGCATGCATCCGAAAGGCTGAATGGTGCCCCCCCTTTGCATTCGCGACAGATATGCCGTGATCTGCTGTTCCGGCACAGACTCCGTTGTCGATTTTATGGAGCGCGTGTAGTCGAATGACTTGCCGGATTCCCCCGATTGCTCGAACACATGGTGTAGTCTCGCATCCGCATTGTACTGCGCCATCGCCATTGCTGCTTTGCTGTTGGTGTTCGTTGTCGTGTTGGTGTTGCCGCTGCTTCTCCTGTTGTTGGTGTTGGTATTGCTGCCTGAGGCTGACGACAGGGTCACACCTCTGCTGCTGCTTGACGCCATTTTTCTTTTTTATGCCTCTGCCTCCAGATGAGTAGAATTACCTCGCAGATCAAGAAAGATCGCCCGTTTGTTGTGCTGGGTAAATCGATCGATCGAAAGCGGAGGGTACAGGTTTCAACTTTTATGAAGCTGTGGATCGTGTGAATGAGAAGCGATCGAACCGGAAGTTCGCATAGATCCAACGGACCTTTCCGCGGGCTTATCCCAACGCAATTTTGCGGTTTTGTCTCTCACCTCCATGATTTGCATGACGTAGTAAATAGGTACCTGTTGCAACCTGCACGTACAACCCTCCGTGCCACAGATAGTCTGAATGCGAAACGAAGAGAACATTCACATACGTAACGAAACGTAACTTGTAAAATTATTGCTCTCCTCCTTCGAAACGAATAGTGGCAAGTGGCCATTAAATAAAATTGTAATTATTAAAAAATTTAATAATTGTTTGTGTGTCTAATCTATACACTTTGGTTTCATCATGAGCGTAAGGGAAAAAAAATATATATCTCAAAATTTCATAAAGTTTCTAAATAGTTAGTCGTAATTAAAAAACATATTATAAAATGTGTTTTTTTAAAATGAAAGATGGTTTACTTCATCAATATCAAAACAAAAATGTACAAAGCATTCGTCCGAAGGCTAAAGACTACAAGAATATATATATCAATTATATAAACAAAAATTACAAAATATATATATCAATTATATAAACAAAGATTACGAAGGCTAAAGACTACAGAATATATATATTAATTATATAAACAAAAATTACAAAATATATATATCAATTATATAAACAAAGATTACGAAGGCTAAAGAGCACTATATATATATATATATATATATATATATATATATATATATATATATTTTAGTTATATAAACAAAGACTACAAAATATATATTAATTACATAACGAAGGCTAAAGACTACAGAATATATATATATCAGTTATATAAACAAAGACTACAAAACATATATTAGTTATATAAACAAAGACTACAAAATATATATCAATTATATAAACAAAGATTATAAAAACTAGAACTACGAACAACTACCCAACAAGACCCATTACAAAATATCTTTATCATCCCAAAACCCAAGGCAACAACAGGAAGGAACCTCGGATCTGCATAAAAGAAAAGAAAGGAAGGAACCTCGGATCTGCATAAAAGAAATGTGATCATTTTTGGCATTGTAATCTGAAACAAACATTTGAAGATAATGCTAAATCAAAAGCACTTGAGAATAGTCATCAATTTGAAAATGAATCAATTTGAAAATGAAGCTTTTGAAGATGAGGAAATAAAAGAGAATTCTTTGATCTGAATTTGGACTTGAAAGTTATCGTCACATGAGCAACCTATAGCAAAATTTTCAGTCTTGTGAGTCTCCTCAGAGATTCAGTAAGGATTCTCATAACTTGCCAAAATAACTCATCATTTCTAGCAGACCAAATATGTCATAAAATCTCAGTAGATAACATTAACCAAAACATATTAAAACAGTGATGCATATGAAGAATGAAGCCAAATAAAATATACTGGAACCCGACATAAAGAACATATAGAATAATTATGAGGCTCTCTACTAATTGGTAGCCTCTGTAACAAAAGCATTCATCTGAAACAAGCCTTTTTAGGCTCTGATGGACAGAACCATAAGTGCTGGAAAATGCTTTGAATCTAATTAACAGTAAGAGCCAGTTGCCAACTACTGTTGATATGACAAACAATACTAGAAGCATCCTCTAAGAGAATATACAACAACTTAGCCTTAGTGCACTTGAGTCTGGTACCATCGAACCACTTACAAGAATCATAAAACTAAGATAATCAATAAAAACATGTCGTCCATGCTGAAAAAAGGAAAGCCTTAGTAAAATGTATAGTTTTTTATAATTAAATGATATTAGTTTAATTAGTTATTCAAATTTTAAGAAAGAAATTAAAATGATATTGCAACATTATGTTATTATACTACCATTATATAGTTATGGTTGTAATCTATGTGAGTCCTTTATAAACTATTAAAAATTTGTTAAAATATATAAAATATAGAAAGGATTGATTAAAAGATTTTTTACTTGCTTTTTTTAATGTAAATTTGTTAGAAAATTGCATGTTTAAAGGTTTCCATGCTCTAATGTCAATTTTGAGTCAAATTTTTTAAAGTTTTTTTTAATAGTTTGTTAAATCAAAATGGCATAATAATTATTAAATGGTATTAACTTAACAGGTTGAGCTACAAGTTTACTGCAGTGGTAAGGATTTTGGCCTCTCTTTGAGAGGTCCAAGGTTCAAACCCCACTCAATATGAGGGGATGATGATCTCTCATAAAAATCTATGTAAATTCATTGAAGTGTAGCGAAAGGGGTGTAAACCCTAGGTGCAGTCAAGCGATGGAACAAAGTAACAAATTTGGCTACAATCTTCGCAAAAGTGGTGTAAACCTTAGGTGTAGTCAAGTGATGAAACAAAGCAACAAATTTGGTTGCAATATTCACGAAAGAGATGCAAACCCTAGGTGCAATCAAGTGTTTAAAGGAAGAGGGTTGTTCACAAACCATCTGTTTAGTTTGTAAGAAAGCTTTTTCAGTCAAAAAAAATCTCTCAAGGATCTTTGGGTTCACAGGGATGAACCTCAAGCAATGAAACAAAGCAACAAATTTGGCTGCAATCTTCACAAAAGAGATGCAAACCCTAGGTGTAGTCAAGTGTTAAAGGAAGAGGGTTGTTCACAGACCATCTCTTTAGTCTATGAGAAAGCCTTTTCGGTGAAAAAATATCTCTCAAGGATATTTGGGTTCACGGGTGGATGAACCTCTACCCTCTAGGATTTCAGAGGATGAATTTGGGTTGGATCTAATTGATCATGAAGCTTGAAAATTTATCTACAAAATCAAGGGCAAAAGACCAGACCTAGAGGAGCTCAAATGATACATTAAATATTGATGGACTAGTATAGAATTCCAAGTAACTCTCCTACCCAAAATTTTATTTTCTATTTCATTTTCTAATTTAGCGAATAGAGATAGGGTAATGGATTATAGATATAATTGGTTTTTCGGACAAAGGGGTGTCTATATAAGACCTTGGATTCCTATTTTTAACCTTTTTACAGAAGAAGTTAATGGCTTCCTAGTTTGGTGAATCTTTATGTTCTCCTTGTGGAGTTTTGGGGAGAGAATATATCACCAAATTCGGTAATGCCATTGGTGCATTCCAGTATATGGATGCCTAAACAAAGGAAAATTTGTCCAATAAAATTAATATGAGTAAAGCAAGATTGGTTGTTTGGATGGATATTTTAGTTCTTGGGCCTCAATCCATTACTATCTCCTCAAACAAAGGGGAATGGATCCAAAATATTGAATATGAAAACTTCTCCCTAATATGTTATGGCTATCAACAATATGGCCACTTGAAGAAGAGATGCTCAATCATCCAATCATGCTTTTATTCCTCCTTGATGGAGGAGAAGACCCTGCATGCATGTGAATGACTCAAAACCTTCAAATGTCCCAATTCAAAAGAAAGAAAATCATCCTCCAAATGCCCCATTTGTCCAACAAGAATCATGCAAGAAACAAAAGACTCAACTCCAAAAAAGAGAATTTGAATCAAATCATTGATAAAATCCAAAGGGTTACTAAAGACCATCCAAACGGTTCCATGGAAAAGATTAGTATCTCAAATCGTATTCTTTAATAAATAATGATAAGTTTTCTAAAAATAAAGATCCTATATAAGGTGTTACAACTAGATATTACCTTAGGAGCTTGAAGTGCAAAATTGCATTCTCAGATCTTGCCACTCTAAAAGATGAAGAACCTCTATTATAGAAGAAAAATAATCGAACTGATTTCCTCTTTGATGGATGATTGTTATATTTGTTTCCTTCTATTTGTTTGGAGTTACGTGTCATGTAAGAGTTGTTCTTGTTATTAGTTCCTTAAAAAAAATTGATTATAAAAACTTAGCAGTTTGAGGAAGATGGAGAATATCTTTGATAAAAAGGCAAAGATGGGTATGCTTTAATTAACTTGTTAGAAATGTAATGAAAACAATGTAATGTTTTGTTTTTGTAATAAGAGTGGCTCTGAAGCCACACGTAGCTCATTAGAAATAATAAAATCAGGTTAGATTCCTCAATTTTAAGGAGAAGACCTAAGTTTTTATACTTACATAATTACAAGCAGTTGTAATATTGAGCAATTTCAGTTCCATATAATATTTATAAACAATAAAGTATTAATTATAAGAAATCTTAATACAACTATATAATAATATATTTTTTAATATGATTTTTTATAAAATATTAATTAATATAACTTTATAAATGTTGTGGCATCTTTAACTTATTAAAATACTACCATAAGAAAAATGCAAGATGTTAACCAATTGAAATATTTGGTTTTGGAACTAATTGGTTTTAAAACATGTAAAACATTGAAAATATTGATTATATTTAGAATATTTTTCTTAAATTTTGATAGAGAATGATTTAAGGTTTTCTAATATAAGAATTAAAAGTATAAATAATATCAGAGGTTCAAACCATGGCGTGGACTAGTATGTGAGGGAGTGGGTTAAATTCTCTATTAATAAGTATAGCTCTCGGCTTTACGAGGGGTCATGGTTGGGGGAGACTGTTGAACCCTGTGAATCGGTCATAAAAGTTTCTCACAATAACCAAATAAAAAAATATATAAAGAATATAAGTTTGTTAGACATTAATTGTTCAAGTGATTGTGAATTCCCATGTCTTTTGGTGATATTATATATTTTGATTTATTAATGACCATTATACTTTAATAAATAAACAAAAACAAAACTAATCATTTTAGTATATGAAATATGCTAAAGATTTCGGTTGCAAATCAAATATGGCTTAGGGTTGTTTGAAAATATCCTTTATTTTTGGGTTACTTTTTTAATTAACAAACCCTAGCAATTTATAAGATAACTACCATCACATGAACATTGTTGTTGGATAAAAATAGTATCTAATATGATTTTAATGCATGCCAACAAATATGTCTTGTCATTGTATATAAATAAAATTAAAATTATTTTTAGCTAAAATAATTCACTAAATTTGAGGAGAGAGAGTTTACATGTAATAAGTAACAATTTTTATTAGATTCCCTTAGTACAAATCCAAATTATTTGGAATTTGAAAATATCTCAATATTGTACATTTACATAAAAACTTACCATTGCTCACATTTATCCATTTTTTCTTCATGCATTTCCTCATCAAAGTTGAATTATATTTGAGGTTTTCAAATGGAATGATAGGATTGTTGTTATTACTACTACTATAATTAGTTACTTTAATATATTATTTTAATTTTTTTTGGATTTGGTTAGTGTGAGAACCCCTATGACCTCAATACTGGGCACTACTATTATAATTATTGCTTTTAATCTCCTTAGGAAGAAATCCAAATCTCAATTGTCATGTCGTGCCTTGCCTTACCCTGTCTTTTCCATTGACAAATACTCATTTTACTCCAAAGCCTTCAAGAATTAATTACTCAATTTGCTGCCTAAAAATGATAATTAATCAACATCAAAATAAAGTTAAGTTTGTGATAATTACACTAAATATTTTTTTTCGAATATAAGATGAAACCTAGGAATTATTTTCAAAATCTACAAATAGACATAACATGAGATGAGATAAGAGGAGATGACAACCATGTAAGGAATATCACCTAGTCCTACTCATCAATACCAATAATGATATTGACATCAATAACCATGGTAAAGGCTAAACAAATATTACAATACCACCAATGATTATTTTTTTATTGTGTGTGAGAGAGCCTTGCATTGCTTCTAATCTCCTTAGGAAGAAATTCAAATCTCAATTGTCATGTCGTGCCTTGCCTTACCCTGTCTTTTCCATTGACAGATACTCACTTTACTCCAAAGCCTTCAAGAATTAATTAATCAATTTGCTGCCTAAAAATGATAATTAATCAACATAAAATTAAAGTTAAGTTTGTGATAATCACACTAAGTATTTTTTTTGGATGTAAGATGAAACCTAGGAATTATTTTCAAAACCTACAAATAGACATAACATGAGATGAGATAAGAGGAGATGACAACCATGTAAGGAACATCACCTAGTCCTACTCGTCAATACCAATAATGATATTGACCTCAATAACTATGGTAAAGGCTAAACAAATATTACAATACCACCGATGATTATTTTTTTCTTGTGTGAGAGAGCCTTGAATTGCTTCTAATCTCCTTAGAAGAAATCCAAATCTCAATTGTCATGTCGTGCCTTGCCTTGCCCTATATTTTCCATTGACAGATACTCATTTTACTCCAAAGCCTTCAAGAATTAATTAATCAATTTGCTGCCTAAAAAATGATAATTAATCAACATCAAAATAAAGTTAAGTTTGTGATAATCACAATAAGTATTTTTTTCGGATGTAAGATGAAACCTAGGAATTATTTTCAAAACCTACAAATAGACATAACATGAGATGAGATAAAAGGAGATGACAACCATGTAAGGAACATCACCTAGTCCTACTCGTCAATACCAATAATGATATTGACATCAATAACCATGGTAAAGGCTAAATAAATATTACAATACCACATATGATTTTTTTTTCTTGTGTGTGAGAGAGCCTTGCATTGCTTCTAATATCCTTAGGAAGAAATCCAAATCTCAATTGTCATGTCGTGCCTTGCCTTACCCTGTCTTTTCCATTGACAGATACTCATTTTACTCCAAAGCCTTCAAGAATTAATTAATCAATTTGCTGCCTAAAAATGATAATTATTCAACATCAAAATAAAGTTAAGTTCGTGATAATCACACTAAGTATTTTTTTTCAGATGTAAGATAAAACCTAGGAATTATTTTTAAAACCTACAAATAGACATAACATGAGATGAGATAAGAGGAGATGACAACCATGTAAGGAACATCACCTAGTTCTACTCATCAATACCAATAATGATATTGACATCAATAACCATGGTAAAGGCTAAACAAATATTACAATACCACCAATGATTATTTTTTTCTTGTGTGTGAGAGAGCCTTGCATTGAATGAAAAGAGAAAGGGAGGGCATAGGCAAACTACTAGTGGTACTTCATAAAGAAAGTAATAGGAAGTTATCAATATCATGTTTTCTAGTATAAGCATATCACCAAAATCAAGCACTATACTAGTAAAAATGACGCGGTACACAATAGGATCCTCAACCTTGAAATGAGACTATGAAAAATAAGGGAGAAATGATGGGGCCTTAAGCTATCTCCATTATAATTTCAAATAAAAATGAATAGTTAGTTGTAAACCAAATTGACATGATAAATTATTAAGTACTTAAAAAATAAATATAGATTTTTAAAAAATATTTATGATTTTTGGAGTCAATTAAATAAAAAATCTTTAAAAGAATATGTATACAATGATAACAATATAATTAATAGAAAACTTAAATTGACTATATAATGACTAATATTTTTTCATACGATTTCTTGTAAAGTACCAAGGAATACAACTTTGTAAATGTTATAGCATCTTTAATATATTGAAATGACCACCATATAAAAATATGCCTTTTTATTTTTAAGTTGCAAGCTTACTGTAGTGGTAAGGCTTTGGCCTCTCTTTTAGATATCCAAGGTTCAAACCCCACTCGATATGAGGAGATCGGGACCCCTCATAGAAACCCATGTAAACTCATTGAGAAGCTGCAAGCTTACTATAATGATAATGGTTTTGGCTTCTCTTTGAGAGGTCCAAGGTTCAAACCCCACTCAATATGAGGGGATTGAGACCCTATTGGTATTTTTGCCACATTAAAATTTTTGACAAATTTTTGCCTAAGTGTGAAGCGCACTTCGCCAACGAAATCATCTGGAGCTTTAGATCAACGAAATACATGCAAAAGTGTTGGCATTTTTGTGGGCCCTAAAAGAGGATGATAAATTGGATGAAATGATCTTTAGATATTTCATTATTGTAGATCTTTTTGTAAGCTTTTCGATGATATATTACAATAGGCGATCGGGTCAACGGATCAAAAGTTATGGCCCCAAGAAGTTGTAACACCAAAAATCATTTTCGGGCCAGTTTTCAACCATTTCTGGTGTGAAAGTCCCCTGCGCACCACTTCTGGTGTGAAAATCCCCTATGCACCACCTCTGGTGCATAAGTCCCGTGTGCACCACTTCTAATGCGAAAATCCCCTATGCACCACCTCTGGTGCGAAGATCCCCTATGCACCCCTTCTGGTGCGAAAGTCCCCTACGCATCACTTATGGCAAAAGTCCCATGCGCACCACCTCTAGTGTGAAAATCCTCTATGCACCACCTCTAGTTCAAAAATTTCCTACGCATCACCTCTGATGTGAAAATCCTCTTCCCTCCACCTTTGTTGTCGCCTAGCTAGCATGCATGTTGTTCCAGTACTACCATTTGTTTACCATTTATTTCGCTCTAGTTTCAAGCGCAATGTTGTTCTGCTCCGGTTTGGGAGCACTTTGGCTATTAACTTTTCAATGTCAACGCGTCTCCCAAGGTTGCAAAGATGTGATTTTTTTCCCCAGTGCAAGATGTTTTCGCTTCAAGAACGAGCGCTTTGGATTTTGACTTTTCTAACGCTGGTGCACCCTTATTTGATTAAACGCAGTTAGTTCGAGAACCTTCTAGGCTCAACACTTCTAGGATTTCAGGATCCTATATTTCATGGAGGTGGTTCCAGCAAGTAAGGAGGGAGTGTCAGTGAGCTAATACTGTCAGAACATTGAAGGGGGTTCAACTGCATTTCAAGGAGTCATCAGTTTCAGCCATGTCTGATTACTATTTCATGACTGTAGTTCCTTGTAAATCTTATCATGGCTGCCATTGCCATGTTTTGTGGGTGCGCATTAAATATTTCAAACGACATAATTCTCTATATAAGCCTGCTATTTTATTGTAAAAGGATGGACGTTTGCTAGAAGCTTGATGTAACTCGAATTATGCTATCAATACAACTATTATCTGACTCTAACTCTAGACTTCTATTTTTGTGTGTATATCTTCTATTGATTCTTTGATTTATCTGTAGGCTTGAATTCTAATATCTAGATTTAGCTTATGATAAAACATGAATACTAGAGTAGCCTTGGAGATTACGCATGTTAGATGCCTAGTCTTAATTTTTGTTAGTTTTTTGTATTGAATGTTATTTGATTTGACGTACAGTAGAGTTATCGTGATGTTAGTTCATCACCCTTGTTCTATAGACCATTTCATACCTAAGGAAGATCTTCAACCAATAATTTCTGGCACGCCTGATGGGACCCAAACATTCCACATCAAAATCAATATTAAGAGTTGATGTTCATCTTGTTACTGTTAAATCCGAACATTTGGCGACTTTGTTGAGCTGAAGATCCAAATTTCTTGATCATAGATGCCTTCTACGTTAAAATAAGATACCCTGAAGAAATCAAGGTTTGGTGACCAGCCTTGACCTCACAAGCGGAGAAAATAATGTTCACCTGGAGACTCTGACTTAGTGGCAAGGACCGTGATCTTTTTAGACCACTACTATAATGGCAAAGGTATGTTGTCCCATCTGGGATGATCTTGACCCTCTAAATCTCCAAATTTGGCATGATATTCCCAAAAATACCTTGAATACCCTAACAAAGTACAATGGCACTAAGGAAATGGCTTGATAACACCTTGAAGATGTTGTTGCTCTAGTGATCCTCCATGGGCTAACCCACAAAGACGTCTTGATCAGACTTCTGGTCTTGTATCTGGAAGGAAGGGTGCTACAGTGGTACAAAGTGCTCGGATGTAAGAGCATATGCTCATGGGAGGACTTAGCAGGAGCACTCATCAACATATTTGATGGCTCTCAGGATCCCTTTCAACTCTTGATGCACCTCTCCACCATCACGAGAGCATCTCTAGAGGGCATCACAAACTTTAATGTTTAATTTTGGAGGAGTTGAAGGAGAATTCCAGAGAAACTCTAGTCGACACCGGCACAGGCCCACCTCTACTATATTCGGGCTTTCCATCCGAACATAAGCCTCCTCCTACTGCAATCAGAGGAACAAAGGTTCCCTCAAGTCTTTCAGGAAGTAGTGCAAGCGAAGCGGCTTCTGCTCCTATCAAGAAAAACATAGTGGAGAGAAATTGCCTTTCCATCACTCTCTCTGGTAGTTGTTGCTCCTGTCTATCTAGCGTAATATTCACAATGGTAGATCCCTCAAACTATGCAGAGACCTAGAATGCAACTATGTGGATCTTAAGAGGTGGATATCACCCAAGGCCAATGATGGGAATATGCAAGCACTTCTTAAGCAATGGATAATATGGTTGCTTACAGTTTTCATTAAGAGATGGGCCAAGAAGGGGAACACGCTCGAGTGGAAGATTCTGAGAGCAAAGAGGGCACATTTTTGCACCCTTTTTATGTCCCAAGGTATAGCACACAAGTACTTAATCGAGACTCAATAAGCATACCTCCTCAGGCAGTTGGACCTGGGGAGATCCTGACAGTAGGGTTGTTGCCAAAAAAATCCTACTGTCACATCAAGGAGTTAGAGGAGCACGTACCCAAGATCCTGCAATTGATACTCGAAGAAGGCTCCCATGTGGTAAATCTCTTTGCCACATTATTCATTAATTGTATAAGTACTGGCATGCATGATAACCTACCACGTTGCATCGTGTTTGCAACTTTGAAAACTTTGGAAGGCCAACCAAACTTCAAAGATCAACTGAAGTACTATCAGATATGGTTCGAACACTGCAGATTCACTAGGTAGGAACCCAACACCAATTTTGTGGTGGTGACATGGCAATCATGTCGTAAAATTTTATGTAAATAATGTAAATAAGTTAGCTAATAAATAAGGTGGGGAAAGCAAAGTGGTATGATTTGGCATCACCAGATCTGGCTGACTCAAAGTGGAAGGTACTTTTTTTCTTGTGTCTGCGTTTTGTTGTGACTCTGTTGCCCAATGGATTAAAGGCCTGGGATATTTGCATTGAGGTAGGCTCAATGCCCCGTGAGCTACCAGAAATGTTGGCATTTTTGCCACATTAAAATTTTTGACAAATTTTTTCCTAAGTGTGAAGCACACTTCGCCAGTGAAATCATCTGGAGCTTTACATCAGCGAAACACATGCAAAAGTGTTGGCATTTTCATGGGTCCTAAAATAGGATGATAAATTAGATGAAATTATCTTTAGATATTTTATTATTGTAGATATTTTTGTAAGCTTTTCGATGATATATTACAATATGTGATTGGCTCAGCGGATCAAAAGTTATGGCTCCGGGAAGCAGTAACACCAAAAATCATTTTTGGGCCAGTTTTCAACCACTTTCGATGCAAAAGTCCCCTACGCACCACTTATGGTGTGTAAGTCCTCTACGCACCACCTTTGGTATGAAAATACACTATGCACCCCTTCTAGTGCGAAATTCCCCTACGCACCACTTCTGGTGCAAAAATCCCCTGCGCACCCTTTTGGTGCGTAAGTCCCCTACGCACCACTTCTGGTGCAAAAATCCCCTACGCACTTCTCTGGTGCGAAAGTCTCCTATGCACCACTTCTGGTGCGAAAGTCCCCTACGCACCACCTCTAGTGCGAAAATCCCCTATGCACCACCTCTAGTGCGAAAATCCCCTACGCACCCCTTTGGTGCAAAAATCCCCTGCGCGCCACCTCTGGTGCGAAAACCCCCTTCCCTCCACCTTTGTTGCCACCTAGCTAGCATGTATGTTGTTCCAGTACTTCCATTTGTTTACCATTTGTTTCACTCTAGTTTCAAGCGCAATGTTGTTCCACTTCGGTTTGGGAGCGCTTTGGTTGTTGACTTTTCAACGCCAATGCGTCTCCCAAGGCTGCAAAGATATTGCACTCTATTTTTCCCCAGTGAAAGGTGTTTTTGCTTCAAGAATGAGTGCTTTGGCTTTTTACTTTTCTAACGTGGGTGCACCCTTATCTGATTAAACACAGTTAGTTCAAGAATATTCCAGACTCAACGCTTCTAGGATTTCAGGATCCTATCTTTCACGAAGGCGATTCCAGTAATTAAGGAGGCAACGCCAGTGAGCTAATACTATCAAAACATTGAAGGGGGTTCAACTGCATTTCAAGGAGTCATCAGTTCCAGCCATGCCTGATTATCGTTTCATGATAGTAGTTCCTTGTAAATCTTATCTTGGCTGCCACTGCCATGTTTTGTGGGTGCGCATTAAATATTTCAAGCGGTATAATTCTCTATATAAGCCTGCTCTCTTATTGTAAAAGGATGGACGTTTGCTAGAAGCTTGATGTAACTCGAATTCTGCTATCAATACAACTAATATCTGGCTCTAACTCTGGACTTCTATTTTTATGTGTATGTCTTTGATTGCTTATCTTCTATCAATTCTCTGATTTATCTGTAGGCTTGAATTCTAATATCTAGATTTAGCTTCTGATAAATCGTGAATACTGGAGTAGCCCTAGAGATTACGCATGTTAGATGCCTAGTCTTAATTTTTATTAATTGTCTGTATTGAGTGCTATTTGACTCGACGTACAATAGAGTTATCATGTTGTTAGTTCATCACCCATGTTCTATCTGGCCTGTGGCCATATTTCCCATTCCTTTCAGTCATTTAATCTCTTTCTTGTTCTCTATCCTCAAATCCCCCTAGTTAGAATAGCAAGGGAACCAACCCCTCTATGGAGATTGGCACGAGAGGCATTTCTTCCTCTCCGCATTTCAATATTGGCCGGGTCTAGGGTGCATGAATAGACCATTCATACCTAAGGCAAATATCTGACCAACAGACCCCTTATAAAAACCTATGTAAACCCATTGAAAAAAATATGCCTTTTTTAATAAGATGCAAACAAATTGAAATATATATATTGTATAAGGAATTTAGTATTGAAATATTATTGGCCTAAGGACATAGTTAGGGATATTTGAAATGAATTTCCTCTACTTTATATGAAGAGAAGAGAGTCCCTTACCTTTTTGCCTTTCTAGACAATTTGATATTGAGGAAGTTTAGCCTAAAGCCCAAAATATTGATGTGTGATCTAACTTATGGCCAAGGCTGATATTGTACATTTTAATCTTGTACAAGCCTAAGGACAATCATTGTACAATGTATTTAATTTATTATAATAATTTATTATGTAAGCCTATGGGTCGAGATTAACCTTGTTATGGTTTAACCCATCTTGTAATTTGTAATTAACCTTAAAGCCCGCTTATTTTTTAGTAAGTTATACGTGGCTTCTATTGAGGGCAATTCTCATCAAAGTACTAAAATATAGTATTTGTTGTTTGGTCAATTAAACCATATCTAAAATGTCTTTTCATCACTGATGTTTTTAATTTTTTTCTATCAAATATATTCTCCATCTTCCTCAAAGTGCTATGTTTCCACCATCAGTTCCTTGATATCATTTTCATTAAGAGAAAAAATAACAATAAGCCAATTACCTTTTAAAATTTTAATTTCACCAAGACAAAGATCAACACCATGATTGACTAAATTATATACTATCCAATTTCCTTCTCTATAGATATGCTTGCATATCCAATAGATTGCTTCCAATAACAAATGATGAGCATCAATAATAATATTATTTTTTATCCAATCCCCACATCCATTTTTATTGATATCATTAATGATCATTTGTGAATCCCCCTCAATTGAAATGTATTTCCATCATTTTTCAACTACAATTTTAATCCCTATAAGAAGTGTCCTTCCTAATATCTTTATAAGAAAAATGAAAAGATAAGGAGATTATCGGTCACCTTCGTGGAGCCCATAAGATGATCTACAGTAACCATGAGGAGAACCATTAATAAAATATAATATTTTACTATGCTATAACAACATTTAATCCATTTACACCAACTATAATCAAAACCAATCTTTTTAAGAATATCATTTAGAAAACTCTTGGAAACCCTATCATATGCTTTGTTCATGTCTAATTTAATAAGCATACCCGTTTTTTCATGGAATGAAGAAAACATATGACCTCCTATGCAATGATTACACTGTCAAGAATTTGTTTACCACAAAAAAACCACTTTGTTCCTCTAAGATAACATAATCTAGAATGTCTTTCAACCTATTTGCCATAATTTTTAAAATAATTTTATAAATCATATTACAAAGACTTATTGGAAAATATTTATAAAAACATTTTGTCTCATCTTTCTTGGGAACCATTGTAATAAAAGTGGCTTTGGACTCACTTATTATAGCCTTCCTTTTTTGAGCCTCTTCAACTACAACCAAAATATCACTCTTCAATAAATCTTAAAACTTTTGAAAAAAATTACAAGAAATCCATCAAAGCTAGTGCCATGTTAGGATAAAAAGAGAAAACAACTTCATGTAACTCCTCCATAGATATCTTATTTATCAAGATTTCATTTTATCCCTAAATGATAATTGATGGAATATTTTACAAAAGCTTATATTGTGCCTCCTTATCTTGCCCAGTATATGATAAAATATTTTTAAAATAATCAATTGCTTCATTCTTTATATATTCTTCTTTCTCACTGTTTCTTTATTCTTCAATTGGTTATATGGGATTGAAACGGTACCCACCCGTATTACATTATCACCACATAGTGGTATTACAACAAACCTTGGATATTATCCATGCATCACTTGGTAATATTTGAACCTTGGTCTCCTCCTTGAATGTTGAGGATTTAATTGGTTGAGCTAACGCCATTTGATACTTCTTCCTCACATTTTCTTCTATCTAGAGTTAAAACATTTTTGAAGTAATGAAAAGAAAATTGTTTTTGTTGTAGCTTGATTTTTTTTTTTTTTTTTTCTATATCCTACAATGAGCCATTTCTCCCTATATTTTTGGAGCCATTGCAACTCCTTTTTTAATGCATTATGATAATTAAAAAGTAATTGTTTTTATTTCACATAAGAATCTTAGTCTATTCTATTGTTTTCTACTATCTCTTGTATTTTTTTAGCTTGGTTTCAATTTCCTTCTTTTCTTTAAAAATGTTATTTGACATTTTGAATCTTCATTTGCTCCTTTAAATATTTTATCTTTAGAACAAATATATATATATATACAATCCTTCAAAATTTGTTTCATCTCACCATAACATAACCATTTAGAAGAAATTAGGATCTTGGAACCACATAGACTAGAAGCAAAATGGCTTTGGATGACCTTATTGGATAAATCACAAATCAACAGAATGGGTTTGTGATTTGATCTTTGCTCGTAATAAAATATTTGAAAATATTGTATACTTTATTTGCAACCATGTGTTGGATAATAAGAATCTATCCAATTTTTTTGCTATATGAGTTTGTCCAATACATATATTATCCCTTGTTTATTGAAAGCTTGAAGGACTAACATCCCAAAGGCCATTTGAATTAATAAATGGAGAAAAATATTGCATTGTTTTAGACCATCCTTCTTTTCCAAGGGAGATAGAACTATATTGAGGTCATCCCCAAGAATCCATAGATCACAATTATAAATAATCATTATGTTTGAGAAAAATGTGTTAAGGTCCTTCTAACATATTTCATAAGGAGTAACTATAGTCAGAGCATATACATTTATAACCTTAACTTTGATGTTTTTCTCTTTCCTACAAACTAGTTCATCAACCTAATTATTTTTTCATTCTTAAAGTTGTACATCCCATTTGAAGTTGTCGCATATTGTTGCAATACTACCTGAAGCTCCTATAGAAGAAACTACCAAACAATCATTCGTCTTCCAAATATTTTTAAAATAATTCTTACATTCCTCATTGCTTTTTTTGCATTATTATTATTATTATTATTTTATTTTTCTTGGGATTTGGTTAGTGTGAGAAACACCTACGACCTCAAGGCTAGGCACTACTACTATAATTATTGCTTCTAATCTCCTTAGGGAGAAATCCAAATCTCAATTTTCATGTTGTGCCTTGCTTTACCCCATCTTTTCCATTGACTAGATACTCATTTTGTCCCAAAGCCTTCAAGAATTAATTAATCAAGTTGCTACCTAAAAATGATAGTTGATCAACATCAAAATAAAGTTAAGCTCACGATAATCACACACTAGGTTTTTTTTTCCCAAATGTAAGATGAAACCTACAAATTATTTTTCAAAACCAACAAATAGACATAACATAAGATGAGATAAGAGGAGATGGCAACCATGTAAGGAACATAACCTAGTCCTACTCGTCAACACCAATAATGATATTGACATCAATAACCATGGTTAAGGCTAAACAAATATTACAATACTACCGAAGATTATTATTATCTTGTGTGTGTGAGAGAACCTTGCATTGAATGAAAAGAGAAAGGGAGTGCATAGGCAAACCTACTAGTGGTACTTCATAAAGAAAGTAATAGGAAGTTATCAATGTCATGTTTTATAATATAAGCATATCACCAAAATCAAGCACTATACTTGTAAAAGTGAGGTGGTCCACAATAGGATCCTCAACCTTGGAATGGGACTATGAAGAAAAAGAGAGAGAAATGACAGGGCCATAAGCTATCTCCATTAAAATTTCAAATAAAAATGAATAGTTAGTTGTAAAACAAAGTGACATGCTAAATTATTAAGTACTTAAAAAAGAAATATAGTTTTTTTTTAAATATTTATGATTCTTGAAGTCAACTAAATAAAACCACTTTAAAGAATATGTATACAATGATAACAACATAATTAATAGAAAACTTAAATCGACTACATAATGACTAATAATTTTTCATATGATTTCTCGTAAAATACCAAGGAATACAACTTTGTATGTTATAACATCTTTAATATATTGAATGACAACCATATAAAATGTGCCTTTTTTTATTTAAGCTTGCTTACTGCAGTGGTAAGGGCTTTGACCTCTCTTTGAGAGGTCCAAGGTTCAAACCCCACTCGGTATGAGGGGATTGGGACCCCTCATAAAAACCTATGTAAACTCATTGAGAAGTTGCAAGCTTACTATAGTGGTAAGGGCTTTGGCTTCTCTTTGAGAGGTCCAAGGTTCAAACCCCACTCAATATGAGGGGACTAGGACCCCTCATAAAAACTTGTGTAAACTCATTGAAAAAAATGTAGCTTTTTTTAATAAGATGTGAACAAATTAAAATATATATTTTGTATAAGAAATTTAGTATTGAAATATTATTGGCCTAAGGACATAGTTAGGGATATTTGAAATGAATTTCCTCTACTTTATATGAAGAGGAGAGAGTCCCTTACTGCTTTTCTAGACAATTTGATACTGAGGAAGTTTAGCTTAAAGCCCAAAATGTTGATATGTGATCTAACTTATGGCCAAGGTTGATGTTGTATATTGTAATCTTGTATAGGCCTAAGGGCAATCATTGTACAATGTATTTAATTTATTATAATATTTTATTATGTAAGCTTATGGGCCGAGATTAACCTTGTTTTTTTAATAAGCTATGTGTGGCTATTATTGGTGGCCACTCCCATTACAAAAATAAAACATTACATTGCTCTCATGACATTTTTAACAAGTTAATTTGATAGGATCCTAATCCTAACCATTAACCATTAACTAATAACTTATTATTTTTATGGACCATTGTGTCCTTTCACTCACAACTATAGGGTAGATATATATAATCATTCAAATGGGTGTAAATAGGCATCCATAAGAAAATAAGAACAATTATATTTAATATCCATTAGACAGGTTACCCTTCTAGTGTAAAAGTGATTCAATTTCAAAGGTGATTCTATTGGCTTTTCATTGTTTCTTGCATCCAAATCTAATGTTTTCATCCATTAAAACTGATAGGACATAAAGTCCTACCATCTAGTATTAGAGTCATTCCACTCCTGCGCCTCATCACCACTTGCTCATTGAATATCTGTGTACAAAGTGTGCAAAATCATTTGCATCACATCCATTATACTTTCTACCAAATGTTCGTTCATCAATGTTGGCCTCAACACTACCAATTAATCATTAAAACACCACTCATATTACCATTTTGTATCAGATAATCACACAAACTCTATTCTATGCTAAGGACCAATGTAGAGACTGTAATCGATAGAGTATAAAGGGTCACAAAAATGATCGCAAACCACTGTGAATGCCGACGATCAAAATAGTGAAGCATAACAAACTCAGAGTGTAGCAAGTGTGAACAGGGTTTATCTTTAAACAACTTAGAAAAATCTAGTTTTTCTAAGCAAGTGTGAACTCACTTACCTTTTGTCGGCTAAACTTGTCTGATGGTCGGCATGATTTTATTTATCCTTCACCTCTATTTTCTCCTTATCCCTCCATTGTCCTTCCTCCTTTCCTGCCGTCCATTTTCCCTTATCACTCCACTTCCTTCCTCTCCCCACGCCCGCTGCCACCTCCCACTCCACTTCCTACTCCTTCGTTCTCTCTAATCCTCCCGATCTTCCTCCAACCTCCCTTCCCTACTATTTCGCTTGTATTAAGCCTATATAAGGTTTAATTTAATGTAATGTTTAAGCTAGTTAATTTAATGAATATTTCGCCTATGATTACTTCCATGTTAATTTTTACCTTGGCCTAACTTTAATCTAAGCTTACCTTAGTCTTAGATTTACACTAGTATCAGAGCTCAGGGGGCACGGATCCCGAGGGCCGAGGTAAGGCACGGAAGCCAAGCATAGCAGACCGAGGAGCGACTGGTGCATGGATCCCGAGGAGCGACTAACGAGTGACTGGCACACAAATCCCAAGGAGCGCACGGATCTCGAGGAGCACACGGATCCCGAGGATCTGACTAGATCAGACGTAGATAGCAGGCTGACGTGGCGGTGTCGAACTGGCGACGGAGCTAGGCGATAGTGACGTGGAAGCGGCGGAATGTTGGGCAACATGTGGATCGAGGCTGATGTGGCATAGGCAAGCAGGGTGCTGACATGGATCAAGGCTGACATGGCATAGGCGAGCAGCGTGCTGACGTGGACGAGCCAGGAGCTGACGTGGCATAGCGAGCAGACGTGGACGAGCCGGGAGCTGACGTGGTAGAGGCGCACCGAGTGTGCCACATGGTGGAGCTTAACTAGTCGAGGAAAGGGCAAAAGGTTGGACAGATCGATTTCCCGAAGGCAATCGACCTAATGTGTGTTCGCAGGCTTTGATAAAGCCTGAAACACCCACCTCCCACTGCATGTGGGACTAAACTTAAAAAAAAAAAATGTTTTAGCCGCCCAGTTGAAATATATACTATTTCCTTATTCCTCCCGTCCGGCTAGGTTGGTCTAGCGGTCAAGACTCCCGCTTGCAGAGAAGAGACCCGGGGTCGAATCCCGTCGGGGTCAAAAAAACAAAAGGTTTTTTATTTTTTTTGGTACTTCGCCGATAAGCAAGGGTTTAAGTTTGTTTTTTGACATTTTCTACCACAGCAGCCACGTGGTGCAGCGGCTAAGACTGTCGGGTAGACGACGGAGGTCAACAGTTCGAATCTCATTGGGGATTACAAAAAAAAAAGGTTTATTTTTTATTTAATTTTTTTTATTATTTGTTTTTTCTAAAAGGTTTTAAAAAAAATAATTTAGTAATTTCTATATATATTTTTTATTATGTTTTTTTAAATATCCATTTATTTCAAAAATAATAATTAAAAATATATATATAGGAAATTGTTAAATTTTTTTTAAAAAGGTCTTTATTAAAACAAATTTTAGAAATTTTTTTATAAAAATAAAAGGGTGCAAAGATATTTTGAGATAAAAAGTTTTTTTTGGCATCATATTAAGTTGTAACCCAGTTCATACGGTGTGATTCTGGGTAGATGATCCGGTCAGCCGGATGCTATAATGCATTACTCTCTCTATTGAGAAGAGAGACACCTGATTTCTTTGACGAGAAAGTCCAGCGGTACGGACTTCATACAGTATTTTGCCAATTAGAAAACCAAGTGATTGCTCATCTGAGGAAACCAGATTCTGGATACGAGGCGGATTCTGAAGATAATATCTTCGGGCAAAGGATAGTTGAATCCGAGATGGTTGAAATAGTACCTGAAGGACAATCAAGTGACAGTTATACACCTGCAGTGCCTGAAGTAGAAACAAGTGAGAGCTATACACCACGCTCTCCTGATTCAGAACCAGAAGAAGTAGAAGGAGAAGAAGAAGAAGAAGAAGAGGAAGAAGAACCAGTGGAGGTGAAACCTGCAACTGAAGAACGAAATGTTCTCAAAAGACGTTATGAGCCAGCAGCAGCACAAGAAGTCATTATAATTAGTGACGATGAAGCAGACAATTTCACCTTTCCAGTTTTGGGTGATCCTCGAGAAGAAGAATGCCAAATCAGTGAGCATATTAAGAAAGCTAGATTTGATTTAAATCGGTGATCTATTTTGTACTTCTTTGTACTACTTGTTTGAAGTTGAAATAAAGTTTGCTTTCTAAAATGGCATCCAATACTAGTCTACCAATCCCTGAGTTCAATGGTGGTGATTACGAGTATTGGTCAATTAAAATGAAAACTCTTTTGATAGGCAAAGGTCTTTGGGATGTGATTGAAGAGGGATATACTGAACCTCATGCTGCTGATTGGGCAGCTTTGAATGTTGTTGATAAAAGGGCTAAAAAGGAAGCTCAGAAGAATAATTCTTTCGCCCTTTATCATATCCAAGCCGCCCTTGACAGAAGTATTTTCCCTAGAATAGCTTCTTTTATAACTGTTGAATCTGCTTGGAATGCTTTAAAAGAAAGTTATAGGGGTAGTGACCAAGTCAAACAAGTTAAACTACAAACCTTGAAACGAGAGTTTGAGACTCTTAAAATGCAAGAGAGTGAAAAGGTTGGTGATTACTGCGTGCGTGTGAAAGCCGTAGTAGATAAGATGGTCACTTTAGGAGAAGATGTAAAGCCTGAAGTTATAGTGAAGAAAGTGTTAAGGACACTTCTTCCTAAGTGGAATTCAGTTGCCATAATTATAGAAGAATCCAAAGACCTAACTTCTCTATCTTTTGAAGCCCTAATTGGCTCACTTCTCTCACATGAAGAGAGGTTACAACAAACTCCTTCCACAAGTTACGGAGGAGATGATAAAGCCTTTGCTTCTCATGAAGGCAGAGGTAGAGGCCATGGCAGAGGACAGTATAGAGGTAGAGGCAAAAATAATCAGAGAGGTGGAACTCCTAACAGAGGAGGAAATCAGAACAGAGGAGGATTCTCAAACAGAGGTGAACAACAGAATAGAGGAGGACAGCAAAATAGAGGAAAACAATCGAGGCGAGAGGCAAAGGAGGAGATAAGTCAAAACAATCTTGCTACAATTGTGGCAAACTTGGCCATTATGCTCGTGATTGTTGGACAAAGACTTCACAAGGAACTAGTAGCAGCCAGAGCAATCAGTTTGGAAATTTTGGAGAAGAGGAAGAGGCCACAAATCTCTTTCTCTCTTATGGTCAAGCAGATCAGAACATGAATGATACATGGATCTTGGACACTGGGTGTTCAAACCATATGAGTGGCAAAGAAGAGCTCTTTGCTACTCTAAACTCCTCATACAAATCCAACATCAAATTGGGAGATGATAAATCATTGGCAATTGAAGGCATTGGAGCCATGGCAGTTCCAACTAAAGAAGGCGTCAAACAAGTAAGTGATATCTATTACACACCCCATCTCCAACACAATATTTTAAGTGTTGGTCAAATGTTAGAAAAGAACTACAAGTTGCTTTTTGATGAGGGTAAATGCACTATTTTTGATAAAAATAACGGTAATAGAATCATTACACAAGTGCCAATGTCAAAGAATAGATTGTTTCCTTTAAAGTTTGGCCAGCCAGGGGGAGATAAGTTAGCAAATGTTGCTATTTCCAATCCAAGTGTCCTATGGCACTTGAGATATGGTCATTTGAATTCAGCTAGTTTGAAAATGCTAACTTCACAAGCGATGGTAACCGGACTTCCTAAAGTTCAGGATAGTAAGGAAGTCTGTGAAGGGTGTGCTCTTGGGAAGCATGCCAGATCAAAATTTCCTCATGGACAAGCATGGCGGGCCAGCTATCCACTCCAGCTAGTGCATACAGACATCTGTGGTCCGATGCAGACCAAGAGTCTTGGTAACAACTCTTACTTCCTACTCTTCATTGATGATTTTACTAGAATGTGCTGGATATATTTTTTGAAATATAAGGATGAAGCATTTGAATGCTTTGTCGATTTCAAAACAAGAGTTGAAAGTGAGAGTAGATATTTTGTAAAATGTCTTAGATCGGATAGGGGAGGAGAATACTCCTCTAATGAGTTCTTGAATTTCTGTAAGCAACATGGCATTAAGAGGCAGTTCACAGCTGCCTACACTCCACAATAGAATGGTGTCGCAGAGAGGAAGAATCGCACCATTGTGGAGATGGCAAGGTCTATGCTTTAGACGAAGCATTTGACTAATTCATATTGGGCGGATGCAGACAAGACCAGCGTACATATCTTGAACAGAAGTCCTACTGCAAGTTTGGAAGGGCAGACACCTTACCAAGCTTGGTATGGTAAAAAGCCAAATGTTAAGTATTTCAAAGTGTTTGGCTCGTTGGCATATTCTCACATTCCTGATGAGCTAAGAAAGAAGCTCGATCCAAAGAGTCAGGCATGCATCTTTGTAGGATACTGTGAGAATACAAAAGCTTACAGACTCTACAATCCCAGGACTAGAAAGTTTGTGCTTTCCAGGGATGTGATTTTTGATGAAGGGGGAGAATGGGGTAAGCCCCAGATTTTCAGTGATGATGAATCCAATGATGTAGTTTCTAAGCAGGTGCAACAGTAGACACCACAGAAAGGTAAGCAGTCTCCTCCCATAAACCCAAGTTCATCTTCTGATTCAACTTCTTCACCAAGTCCTTCTCCGCAGAGATCAGTAAGTTCCTCACCAATGGACATCGATTCTCCATCCAGAGGTAAGAGAACTCTACAGAATCATCCATCATATCAGATGTTGGATAAATTTTTTTCAAAAAGATACACTAGGAGTCAAGCTAGTGAAATGAATTCTGTTCTACAAAGATTAGAAAATATGCACTTGTATGGTGATGATGTTTCCCAACAGGAACCTAGGGGAGATCTAGTTAACTATGCTTTGTTAACTAATACACAACTTGAACCTTCTAGTTATGAGAAGGCTTGTACTCAAAATATTTGGCAAGATGCCATGAAAGAGGAGATCACCTCTATAAAAAACAACGACACTTGGGAGCTGGTGAAGCTTCCTAAAGGAAAGAAACGTGTTGGATGTAAGTGGGTCTACAAGACCAAGTTTAATGCTGATGGAAGCATCGAGAGGCACAAGGCGAGATTAGTTGCAAAGGGATTTACTCAGAAATATGGAATTGATTATGAAGAGACTTTTGCTCCTGTAGCCAGACAGGAGACTATCAAAATAGTTCTTGCCTTAGCTGCACACAAGGGATGGACAGTCCAACACATGGATGTAAAGAGTGCATTTCTAAATGGTTACTTGACAGAAGAAGTGTATGTTGAGCAACCACAGGGATTTGAAGAGAAAGACAAGGAACATCTTGTTTACAAACTGAAGAAGGCTCTTTATGGCCTCAAGCAAGCACCGAGAGCTTGGTACTCACGCATTGATGGGTACTTTAAAGATTATGGGTTCATCAGAAGCAAAAATGAACCCACGCTCTACTACTTGAATCAAGGAAATGACATCCTCATAGTTTGTTTGTATGTGGATGATCTCATTTTTATGGGTAGTAATGAAAAAGTTAACATGGAGTTCAAGCACTCCATGATGCAAGAATTTGAGATGAAGGATCTTGGCTTAATGAAATACTTTCTTGGAATGGAAGTCCATCGGATGCAGTTCGGGGATCTTCATCTGTCAACTTAAGTATGCTCGAGATATGATTAAGAAGTTTGCTATGGAGCAATGCAAATCAGTTGCAACTCCAATTGGACATGGGATCCAATTAAGCAAGGATGATGGAGCACCGAAAGTTGATGTGACCACTTTCAGAAGCATTGTTGGGAGTTTGATGTTTCTCGCCAACACCGGACCAGACATTCCAGTATGTTGTATCTCTTGTTTCTAGATTTATGTCTAATCCATATGAGCTGCATTTGTAGGCAGCTAAAAGGATTTTGAGATATGTGAAGGGTACATTGGATTTTGGAATCCAATACTACAAAAGTGATACTATCAAGCTTGAAGGCTTTAGTGATAGTGATTGGGGCAGCAATGTTGATGATAGAAAATCCACATCGGGTAACTATTTTAGTCTTGGTTCGGGCCTAATAACTTGGAGTTCCAAGAAGCAGACATTAGTAGCGCTATCTTCAATAGAAGCTGAGTATATAGCGGTTACTCATGCTAGTACTCAAGCTCTATGGCTACGAAAGGTATTAGAAGAGATTGGAGAGCAGCAAAGTGGTCCAACTAGAATATTCTGTGACAACATCAGTGCCATTCAGTTGGCATACAATCCTGTCCACCATAGTAGATCAAAGCATTTTGATATGAAGTACCACTTCATCAGAGATATGGTGGAAGCCGATCATTGTTGAGCTTCACTATTGCCACACTTTGGAGAACGTCGCGGACATCTTCACCAAGGCGCTGGCCAAAGCTCAATTTGTAAAGTGGAGCCCCCTCAACTAAAATAAGGGGGAGAATGTAGCAAGTGTGAACAGGGTTTATCTTTAAACAGCTTAGAAAAATCTAGTTTTTCTAAGCAAGTGTGAACTCACTTACCTTTTGTCGGCTAAACTTGTCTGATGGTCGGCATGATTTTATTTATCCCTCACCTCTATTTTCTCCTTATCCCTCCATTGTCCTTCCTCCATTCCTGCCGTCCATTTTCCCTTATCACTCCACTTCCTTCCTCTCCCCACGCCCGCTGCCACCTCCCACTCCACTTCCTACTCCTTCGTTCTCTCTAATCCTCCCCGATCTTCCTCCAACCTCCCTTCCCTACTATTCCGCTTGTATTAAGCCTATATAAGGTTTAATTTAATGTAATGTTTAAGCTGGTTAATTTAATGAATATTTTTGCCTATGATTACTTTTGTGTTAATTTTTACCTTGGCCTAACTTTAATCTAAGCTTACCTTAGTCTTAGATTTACAAAGAGAACGTAAATGATGAAAACAGGTTTAAAATTCATTAAAAAAATTTACAAGCCATTGGAGACTTTTGAAACTATCCCAGATTGAAGGCATAATTCAAAATCATAAAAAAATTTAGGGCTGCGGCACAACGTTAAAATATTCGACGAAGCAATCAAAAATTTTGATGGAAGTTTATAAAATTTAAATTTAAAACCTAAAGTTTAAGGCCTTTTCGACATCGAAAATCAAAATCGGTGACATTGAATTATCGTAGGGTAAGTCGAGTTTAAAAGAAAAGGGATAATAATCCCACATTTAGCAAATAATGATGTTCACAAAAGTTTAAAGATCCTCACGTGATATAAAGTGGTTATGACTACCACTCAATAGCCACACACGCACAACACTTACCCTCACTTGACCGCTCATACTTGCTCCTCCATCTGTCTCGTTGAGTCCACCCTGCACCTTCCCTTGTGCTCCATGCCCCTTGTCGTAGCCTATCCTGCACTCCCTTCCCACTCGCTTGATCGTGTTCTTCTTGTCGCTAACACCCACCTGCTGCCTTGTGTTCCCACCTATTGTCGAAATTAAAATTCAAAATCAAATCAAAACTAACCGTTGAAGGGTCATAAAAAGTTGCTCAAAAATAAAAAATTTGACCCCATTTTTTTTTCAATTTTTTTTGCTGAACTACCTCAAAATTTGTGCCCAATGTTTTGCAACCCTCATAAAATTCCAAATCTAAATTATATTTCGATGAAATATTGCAAATTGATCCTAAAATGGTCAACGGTAAGAGATCACAGGACATTACCTTCAAGGAATTCGTCTAGGAGTTTCGCTAGTGGAAGGACGAAATTACAAATAGTACTATACGAAGAGAGGAGTTTCGCCAATGGAAGGATGAAATTACAAATAGTACTATACGAAGGGAGGAATATGATAACAAAATGTCAGCAATGGATTTAAAAATTGATGCCCATAACCACTCCGTCGATATGATACAACAAAATATGGCACTAGTCCAAGCTGGCCAATCTATCGGAGGACCAACATACCAAGCACCACTTGGGGGGCCACAAACTTCCATCCTACCTAGAACTACTAAATTGGATTTTCCAAAATTTGAAGGAGGTGATCCCACCAACTGGATTTATCGAGCCAACCAATACTTCTCCCTCTACCAGATCCTTGAGGCACAAAAGGTTCGCATTGCATCTTTCCACCTAGAAAATAATGCCACCCAATGGTACCAGTGGTACAAAAAAACTAATGGCACCCCTACATGGCTAGAATTCACGAAAAATCTATTAGTATGATTTGGCCCTAGTAAATTCAAGAATTTCATGGGAGCCCTTACCAAGCTCCATCAAACCACTTCAGTGCGCGAATACCAAGCTCAATTTGAAAAATTGGCCAATCGTACATCAGGGTTAGATACCTCATTCTTTCAAGATTGTTTCATCAGTGGCTTAAAGGAAGAAATTTGATTAGAAGTACAAATTTTCAATCCCACTACCATGATGCAGACCATGGGATTAGCCCAAATGGTGGAAGATAAATTCAATAACCAACATCGACTAGGAAGACCACCTATGGGGAAATCACAAAATACTTACACCACCCCAAAACTTAATAGAGTCTTACCAATTAAACGTATCAGCCCTAAAGAAATGAAAGAAAGAAGAGAAAAAGGCCTTTGTTATCATTGCGATGAGAAATTTGTCCCCAATCACAAATGTATTACACCAAAACTATATATTCTGGATACGATCGATCGTTGTAGTTCAAATGAAGAAGATAATATCGAGGTGGAAGTGGTGTCGGATACACCCAAGGATAACACTGAAGACACACCAAAAATCTCTTTTAACACCCTCGCTGGTTTCTCCTCCCCACAAACTATGAAAGTCAAAGGGTACTTTAAAAAACAAAACCTCATTGTGCTTATAGACTCTGGCAGCACACATAATTTTATTGACCCAAGGGTGGCAAAACAAGCTAACTGCTTTATACATCCTTGCAATAGCTTTGAGGTCATGATTGGTAATGGAGGAAGGATTGCATGCAAGGGAAAGTGTCAAAATATTAAGCTCACTATGGGTAATTATAATATGAAAGGAGACATGTATGTACTCCCCTTAGGAGGATGCAATATCGTCCTAGGAGTGCAATGGTTACGGACACTCGACACAATCCAATGGGATTTTGAGGACTTATGGATGAAGTTCACACTAAAAGATCAAACATATACTATTAAAGGACTAAAATCAGGCCCTTCCCAAATAGTAAGTTCTCATCGAATGGAGAAAATTATTCGCAAAGGAGGCAAGGGTATGATTGCACAATTATTTTCCATCCAACCCACCAATGAAGAACATCCAAAGGTGCCCAAATTACAACAACTTCTAGCATGCCATTCTCAAGTATTTAATGAACCAAAGGGGTTGCCCCCTCCACGTAGCCACGATCATGCAATTCAACTTCTCCTAGGGCATCAACCCCCTAATATCCGACCTTATCGATATCCTTATCTACAAAAAATAGAAATCAAAAAACTTGTGCAAGAATTACTAAAAGCAGGGGTTATTAGACCTAGTGTGAGCCCTTACTCTTCCCCAATTTTATTGGTTCGTAAGAAATATGGATCGTGGCATCTATGTGTGGATTTTTGTGCCCTTAACAAACTCACCATCAAAGATAAATTTCCCATCCCTATCATTGATGAGTTGTTAGATGAGCTTCATGGGGCTAAATACTTCTCAAAATTGGATTTACGATCGGGATATCATCAAATTCGAGTAAAAGAAAGCGATATTCCAAAAATAGCCTTCCGAACTCATGAAGGGCATTATGAATTTATGGTCATGCCATTTGGCCTTACCAACGCCCCTTCAACATTCCAGAGTTTAATGAACCAGGTATTCCACCCTTACCTTCGAAAATTTATTTTAGTTTTCTTTGATGACATTTTGATTTATAGCAAAACATGGGAAGATCACTTGCTTCACTTAGAACAAGCTTTGAAAACCTTGGGGGACAATCAACTCTATGCCAAAAGATCCAAATGTTCTTTTGGACAACAAGAAATTGAATATCTTGGACATATTGTTTCCAAAGAAGGCATTAAGGTGGACCCTCGCAAGATTGAAGATATGAAAAATTGGCCTACCCCTAAAACCTTGAAAGGCTTGCATGGTTTTTTAGGATTAACAGGGTATTATCATAAATTTGTTAAATATTATGGCAAGATCGCGGCCCCCTTGACAACTTTACTCAAGAAAAATGCTTTTCTTTGGTCTCCAAAGGCTGACGATGCTTTCACCACCTTAAAAAATACCATGTGTTCCACTCCTGTGTTAGCCATGCCGGATTTTTCCAAACCATTCATAATTGAAAGTGACGCTTCGGGAGTAGGAATGGGAGTCATTCTCATGCAAGATGAAAGACCCTTGGCTTTTACTAGCAAGGCATTTTCTGGGAAGAATTTGGCCCGCTCTACGTATGAGAAAGAGATGTTGGCTATTATTCATGCCATTCAACATTGGAGACCTTACCTTATTGGCCAACATTTTATTATTTGGACTGATCACCATAGTTTAAAATATTTTCTTGAGCAGCGTATATCCACTCCTGAACAACAAAAGTGGGTTACTAAACTATTAGGATATGATTATGAGATCATATATCAAAAAGGGAAGGATAACATGGCCGTCGATGCCCTTTCATGAAAATTTGAAGAAGTACCCCAATTACATGCCCTCTCATCTCCTATTCCCCAATGGATAGACCAAGTAACAAAAGAATGGTTTAATGATCCTTCAACACAAACGTTAATTCAACAAATCCAACAAGACCCCACAAGTAAGCCTCACTACTCTTGGAACAATGGCATACTTAGGTACAAAGGGTGTATTGTCCTATCTCCTACCTCCTTATATCGAACCAAACTCATCCATGAGTTACATGCCACACCTATTGTGGGACATTCGGGATTCCTCAAAACTTATAAAAGAGTGGCTCGATCCTTTTATTGGGTAGGAATGAAACAAGATATCAAGAAATTTATGGTTGAATGTGAGACCTACCAAAGACAAAAAGGAGAGACAGTAGGTACCCCTGGCCTTCTTCAACCTCTCCCTATCCCAACCAAAACATGGGCTGATATTTCCATGGATTTTATTGAGGGCCTTGTTGGGGATTTTTCCTGCATCCGTAGGATGAGCTGTCACGCTACAGGAAAACCTACTACCAATGAGCTATTACAGGCTCTGGTCGACCTACCTCTTTAACTTGGGAATAGAGTTCTTTAATATTTTCTAGACAGACCAAGTATGGTAAGGATACCCTTGAGGTGAGCTTAAATTCTTTAAGTTCATGCTCTTCCAGATTTATGGTGATGAATTAACAATTATAAATTTTGATCGAGCTAAAACAATAATAGTTCTATTATACCTTATGTATGACCGGTGCTTTAATCCTTTGGGCTATTGTAGCAAGATTTAATAACATTTCAATGAAAATAGAAAGAAGGAGAAAAGAAAGAATCGGTGCAATTACGTTCATTCGAATATCATAATAAACATAACAGTTGACCAACGAAAGAAGCGTTCATTATGCGTTCAAATAATGTAACCCATAACAAAGACACACACAAAGCTAAACACAGAAAGATAACAGGAAAGAAGCCCAGAATTGTATTAATATTTGAATGAGATTACATGAAGAGTTGGCTTGGAATCGCCATTTAACTCTTAGAAATATTAATACAATAAAGATCCTCATTCGAATATCGTAACAAGGACCTTTCACTCTTCCATTCGAATATCGCAACAATCGAGTCTCTAGACCTCTGGCTCAATAATCTAGAAATATTCTCAGCTTCTTGGGCACTTTCCTATCAAAAACCTGCACAGCAATGGGAGGAATGAGGAGATGAAAAAGGAGAAAGAAAACAAAGGAGATACAACAGCAAAGAATGGGCACTCGAGTATACCTCTTAGCAAAAATATGCTATGTCAAAGCTCGATCCTTATTCTGGTTGTAGACATCCTTCTTATAGTCGTAGCAGCTCTGTAACTGCCTGAACCGCTTGCATCTGAACCGTCCACCTGGTGCCATCTCCTACCTTGTCATCGATCGGGTGTTGTACAGTTTGTTATCTAACTATCTCAAAAATATTTTTAGCAAAATTGGTCGAAGCCCTGCTTAGTTGTCACTGACCTTCTCTTTCCATTTTTCTATCATCGTGGGCCCCATGCTACTTGTTGACTCAGATGCCTTTTGACTCTTTTTAATTGCCTCTCGCTCATCCTGACTTGCACCAATGGAATCTGCTATAAGGATCCAAATTTCTTCATCGATCTCACTGATTGTGTGAATCCTATCTAATGCTCTGATTCCTTTGCTTTTGTCTTCCCTTATGAATGGTTGTCTACTCTGGAAGAACCTGACGATGTCAAGGGAGTACATGGTCAATGAGATGAGTTGGTCGGAGAGCTTATCTTCATCAACCTCTTCGCAAGAAAATTCTTTGATATCCCGGATGATTATCTGATAGAAACCTTCTATGTTGAGTAATTTTTGGGGATCAACATTAAGGCGCTTCAACTGGACAACTGTATCTTTTTCTACTTTTTCTAGCTCTTTAACCGAGTTGTTCCATCTGGGTCTTTCCGCCTTGAGACTTGCGACTTTTTCATACTCTCCTAGGTAGCTATGAACCCTCCCATCAATGGTGGTCACTTGCATGGACCTAATCTGTTCATATTTGGCCTTGCACCTTTCGTAGACTGGGGATATAGTTGCTATCTTCTCATCTACATTTACTAATAGGGATTTTATCTCTTTATTTATCTCCATTATCTTTCCAAAATTCTTGCAACAAGTCTCTATCATTTCTGCTTCTTTCTCAATTATTTTGACCATCTTCTCCTTGAATCTAGCTGCAAGCTTTGGGACTTGTAATGAATCTTTGTCAGAAGGCATTTGTTTCTGAGTTTTATTTATTTTAGCTTTTAGCTTCTCATTTTTTGATTGCAATGATTCTGCTTTGGATCTCCAAGCCATCACTTCCTTCTCGATGGCTAGAGCAGTTTGTGCATGAACTTGCACTCCATGTTTTAGTAGTGAGACTGAGTCTCCTCCTATCGCTGCATCACCTGTGTTGGGATCTATTTGGAGTGATTGTATCCCATCAGTGGGAATGATGATGGTGGCCCTGGAAGTAGGTTCTGAACTTGATGGAGGTGAATTATGAATTCCACTTCTACTTCAAAATTCCATCACCCTGTCTTCCATTATAGCTTCAATTTGTTCCTCTTCCTCAGCAGTGAATTGTATAAAGTCTTCCTTTTTGATCAGGGTGATGCTCATAGGCTCATTGGCGCTTGATCCAATCCTTGCTCTTTTGGGAGGAGGAGGTCCTGTAGTGTCGGGCATCACTACCTGATAATTTTTGAAGATGTCATTGAATCCTCTAGCTTTCTTTATTCTCTCCCATGCCATGGTAGAGATCTTAATTTCCTTATTGTTTGCCATGAAGGCTGTTGGTACTACCCGTGGTGATCCTATGGCTATTTGTTGTAGATGTTGCGAGGCCATCAGAGTCAATGCCAAACTCTTGGCTGTGAAACTCCTTGGGGCAGCAGAAATAGGCACAATCTCTTTTCCTCTACTCGTACTGGGGGACTGAGAGGTAGAAGAAGTACCAACCTTTTCTTCCATCGCTTGATCCTGTATCTCAGCTATGATTTTGATTTGCTCAGGATTCAAGCTCATAACCTCCATAATAGGATCGACAAAATCTTCTGGTGGGATGGCAGTTACTTGAGGTGCCTTTTTATATAATGTATCTTTTCTTACCATCCTTAAATCCATGGAGTAGTCCCCAACCATCTCTGTGTGAGTATGTGCTCTTACTAAGTTTTTGTTATTCCATATTTCTTCAATGTTGATGCCATTATTTTGTGCCCATAGAAGAATTTTCTCATATTCATCCTCCCTGTGCTCCATTGGATTAGATTCCAAAGCGATTTTCTTGTAACGACCCTTGAGATCATATGGTCTCCAAGTGATTTCTATGAAATAAAAAGAGTCCATTGTAGGCAAGGATTTTATCATCGTTGGATATCCTTGGTATACATATTCACCTTATTTTTCTTGGAGCTGTGAGCCAAGGAACTTTGGTCTTCTTCTTCCTCCATATTAGTTTGGCTTCTTCTATGGACTGCCTTACTATCTCTAAGGCAACCAATGATTTGGGGTAATAAGTGGGCAAGGATTTCGATGGCAATTTGCCTCCGTATGTTCTAATGAAACTGAAATGTTCATCAAGAAAGTAATCTCTAGCTTCCATATCTTGGAGATATTTGACTATACCTAGGCTCATTCTGGGTGGCTTTTTCTCGGTGAGCACATGGTACATTGATGCTAAGAACGTTCCACAGAATTTTGAATATGGGGAAGTGCCATCATAGATGCAAGGCAATCTATCTTGGATAATTTCCCCTGACACTCCTCCGAGTTGTTGGATAGCATCATCTTTGAACTGCCCGATGATCAGGTGCACAAGGAATGAGTAATGCGAGAAATGGGGCATAAGATCCATATTTTTCTTTATGGCATCTTGTAATTCCTTGAATTCTTTGTCTATGGTGTCACATATTACGTCTTGCCACCTATACATGGGTATCTTCCAGGTCTTGTTGCACTGTACTATCAAATACATCACTTCGACACTGACCCAATTGAGGTCCTCAACTCCCAACACTACATGAATCATGTCGGCGTAGTCTCTTGCCCATTTGTGGAACTGATTCTTATGAATTGGAAATACTATTGACACTGGTTTGTCATAGTCAAACAACTTCTCATAGAAGGTGGTGTCGATCATGTGTCGTGCCTACCTTGAAATCACCTTCGCATCGTAGCACTGTTTGGTCGTTTCTAGCCCGAACACCTGTTCGATCTTTTTTGGTGTAATCCTATAAATGGGCTTGTTTCACCCATTAACGATGGCCCTAGTCCTTGGATCATATGAGATGGCTAGCCATGTCAACAATTTAGGGGAGAAATGCACTCTTGGGCACAAGAGTTTTTCCAGGTTGGTTCTCCATTTGTTGCAATGGGGAGCTCTCTTGTCTTTGTCTTCGTATGCCTAGTTGAAGATGTTCTTCAATAGGTAGTGCGGGCATCGCCACTCTTCTATGCTGGACTGGAAGCAAAACTCAGTGAGTTCATCTTCACCCCATACTTGTTCTCCCGTATTTCTGGCATTCAACTTCTTGAATGGCACCTTCTCATCCAATGCTTCAATTCTTATCTTGAGGGCTACCCTATTGGAGGAGGCCATTGCTCTGATCTCTAACACTAGTCTTCTCAGCTCATCAAATAGTTTGAAAAATTTGTTAGCACTGTGAGTTGCTCATTACTATCTTCATGTATTTAAATTGGTTCGTGTATGAGGTATTATTAACGTCGTACCAACCATCATTGTGTTGTTGCTATTTTTGGCTTGCCACCTCAATCTTCCATAATGATCGATCGATTTTGAATCACCACTATCTATTGATTTATGTAACTGGCCACTAGATTCTACAGGTGTTAGATTTTGGTTCATTTGATCGGTACACATTGCCTTAAGAACCATGCCTAGGGAGATCCAAGGTTGAGGTATGTAGTTGGCTTGTGTGCCCATAATGCTTGAAGTGGTTTGGCCATGTCAGTAGGATCATCATTGGTTTGAGTGTTCATGTCAACCTTTCTTGGATGAGGGTACACGGATGTGGATTTTGCGCTTTGACTATCATCGATGATGTATCGACTGATCAATGGTTTAATTCGATCGAAGACATATAGTTCATTGATTGGATGATCGATCAATTATCTTTTTCTTTCTATCAGATTTCGATCGATGGATCACTTTGATTTTGCACGAATAGAGATTTAGCTGCTGGATGCCATTATTCGATCGATATGGCTTTGAGTACTTCTACACGTGCTGCATTTTAAAACTTGAGATAGCTTTTATCGAGGATGTCAGCTAATAATAATAATTTTTAATTAAGATCTTATGCATGTGAAATTAAATGGTGACATACCTTAATCAATGTTATTTTTACCTTTGATTGGCTGGGTTGATCTCATCCGTTGATTTCGTTTGATCGATGATACTTTGATGGTGAGGATGAGATCGATCGAGGATACTTAATGCTTTTCTTTTATTGGTCAAAATATTTTAATAGTAGCACTTTGACCAAATTATTGATCGATCCTTACCATTGTTCAATCGATAAAGGCTTTTCTTTGATCGAATGATAATTTTACTTTCGCTAAGCAACCGATCCTTGTTTTTTGCCAATCAAAGGAATATTCATTGACTCTTTGAATTTTTGACCATCTCTTCATTATTTTTGGTTGAAGGCATGTTTTCATCGAACGACTTGCTTTACATTTGGTTGATAGAGATTTTGGTCAACTATTTATTGTGTTCGATCAAAAAATTTATCGCCTTTTATGATTGGTCGATCAATTGGTTGGTTGATGTTTACTTGGTGTTGATCAAAATACCTTTTACCTTTGGTTGTTACTTTTTTCTCGTCGATCGAGAAAGGGCTTTTTAAGGGATCGAACTTCGCTCAACCAAAAATATTCGATAGTAATCTCCTTTTTGTCGGTCGATTTAAAATTTACGTGCTTGACTCGTTTCGGCTCTTTAGTCCGAGTGGTCGATCAAAAGTTTCTATCGATCGACCAAAAATACTTGCTTGTAAAAATATCAACTCTTCTTCTGATGGCATCGATCGAAAAACTTTCAACAATATTTAGATTCGGTCGATCACTCTTTTCTATCGATCGATTGCTTTTCAAAGTCGGTCAAAGAGTGCTTAGCTTTTGACAACTTCTATTTATCGACTGAAACTTTCTATCAGTCGATCAAAGGGTGAAATATTTGCAAGGAAAAGGTGGGGAACCCCTTAAATTTTAATGAAAGGAAAATATTAGTTGATTAGGGGTTGGAGATGTTCATGAAGATAAAAATTACTTTACTCAGACTTAAACTCTTCACAAAAGTGTACCTTCTTAGGACCTTCAAAAATTTTAAATTATGGGTACATTCATGTTGTATCAATTTTGGCTACAACATAGGCTCTGATTAGGACAGATGGTAAAAACATGAGGTATTTGAGAACTCTAGAATCTTTGGTTAATGACAAGACTGTGATGACAAGGATATGACCTTATTTTGCCAGATTATTACAAAATAATAAAGAAAATAAAATTAATCTGATAAGAAAGCAATATTTAATTAGATAAAATCAGAGATTATGTTTCTTAAAAACAAATGAACCTTTTACTCCTGAAGTTTTAGATGTTCTAGCAATATCCTTAAGGGAGAATCAAACAAAATTAATCAAAAATAACTACCACATCAAGCCTATGCCCAGTGTGTGTGCTAAGGTGTTCTTTTATTACTTTCTCAGATCAAGTAGAATTTTCATCAATTTGAAAGGAGTTGGGCCTATTAATGATTTCACTCTTTTAAATATTTTCACCTTGTCATTGCTCCACTACTAGTCAAGCATTTATAGCTTCGGTGGAGGTGACCTTGATCCCTTGGACCTGCTCTACTACCAGACAGGCATCCATAGCCTCGGTAGAGGTTATCCAGATAGCCCTAAGCACTTGCTCATTTTGCATTATAGAGATTTTTCTTCTTTTAGGAAGAATTTTGATAAATTGCAAATTTGTTCAGAGCATGCTTTCTGGGTTAAAGATCTGCAAGGCTATAATATTGAGTGTATTTGTATTTAGCCCAACTGCCTTACCAAGGTTGATTAGATTCCTTGATTTCTGGAATTACTTTTGAGATCATGATATTATATGAGCTTTGGCTTGATGTGTCAACATTCCTAGATTTCTTGTTGTATTCCAATCCTTACAAGATGATCACTAAAACTCTACTTCCTGAGTTTTGTCAGTTCACTTGTATTCAATCCCAAATTCTCTTCACTCATTGGACTAAAGATAACCCCCTTATAGACAAGAAAAGCATAACCAGAGAACTTAACAACTTTCTAACAGACTGGAAACAATGAACAGATAAGCAAACAAACTTGGCTTAGAAAGGAAAAGAAACAACAGAAAACAAAATATTTTTTTTTATTATTCTTTTTGGGTTCCCCAACAGGGGTGGTATAACTTCAGGTGTAGGCCATTGATTGGGATTTCCATGAGATCTCCCTGCAAGGTTTGCAATCTATAAGTATTAGGGCCAAAAATCTGAATTATTTGGTAAGGACCTACCCATCTAGGCTCAAGCTTACCCTTTTCTCCATGTTTATCATTTTTAGGATCCCAATATAAAACTATGTCTCCTTCAAAGAATGGGGTTCCCTTGGCTTTCTTGTTAAAGAGTTGCATGGTTTTATGAGTCTGTTCAAACATCTTATCTAGTGCATTCCTTCTTTCTTCTTGCAATTGTGCAATATGATCTAATCTCCTCTGTAAGGCATCGGGACTCTCATGATCTTGTAATAACAAAGATAATGCTATTCTTTCTGTATGAGGAGGTAACAGGGCTTTTTCTCCAAATACCATTTCATAAGGAGTCTTACCTGTGTTCCTCTTAACAGATAATCTATCTACCCATAAGGCAAATTTTAACTCATTATCCCATCCCTTTTTATTCTTGCCTAGTGATCTTTTAATCCTGGTAATCAGATTTTTGTTTGATGATTCAGCAAGACCATTTCCTTGAGGATAGTAGTTTGTTGAATGAGAAAGTTCAATTCCATACTTTGCACAAAACTCTATCATTTCAAATGAGACAAAGTATTTCCCATTATCTGTTACTAACTTCTTTGGGACTCCAAATCTAGTCAAGATGTTTTCCTCCAAGAAATTGATGACTACTTCAGTTGTTGAGTTTCTTAGAGGAGCTGCTTCCACCCACTTGGTGAAATAATCTATTGTCGTGATGATCCATTTGTGTCGGCCTGAGGAGTTCGGATTTATTTCCCCAATGAGGTCAATTCCCCACTGCATGAAGGGTGCTTCTATGATTACTGATTGGAGAGGCATTGCTGCTAACTTTTTCTTCCCAGCAAACACTTGACAGTTATGGCAGCCCCTTACATACTTATGTACATATTTGAATAAGGAAGGCCAGTAATAACCTGCTCTCATAATTTTATTTGCAGTTGCCTTTGGGGCAAAGTGACCTCCACAGAATCCATCATGAAACTCTTTTATGACCTCTAAAGTCTCTTTTTCAAATAAGCATAGCAATAAGATACCATCTGGATGTTTCCAATAAAGTTTACCTTCCTAAACGTAGTATTTCTAAGATTGTTATTTTACTGACCTCATTTTATTTGTAGATATACCTCTGGGAAATGACAGGGTTTGAAGGTATAACAGAATATCATCATACCATTTGCATTCAACATTGTCTGTTCTTCTGATATCATGCATGTCATCAACTGTGGCAATGTTTTGCATGTCCTCCCCTTCTTTGTTAGCCAGATATTTAGCTAGACCTTGCCCTCTGATTATTTTCATAGCTTTAAATTCTACATCATATTGCAGTAATTTGACCATCCATCTAGCAGGGCTACCTATTGGTTCAAGTTGGGTGAAAACATCTTTAATAGCAGTGAAAGGGATACAACATATAACCTTATTTGATCCAAAGATGCATTTAAAATGTTCTAGTGCTTGAATCACAACATAAGCCTATTTTTCAATCATTTTGAATCTCAGTTGAGCTCCTTTGAGTCTTGCACTCATGAAAGCTATAGGTCTTTCATTCTCTTCATCATCCTTTTGAGAAAGGACTGCAACAATGGTATGTTCAGAAGCGAATGAATATATATTGAAATTCTTTGAGTAGTTAGGGCAATTCAAGATTGGGGCAGTGGTGATAGCATCTTTGATTTTCTGAAAAGCTTCCAGATTTTCTTCTATCCATTTGATATCAACATCCTTTTTAATCATGTTATTGATAGGTTGAGCTATTTTAGCAAAATTTGGCACAAACCTTCTTACAAAATTAATCTTACCAAAGAATGATCTGACTCCTTTCAGATTCTTAGGAGGAGGTATCTTGGCAATAGCTTCAATTCTTGATGGGTCAATACTAATCCCTTTTTCAGAAACTATGTGGCCAAGGAGCTTTCCTTGTGTTGCTCCAAATATACACTTCTTTGGATTCAAGGATATCCCAAATTCTTTGCACCTAGCAAAAACTGTAGCTAAATGTTCAAAATGATCTATAGGGTTTTTTGAAAATACTGTTATGTCATCCAAATAGACAACCACTATTTTAAACATCAAACCTTTAAAAGCAAAGTCCATGGCTCTTTGGAAGGTGGCTCCTGCATTCATTAATCCAAATGGCATTCTTAGATATTCAAAGGTACCCGGGGGTTGACCCACTTTAGTACAATCCCCACCTCTTTTCTTTTCGTTTTAACAAATCTTCCTCACTTCATTTTTAACCTAATTTTTAATTCAATTTCATTTTATTCTTTTGACCCGCTTAGACCCAAGTTTAAACCCTCCAACGTATTTTGGCATCGACTTTGGGTTTATTTTACCCGTCTTTTTCCCTCCGATTTTGTCTATAAAAGGAAAGATGTTCTTGCCAAATCATATATGCAAAATTTTTAAGTGCAATGTGATATGCGAGTAATGCGAAATTTGGATTATTGATTAACTCAAAATATTTATGATATTTGTTCTTCTTCCTTTTTCTTCTTCTAAGCTAACCAAGTCAATTTTGATTTAATCTTCTATTGCATGATTGGATTGATTTGTGTGACTTGTGGATCCATCTATTTAAAAAATCTCACTTAATACTCTATTCTTTCCCCCTCCGCAAAACACCCCACAACACACGCACACCCACCCGCCAGACACAAAAACCCCCCCGAACAGCACCGAACAAACACAACACCAGCCAAACATACACCCCAGCAAACAAAAACCCAAAGCCAAAGAAATCATATAAAGCCAGCGACACCCCAATACACAGCCTAAAACCCAACAACAAGGAGAGTGACGAAAAACATGAATACAGGCAAGAGCAAAAACAAACAACCACTCTATTATATTCCATTATTCTTTCTTTCCTTTTCTTCTATTCATCTATGCATTTCACGATAGCTACATTAGATTCATGTTGTACCCAGTGATCATTGCTCTGTTGTTTGTTTGCTTGCTTTGTTCTCTATGTTTTTATGTTTTGCTTTTTCTTTCTTTACCTTTTTTGAGTTTCTTAAGGAATGTTCATTCCTTTAGAAACTCGAGGGGGTACCCTAGCCATAGAGGCATTAATGGTAGTAATTTCTTGCCCTTTTACCCAAACTTGGCCACCCCTTCTTTGTGCCTGTTGTATGCTTACCTGCAGGACTCTACATCCTTCCTTGACGCAATTATTAGGCCATAAATGCATCAAAGAGGGGGAAAATATAGACACAAAAAATTGACCCACTTTGAGTGGGCAATCTTCCTTAGTGCCTTTAAGAGATCCCTCACCCCTACCAAAGGTAAGGGTAGACCTCTTCACCCCCCTCTTTGACTTTTCTAGTGTTTTTAGCGAAATCGCGCCCTTTCTTCACGGGGCGCGACTTTGCTGTTTTTAACCTAATTTTTAATTTAATTTAATTTAATTATTTTGGGCCCAATTAGACCCAGGTTTAAACCCTCCAACGTGTTTTGGCATCAACTTTGGGTTTATTTTGCTCACCTTTTTCCCTTCGATTTTGTCTTTAAAAGGAAAGATGTTCTTACCAAATCACATGCAAAAATTTTAAGTGCAATGCGATATGCGAGTAATGCAAAATTCTGATTATTGATTAAGCTTAAAATATTTATGATAGTTTGTTCTTCTTCCTTTGTTTTCTTCTATTGCAATCTAACCCTGAAGTGTGAATTTTGGATTTAATATTCTATTGCATGGATTGGATTGATTTGCTATGTGACTTGGTGGATCCATGGTGTAGTTCAAAGAGATAGAGTGCTCGCTTGGATACTTTAGTCTTCTCTTCCTGCTTCTGCGATGTCCATTAGGGTTTGCTTACTTTATTTTTGGCATTTATTTCATCTTTTGCACTCACTTTTTATTTTTCATTAATCTATAGCGATATCGTGCCCGATATTAGCGATGTGCGACTTCGCTTGCCCTAATTAGGGTAAACCAGACTACAGAAGTGAAATCGCACCCTGTCCAAGTAGGGTACAACTTTGCTACTACGTTATCATGCTTGCTCCAGGCGATGCACGATTTTTCTCGAGAACACATCGAGGATAATTTCAAGATTATGTTTTCACTGTTATATTCCATTCTACATCTAGATCAACTGCTGCATTCTATTTTTTGTTTTTCGTTACTGTATTTATGTTTTATGAATAATTCTCCAAAGGTCAATTTTTGATTTTGTATTAAAAGGTCATCTAAAAAGACCTAAGGGGCTTGACTGTTGCA
This sequence comes from Wollemia nobilis, assembly GCA_028583015.1. Classification (NCBI taxonomy): domain Eukaryota; kingdom Viridiplantae; phylum Streptophyta; class Pinopsida; order Araucariales; family Araucariaceae; genus Wollemia; species Wollemia nobilis. The sequence goes on from JAQPPZ010015824.1 coordinate 34,459,163, forward strand.
CCTCCAAGGACTGATACATAGCGGCCTAAGCAAGCCCCCTAATTCTAATTCTATTTTTCAATGTTTCATGAGTGATCTTGGAGAAACAGGTATTTTTGATATCACTGGACAAGAGGTAGAAAAAAAGCTAAATCAACCACCAGTCTAGATAAGTGCTCTAATCATTCTATTGGTTGAAGATCTGATTTAATTATTGATTTCTTGAACATATGAAAGTGAAAAGCATTTAGTTTACATATAGGGATAATATTTATTCATTATTTGGTATACTTCTACTTTAAAGGTTTTCTGGAATAAAACCCTAGGTTAGTGAGCATTCAAAATATAGAATCATTTTAGGCTAGCTCTTGTATGCTTGCAACTACTATATTCTATTTTCTACATTGTCCTTTATCTTTCATAGTATAGATCTAGAAAGGCTAAACTTAGGTGTTTTTATTAAAACTGAATACATCAAACTATTCATGAATATCATGAGCACTTGGAGCGAGTCCTTAAACCGTTCTTGGTAAACCCTTCCCCTAGAACCGAGTGTAGAGTACAACATAGCCCCCGCGGTTCACCCCATAAGGATTTCTACCTTTACGGATCCAGCCTTTTGGGAATTGTACCCGATAGGAAAATTTTGCCCCTCTACACCAACCTTTAAAAGCAAAGTCCATGGCTCTTTGGAAGGTGGCTCCTACATTCATTAATCCAAATGGCATTCTCAGATATTCAAAGGTACCCCAGGGGGTGGTGAAAGCAGTTTTATATCTATCTTTAGGATTTACCTGAATTTGATTATATCCTAAGAATCCATCTAGTAAAGACATCCTGGATGAGCCTACTACAACTTGCAATAGTTGTTCCATATTTGGCAAGGGATAATTATCCTTGAGAGAACTTTTATTTAAATTTTAAAAGTCAACACAAAGTCTGATCTCTCCATTTTTCTTCCTTACTGGTACCAAGTTTGCTATCCAAGAAGAAAATCTCACTTTTCTGACTATCTTGGCATCCAGTAACTTTTGAACTTCTTTTTGCATAATTGGATGCAATGTGGGATTGAATTTTCTTTGCTTCTACCTGAAAGGCTTAGCATCCTCCTTCAGGGGAATGATGTGAGTCATGACCTCTATTTTAAATATCTTCAAGTCTTCATAACTCCAGGAAAAAGATTCTTTATTTTTCTTCAAAAAGCTTATGTATTGTTCTTTTTCCTCTTTTGGCAAAGCCTTATCAATTTTGACAAACCTGGGCTCCTCTTTTGTTCCAATATTTATATCATCAATTTCTGTTTCTTTGAGGAGTGGTTTGTAAGCTTTATCAAAATCATCAAATAAGATTTCTAAAGAGACTAATCCTTTAGGGATCCTATTGGTTTTGAGTTGAATTACTTCAACTGGCTCTCCAATAATGTTTTTCAATTTTTCTTCATCCTCCTCTTCACATATAACATCAGAATACATATTCTGGAGGGTCATGAAGTCTTTGATATCCACATCATCTTGGAAAACTTGTAGATACACAACATTGTTAGGCACAGAAGGTTTGTATACAGAGATAGTTGGGAACCTATCCATGTACTCAATGTCTATTTCTGGACAATCTGAACCTGAAGCATTGATAGCTAATAGATCTGCAATGTGATTGTGTTCTCTAGGAATGTATGAGATGTTAAAGGCTAGGAACTTGTCAATTTCTATTAGAACTGTAGATTTATATTGTTTTAATCTGGGATGTTTTATCTGATACTTACCTTTGATCTATTGTATAATTAGTTCAACATCTCTAGTAATAGTCAAAAAATTTATTCCTAGTTCTTTAGCTTTTCTCAAGCCTAATAGTAAGGCTTCATACTCAGCTACATTATTGGTGCATGGAAATTCTAATCTATAAGGGATTCCGAGATAGTTTCCCTTAATATCTATTAAATTGACACCAACACCTACCCCTATTTGAGACTTAGCCCCATCAAAGGACATGGTCCACATTTCTTGGGTAAGAATCCTATCAGATTCTGCATCTACTAGTTCTCTGGTTTCAGGATCCATATCTTTGGCTTCAGGGACTTTGGCTAGGAAAGGGTTATGCCAGATAGAGTACACTCCTATTTCTTTCTCTTCTATAGAGCTAACCAAATTAACCATGGTGTCATCTGATCTAACCAGTTCAACTGAGTATTTGTTAAAAGGTTCTCTCCTTAAGGTTACATTCTCTTTTCCTGAAATAGGGATTGTGGCATAAGACCAATCTAATTGTATGGAACCACCCAATCTATTCTGCCCAATGTCTACTCAAAAGTAATGAGAAGAAAGGATCTACATCAACTACTACAATATCCATAACTATACCCTTCTTAGGATGTTGGTCTAGGTAGACTAGCAAACCAGTGATAATACCTACATAGGGTATCTGCCTACTATCCATTACTGATACAGGGGAGACTCTCTAGTGCAAATCAACCCTAATTGGTCTACTATTTTCTTGGGCATGATGTTATGGGATGCACCACTATCTAGCATGTAGTTGTGAATGACATACCTTTCTCCTTCATCTGAGTTATACCTGAGTGACACATAAAATGGTCTGACAGATGAAGGGGTTCTAGTTTCATGATTGGAAGGTTTGACAACATTACAAGACTGAGTTCCTTTTTGTTCAATTAAGCCAAAAGCCTTACAGACTTGTTCTCTATACTTTTGAATATTCATTAACTCACCAAAGGTAATGTTGACCTTTTGTTTACTCAACTTTGAACCAACATCAAATTCCATTTTCTTTATATCTAAAGTTTTGGAGCATTCTTCATGAGGGGGTGGTTCATTTGTTCCTATGTTTTTAGGAACCTTTTTGTTCTGATATTTCTCAATGGACTGTTCTCTAATATCTTTGTTTAAATTCTTATCAGTTTTGTTAGGAACAATCCTATTCCTTAAATTCAGGGCATTTGCTTCTAGCTCCTCCACCTCTTGTGTTGTTGGAACTAGTTTTCCCTATTTCATTTTGTCATACCTAGTCTCTTGTCCTCTTTGTAGGATCTTTGTATTTTCTGCAACTAGGATTTTTGGGTGGTGATTCGAAGCATATAAATCCATGTCTTCTTCGAACAACCTTTCTCTAGATTCATCCTCAAGGGTCCAACAAGCATTAATTCTGATATCCTCTTCGGATTCTACTTCTAAGTCTATAGGATGGTGGACACCTAGGTAAATACCACAACAATCTGGATTATGGGGAGCATCACAAGCTGAACAGTAATAAGGGAAATTCTTAGCCAAGTTTATAGTAGGAATAGGATTTGGAACCAAGTCTAGGTCCTTCTTTGTTTCTCTCTTTTTCCAGTTATTTCCATTATTCCTATCAGGATTATTGTTATTCCAATTTCTATTAAAGTTTCTCCTGAAAGGTGGTCTGTTGTCACCTTGTTGTCTATCAACCTGAGGGTGAGAAGTTTCACCATTACTCTCTTTATTTCTTTCCATCCTGGCCAACCTATTGTTCATTGTGTTGAACATTTATGTTACTTGATTGGTCAGCTTTTCCATGGGATCATGTTCAGTTCTTTTCTGTAGGTTAAATCCTACTTTCTTAGGCTTCCTATCAGGATGATTATCTTCCAGAGAGTATGGTTTCATTTTCCCACTATCTAACATATTTCTTTCAATGTCTATGGCTTTATCCATGCATTCATCTATTGTGTTAACCTATTCTTGTCTTAATTCATAGTTGAATTCTCCAGGGAAGGCATTTTTATAAAAATAGATGGACTGGATATCATTTGGCCTTAGAGTAGTGGGAATCTTATTTTTGGCTTTAGAAAACCTTCTATTGAAATCACTTACTGATTCATTTTCTTTCTTTTTCATTGTTTCCAGATCTGTTAGCAATGATTGTTCATTCTTCCTTTCACCAAATTTCTTTAAAAATATAGTCTCCATTTTGGCAAAATTAGCAATGTCATTATTAGGAAGAGTATTAAACCATTCTCTAGCATCTTTTTCTAGAGTCTGTAAAAACAATCTCAACACCACATCTTCATGTTCTACCTCTAGACTGTCTAAGGCATACAAGAAGCTTTTGATGTGATCTTCTCTAGTAACTGCATTGTTTCCTTGAAACTTAGGTAAATATTTGTGCGCTTTACTAGGGAGATCATGTAAAGGAGTTGGTAATTGAAAAGGTCTATATCTATTGGTCCTCCATAACTGAACCGGTGGTGGGTTAGCCATGTTAACTACAAGGAGGTACTTGAATTATAGTAGGAGGTGTGTTAGTAATTCCACTAGGAATAGTGGGAGGTGTTTCAAATAAACTTCCTAATGTAACAATATCTGCATCAAAACTTTTTGGAGATGAATAAGAAGAATTAGTTCTAAAAAATACCTCTAGATCTGAGAGTTTGGGGTACAACTCCTGAGTGATTCTTCTCATTCATGCCAACACATTCTTCTTCTTCTTTTAATCTTTATGATATTTTTGGATTTGTCCAGTCAGAGTCGCCAACACAATGTGTGTAGAAGGAATAAACATCTGGTTGAGATTGCTCAACTTAAAACACTCTCGATCACTCAAGGTATAAACTTTTTCAAGAATTAGAAAATCAAGAAACTCAAGAGAATCAAGAAAATAATATAACTGAACGTTCTTGAAAAAGGAAAATTGGAAACTATGAGCATAGAAGGGAAACAAAATTGAAAATATTTTAAAAAATGATATTCTGATTCCTTCTTTAAGCTAACTATTGCCAATAAATATTTATCATTAGGTTCCAAACTGTAATGAAAATTATGCATTCGATCCTCGACAATGGTGCCAAAAAACTATTGGGGATTTTTCCTACATCCGTAGGATGAGTTGTCATGCTATAGGAAAACCTACTACCAACGAGCTATTACAGGCTCTGGTCGACCTACCTCTTTAACTTGGGAATAGAGTTCTTTAATATTTTCTAGATAGACCAAGTATGGTAAGGATACCCTTGAGGTGAGCTTAAATTCTTTAAGTTCATGCTCTTCCAGATTTATGGTGATGAATTAACAATTATAAAATTTGACCGAGCTAAAATGATAACAGTTCTATTATACCTTATGTATGATCGGTGCTTTAATCCTTTGGGCTATTGTAGCAAGATTTAATAACATTTCAATGAAAATAGAAAGAAGGAGAGATGAAATAATCGGTGCAATTACGTTCATTCGAATATCGTAATAAACATAATAGTTGACCAATGAAAGAAGTGTTCATTATACATTCAAATAATGTAACCCATAACAAAGACACACACAAAGCTAAACAAAGAAATATAATAGGAAAGAAGCCCAAAATTGTATTAATATTTGAATGAGATTACATGAAGAGTTGGCTTGGAATCACCATTTAACTCTTAGAAATATTAATACAATAAAGATCCTCATTCGAATATCGTAACAAGGACCTTTCACTCTTCCATTCGAATATCGTAACAGTCGAGTCTCTAGACCTCTAGCTCAATAATCTAGAAATATTCTCAGCTTCTTGGGTACTTTCCTATCAAAAACCTACACAACAATGGGAGGAATGAGGAGATGAAAAAGGAGAAAGAAAACAAAGGAGATACAATAACAAAGAATGGGCACTCGAGTATACCTCTTAGAAAAAATATGCTATGTCAAAGCTCGATCCTTATTCTGGTTGTAGACATCCTTCTTATAGTCGTAGCAGCTCTGTAACTACCTGAACCACTTGCATCTGAACCATCCACCTGGTGCCATCTCCTGCCTTGTCATCGGTCGGGTGTTGTACAGTCTATTTTATCTATCTCAAAAATATTTTTAGCAAAATTGGTTGAAGCCTTGCTTAGTTGTCACTGACCTTCTCTTTCCCTTTTTCTACCATCATGGGCCCCATGCTACTTGCTGACTCAGATGCCTTTTGACTCTTTTTAATTACCTCTTGCTCATCTTGACTTGCACCAATGGAATCTGCTATAAGGATCCAGATTTCTTCATCGATCCCACTGATTGTGTGAATCCTATCTAATGCTCTGATTCCTTTGCTTTTATCTTCCCTTATGAATGGTTGTCTACTCTAGAAGAACCTGATGATGTCAAGGGAGTACATGGTCAAAGAGATGAGTTGGTCGGAGAGCTTATCTTCGTCAACCTCTTCGCAAGAAAATTCTTTGATATCTCGGATGATTATCTAATAGAAACCTTCTATGCTGAGTAATTTTTGGGGATCAACATTAAGGCGCTTCAGCTAGACAACTGTATCTTTTTCTACTTTTTCTAGCTCTTTAACCGAGTTGTTCCATCTAGGTCTTTCCACCTTGAGACTTGCAACTTTTTCATACTCTCCTAGGTAGCTATGAACCTTCCCATCAATGGTGGTCACTTGCATGGACCTAATCTATTCATATTTGGCCTTGCACCTTTCGTAGACTAGGGATATAGCTGCTATCTTCTCATATACATTTACTAATAGGGATTTTATCTCCTTATTTATCTCCATCATCTTTCCAAAATTCTTGCAACAAGTCTCTATCATTTCTACTTCTTTCTCGATTATTTTGACCATCTTCTCCTTGAATCTAGTCGCAAGATTTGGAACTTGTAATGAATCTTTGTAGAAGGTATTTGTTTCTGAGTTTTATTTATTTTAGCTTTTAGCTTCTCATTTTTTGATTGCAATGATTCTACTTTGGATCTCCAAGCCATCACTTCCTTCTCGATGGCTAGAGTAGTTTGTGCATGAACTTGCACTCCATGTTTTAGTAGTGAGATTGAGTCTCCTCCTATTGTTGCATCACCTATGTTGGGATCTATTTGAAGTGATTGTATCCCATCAGTGGGAATGATGATGGTGGCCTTGGAAGTAGGTTCTAAACTTGATGGAGGTGAATTATGCACTTCACTTCTACTTCAAATTTCCCATGCCCTGTCTTCCATTATAGCTTCAATTTGTTCCTCTTCCTCAATAGTGAATTGTATGAAGTCTTCTTTTCTGATTAGGGTGATGCTCATAGGCTCATTGGAGCTTGATCCAATCCTTGCTCTTTTGGGAGGAGGAGGTCCTATAGTATCAAGCATCACTACCTGATAATTTCTGAAGATGTCATTGAATCCTTCGACTTTCTTTATTCTCTCCCATGCCATGGTAGAGATCTTAATTTCCTTATTGTTTGCCATGAAGGTTGTTGGTACTACCCATGGTGATCCTATGACTATCTATTGTAGATGTTGTGAGGCCATTAGAGTCAATGCCAAATTCTTGGTTGTGAAACTCCTTGGGGTAGCAAAAATAGGCACAATCTCTTTTCCTCTACTTGTATTAGGGGACTGAGAGGTAGAAGAAGTACCAACTTTTTCTTCCATCACCTGATCCTGTATCTCAACTATGATTTCGATTTGCTCAGGATTCATGCTCATAACCTCCATAATAGGATCAAAAAAATCCTTTAGTGGGATGGCGGTTATTTGAGGTGCCTTTTTATATAATGTATCTTTTCTTACCATCCTCAGGTCCATGGAGTAGTCACCAACCATCTCTGTGTGAGTATGTGCTCTTACTAGGTTTTTGTTATTCCATATTTCTTTGATATTGATGTCATTATTTTGTGCCCATAGAATATTTTTCTCATATTCATCCTCCTTATGCTCCATTGGATTAGATTCCAGAGCGATTTTCTTGTAACGACCCTCGGGATCGTATGGTCTCCAGGTGATTTCTATAAAATAGAAAGAGTCCATTGTAGGTAGGGCTTTTATCATCGTTGGATATCCTCGATATACATATTCACCTATCTTTCTTGGAGCTGTGAGCCAAGGAACTCTAGTCTTCTTCTTCCTCCATCTTAGTTTGGCTTCTTCTATGGACTGCCTTACTATCTCTAAGGCAACCAGTGATTTGGGGAAATAAGTGGGTAAGGCTTTCGATGGCAATTTACCTCCGTATGTTCTAATAAAACTGAAATGTTCATCAAGAAAGTAATCTCCAACTTCCATATCTTAGAGATACTTGACTATACCTGGGCTCATTCTGGGTGGCTTTTTCTTGGTGAGCACATGGTACATTGATGCTAAGAACGTTCCATAAAATTTTGAATAAGGGGAAGTGCCATCATAGATGCAAGGCAATCTATCTTGGATAATTTCCCCTGAAACTCCTCCAAGTTGTTGGATAGCATCATATTTGAATTACCCAATGATCAGGTGCACAAGGAATGAATAATGCGAGAAACGGGGCATGATATCCATATATTTCTTTATGGCATCTTGTAATTCCTTGAATTCTTTATCTATCGTGTTGCATATTATGTCTTGCCATCTATACATGGGCATCTTCCAGGTCTTGTTGCACTGTACTATCAAATACATCACTTCAATGCTGACCCAATTGAGGTCCTCGACTCCCAACACTACATGAATCATGTCGACATAGTCTCTTGCCCATTTGTGGAACTGATTCTTATGAATTGGAAAGACTATTGACACTGGTTTGTCATAGTCAAACAACTTCTCATAGAAGGTGGTGTCGATCATGTGTCATGCCTATCTTGAAATCACCTTCGCATCATAGCATTGTTTGGTTGTTTCTAGCCCAAACACCTGTTCGACCTTTTTTGGTGTAATCCTGTAAATGGGCTTGTTTCACCCATTAACGATGGCCCTAGTCCTTGGATCATATGAGATGGCTAGCCATGTCAACAATTCAGGGGAGAAATGCACTCTTGGGCACAAGAGTTTTGCCAGGTTGGTTCTCCATTTGTTGCAATGGGGAGCTCTCTTATCTTTGTCTTCATATGCCTGGTTGAAGATGTTCTTCAATAGGTAGTGTGAGCATCACCACTCTTCTATGCTAGACTGGAAGCAGAACTCAATGAGTTCATATTCACCCCATACTTGTTCTCCCATATTTTTGGCATTCACCTTCCTGAATGGCACCTTCTCATCCAATGCTTCAATTCTCGTCTTGAGGGCTACCCTGTTGGAGGAGGCCATTGCTCTGATCTCTAACACTGGTCTTCTCAGCTCATCAAATAGTTCAAAAAATTTGTTAGCACTATGAGTTGCTCGTTGCTATCTTCATGTATTTAAATTGGTTCGCGTACGAGGTATTATTAACATCGTACCAACCATCATTGTGTTGTTGCTATTTTTGGCTCACCACCTCAATCTTCCATAATGATCGATCGATTTTGAATCACCACTATCTATTGATTTGCATAACTAGCCATCGAATTCTACAGGTGTTAGATTTTGGTCCGTTCGATCGATACACGTTGCCTTAAGAATCATGCCTAGGGAGATCCGAGGTTGAGGTCTGTAGTTGGCCTGTGTGCCCATAACGCTTGAAGTGGTTCGACCATGTCAGTAGGATCATCATTGGTTTGAGCGTTGCATCAGCTTTTCTCGGGTGAGGGTACATGGATGTGGATTTCATGCTTTGGCTATCATCGATGACGTATCGATCGCTCAATGGTTTAATTCGATCGAAGACATATAGTCTATTGATTGGATGATCGATCGATTATGTCTTTCCTTCTATCAGATTTTGATCGATGGATCACTTTGATTTTGCACGAATAGAGATTTGATTGTTGGATGCCATTATTCGATCGATATGGCTTTGGGTACTTCTGCACGTGCTACATTTTAAAACTCGAGATAGCTTTTATCGAGGATGTCAGCTAATAATAATAATTTTTAATTAAGATCTTGTGCATGCAAAATTAAATGGTGACATACCTTAATCAGTGTTGTTTTACCTTTGATTGGTTGGGTTGATCTCATCCGTTGATTTCGTTCGATCGATGATACTTTGACGATGAGGATGAGTTCGATCGAGGATACTTAATGCTTTTCTTTTATCGATCAAAAGATTTTAATAGTAGCGCTTTGACCAAATTGTCGATCGATCCTTACCATTGTTCGATCGATAAGGCTTTTCTTCGATCGAATGAAAATTTTGCTTTCGTTGAGTGGTCGACCCTTGTTTTTCGCCAGTCGAAGGAATATTCATTGACTCTTTGACTTTTCGGCCGTCTCTTCATTCTTTTCGGTTGAAGGTATGTTTTCATCGAGTGACTTGCTTTATATTTGGTTGGTAGAGATTTTGGTCGACTATTTACTGCGTTTGACCAAAAAATTTATCGCCTTTCATGATCGATCGATCGGTTAGTCGATTGATGTTTACTTGGTGTTGGTCGAAATACCTTTTACCTTTGATTGTTACTTTCTTCTCATCGATCGAAAAAGGGCTTTTTAATGGATCAAACTTCGCTTGGTCAAAAATATTTGGTAGTGATCTCCTTTTTGTCGATCGATTTAAAATTTGTGTGCTCTTCTTGTTTTGGCTCTTCAGTCCGAGTGGTCGATCGAAAGTTTCTATCGATCGACCAAAAAATACTTGCTTGTAAAAATGTCGGCTCTTCTTCTGATGGCATCGACCAAAAATTTTTCAACAATATTTAGATTCGATCGATCACTCTTTTCTATCGATCGATTGCTTTTCAAAGTTGGTCGAAGAGTGCTTAGCTTTTGACAACTTTTGTTTATCGGCTGAAACTTTCTATCAGTCGGTCGAAGGGTGAAATATTTGCAAGGAAAAGGTGGGAAAACCCCTTAAATTTTAATGAAAGGAAAATATTAGCTACTTAGGGGTTGGAGATGCTCATGAAGATAGAAATTATTTTACTCAGACCTGAACTCTTCACAAAAGTGTACCTTCTTAGGACCTTCAAAATATTTAAATTATGGGTACATTCATGTTGTATCAATTTTGGCTACAACAAGCCTTCCAAAATCAGTAGGTAAAACTACTATTCTAGTTGTGGTGGATTGCTTGTCTAAATATGCTCATTTTTTCCCTTTGGCCCACCCTTACATAGCTAGTATCGTTGCCCAACTCTTTCTTGATAATATCTTTAAACTACATGGTATGCCTTCCACCATAGTAAGTGATCGTGATCCCACCTTCACTAGCAATTTTTGGAGAGAATTATTTAAACTCCAAGGCACTCAACTCCGTATGAGTTTCGCTTATCATCCCCAAACCGATGGTCAAACAGAAGTTGTTAATAAATGTTTGGAAACTTACCTACGTTTTTTTGTTTTTGCTCAATCCCTTCATTGGGTTAAATGTTTGCCTTTAGACGAATGGTGGTATAATACCTCATACCATACCGCCATTAAAATGACACCATATGAAGCTTTATATGGCCAAGTACCACCTTCCATCACCTCTTATATTCCAGGAAGTACCAATATACCAGTCGTGGATTCTGAACTTTCTACTCGAACTAATATTCTTTGCCTTCTCAAAGATAATTTACTCACGACCCAACATTGTATGAAGCAACAAGTAGACCAACATAGGATAGAACGAACATTTCAAGAAGGTGATATGGTATTCCTTCGTCTTCAACCTTATCGCCAAACTTCTCTCAAAATGAAGGCTCACAAAAATTAGCTTCCAAATTCTATGGGCTTTATAAAGTCTTACAATGCATTGGACCCATTGCTTATAAACACGATTTACTAGAATCCACGTCTCTTGCCTAAAACCAGTAGTCGGCACACACATTACCACACAAAATCAACTACCTAAGTTCACAGAGGATGGATCACTCATGGTTGAACCTAAAGCTATCTTGGATCGCCGCACTCGTCAACTTCGACATCACACCATCATCGAGATTTTGATTTAGTGGTGGGGCCTACCTTCCAAAGATGCTACCTGGGAAACACTTCATCACATCCATAAATAATTTCCTCACTTTTTGCTTTGAGGACAAAGATCTTTTTAAGGAGGGTGGCATGTTAGGATCCTAATCCTAACCATTAATCATTAACTAATCACTTATTATTTTTATGGACCATTTTGTATTTTCATTCACAACTATAGGGTAGATATATAATAATTTAAATGGGTGTAAATAGGCATACATCATAAAATAAGAACAATTATATTTAATATCCATTGGACAGGTTATCCTTCCAGTGTAAAAGTGATTCAGTTTCAAAGGTGATTCTATTGGCTTTTAATTGTTTCTTGCATCCAAATCAAATTATTTTCATCCATAAAAACTGCTAGGACACGAAGTCCTACCATAATTAAAGCATATCCAAATTTGTATTTCTGTCAGAGATATTCTTCATTTACCCTTCATATTCCTCAAACTACTAAGTTTCCACAATCAACTCCTTTTATATCAAATGCCTTCAAAAATTTAAATTCTGTCAAGATGAAATTCAACACCGCAAATGACTAAAATATTTGTTGCCCAACTTCTATATCCAAAAATATCTTGTCTATAACAACCTCACAATTTATTAATACCTTTTTTTAGGGTTATTATTCATTCCCCTAATATTCCAAGATATTATTTTCATTGTTATTTATTTATTTTATTTATGGGTTTAGCCCCACTTCTTGTTAACACTTGTTATCTTTGCTTTTGTTTTTCCATATCAATATCCCTTTATGTTTCTTTTTATCTTTGTTTTTGCCTCTTGGGTCTTCCTCTTTTTTTTCATTCTTAGCAATACTTTCATCTTCATCAATCTTCTCACACTGCTCATAGTAAGACTTATCATCTTTATGTTTACCTTGTTATAAAGGATTTGAAGTGCAAGGAATAACCTCAAAAGCACACTCTTATTTATATTTCCTGGAGACCTTAAAGTGCAAGGATGCTCTTATGTAGCAATTATCTTCTTATTCTGCCCTAAAAACCCTAAATTGTTATGGGTTTCCTCCAACCTCATTTCTATATTATTTTTCTCTTGAAATCTTAAAGTGCAAGGGATAACATCTTCACCACTTTCACTTTTATTACCTAAAGAGGATTCTATACTACTTGAGGAAAATGAAGATGATTTACCTGGAATAAACTTGAATTTTTTTGTTGTCTTTGTTTTGGGTTTTATTTCCACATCTTCTTTTGCACCTTTAATTCCTTCTAAACTTGCCAATTAATATTGTGGATAGGATTTATTTGTCTCTTCTTTTGGAGTGGAATATCCTTGATCTGATCTAGCTTCTATTATTGAATGATTTTGTTGCTTCATCTTTAAGTTTATCTCATGGCTAGAATTTTTTGTATCTTTCTTCATAGTTTTTACTTTGCAAATTCTTGCCATGTTTCTAATCTCAAAATAATTGTGACAACAAAATGCAATATTTTCATAATCTACTTGTTGATCCCATTCTCTTGATTCAGATTTAATCTTAATGGATTGTGACAAAGGTTTTGAAATATCCATAGCAACACATATTCAAGTATATATAGCATGTTTTTTCTCCTTAATTGTTGGTCCTTCCTTGATGAATTCCCCTACGGTATTTCCAATATTTTTAAAACATCCTTATTTATAAGCTGATATGGAAGTCCAAAAGCCTAACCCACATTGGAAGCTTCTTAAATTATTAATAGTTTATGTTTCAACTAAAATTTTCGTTCCATGGTCTCAAATAAAGTGCATCTCTTCCCATAAACCATGGGCCACTAACCATTATTTTATCTCTAATTTTTGAACTGGAAAAGATGATGGGGAAAAAACCTTTATGAATAAAGTCACAAAATAATTTGAATTCAATCCCCACTTCCACTTGATCCAATTTTGAATCTCCAAAAACCCTGGCCATGATCTATGGAACTTACATATTAGACCTCTACTTTTAAGAACCATTATATCATGCTTAATCATATCATCCTTGATACTTACTTCTGGTGTACTATCTGTTACCTGGATCGAACTTACCATGTATTCGCTCTTTCACTTATCTCCAACTTGGGCCTTCATACTTCCAACAAGGGCATTTTTATTTTTAGCTAGGGAATCCTAAATTCCCATTAGGGCTTTCAAAAATTATTTTCCTTCCACAATAGCTAATGGGGCTTGCTCTTGGCTTGCACTCCCTCTTGGTTCGTACTCCCTCTCTGCTTGCACTCGCTCTTGCTCCTAGCTTGCACTCTCTCTTGCCTCACACTTGATCCTGGCTTGCACTCCCTCCTGGCTCACAATTGCCCGTGTCTCTTATTTTTCTTGGTATTCCTTCACTTCAACAATTTTTTAGAAACATAAGGGTTTGAAGCATTGATGCACTCTAGATGAACTTATCACTCTTTCACCATGATTGAATCTCGGCTTGCACTTCCTCTTAGTTTGCACTCCCTTTTGATTTGCACTCTCTCCTGCCTCGCACTCTCTCCTACCTTGCACTCACTCCCAACTTGCACTCCCTCTTGGCTCACAATTGTCCTTATCTATTTTTTTTCTCAGTATTCCTTGGTTTCAATAATTTTTTGGAAATAATATTCCATACATTCATGGTAAGGGTTTTAAGCATTGATGCACTCTGGATAAACCTAACGCTCTTCTGCCATGATTGAATCTTAGATCACACTCCCTCTTGGTTCACACTCCCTCTCTAATCTCATTGGATCTAGGCTTGGACACTCACTCCCGGCTCGCATTCTTACTCATTTCTACACTTACTCCACACTTGCGCTCACACTCACTGCTACACTTACTCCCAACTTGCGCTCGCACTCACTACTACACTTACTTCCAGCTTGCGCTTGCACTCACTTTTGTCTGCACTCGCTCGCACTCACTTTCAACTGTACTTACTCACACTTTTGCTGCACTTACTCCCATATTGGTGCTCGCACTTACTGCTGCACTTACTCCCAGATCGTGCTCACACTTGCTGCTTCACTTCCTCCCAACTTGTACTCACACTTGTTGCTGCACTTACTCCCAGCTCGTGCTCGCACTCGCTGCTACAATTAGATTAACCTTGTTATGGTTAAACCCATCTTGTAATTTGTAATTAACCTTAAAGACCGCTTGTTTTTTAGTAAGTTATATGTGACTTCTATTGAGGGCAACTCTCATCAAAGTACCAAAATATGGTAGTTGTTTTTTGGTCAATTAAACCATATCTAACATGTCTTTTTATAACTAATGTTTTTTAAATTTTTTCCTCTCGAATATATTCTCCATATTCCTCAAAGTGATATGTTTCCACCATCAGTTCCTTGATATCATTTTCATTAAGAGAAAAAATAGCAATCAGTCAATTACCTTTTAAAAATTGAATTTCACCAAGACGAAGATCAACACGACAAATGGCTAAATTATCTACTACCCAATTTCATTCTCTATAGATATGCTTGCATGTCCAATAGATTACTTCCAACAACAAATGATGAGCATCAACAATAATATTTTTTTATCCAATCTCCACATCCTTGAAGCCTTTTGTCAATTATTTTTGGAGCTGGGTGTTGCTTGGGTTCTTCTCAACTCGTTGGAAGACCTGGTTGTTCAATTGGTCTCCCCCTTCTCCTCTCCCCACCTACGCCAGTTTTGGAAATTTGGGTTTATCCATATTTGGTGGTGGGTGTGGAAGGAAAGGAATTTCCATGCCTTTAAAAATATTTGCCATCCCAAGTCGTTGGTCTCCTCGAGGGCCATTGTAGATACAATGGAAAATATGAAAGCTTTAAAACTGGATTTGATAACTTGTGAAGGGAAGATCAGTTTAGAGATATTGTTGGATTTTTTAACTTAGCCTCAAAATATAGTGAGTAGGGTGAATCAGGACAGGGTTGGCATGATTTGGGAACCCCCTCCATCGGGTTGGCTAAAATTCAATTTTGATGGAGCTTCTAAAGGGAACCTAGGTCTAGCGGGTGCATGGGGTTTGTTTAGAAACTCGGAGGGTAAAATCCTTCTTGCCTTTGCTGAAAACTTGGGTCACCAAACCAACTATTTTGGTGAAACTTAGGCATTATTTCAAGGTGTTTCCCACCTAAACTTGGTGAATTGCAGGAAACTAATAATAGAAGGAGATTCACTCAATGTTATCAACATTAATGGCAACCAAAATCTCTCCTGGACTATTGCAAATTTTATCATTGAAGCCAGGAGAATGATTCAAAATTTAGAAGAAGTCCAATTCAAGCACCGATTTAGGGAAGGTAACAAAGCTATGGACAACCTGGCTAATCAAGGTCTTACACAACAAGATCTTCACATTTGGAGAGGTAATTTCCCAAATGGCCTTAGATCGTTGAACAATGAATTTAGGAAAAGGTCAAACTTGAGTTAGAATACTTAGGGTGGGTAGCTAGAACCCTCCCCATTGGATGTTACTTTTTGAATGTTTTGGTTGGGCCTGCATGCCCAATTTTTGTCTTTGTTTATCCATGCGGGCCTGCATGCCCAAATTTTGTCTCTGTTTGGCTTGTGTCTGGGTCTGTTCGACTAGTATATGTTGGTCTAGGTGTAGGTAGTTGTGTTCAAGGGTTGGTTGGCTTTAATGTTTGAAGTGTCCTCAATCTCCTAGTGGTTGGAGATTAGCTTCTTTTTATTATAAGGTTTGGAGGTCCTTTCAAAACGCCTTTCGTCCAATAAATAAAAATAGATATTTGTGAATCCCCTCAATTGAAATTTATTTTCATCCTTTTTCAACTGCAATTTTAATCCCTATAAGCACCCTTCCTAATACCTTTATAAGAAAAATGAAAAGATAAGGAGATTATCGATCACCTTGGCGAAGTCCATAAGATGAACTAAAGTAACCATCAGGAGAACCATTAATAAAATATAATATTTCACAATGCTATAACAACATTTAATCCATTTACACCAACTATAATCAAAACCAAACCTTTTAAGAATATTATTTAGAAAACTCCTAGAAACCCTATCATATGCTTTGTTCATGTCTAATTTCATAAGCATACCTATTTTTTCATGGAATGAAGAGAACATATGACCTCATATGCAATGATTACACCATCAAGAATTTTTTTACCACAAACAAACCACTTTGTTCCTCTAAGATAACATAATCTAGAATATCTTTCAACCTACTTGCCATAATTTTCAAAATAATGTTATAAATCATATTATAAATACTTATTGGACAAAATTTATAAATTTTTTTTGTCTCATCTTTCTTGGGAGCCATTGTAATAAAAGTGGCATTGATCTCACTTATTATAGCCTTCCTTTTTTGAGCCTCTTCAGCTACAACCAACATATATTTCTTCAATAAATATTAATTTTTTTTTAAGGAAAATTACAAGAAATCCCTCGAAGCTAGTGCCTTGTTAAGAAAAAAAGAGAAAACAACTTCATGTAGCTCCTCCATAGATATCTTATTTATGAAGCTTTCATTTCATCCCTACATGATAATTGATGGAATATTTTACAAAATCTCATCTTGTGGCTCCTTATATTGCCCAATAAATGTAAAATATTTTTAAAATAATCAATTTCTTCCTTCCTTATATCTTCTTCTTTCTCACTATTTCTTTGTTCTTCAATTGGTTATATGGGAATGAAATGGGCCTCATAGGTATTACATCATCACCACATAGTGGTATTACAACAAATCTTGGATATTATTCATGCATCACTTGACAATATTTGAACTTTGGTCTCCTCCTTGAATGTTGAGGAATCTAATTGGTTGAGCTAACACCATTTGATACTTCTTCCTCACTCTTTCTTCCATTTGGAGTTAAAATATTTTTGATGCAATGCAAAGAAAATTATTTTTGTTGTAGCATGATTTTTTTTTTGTATTTCTATCTCCTACATTTAGCCATTTCTCCCTAAATTTTTGGAACCATTGCAACTCCTTTTTTAATGCATTATGATAATTGAAAAGTAATTATTTTTATTTCACATAAGAATCATAGTCTATTCTATTGTTTTCCACTATCTCTTGTAAATTTTTAGCTTGGTTTCAATTTCCTTCTTTTCTTTAAAAATGTTATTTAGCTTTCTAAATATTTAATTGCTCCTTTAAATATTTTATCTTTTGAATAAACCTATACATATACAATCCTTCAAAATTTGTTTCATCCCTTCATAACATAACCATCCAGAAGAAATTAGGGTCTTGGAGCCACATAGACTAGAAGTAAAATGGCTTTGAACAAAATGGGTTTGTGATTTGATCTTGCTCATAATAAAATATTTGAAAAGATTGTATAATTTGTTTGCAACCATGTGTTGGATAATAAGAATCTATCCAATATTTCGGCTATATGAGTTTGTCCAATGCATATATTATCCCTTGTGTATTGAAAGCTTGAAGGACTAACATCCCAAAGGCCATTTGAATTAATAAATGGAGCATTATATTGCATTGGTTTAGACCATTCTTCTTTTCCAAAGGAGATATAACTATACTGAAATCACCTCCAAGAATCCATAGATCACAATTATGAATAATCATTGTGTTTGACAAAAATGTGTTAAGGTCCTTCTAACATCTTTCATAAAGAGTAACTATAGTCGGAGCATATATATTTATAACCTCAACTTTGATGTTTTTCTCTTTCCTATAAAATAGTCCATCAACCTAATTATTTTTCATTCTTAAAGTTATACATCCCATTTGAATTTGTCTCATATTGTTGCAATACTACCTAATCTATTTACAAACAATCACCCGTCTTCCAAATCTTTTTACAAACATCCTTACATTCCTCATTTCTTTTTTTGTATTAAAATAAAATCGATACTATAACTACCTATTAATTTATTTTTTCAAGGGTGTTATTCATACCCCTAAAATTCCATGATAGTGGTCTTAGCCCCACTTATTCTTAACACCTATGATGTTTTTATTTGGCTCATGCTTCGAGTTTATTTTTCTCTTTACTCATGCTTTGACGCCTTTCCTCTCATTTTTTATTACCATCAACACTTTCATCTTCATGAACCTAATCTATTTTTTCATATCGTTCATAACAATACTTATCTTCTAAAGATTTATGTTGCCCTAAATAATCTAAAATGCAATGAATGGTCTTATAAATACTGTCTTCTTTATGTTGATCCAAAAAATTTAAAGCATAAGGATGATCCTCCATAGTAATTACTTTCTTATGCTTCCTTGGAACCCTAAATTTCGATAGAAATCCTCCATATGCATTTTTTTTATTATGCTACTCTTGAAACCCTAAAGTGTAACATATACACTTTGTACTACTTTTATTTTTATTACGATGCTACTTGAGAAAATGAAGATGATTAGATTAACCTAAACCTCCTTCACCTCATTCATTTTAAAATTTGCCTCCCAATATCCCTTCACACCTTTAACTTCTCATTTTTTCTTCTAATGGTTGATTCAAGTGAACTATAATGGCCTTCACCACTTGATTATGTAGAGGAATTTTTCTTACCACTTTCTTAGGAGTAGAAAATCTTTGGTTTAACCCAAATTCTATTATGATATTATCTCCTAATTTCAGATTGAAGTTTGCCTCATGTCCAAAGTTTTCCATATATTTCTCTATGATTTTAACTTTGCAATCTCTTTTCATGTGTTCAATCTCATGACATTTTGTGACATGAAATGCAATATTTTCATAATCCACTTGTTGATCTCATTCTTTTGATTTAATCCTAATAGACTACGATAAATATTTTGAAATATCCATGGCAACACATATTTAAGTGTATACACCATACCTACTATCCGTAGTAATTCATCCCTCCTGGATGAATTTCTCTAGAGTATTATCACTATTATTCAAAAACTCCTTATTGATGAGTTGATAAGGAAGTCCAAAAAGCCTAATCCATGCTAGAAGCCATTTAATAGTCGTCTCCATACAAAATTTCTCACTTATGATCTTAAATATAATGCATATTTGCTCCTAAACCAAGGGTCGTCATCCATTATTTTATCCCTTATTTATGTATTGGATAAGATAACGAGGAAAATCCTCTTGGAAGTAAAGTCATGGAGTAATTTGAATTCAATCCTCACTTCCACTTGATCTAATTTTGAATCTGAAAAAAAACTAGCCACTATAAATGTAACTTACATATTGACCCTGTAGTTTTAAGAACCATCATATAATGCTCAATCATCTCATCCCTATACCTAGATAGGTTTTGTTAGATATTTTATCATCCTATTATCACTAAATAGGGTAGCCATAGTTCCAACTAGGACATCCTTACTTCCAATAAAGACTTTCAAAAATGACTTTATTGCCATGTTACCTAGATTTTTCACATGAATCCTTTATTTTTTGAGTTTATCCTAATATCTAGAATAAGAATAAGTGGTGATTACTCCTTACTTCATGTTTCATGCTCTCTCCTAGTTTACACTCACTCCCAAGTCTCACAAGATAATATCCTTAAAACCCACTTGTTATATTGACTTAGTTTAAACTTATTTATGTAATTTGGGGATTAGGTATTGGTATAAATAGCACCTAATACACTCCATCCATTTGATCATAGAGTCATCATTCTTATTTATGGATAATATAATGATTATTTATGATGCCCATAGGTGTACACTATATATTTCTCTCTCATTATTTTTAAAATTATATATAGGATTTGAGTGGATGGATTGCTTTTGTTCGTTTATGAAAATATGTGTGAATTCCAATATGGTAACAAAGTGGATATGGAGCAAAAATAATTGGTCACTATAAGGTAAACTTGGGGCCTTTGATCCTTCTTCCAATTATAAAGATGAATTATCCTTTGAACACGAGTCAAAGGAAAGATGAGTGTGAGGTATATTTCTTATATTTGTTGGCACTAATGATCATCATGGACATCAAATGACATAAGACTCAAAGTAGAGAGGTTGGGCATTCAATTCCAAACTCCCATTATATGTTAACATAGATGGAAAACTATCATCATCATATTAAATTTTGGATATGCCTTCTTCTCAAGTCAACAAAATTCCTTCATCAAGATGAGTCATATTTTTTTGACCTGTCAGCACTCAAGACATCAATGTTTAGGAAAGGAGGGCATAAAACTTCGCACAACAAGATCAAGAATTCAATTCTAAACCCCTATTTTTTTTTACATGGGAGCATAGGACAATTGTTTTACTTTTGTCACTTTTGACCATGATGAGTTATCTTTGAGGATAAGCTCACTTCATTCTCCCATAAGTGGTAGTTTGTGAAATGATAGAAGAGCAATGGCTAGGTCCTTAAATTATAATATTGTGTGGTCAAACCCTTTGTAAGGCTTTTTATTTTTTGGAACAACTTTAGCTTACCTTAAGGGGCAAGTGATGAATTTTATTTCCAAAGCATGGGCTTGAAAAGGCAACAATTGTAGTCAATCTAGATTATCTATCACCTAGAGGTCAGTGGTTCAAACCTTGTTCATGCCTTTTCACAAGCACTTCATATTTCTCATCCATTAGTTGGCCAAGGTGTCCACTAATATGGATATTTTTTTGTATATCCTCTTTTAGCCAATCGAATTATAGTATCTAGAAAGTTTATAGTGCACCAATGGTTATTAGGTGGCAAGAATGAGTGACTATTAAAAGTGAATAAGTAGACAACATGTGGCAAGTTGGGATTGGGTGATACTTTCCTAAGTTTTGGAGACTTTTTTTTTGAGGATTATTAGGACAATCATTCAAAGGCCATAAATTTTTCATGTTAAAGCATTTTGAGAGCAATTTTTTATTATAGGGTTTCTTGAGCTCTATGCGTCAGTGGCATCAATTTATAGACCTATTATAATGTTAGGGGCTAAATTGTGTAGAATAGCCCTTGAATACTATTGCCCTATATTAAAAGGGTATGTTTACAATATTCTATGCAATTAGAATATTTGGTCTACATTTTTGAAAAATGTAGTTTGATTTGTGATAATTGTAGCACATTTTGATTATTTTGGAGGTATATAAGAAAATGATTTAGGATGTATTTTTGTCAATCCCTCTTCCTCTTTTGAGCCATTGGTTTAAATTATTCATGAAGATCTAATCATTCACAATATTTTCCTTCTTCTATTTCTTATTGAGATACTCTTAAAAATTTATAATAGCTCTTTTATTAAGTAGGATCATGCAAAGCCTCTTTTAAGAACAAAAATCAAGTGGCTCAAGGTAAGTTGAAGTCTTCAAACAAGTTCATATATGCCTTAAAATGGAAAGTTATGCATTTAAGTCGTACCTTATGCAACTATGAAAGATCAAAGTAGCTTTTCTTTAGAGGTGGTAATTTTAACTTCTCTTCCTTATTTGGAGTCTTGGTACAAGTGTTGTTTGGATATGTGCAATAATATCTGATAGTGAGAGTGATGACAATGGTCCAGCCTAAGGAGATTCTTACACAAAATATTTTTGCAGCAACAAATTTTAGATGATAAAGGGGATTTAGATAAGTCTATCTCAAGTGTAGAGGTTCATTAGAGTATCCAATATGGGAGGAGAGATTATTATCACTAATGTCTTCTCACCTTAGCCCCTCAATTCAAATTTTGAAGGGGTGTTGAAAGTGTAATTTGAGTTATGTCCAAGGTTGATATTGTATGATGTAATCTTGTATAGGCCTAAGGGCAATCACTATCCAATGCATTTAATATTTTGTAATACTTTATATACAAGCCCTATGGGCCATGGTTAACCTTGTTATGGTTAAATCCATCTTATAACTTGTAATTAACCATAAAGTTCACTTGTTATGTCAACTTAGGTTAAACTTATTTATGTAATTTGAGGATTAAGTATTAGTACAAATACCCCCCAGCCACTTTATTTGTTGCATCAGAGAGTTGTAATTCTTATATATGAATAATATAATGATTATTTATGGTACCTATGGGTCCTCACTATATATTTCTCTCTTTCTTCCTTTTTACGTTTTTTTTGTAAGATTTGAGTGAATGGATTACTTCTATTTATGGAAATAGGTGAGAATTCCAACACAAAATAGCACCAAACCATGATGAATCAAGGTATTTAGGACCTAACACATGTATCCAAAGGTTGACATGCAAAAATAAAGAAACAAATTATATTTATTGTATTTACAATCTTTGTTGTAGTATAGGAAGGGTTACATGCATATGATGGAACAAATTTTGATTTCAATAATATCAAAAACCAATGGGTAATTATAAACATAAAAGTGAATACTACATTGCTAACTAAGTTAGCTTTGGTTATAAATAATTTTATAGAATTTTTGTTACAATGAAAATGTAATTGGCATGCAAGAGATGTGCAAAGAAAGTAACATAATCAACAAAGATATCATTGTGAATCTTGATAAAAAAATTTACCAATTACTTTATTGATTTAAAGTGAAAATTAAATTAGAAAGGCAATAATAAGACCAAATAACATTCATGCAATACAACTTCAACAAATTCATACACAAAAAAGTAGCAAGTGTCAAAAACTTCTTTATTGATTTGTATTGAAAAGTATCAACTTGTATAACTCAATACCATAATGATACTTGAACAACATATACACCTTACAATATCAAAATGAATGATCATATTTTATTGTTTACTATTAATTTATAGAAATACTAAGGTGGCAATTATGTATGCATGCAAAGTAATAGATTTAATACTACTACTATTTTAAGGCACCCTACTTTGACTAACATGGTGGCCCTTTAATAAGTTATTAGATATTTGGACTATCACTCATGCTTTTATGAGGCCTCATTAATAATTACAAAGACTGCAAAAGTAAAATGAATAAAAATAAAATCAATTATCCTTTTTAACATTTCATAGGGGACTATAAAGAAATAGAATAATTAATTCTTTCTTTTGTTCTTTTTTCTTCTATTGTTCTTCATGCTTTAGGGATTTGACCTTATCATTTTTGGTATGGATGCTTTAGTGCTTAAGTCACTTGTTCACTTACTCAATATTAGGAATGTTTAGTTTCTTAATGTCTACTTGGAGAAGCTTAAACTCTTTTTGTATTATTTTCAATATTTCTTTAGCTCCCTCTACCTCTTCTTCTATGGTTCTTAAGTACCCATGAATAATGATAAAAAAAAAAATTGCTTCAGTCCTCTAAATACTCTTTGAAATTGAGAAAAATATTACTCTAATACTTTTAAATTTCTTCTATCTTCTACTCCTTGGGCAATATCACCAATGCTTACCCATTCTTGCTTAAGTCCATACCCATGGTAGATAAATAAGAAGCTATGTTATATTTAGCATTATTAATCTAATTTACAATACCTGTATAGTGTGTAATGACTTCTTTGACAACTACTTACCTATGATAAATTAGGACCTTCCAATCCATGGAATTCCCTAAGGCTCCTTGAAAACAACATAGACTTGTCCATACTTTCTTCAACCTTCTTGTTTGATTCTAAAAATAATTTGGAGCATCTAGATCTAGAATTAAAATCGCAAGATCCTTGTCTTGATCGTCCCGACATTTCATAGGGACATCTCCTTTGGATTCCTAAATTGATAGCCCCTTCTCATAATCCTTATTTTTCTTCTTCAATAAGGAGTCTAGCAAAGCATATTTTTTCCTTATCACTGCCATTGTCATCTCTATATCCATCACTATTTCCTTCTACGAGTCCAACCCATATATTAGCCTATTGTCCTATCTCCTTCCTCTTCTTTGAGGTGAAATATTTTTCATTTTGCAATGGAATCCTTTCTCAAATAGTTTTTATATTCTAAAGGGTTATATTGTATCTACACATTTAATGATCTTTAGAAGATGTATTTAGGGATATAATTTTTCATCTTCATTCAATGAAATGGCTTGTAGGGGATGTATAGGCTTAAGATATATCTATTATAGGTTCATCCCCACCAATTCCTCCTTTGTTTTCTCTCTCAACTCTCCTTGAGAGGGTACCTATATTTTTGTGTCTGCATAAGACCTTATCTCTTCTATGAGGGGTGGAGTACTACTTGTTGCTTATGAATTTGAGGAGGATGCTTCAGTTGCATCCTCTATTTCTCTTGTAACCTCTTATTCAATGCCTAATTCCTAGTCTAGGCACCCATCAAATTTGGTATTTCTAATTTCAAACCCTACCATGTTGTCATGTTTAACCTAGAAATCCTCTTCTGCATCAGGCTTATGATAAAAAATTAGGTTAGATCAATAAAGATATTTGAATTTAAATATTTTCTTTTGTCATATTATTGACTCCATGAGACAAAATTTAGACCATACTTTCTAATATTTGCCACCAATTCTTTGGTTTAAGTATGTATATGACATGAATAGTTTTTAACAGTGAAAGGGAGTTTAATAGGATTATTTATATGTAGATCTCTAGATTAATCACTTAAAATACTTAAGTTTTCATATATATTCCATTAAAACTAAAGCTATTTATTACACAGTGTGAAAGTATATATGGTAAGGAAACCCAATTAGAAACCCTAATGTAAGTTTTGTTCTCCTTTGGATGAATTTGTCTATTGTAGGATGAATAAACCTCATGTTTTTTTTTAAGATCTTTGTATTAGTGTCCCCTATCAACTTCTATATCATTGGGACTATGAATTTATTACTCACCAAGTAATAATTGGTATACCACCACTTGGC
This sequence comes from Wollemia nobilis, assembly GCA_028583015.1. Taxonomy (NCBI): domain Eukaryota; kingdom Viridiplantae; phylum Streptophyta; class Pinopsida; order Araucariales; family Araucariaceae; genus Wollemia; species Wollemia nobilis. Next base: position 34,484,507 of record JAQPPZ010015824.1, read on the forward strand.
CTATTAGGCTAAAAAATACTCAAATATAAGGGAATATCATGTGAGCTTTCTATGATTTATAATTGCCTTTTCTTCGAGCATTATTTTTAGGAAAATATAAAATAAGAGTTCATGTACAAATCCTTTTTCTTCTTTAATTTTGATAATTTCTCATAGATTTGTTCACCAACAAGGATTCCTAACTAATTTTGGAATTCTTTTCAAAAACTTGCTCTAAAAGAGAAAACATCCATGGCAAGAATGCTAATAACCTAAGATTTCTTTCCGATCTATTAAGTGAGACAATGATATATCTTCCTCAACTAAATCACTCATGTGTAAGTTTACATGAGTGTTGAAAGGGATGCCTTGATAGTCTACCTGTATACACTTATCTGTATATTTAAAATACATAACCGTATTATTTCCATGCAATCCTTTTTAGTCAGTTTAATGATAGAAGAGTCTATTGATAGGTTGAAAACCAAAGTACCTATTGTATTACAAAGTTTGTTCATTGTATTTCCTTATGCACCTAAAATACACCTAGTCTCATTGTTAAACTGCTTAATATATTCCATCACCATTTCGAGCCATGGAAAGGTTAGTTGAAAGATGATCACCTTGATAATCTCTAAGTTTTGTGTTACCCTATATCTAGTCTCCGTTGCAGCTGCTCAAGCCAAATATACATAGTCCTCCATGATCATTTTTATGCCAACCATCCTCTCTCTTTCTAAGTTGGTTGTTACTTTCAAAGGAAACATGTATTTGAACTTCATTATTTTAGAAGAGGATGTAGCAAGGGATTTACCTTTAGGCATTCTACATCAATAAAGTCACAATCAATAAACCAACTAAGTAGACCCTTAAAAACATCTTCCCTTTCAAATAGACATGGATTAAGTGATATAGACTATAGAAAGGTGATATGTAATAAAGACAAGATAAAATTCTCAGTCAAAGATGTCCCTAACATCCCCTACGTTTGCATCCATAGAGGTAATATGGTAAAATTCCTAATATTATGGGTTGTGAGAACTTGAAGACACATCACCACTTTTAAAGAATTAAGGTAAGATGAATGTTTTGACATCCCTAGAGTATCAATATTAGGTAATTTAGGTATTGCTAAATGTGGAGGGTGCAGGGAAGAAACCTTACATGAGTTAAGATCATAAGTTAACCACATAAGAGGGGTTCTACATTCATAGAGGGAGGATAATTAATTTTTAGGGTGCAGAACTAAGTCATGTGGAGACTTCAAGACTTGGTTATGTAAGCATCAAGGTTAAGAGTGGGGACCAAACATTCACATCCATAAAGGAAAAATTTAAAATTTTTGGGTGCCTATATGTTTATGGGATATTCACCAACCACTAAAACAATGTTGGATAAATTATTTTTAATTCCTCTACATCCATAGGGTAAATAAAACTTGGGGTTATTTTTATATAAATTTTAAAAAACTACATGGATTATGAACATGGTAAGACTCCACATAACCAACCTTCTACTAAGGTTATCTCTAGGATTTTTAACTTCATAAAGGGAAAAAAACTTAAGCAATTTAGCTATGACTTTGATAAAAATTTAACAACAACTAGACATATATGTAAGTAGGATAGTCTAACAAATTGAATTGTGGATACAAGACTTAAAATAAACCCATAAATAGTTTTGTAAAGATATAGATAACTCAACATACTTTTGCTGGGATGATGTAGGAAAAGAAGTTTAAAGAAAAACTCCAAAACTAGAAGTAACTTTATAAAACTTTTGAACATGGTCACTAAGCTACCTTAGCAAATAATCTTTGCCTTTGAACACACATCAAAATCATTAGAAAAAAAAAATTAAGCTACAAAATAATTTATAACATCAAATTTGTGGCTACGCCCCTCCCCTTTCATAGTATGTGTAGATAATTCTCAAAATGAGAATGCACCAATCAATAATGCAACATAATTTAACCCTAAATCAAAATCACAAGAGAGAAATTCTATGGCATTGGAGCAAAAATGAGGTAGTAGGAGAATGCCTAGAAAATCTTACCTATCTCTTATCTTAACTAGTAGAATGGATGATGTTGAAATCAAATTGTTGAAATTCTATAATTTGATGATCCTTATGAAGAGGGCATTGCACCAAAAAACAGGTCAAATTCAGAAATAAAATTTAATAGTATAAAAGCAAAGAGGACGAGAGGATTGACCAAGTTGCAAAGATAAAATTTAAAAAGAGTGAGTGAAAAATGATAATTTCTAGTGGTTTAATACTTGAAAGGGGTTTAATTAGGGTACCAATGGTAGGTAGAAAATTATCATTAATATCCTCAATGGTACTTCAAATTTAACTTTATTTTTCAAATTCTTGATGCCATAAGTAAATGATAGTGCAAATGTCAATTGATTGACATGATAGGTGGGCTAAATACTGATAAACCATGAGGACATGTGGTAGAAGTGGATTGGAGAGTGACAAGGTGACAAAATAATGAATTCAAATAGATGATCGATTGTAGGTCTAAGGTCTTGTAGGATTATAGGTTTCAAAGATGATTTAAAATAATAAATCCCCTCAAATTACCCGATTCCACAAAGTGAACTAGAACTTAGGCAATTTAGGCTTATTTGGTGTAGAGAGTGCTTATCTAAAAAATAGGAAGTCAATATGGGTCAAAGTAGTTTACTTTGACAAAAAGGTGAGAAATTCGCTATAGAGAGAGACACTTACTTTTTTTTAAATAAAATCATAACTTGTTGTAAGTTCAAGTTATTGCAGATGTAGGATAGGGCAAGAATACAATTAAATTCTTTTGAAAAGGGAAGTAAGATTTTATGATGATGGCATCCACAAATCCCTCTGCAATTGCAAGCAAGATTCCCTAGGCCCCTTCTAGGGATCTGGAGCAAGTCGAGATCCCTCCCTCATAGGATGCTCCCATAAACCCTGACCCGAACCCAGGCGGGACAGCTTACCTGGAGAAGGTAATAGGGACAACTAAACCTGGCCCCTCTGGTAACCCTAACCATCCCCTGTGATCACCAATGGGGAAAATATGGTCCTCCTAGTCTCTCATGGCAGAAAAACTCTCTTCAGAATCCCTCTTCCTGGTTGACGAGTTCGTGGGAGGGAGACCTGACATGGAATCCATAAGAAGATGGGCCATATTCAAATGGCACACAATAGGGAACCTTTAGATTATGGCCCTCTCATGGGGTTTCTTCCTGATATGCTTAAAAAATCAAAATGACTATGCTCGAATCCTCATCGGGGGCTCCTGGTTCTATTGGAGGAAAAGTCTATTTGTGACAAAATGGAAGCAAGATTTCAATCCCCAGACCTAGGATATCAATATTGCTCTAATTTGGGTTCGCCTCCCCGATATCCCCATCCAATTTTTCCATGAGGAAATCCTAGGGTGGATTGGAACATACATTGGGGACATGGTCGCTCTTGAACCTACAACTAAAGCCAGGTCCTGCATGGCCTATGCTCAAATCTATGTCAATGCCAACCTTGCTTCATAGCTTCCAACCCACCTAAACCTCATCTATGGGGATTTTCACTGGTGTCAAGCTATCGAGTATGAAAATAAACCAACATTCTGCATCGAATGCAAGACCCAGGGACACCTTCGAGCTCAGTGCCCATACCTCAAGCCCCAAAAGGAAGCACCAAGCTCAAAGGGTCCCCCCTACCCAACAACACCAGACAAGAGAACACTTCGACCGATCCATAGGACTTGGTAATCGCAGATTGACCAACGACAAAGGAAATATCTAGGACCTTCTATCCACCAACCCCTCTTCAATTGCAGGCCATGTATGTTCCATGTTCACATTTCCCAATAGTTTTGGGCCCTTAAGAAGCTATGATGATGAAGTTCTTCCCTCTGTCTCCCTCCTTGAGCACCAACCCTCCACCATTCCCCACCCTCATCCCTCTCCCTCCAGATCTGGGTCTTCCATCCCCTTTTTCTCCCCACCACCCCCATCCCAGGCTGATCCCCTCTTGGACCCCTTGCTGCAGACCAACCCTCCCCCCATTTTGTAGTTGGTTTCCCCTCGAAAGAACCTCTTTCCCCTTATGAATCCAACCTCGACTCTCAGGAGGATGCTTTCAGTCCCACTCAGTCCAGGACATATATTAGCTCTATCATCACCAGAAGCAGGAAAGGCCCCATTGATACAGGGGGTGAAAGAAAAAGAGGTTGACCCACCACTTATGAGCAAAGCAAGAAGGACACGAATGACCAAGTTGCCAATGAAGTACAGCTAACCCTAAGTTCAACCTTGTTCACACAGGCAAAGGATGAAACAAAAAATCCCAAACCTCCCTCCATTTCCACCAAGGGAGGCAAGCAACCTGCTAAAGTTTCTAAATGAAGATCCTCTCCTAGAACATCAGAGGGCTTAACAACATGAGCAAACAAAGGTTAGCTCGAACCGCCAGGAAAGAGTACAAACCCTCTATACTTATCCTTCATGAAACAAAAACTGACGCTGACAAAACTCACAACATAGTCCAAAAAATTTGGAAGACTAGACAATGGGCTTCATCCCCAATGGAGGGATCTACAGGAGGTTTGTTGTGTCTATGGGACCCTGAGAAGGTCGAAGGCAAAGTCATCTCCAGCTCTAGTAGAACCTTAAACATAATGTTTTATTGCAAAGAAAACAAATTCACTTGGGTGCTGTCCAACATCTATGCCCCAAATAATCCTATGGAAAGATTCAACATGTGGAAGTCCCTGTCCTTCATGAAGGATACCTTCTCCCAACTCCCATGGATGATTGCAGGAGACTTCAATTATCCTCTCTTCCATTCTGACAAGAAAGGGGGAGAATCCTCCCCATCTAAAAGCATTGTGGACTTTTAGCCCTTTGTCGCTGAAAATGAACTCATGGATATTCAAATCCATGGCCACCAATTCACATGGAGTAACAAAAGAGTGGGCACTGAGCATATTAATGTTAAGCTAGACCAATTTTTTCTCTCTCAATAGGCCACTCCCCTATTTGGAGACACATCCCTGATCCCCCTTCCCGTGATTGGCTCTGATCACTCCCTCCTCCTGTTGGAATCAAATAAGGCTCCATCCTTCCAAACCCCATTTAGGTTTGAGAATATGTGGATCTAACACCCGAATTTGAAACAATGGATTGAAGATTGGTGGATGACTCCTGTCCCTGGTTCAGATATGTCTAGAGTATCTCACAAACTTAAGATCATAAAAGATAACCTGAAAACCTGGAATAGGAAAGTCTTTGAGGATATTTTTGATCTCAAGGCAAAAATGTTAATCAAACTCAAAGATCTAGAGCAACAAACTCAACATGATCAATGGACCCACTAGCTCAGGGAAGAAGAAAAGTAGTTGCTCGTCGATTACCATAACATCCTAGCCAAGGAGGAGACCTTTTGGCACCAAAAATATAGAGCCTTATGGCTCAAAGAGGGGGATGCCAATACCAGGTTCTTCCACGCTTCTACTCTATGTAATAGAAGCACTAACAAGATCAAAGAACTTACCTTAAGGGATGGCTCTGTCACTCAGGACATCATCTAGATCTGAGAAGAAGCCACCACCTTCTTCAGAAACATCATGGGCTCTAAAAATCTATCCAATATTGTAGCCCAGGATGCCCTGCTTGAAAATATCCCCCCTTGGTCACCCCTAAGATGAAAAAATCCTTGATTCAACCCCTCTCTAAGAAAGAAATCAAAAGTGCTTTATTCTCCATGAAAGCTGACAAGGCTCCTGGGTCGGATGGGTTTCCCCCTAGGTTTTTCCAAACTTTTTGGGACATAGTTGGGAAGGATGTGAGTGATGCCATCAAGTAGCTCCAAAAAACCAAAACCATCCCTCGAGGAACAAATTCCACATTCATCACCTTGGTTCCCAAAAACCCCCAATGCAAATCCATGAATGACTTCAGACCTATCAGCCTCTGCAAAATCTTGTACAAGATCCTAGCCAAATCCCTAGCTCTCAGGCTCAAAAATATTCTTCCCTTCATTATTGATCCATGCCAGGGAAGCTTTGTCGAAGGCAAATCAATCACTGACAACATCATATCTCTTCATGAAACCCTCCATTCATCAAAGTGTAAAAATAAGGCAACCATATTTTTGAAATTGGACATTAGCAAGGCTTTTGATAGGGTGGACATGAATTTTCTTCTCAAAGTGCTAGCTCATATTGGCTTCCACTTAGATTGGGTTAACATCATAAAGGGATGCATCACCTCTCCTTGGTTCTCAGTTCTGGTCAACGGGTCTACTGCAGGTTATTTCCCTAATCTTAGAGGGATCAAACAAGGAGATCCCCTGTCCCCCTTCCTCTTTATAATTTTGGTTGAATCCCTACAAATGGATCAACCTTGTGATAGGGTGTTATCCAAACGAAACCTCTTATCCTAAGAGGGACACGGTGGCAGCTAGGCTTAGGTGCTTCCATAGAATTTTGGTAAGACACGTGGATGAAAGACAAACCCCTCAAGGATCTTCCTGAGGTGTCTATATTTAGATCAAGTCTTGAAAGGAGATGGGGAAGCAAAGTGATGCATTACATAGATAGGGGCACATGGAAGATTCTTCCTGAGGACAATGAGCACCTCTTGCAGGCCAATAAGACTCTATCTAAGATGTTGAGAACCACCATCATCCCTAACATAGTCTCCCAAGACTACCCCATTTGGGTGGGAACTGATAGTGGGGATTTGACGGTCAAGTCTGCCCACTCCATGTTAGTCAAATCCTGGGTCCCCACAATACCGTTCAAGTTAGTTTGGGTTAAACGCCTCATCCCAAAAATTGGTTTCTTTGCATGGACAACCATTCAAAATAAGGTCCTCACCATAAGCGTTTTCCCCCATTTCTTCGATTAATAAGCGCCTTACTATTCCCAAGGAGCTTTCTCCGAATTCTATGGAGAAGGGGGGCCAGCTACTTCAAGAATTATCCCCGTTCAAAAGCGCCCCCCTTTGATAGAAAAGCTTTTATTAAGCTGCTGGGTATCCAAAGGCCTGAGTAAAGCTGTTGATAAGAGATTCGGAGCAGGTATTGACAGACAGCTTTTATGCTCTGCCCTGAATTTACGAGCAAGCCGTCCCCACCGTTCACAGAAGAAGGAGGATTGGTTTTTTAAGGAACATTCAACCTCTTAAATTAAAGAGCGAGAAGCAGCAGCTCTCAATTCTAAGCTACTGCCAAGTTCACTGTTTGCATGGACAACCATTCAAAATAAGGTCCTCACCACAATCATTCTTATGAAAAGATGGATCCCTGTCCCTAATAGATGCCACCTTTGTTTGTCCAATTGGGAATCTGTTGACCACCTCCTTTTAGAGTGTGTGTTCACTAGGGAGGGCTTATACCAGTTGTTCACCACTTTTCAAATACACTAGGGCCCACCCCAAATCCCTATTGGACATGTTAATTCAATGGCCTGCTCCCTTAAGAAACCCCAAAGTAACTTTCCTGTGGAAAATTTGTCTCCATAATTTCATTTGGCAAGTTTGGCTTGAACGCAACCATAAGGTCTTTTCTTTTGCCTGTTACAACTCCACCTCCTTAGCCATCAAAGCCAATCGGCTTGTAGATAGGCTGGCCAACTTGGGCTTAGGGAAAAAACCCATATTTGTGTGGCAAGACTCCTTCCCACCAGATGTCCTTCAAGTTGTGACGTCGAACAACCATGATAGGTACTCCAAATACATCCATGCTAACCAATGATTTATTGTTTCTATAATGTACAAGATTTACATTGGGTGTCCCATTTTCCTAGAGCCTCACGATGTGTGCTCCAACACTCATTGATGATTAGCTACCCTAATGGTTCTCATCGAACAAAGTCAAAGTGCAATTTTCCATCCATGGTGTACCAACGCTCTCTGCCAGCGATCTCTGCCATGTTTCCAGCTGCACCCCCTTTCCCCTCCATGTTTCTACCCATGTCTGTAGACATCACCCAAGTTTTCACCTCCACCTGTGCGGATATGGTCCCTAGGATGCACCTTAATCCTTGCCATCCTCGACATGGCATCCCCCCGTCCACCTGTCACCCATCCACAAGGCTCGACATGATCTGTTCGCCTCCCTCGACCTATTTAATTCTCCTTTTTAGCTTAGCCTATGACACTCCCTTCTACAAGTCTATCCTGTGGGCCTCATCCACCACTGCTCTTCCTGTCCCCACCTCTCCCACCATGGCCTACCTTGAATTGAGCTCTCTCCAACTGGACAACATAGCGTCTACTTACCTGCAGGGCACCCAACTCACCACCCTGTTATCAAAATTCTATGGAGCTAAGGATGACATCATGAAGGACTTTGTTCACACATGGTTGAATGACCATGTCTATGTCAAGAACCTACACTTCAAGGTCACTCTAGAGTTGATTGGTGAGATTGTAGAGCTATCGGTTGGAGGACGTATTGTTCGAGGAGACAAATATTGCTGGGAACCTAAGTTGGAAGGCTTCCCCAACTACCAGAACTTCTCGTGGGATGGCCATGCACTGGACCGTCAATCCCTTCCCCCCATTCCCAATTGTTGCCATTTCCCTCATTTAGTACTTAGCCTACGATGATCCCAACAAGCCTATGGCAAGCTTCCACCTTGCCCTTGTCAACCATATCCGGGGTTATAGACCCATGAACATTCCAAGGTTCCTTTATCGGTCTATTCGTCTCTCTATAGCCACTGCTCGCAAGAAAGGTACCCCCTACCCACCAGGGGCTTTTTATCGTTATCTTCTATCATGTTTTGGCTAATCCTCCCATTGCGGCTACCCCTTTGCAAGCTTCCCCCCTTTTCCCAAGCCCTCCAAAGCCCTGCTCATTCCATATCGAGCGAGCTTATGGCCAGTGATGGAGTTCCCAGCACCCTGACCTTCGGGAAGGGCGTTGTTGTTGTTTCCTCGTCCATTCCATCTCTGTACCCTTACAAACCCATTGCCTCACTCCCCGTTTCCACTCCCTCCCCTTCAAAGCCAACCCCTTCTCCTTCCAAACCCACCCCGCCCTCATACAAAACCACCCCCCCACCAACAAGAAGCCTTCGGTGGAAAAACGTAAAGCTAAAATCGAAGAAGCGACAACCCTTGTTCGTAGGTCCTCCAGGGCAAAGAAGCCCAAAACAAAATCTAGTCAGAATTCTCCTCTAGAAATTGAAGACCTCAGCGAGGACTCAGCCCCCACTTTTGGCATCTCTAACCATCTCATTCGAATATTTCTATGGAGTTTCATCATTGCCTTCGAAAGAGCCAGTGCCGCTCTAAAGCATGCCCTCCAACAGAGTGCCGACCATCCTGAAGAGGACATCACAGAGATTGACCCTTGAGTTGTTGCGGGTCTATGGGTTTTTTGTGTTGTTTTTGAGGTTTGTTGAGGTTTTTGATGCAATGTTTGGTGATGTATGGTCTAGTGTTGGGCTAACCACCCGGTTGGGTCTCCCTATGTTAGCCCCTGCGAGGGCTCTAGTGAATATCTATGGATTATTTTTGGTTTGCTTCAGTAGCCCTTGTGAGGGCAAGCACCACCTGATTACCAGCTTCTACATCCCCTACGAGGGAATTTTGGCAAACATATCCCCTGCACGGGATTGGTTAGACTGTTGTAGACTGATCCCTCCTAGGTAGAGGATTATGCAACATGAATGTACTTCAATTTGATGAAGTTTTTGTATATCTAGGAGTGGGACCCAGTTAAAACCCTCTAAAATACAACTACAACTTACCCAAAAAAAAGTTATTGCAGATGTCACCCTTGGTAATTTGACAAAGCATGCTTATTTGAGGTTCTCCTCATAATGACTAAATTATTTTTCAATTTTTTTTCTTTTCTTCAAGCAATTGAAATGAAGGACTAGCATGAGCATAATAATGGTCTCATGAATATACATTTTTAAATTGCTATAATTTTGTAAAAGTAAAATGGTGGAATTAAAAAGTTAAAATTTTCTAACATCAAATATATAAACTATTGAAAGGATAGATTATAATAATCTCATTTATGATGTTTTTTCCTCTGAATTTTGATAAATAATTTATATTTAGATGTTTTACTAAAAACACAATTTAGAGTTTGTAAAATTCCACAAGGTTTTTGAGTAGTTAGTTGTACACCAAGTTGGACACGATAAATTATTAAATACTTGAACAATAACTACTTTTCTTGAAAATGCCCATGGGTTCTAAGGTAAGTGGTCAAAAGTGGGGAGTTTCATACCATAGACTAAGGTTTCAATATTACAGTTGGACTTTACATTAATTATCAAATGGCGTGAGCTCAACCTCTTAAATACCTCAATTTTCAAGGATGAGACCCAAGTTTGAATATTATCAAGTGATGCACGCATGATCACAAAAATACAATAATACAATAATGATGTAATATGGTGGGCCCCATTTCTATCCATTTAACTAATTATTTTTTTGGAAGTATTTATAGTTATTAGAATCAACTAAATAAAACCATCTTAAAGCTAATGTTGCCATGGTTCAATAGTTGAGACATATGAGTGATGTAGATCACACCAAGTTTCAAATCCCGATGACACCAAATATGCTATATAGCTTTATGTGACTCAGTTGATGTAAAAGAGAAATGAGAATCCTTTGAAAATCCTATTTAAAAAGAAAAAGAAAAGGAAAAACATCTTAAAGAATATGTAATAGTAAATTTATTAGAAAAATTAAATTTATTGCATAAAATATTTTTTGCATGATTTCTCATAAAATACCCTACTTAAAAAGAACAAGAAAAATATATATTTTTTAAAGAATATGTATACATTAATTATGATAAATTTATTAGAAAAATTAAATTTATTGCATAAAAACTAAATATTTTTTGCATGTTTTTTCATAAAATACTAAACTTAGTGAATGTAATAACATTTTTAATATATTGAAAATGGCCACCATATGAAATATGTGTCTTTTTTATTTTAATATGTCAACCAATTTAAATATATAATTTGGGTAATGGATTTGGTATTGAAATATAGAGACTATTGAAAACATTGACTATAAGAAACCCACTTATAATGCTTTTTTATGAATGCATGTTTAGAGTTGTTTATACTTTTAGTGACAAATATAAGAATTAAACATTCCCAAGAAAAAATATTATAAAAAAAGGTCATTAGACATTTAATTGTTTGTGTGGTTGTGACTTCCTTAAACTATTGATAGTGCTTTTGGTGTTATTTTAGATTTTAAATCATTAATAACCACTCCACTCTAATATTTAAATAAATTAAAAGCAAATTCAATTAATTTACTTCAATAAGTATGACAAAGATTTGAATGTAAACCAAATATAGCTTCACATTTTAAATTTGAGTTATTCCAAAAATATGTTTTCTTTTTTATGTTCATTTTGTGATTGACAAACTCTAAATAATTGCATAAGATAACTATCATATCGAATTCATGTTGTTATTTGATAAAATATTATCCAATATAATAATCATAATCCCTATTCATGCTAATAAACATGTCATGTCATGAGACTTATTAGCTAAAATAATGCACCAAATTCGAGGGGGGGCGGGGCTGGTCAGATGTAAAGAAGTAGCATGTCTATTGGATGTAATAATTTCTATTTAAATTCAAATAATTTTGAATCTAAAAATATCTCAATTTTACAAGTTTACATGAAGCAATTACCATTGACTACAATTACCTTGTATACATTTCCTTACCAAAGTCATATTTTAGGTTTTTAAATGTTGGGATTGCTATTATTACTATTGCTACTATTATTGTTGCTTCTAATATTTATTTGACCATCAACTATATCAAAAATCCTTTTTACATAGAATAATCTCAGACTTAGTTTTTGTGTTATACCTTGCCTTACCTTTCCCAAGTCGATTGTAAACTCTACAAATTGACTAGATGGTTGTTTTACCCTAAATCCCTCAAGTAATAATTAATTGTTTTGTTGATTAGAAATGATGATGATCAACATCAGGAAAAAAGTTAAGCATATGATGATCGCACAAGATATTTTATTTTCCAAAACATAATATGAAACCCAACATTTATTTCCAATACCTATAAATAGACATGAGATGAGACAAGATAATAAATCATCAACATCAATACCAATATCGACATCAATAAGCATAATAAAGGCTAAATTGACATTATAATACCACCAAAGATATTTTTGAGAGAGAGAGAGAGAGAGGCACTCCACAAGAAAAGTAATAAGAAGCTACTAACATCAATTTTTTTTTTGTGTAAATTTTTTTTTGTTGGATAATAAGAGGTTGTACTCGGGTCCCCCACCCTTGACAAATTACAACTCTCTTCTTTAGAGCTTGAGATTTTATAAATAAATACACTTCTCATATCAATTGAGATGCTATAGCTAGAAACCTACATCATTTTACATAAAATATTTGAATTCTTGATTTTCATTTTTTGGATCTTTTCAAATTTTTTTATGAATACAATTATTCTAGAATTTAGCATCTTTCTTGACATTTTCCTATACTAGCCACCACAATGCCAAAAATTCACCTCTACTATATATTAGTAGAGTAATATTTCCAAAATACTTCACCTCTACTTCATGGTCTACTTTGCAAAATTTGGATTGCTAGTTTCCTTCCTCACTAAAGTCCTATCCCTTCATTACTCTAGCCATCATTCAAACCCTAGCGAACAAATATTTGTAATTTTATTTTTCGTGACTTGAAAAATCACCACTACCCTTGTTTTGAATAATTGACTTCACAGGGTCGATCCCTCAATATTGCTTGGATTCTTGCATATGACTACTCAATTTAAATCTATTCAAATTCTGCACAAGTTGGTCCAAGAGTCAATTGAATCGAATCACTTTTCATGAAGATATGGCTCCTAAAATATGAGATGTTTTTTAGAAAAAAATCCTAATCCTTCGCACATTTTTCTATTGTAAAGAGGGAAGAAAAACCACCCCAATACTTGTGGGTTCCAAACCCACAAGCACACCAAAGACAAAAATATGGGGTTTTAGTTGACCCAACCTTCCACCCAACAACTCGACCTGTTGTTGCACTACACTCAACAACCCAACTTGATGTTGTGGTTCCCTCAACTGATCCGGTCTCAAACAAGCCTTCCACCCAACAAAGGCCAGTCTTCCATGCTCCTTTAGCCTAAGTAGCCTTCCACACTCCTTCAGCCTTCCTAGCCTTCCACTTAGCATCCTAGCCTTTCGTTGCAACTCCTTCAACCGACCTAGCCTTCCACACTCCTTCAACCTTATTGACCTTCCACGTTCCTTCAACCATCCTAGCTTTCCACCCCACATCCCAAAATTTCATTGTAGTTTCTTCATCCAGCCCATCCTTCCACGCTCCTTCAACTAACCCAGCCTTCCATGCTCCTTTAGCCTCCAACCTTCCTTGCTTCTTCAACCTCTAGATTTGTTGATCGTTAAAGCACTAGATTATTTGCTAGACCCATTAGGGGGCTTGTTGTGCAAACATATCATTGATATCAACCATTGTGTTATTGAAAGTTAGGTGGTCCACAATAATAGCCTTAGCTTGAGAATAGTATTGTAAGGGATGAGAGAGAGAGAGAGAAAATATGGGGCCATCTATCATCTCCATTAAATATTGTACATTGTGACGTAATTATCCTACATTTTATTTCTTTGAGGTTCTCATCTATCACTATGTTTGTCTTTGCATCTTTCACAATTTTCTTTCCAATAAAATCATATGATCTAAAAGGTCATTTACCTCAAATATAATTTCTTATTATTATCTACCTATGCCACATAATCACAATGAATAATAAATGTACTTTTATAGGAAATTTATGTCTAGAGTGCATATTCTCTCATAAAGCAAGACAAATCCAAAGAATTTTTTTTTTATTTTATTTTAATAAGTTGTGTAGCTTCTATTGGGGGCCATTCCCATTACAAAAAAAAAATATTACACTGTTCTTAATACATTTCTAACAAGTTAATTAAATCATACCCATATTTGCCTTTCTATCAAAGATATTCTCCATATTCCTCAAATTGCTAAGTTTCCATAATTAACTTTTTTTGAAGGAACTAACAACCATAACAACCCTTACATGACACATAAATTCAATAGATAAAAGGAAAACAAACATAACAATCATCCATCAAAGAGGAATTCAGTTCAATTATTTTTCTTCTAGGTTCTTCCTCATTTAGAGTGGTAAGATCTAAGAATACATTTTTGCACTTAAAGCTCCGGAGGTATATCTAGTTGTAACACATTTTGTAGGATCTTCATTTTCATAAAATTGATCATCACCAATTGTTTCATAATTAGCTTTAAGAATACCATGTGAGGTGCTAATATTTTCCATGGATGGTCTTTAGTAACCATTTGTTTTTTATCAATGATCTGATTCAAATTATCCTTTTGGGATTGAGTCTTCTGTTTCTCACATGATTCCTGCTAGAAAATTGGTGCATCTGGAGGATGAGCTTATTTCTTTTGAACTAGGATATTTGAAGGTTTTAAATCATTCACATGCAGGTCCTTATCCTACACCAAGGAGGAATTAGAGCATGATTAGATGATCAAACATCTCTTCTTCATGTGGCCATATCACTGACAACCATAACATCTTAGGAAGAAGTTTTCATATTCAATATTTTGGATACATTCCCCTTTGCTTTAGGAGATAGTAATGGATTGAGGTCCAGGAACTGAAACATCCATCCAAACAACCAATCTTTATTTACTCATTAATTTTATTGGACAAATTTTCCTATGTTTGGGCATCCATATAAAATATTGGAATGCACCAATGTCATTACCGATTTTGGTGAATATCTTCTCTCCCCAAAAATCTATAAGGAGAGCATAAATATTCACCCAGAATGGGAAGCCATTAAATTCTTCCATAAAGGGGTTGAAACTAGGATTTCAAGGTCTTATGTAGACACCCCTTTGCCCTAAAACTAACTTTATCTATAATCCATTACTCTATCTCTATCCACTAAATTAAAAAAGAGACAAAAAATAATTTTTTGGGTAGGAAAGTGTTGGTGCGAGAACAAGCACCAAACGAGCAGAAGCGCGCCCAATGGTCCTCGACCAACTTTGGATAGATGTCTAGCCTAGGTGAGGCAACGATGGTCGATCTTCAGAGAAGGTCGACTCCTTAGGTTCTAGCTACCTATGCCATTAAGGGGAAAAGGGAAAAAGGGAACGAGAAAGAAAGAAAAGGGAGGTCATAGCCAGAACTAACAAGGATGAGGTATAGCTGCATCAAGACACACGCGTTTGATATCATCGATGTAAACTACAACAAACCACCTAAAAAATAAGCTCATATCATCCTCACTTCTCATTTGATGTAATGAGCAAGGGTGAATTCCAAAAGTAGTGAGAGGATGCATGAAATCCAGATAGCAGAATTAGAGTGCTCCTACCCAATATATTTTAACAAAAATAAAACCTCGATGTTTCAGAATTGCCCAACCAAACCCACAAAATCTAGATAGCAAAATTAAGTGAACAAGCTCAGATGACCATCACAGAAATAAACATCCATACTTAAGAAAAAATAGAAGCGAAGATAGATTGAGAGATCAAACAATGATATACTATTATTTACAAGGTGAAGAATAATTACATATGAATTATAAAGGCCATAGAACCACCCTATGGAATGGCAAAAATTCCATTATTTAAGAGATTTTACAGTAAAAAAAATATAGCATTGATGGCGCTTGATGGGAATAATCATACTGGAAAGGTCAGAAGATCTGCTGATGCTCTGTTCTAAGAGAGACGGTTGTTTGAAGAAAGTTAGGTGCTTCTGTAGATATCTGGTCCCTTGATCATTCTGACAACTTCTTAATATCCAATCTACTTTACCTCTTTGTGCTATAAAAAGATCAGATATTGGTTGCCTCTAAAGCTGTGCATTTCAAATTCCTTCCTCACACCCATCGACTATCTACATCAGATAGTTGAGGTCATTAATGCTTGCTTCTGGGGATCCTCAAAGCTTTCATCCTGATGTGTGATGACCTCAAACTTGGATGGAGGTTTGGGCACATTTATTTGTTTGTCGTTATCCCATTCTTTCATCCCTTTTAGGTGGATGCCTGAGATCCCAAATTTTCACCCAATGCCGAGGCAATTATTTGGGATCCTTCTTGATAATATATCCTCTTGTTTATCCATTTGCCCTATTGAGCCTTGGTTCTTCTACTCCACCCTTCTTACAAAGCTTAACCAAAGGCTGAGGTAAAATGCTATCATCCTGCAAAGAAAAATGGGTGAGAAGGTGTAAAATTTCACCCATAATCTTGGTGACTCACAGGGACCTTCCACTCCATGGGAGAGAGGAACCCATAAAGAGATCTTGATTTTAAACCTCCTTTTAACAAGGGAAGGGAGAGGAAAACAAATATGAAAGAGTTATTTACAAGGGCAACCAAGGGAGGCTACAAAAATAAGGGAAGAATGGGAGAGGAAATGCAAAGTGCCTGTGTCATCTAAGCAAATAATAGCAAAAGAGAAAAAAGAGGGAGAACAAAGGGGAAAGAAGAGGGGAAGGGAAGAAAGAAAGAAGGGAAACAAGACAAAGTAAAGGGATGAGTTGTAAGGCAGTTCATATGATATTCCTATAAACTATACTTCTGTCAACATACCCCACCAGATACCAAGGCTAATTCAAGGGTAGACAGAATGCCAAAAACATTTATCACAATATTTCCTTTTGACAAAATCATGCAAAAAAACTATCAATATATCATCATTCCTCTAAAGAATCTCTTATCGTAGCATAATTTTCATCTTAATATTGCTTCAAAAAATGTTGCTCCTTACCCTCTTGAGGTTCTATGTATAGCTCATTTTCCCATTGGGTGGAGGGGTGGGCACTGCTTTCAATGATGCAACATATATATTTTTTGGAGATTGTGTTAACTGATGCATGGCTTATTGAGTGACCCCACTATGACAAAGATTTCCTTAGGACCTATCTTATGATTGGGTAAGCCTTCTTGTAGAATGCTTGGCCCATGCTCATCATGCTTCTGGATACAAAAAAGGTATAAATTTGCACCCTCTCTCAAGGTGGAATTCTCTACCCGATTGAGATCCTTTATTTGCTGGGAGGAGGGGCATGTAATAAAATTATTTACTACAAGATTCATACATATATATCCTATGCATGAGATTAAGAAAATATCTGCCCCTTATGTTTCTCTTAATAGTGACCTTTACCAGTACTCAGCTTCCAATGGTATCCCCGATGGATACTGTACGATCGAAACAACAACGAATGAAAATGTGGATGGGAGGGTGGGGTCTCTTGGAGATATTTTTATTGCTTGAAATAGGAGTCACTCATCCTGCAGAGCCTCCTAAAATATTTGAGGGAATATCCTTTCCCCTGATTGATATAGTAGGAGGCATATATCCGAACTAAAAATTTAAATATAGTATAGGTGAGCTTGGGCAGGGGAACGACTGGTATTCAAAGGGGATCATTTCCCAACTCCTTCTAAATTGTATATTGAAGTCTATGATAGATTCAAAAGGGGACATATTGATGAATGAGAGGTGCATTAAGAGTTGGAAGGGATCCATAGAGTCATCAAATGTGTTGATAGGAGCCCCCACCAAGTCCGTCCATGAACAAATAGTTTTTCACCCTAGAGTACGGTACCACCATAATGCTCTCCCTTCTAGAGACAAGACCAAAATATTGATCATGAAATCTTCATGTGATATACCATAGAGGGGTTCTGGTACAATAACATATTTAAGATGTTATTGAGTAGTTCCAAAGGTGTCATTATATTTTATCAGATCTTCCCAGGCACCTTCAAGAATTTCATGCCAGCATTGGAGGTTTAGTGAACTAGGATCATCCCACTATGGGAAACACTATGAGCCATTGAGGCACTAGCCTTCAAAAGTCTCAATTCATGCTTTGGAGTTGGAGTTGCTAGATGAACATACTTTCTCTATTGATGAGGTCAAGGTTGTTCATCAAACCTTGGGTCCTCCGAGGAAATGAAAATCTTTCAGCACGTGAAGGCAACTGATCTCATGATCTAGAAATGTTGCATAGTCAAAGTCACCAGGTGATTTGCAAAGATTTGGGTAAACTAGAGTATCACAAAAATTTTATTTTCTTAAACATGGAAACTCAATGAGTTCCCTAATAGAGTCACCAAAAATTGTTGGTGCAAAATTAGGCATCGAATGAGCGGGAGCACACCCAGCTATCCTTGACCAACATTGAATGACCACCTAGCCTAGGAGAGGTAGGGGTGGTCAATCTTTGAATAAGACTAGCTCATTTAATTCTAGCTAACTATGTCGCTAAGGGAAAAAGAGGAAAAGGGAACAAGAAAAAAAGCAAAGGGATGTCATAGCCAAAACTAACAAGGACGGGGTATAGCCATATCAAGACACACGTGTTTGACATTGTCGATGTAGACAACAATAGACCACCTAACATATCAACTTATCCTATCTTCACTTCTCATTTGATGTAGCAGACAAGGGTGAATTATAGAACTAGTAGGAGGGTGCATGAAATCTAGATAGTAGAATTAGAGAGTTCTCACTTGATTGAATTTAACATAAATAAAATCCTGAAACCCAAGGATGGATGCGAATTCCATAATAGCCCATTCGGACCCACAAAATATGGATAGCAAAATTAAGTGAACAAGCTCGGATGACCATAAAAAAAATAAACATCCATACTTAAGAAAAAATAGAAGCGAAGATAGATTGAGAGACCAAACAATGATATACTATTATTTACAAGGAGAAGAAGAATTACATATGAATTGCAAAGGCCATAGAGCCACCTTTTGGAATGGTGAATATTTCACTATTTATAGGATATTTTACAATTAATTCAAAATATAGCATTGATGGTGCTTGATGGGAAGAATCATACTAGAACAGTCAAAAGATCTGCTGACACTCTATTCTAGGAGAGATGGCGGTTGTCCGAAGGAAGTTAGGTGCTTTTGTAGAGATTTGGTCCCTTGATCATTCTAACAGCTTCTTAAACTCCAATCTACTTTGCCCCTTTGTGCTACAAAAAGATCAGATATTGGTTGTCTCTAAAGCTGTTCATTTCAAATTCCTTCCTTGTGCCCATCGACTATCTGCATCAGGTATTTGAGGTCATTAATGCTTACTTTTGGGGATACTCGAAGCTTTCATATTGATGTGTGATGACATCAACCTTGAATGGAGGTTTGGGCACATTTATTTATTTGTTGTTATCCCATTATTTCATCCCTTTTAAGCGGATGCCTGAGATACCATTTTTTCACCCAATATTGAGGTGAAGATTTTGGATCCTTCTTGATCATATATCCACCTGTTTATTAGTTTGCCCTGTCGAGCCTTGGTTCTTCTCCTTCACCTTTCTTACAAAGCTTAACCAAAGGCTGAGGTAAAATGATATCATCCTACAAAGAAAAGTGGGTGAGAAGGTGTAAAATTTCACCCATAAAAAGTTACTTGGAATTCTGTACTGGTCCACAAATATTTTATATATCCTTTGAGCTCCTCCAGGTCTGGTCTTTTTACCCTTGAGTTTACAGATAATTATTTAGGCTTCATGATAAATCAGATCCAACCCGAATTCATCCTCTAAAATCTTGATAGAGGGCAAAGGTTCATCCACCCATGAACCCAAATATCCTTGAGAGATATTTCTTCTTATAGAAGAGGCTTTCTAACAAACTGAAGAGACATTTTATGAAAAACCCTCTTCCTTCAATGCTTGATTGCACTTAGGGTTTGCATCCTTTTCATGAAGACCGTAGCCAAATTTATTACTTTGTTCTATCTCTTGACTGCACCTAGAATTTACACCCCTTTCACGAAGACTGTAGCCAAATTTGTTGCTTTGTTCCATCGCAACTCCAAAGAAAAACTTTGATACATTAGTAATTAAAAATTATGTACCTATGAAAATTCATGTATTTAATTACAAAGATCAACTTTTTCTAGCAAATGTGCTACTAAATGCAAGTATATAAGTAGACTAGTCAATGAAATATTTTTACAGTTCAATGGACATGATCTCTCAATTCATAGACTCATACAAAGTAATGTACACCAGCAAAGGATATAAAGAGAAAACATAATGATTATGAGTACTCAACTTTAACCCATTCTATGGTAAAAATAATTTTTTTTATTGAAATTAATTTCACCCTAAGAGAGTGATTATATTAAATTGATTAATCACATAGGTAATACATGTTAAGTTGATTGTTGCTATAAAATTATTTGCTAGTTTTTCTCTAGGTAACCAAAACTTCATAGGTATATTTTGCCCTAGAAAAGGGTGAGTTTTATCTAAAAAATAAAGAGATAAAATTACAAATTGAAACCCAAAACCAATACAAAAGATGAGATGTAAATACCAATCCATTACAAGAATGTAATAATATCAGAGGAGGCACCAACCTTTGGAGCAACCCTAGATAAAAAATAAAAAAATATCTATAGTTGTGAGATTTGATCCTAGGTGGGTCAAACGTGCACACAATTTCAAAGTTCTCATTTATTCAACAACACATTCATTCAAGTGAATAATGTAGAGAATGACAAGGCAATGCATTGGTGCTTATAAGGAATAAAAAGATTAAGTAGGAGGTATCCTTTCTAGTGTAGATGTAGGAAATTGTGTAGACTATCATGATGATGGAGAAGAGCTAGAAGGTTTAGACAAATAAGAAATATCTAAGCATAAAAATCTCATGTAGTAATCTATCGATGATGTTATTGTCAAGCAACAAGTTGAGTGGATCCTAGACACCTTCAAGATGTTGTATGTTATCTTCTCATGTCTATATTTAAAACTAGACAAAATGGAAGCATAATTGTTGTTTGCATATAGAAAAATTGTCCAATTTGACATAATCTTTGAAAAAGTTTATTGACAAACATATTTTTATATAAAACTATAGGTATTCTTCTATGTAAGCCTACAAGCATCTTCATGTATTAACCCTTAGTGGTATTGGTTAATCCACCTTTATGGATAACCTTTATTAAAAGAGTAATTCATTATAATTTTATTGTAAGGTTAACCTCAAGGCAAGTTAATGTTAATCTAAAGTTTACCTCTCATTGGGATTTTGGTATCTCTATTAATAAGCCTTAATGAACAATCATTTACATTATAAGTGCAAAAAATATATGATATATTGGGGTGTCCATGGGCATCCACTTTATAATTCTTCTTGTTGTCTCCCTCCATTTCTTTATTCCATTTATTATTGCTATCTTTTAATCATCTTTTCTTCTTGTCTATGTATGTTTGTGGTGAATGCATATTTTGGAAGATTTTTAGAAAATATTGCAAATTTAAACATGGTATCAGAGTTGGTTTCAAAGTTGCATCACTAATTTAGTAGAAGAGATTTACCGATGCTTGAAGGGCATCATATTTAGGTTACATCTTTTTGAATTTTAAAAATTCAAAATTTAAATTTATTTTAGCACCATTATGTTTGGCTTCATTCACACATTTTTTTGTGTGATGCGACCAACTATCATATGTCCATGCATTTCAACATAGAAATGGCACAATAATGTGGATGGCAAGGTAATTAGAGCATGCACCTTTATACTAGGAGTAGGGATGTTTAAATACCAACATACAATCATATTGACCTATTAGTTTTTAGAGTCATCGCTCTCCCACTCACCAAATCGGTAGTGTTATGTTGATAGGAGAAGTGCTTGGTTGGGAGGCCATTGTGGGGTTGATTCATTGAGTGTGTAATAGTTACAAACCTTTTTGAAATATGTGAAGCACAAGTGCCAAATAGGAATTTAAATCCCAACAACTAGTTTTCCTACATCTCTCCTAGAAAGCATTATTCAAAGGTGGTTCCCTCTCTTTATTTCAAACACATTCCATAGTTTAGCACAATGATTAGAGAGCTTAGTTGCAAGATAGAGGTCAACAATTTGAATATTGCAAGCTTACTTTTTTGAAGTATTTTTCCATAAGATGTGCATATGTGCTAAATGGAAGAAAGGAGCCTTAAGTCTCAACCCATTGTGTGGCACAATGGTTGGGCATTTAGCTTTTACAAGGGAGGAGCAGAGTTCAAAACTTAGTGTTGGCACTTCTTTTTGCTCTAGGTATTATCTCAAATATGCTTAATCAAAACATACCTTTCTTCTCTATGCTCTAAGCTACATGTATGGTACAATGATTTGCTTGCTTTCCTTGAAGTGGTACATCTTGGGTTTGATCCCCGTCGTCTCTAAACCCACATAAAACTAATTATATATATATATATATATATATATATATATATATATATATATATATATATATATATATATATATATATATATATGAGCATTATCCACATATAAATTCAAGTGTTAAAATATAATTCATCAATTCAACACCAAACTTAGTGGCGATAAGTAGTAATTGTTGATTTGGCCAAAAAAAATCTAAGGTTTGTCATTTGATTTTTTTAATGAGTGCTAATTAGAAAATCTTTTGAAGGCCATAACTTTTGTGTGTAAAAGCATTTGGAGTCTATTTTTATAGATTGCATAACTTTTTGGGCTCTATGCAGTGTTGAAATTAGTTTATAGACTTGTTATATATTTGTTTAGGATTTTTGTATAAAATGGATTCCTTAGGGTATGTTACCTCAATGGAAAAAATTATAGCACTTGGTTAGTTTAAATGGTAGTATTACTTAGAAGCATGCACCATTCATATGAAGATCATGTATAATTCTTATTTTTTCTCATAGATGTTTTCTCTAACTTCAACAACCCTTTAGTATAGTGATTGGTAATTTTTTGGGCTACAAGAGAAGTAGGTTTTAGATGATTAGTTTAAGGTATTCCTTATGTCTATGGGCTTGTTGGAGTTATTTCTCATATTCTTAAGAATGTGTCATGCTGCAAGAAATAACTGATTCTAATTAGTGTTACAGGATCTAGTGGATCTACCTCTTTATTTTGGGGATATATTTGTCTTAAAAAACTCTAGACAAACCAAAAAGGGTTAGGATACCCTTAAGGTAAACTTAAAGATTTAACAATATAAGTTCATGCTCATCTAGATAAAAAAAGTGTAAAAGTTATTATTATTTGACCAAGATTCACTATAGCTCTTTTATTATGCCTTAATGTATGATCGATGCCTTATTTGTTGGGATGTTGTAGCAAGATTTAGAATTCATTTATGTGATAGAAAGAAAAAGAAAGGAGATATTGAGCCAATTATATTCATTCAAATGATGTAATAAATATAATTGGTTATCAATGAAAGAAAGCATCAATTACACATTCAAATAATGTAATTTGTAAAAGAGACACACACAAAACTGAACATAGATATTTGAAAAAAGGAAGAAGCCTGGAATTGTATTAATATCATTAAGATTTACAATGAGAGCTGGCTTAAATTTGCCATGAAGCTCTTTGAGATTAATACAATAAAAATCCTCGTTCAAATGATGTAACAAGGATGTTTCACTCTCTCGTTCCAATATGGTAATAACAAGACCTCCAAACCTCTAACTCAGTAGCTGGAAATATTCTTAGTTCTTAAGTACTTCCCTATCAAGACCTACACAAAAATGGGAGGAATAAGGGATGGCATAGAGAAAAGACACAAAGGAAAATACACCAACATAGACAAGGGCACTCAAGTATACCTCTAGCAAAAATATGCTATGCAAAATCTTGATCCTAATTCTAATTGTGGTAGTACTTCTTATAGTTTTGGTAGCCCTGTAACTGTCACAACTGCCTCCATTTGGACCCTCCACTTGTCATCATCCCCTACCTTTAACTGGTTGGGTGTGTTACAACCTGATATTAGCTATCAAAAATTGGTAATTGGCTATTTTTAATCTTCAAAATTGGAAATAGTTGTCAATCACTTAGATTTTATTGTTGGCTTGTCCCTATGTCTTTTTATTTTCCCCGCTATTGGTCCTACACTGCCAGTTGTTTTTGATGAACTTTGGCCGATTTTCCTGATTTTGTCTTTTCAGCTTGACTTGCTCCGATCAAGTTAGCAATTTGCACCTAGAATCTATCAAGTAGCCTTAAATATTTATTTTTTGGATCCCTTATTGTGGCTTCATTAATATTAAAAAAATTAATTATCTCGAGTTGTCCTAGACAAAGTGATGAGTCTTTTAGCCAATTTTTCTTTATCTGTATCATCATACTCAAACTCTTCTATTCTTTTGACAATTAATTTATCAAAACCCTCTGTATTAAAAATATCTTCAAAGCTAATGCATACATGTTCCCTCTTTTTATTGATACTTTGTTCCCAACATTCCAAATCTCAGACTATACCTTTCAATCAAGGCCTTTCGTTCACAAAAGTGGTTACCTTGTTGAATTCTATTCTGTAGTTGTGGGTTTGGCCATCTGCTGTACTTACTTACTTGGTATTTATTTGGTCATATTTTTCTCTTATTCTTGTTCATTATTTCTCTAAGATCCTTATAACTCTAACTGAATATGTTGATGTCTACTTTAAATTTTACAATGATCTTCTCTTTGTACTTCTTGTTGAATAGGGACCTATCAAACTGCTTGCTAGTTTGTGGCATTTGTGTTTGTAGCTTATCAATTTTTATTTGTGTAATAAATAAACTGAACACAAATAATATTAAAGACAGAAAAGAGAGGTAGATTGTCAAAATCCCTTGTTGTATTGATAATGATACGATTTCTACAAAAGATTTTGGATTGCCCCAAGTGTGTTGGGAGTAATGTTACAATATTCCTCGTCTCTCTGAAATACAATGCTGGCGATGGGAGAGGGGATATCTTCCAACTCTTTCGCAGGATGTGGTGTTCTTTGTTCTCTCATCACAACTTCAAAGGGTGAGTGGGCTTTGGTATCCAACAAGGGACCACTCCAGCTCCAGCAACTTATCCAAGGTACCTATTACCTACACACATGCAAACCAGTAAGGAAGATTAATAGTACCTGTATAGTTAAGCGGTAAACCCAATGCTACATATAAACCTATCACTGATATGCATAAGAAGCAGATAACATGAAACAATTAAAAAATAAATCCTGACTAATATTAAAATTACTGATCTCGGCTACGCATGTGATTTTCATCTTGGGACTGTGGAATCGTGGAAGCGCAGTTGTGGGCTAGAAATTGTGGACCTGCGGTTGTGAAATCGTAGAGTCACATTTTTTACTGTGGAACTGCGGACAAGCAGTTTTGGCTGAAGAATAGGTCACCTCGGGATTCGAACCAACGGTCAGAATCAAAGCTCGTGCTTCACAATTTCTCGTTGGTATGCGTCAATTTTGGTAGCCTGTCGGTATGCACATTCATCTCCTTTTGTTCGATGGACTAATGGTATTTTTATAGGCTTCCTGGGGCTTTGGAAGGGAATGGGAGGTGGCAAGCCTGACTTGCCAAGTGGCAAATCTAAATTGCCAGGTGGAAGGGGAAGTTACAGTGAGTCATGTAGTGTGGCTCACTTAACTGGGGTGATGTGGCTTTAAGTGGAGTGGGATGTGGGATGTTATTTTATGTGAAGGGACAAAGGGGATAACAAAAAATGAGTTGTGGCATGGGTGTTGCGAATCTATCCCATGTGCAAAGACAGGGGGACAAGAGTGGGTGAGATGTGGCAGAGATGCTGGGTGAAGTGTCCAGGACACATGTCCAATGGGTAGACATGGTATCCTAGGGTGATTTCCTAGCTTTAATAAATTATTAAAATAGGATAATGTGCAGGATTTTATATCCCTAAGTTTAGACTTAGGCATATATTTTTATTATGCAAGATTTAATGGTGGGGTGGCATATGTGGTTTTGAAGGTGTTGGATTTTAGTGTCTACAATTGCCCCTTTTTGTACTGTGTTGTGTAAAGCACAATGCAATGCAAAAACTAATGACATCTAACTTTATTGGATGGATGGACTCATTTTTTTTGGTATGGTAGAATGATTTATTTATTTATTTTGTGTTTACCCCCTCAATTGGTAAGTGGGTGAATAGTGAAGCTCAGTAACCAATTGGTGAAAAGGTATTTATGATTTTTTTGTTTTTGTTATGCAAATGATTACCCCAAGTTTGGTTGACTATTCATTCAAAATTACCGTTTGATTTGATTGACATGCATGTTTGTGGTTTGAAGGAACCAATCATCCTAGGTGCCTGTCCCAGTGATTGTTAGCAATTCCTTAATGCACAATGATTATATCATTACCGTGTTTTGTAACCTCACAGAGTGGGCATAAATTTCAACCTTGGGTTGATTTATGTGGATAGTGCGACTATCCTATAGGGTCTTCATTCGTTTTTTTTTTTTTGTAATCGTGAATTTGCGATTTCTACTATCGTAACTGCGTTTGAGCGTTTTACAATGCGAAACCGTGAGTATGCGTTTTTGCGACGCAAACCGCAGGTCCACATTTTTACGACGCAAACTGTGGGTCTGTGTTTTAACGCGTCGTGAAAAATGTGGGTGCGCATTTTTCGCCGCTAAATGTGGCTATATAAAGGTGTTATGTCGCTTTTAGATTCATTCTGCCAGTTGTCAACTTTTGATTTGTGGAGTGATGAGCGAGATGGAGGTTGGTGAGGGTGGTGGTGGTGGCGGTTCGGCTGGAGCGAAAGTCGGCACCCGATTTACCGAGGTACGTTATTTCTTATTTTATTTGTTTGTTCTGGTTGTTTTTTTGTTGTATTAATTAAATGGGGCTGGTAAAGAACTTTTTTTTTGTTTCATTAAGCGGGGCTGGTAATGAATTTTTGTGTATTTTTTTGTTTCATTAATTGGGGCTGGTAATGAATTTTTGTGTGTTTTTTTGTTTCATTAAGCAGGGCTGGTAATGAATTTTTGTGTGTTTTTTTGTTTCATTAAGCGGGGTTGGTAATGAATTTTTGTGTGTTTTTTTTTTTTTGATGTTTTGTTTATTTTTTGACTACCTAGAAGTAGGTAAATAATTTTTTGTTTTGTTTGTTTTTGTTTGCATTTTTTTGTTATGTTTATTTTTGACTATCTAGGAGTAGGTAAAAAAAAAATTTGTTTTGTTTTTGTTTGTATTTTTTTGTTCTGATTTTTTTTTGACTACCTAGGAGTAGGTAATTTTTGTTTTGTTTTGTTTTTGTTTGTATTTTTTGTTCTGTTTTTATTTGTATTTTTTTGTTCTGTTTTTGTTTGTATTTTTTTGTTCTGTTTATTTTTGACTATCTAGGAGTAGGTAATTTTTATTTTTTTTGTATTTTTTTGTTCTGTTTTTGTTTGTGTTTTTTTTTGTTCTATCTAAGAGTAGGTAATTTTTTTGTTTTGTTTTGTTTTTGTTTGTATTTTTTTGTTATGTTTTTTTTAAGTAGGTGAATTTTTTTTTTTGTTTGTATTGTTTTGTTTAGTTTATTTTTGACTACCTAGGAGTAGGTAAGAATTTTTTTTTTTTGTTTTGTTTTTGTTTTGTTTTTGTTTGTATTTTTTTGTTCTATTTTTGTTTGTATTTATCTGTTTATGTTTGATTGTTTTGTTAATTTTTTATTATGTTTCCTTTTCAGGTTAAGCTTCTTGATGCTCGACATAGGTGGTCGAGGACTATTCAAAAAGTGCAAAAGGCACTTTCTGATGATGACTAGACTCTCTTACGGACTGTTGGACTTGATGGTTGCAGGTAGTTAGGCACTGTCTGAGCTGATGAGGATCTTCTTTCGACACTTGTTGAGCACTGAGATCCGGACAGAGGTACCTTTCAGCTCCTTACAAGGGAGCTTACTATTATCCTAGATGACATCTATCAGATTTTTTTCGTTCCTATTGAGGGTCCTACTGTTCGGGTTGGCCTTGACAAGAAGGCTGCTCTATTCCTTTTGTTTTGTGAGATGTGGGACATAGACTGTAGTAGGGGTGGTATAGTGTATTTAGATTTGTATACAACTGGTAGCTTGGGGGCACTTCCAGTTTTCATGATGTATATATTGAGCAACATGTTGTTGCCCAATTCCATGGGATCAAGGATTTCGTGGAACCAGGTATCAATTGTCGTCGATCTTATATCTGATCCTCGTCGGTTGGCATGGGCTCCCGCTCTTCTTTATGATATTTCCAATGAGTTGTATGAGGTGAAGAGGTGGGGGCGAAAGGGTCTGGTCTGTAGTTTGGTGCTTCAGACTTGGGCTTGGCAGCATATTATCATTGGTCTACCTGTTGGTTTACCTTGTGTTGTCGATGCCACTTCTCCTCGCTCTTACAGATGGATGCTTAGTGAGGAGGTTAGTCATTCAATAGCGAGTACCTTGGAGTATAGAGATACTCTGAGTTATTTAACCAGATATTTGATGAGATAGCAGCCTTGGAGAGGTCTGGATTGGGTGACAGATGCTGTAGAGCTTTGTCACATCAGGCAAAGGCAATGGGTTGTTGGCGCCCATCTGAGGGATATGGAGTTTTTTTAGTTTTCTAGAGTGTTGTGTCAATTTGGGCTGGTTCAGGATGTTCCTGATGCACCTGTGACCTACAGATGGTGGGATGACGAGTTAGGGCTACATGTTGCTCCTAATTTTTGGTGAGTTGATGATCCTTATAACGACTCAGACTTGGAGGTTCTCGACTTGGATGATGTAGGTACCACCCCTGAGTATGACGCCTAGTTTGCTGGCCAGTCACTCTGGACTTTGAGTGTCATTGTAGATGGCAACGAGAGTGGTGATGATGCAGATGTTGGAGGTTGGGTTCCTTGGTCGATGAAGCAGCGATGAGGTAGCTCTTTGAGAGCTGATATGGGTACTAGTTTTTTGTAGCCTAAGGAGGCTGGTGGCGATGGTGATGATGGTGGTGATGGGATTTTTAGTGATGAGGATGCCCCTCCTCAATGGACAGAGGAGGATTAGGACATGTTACAGGCTGAGTGTGACACCCTAGGTTTAGAGGTGACTCACTTGAAGGGTGAGTTGGCATGGTACCAAGGCGATGTGACTCGTCTCTAGGGTAAGGTGGACAAGATGCGTAATGGGCCTAGCAACGATGCTCTTGTTGCAAAGGACTTGGAGATTTTTAGGCTTGGAGGTGAGGTCACTCGATTAGAGGGCAAACTGACTCGACTACAGGTAGGGTCTGGTGGAGGTGATACTACAGTTACTATTGTTGCTCTTTGAGTAGATGTTTCTCAACAAGTTGCTCGTGAGGGTGCTAATTTGAGGAGCCTGCACAAGCAGACTATTTATATAGAGATCTTGGAGAACATTCTACACGAGGGTCAGATTCCTTTGCTTGTTCGTCCTTCTCCATCAACCACTA
Organism: Wollemia nobilis; assembly: GCA_028583015.1. Classification (NCBI taxonomy): domain Eukaryota; kingdom Viridiplantae; phylum Streptophyta; class Pinopsida; order Araucariales; family Araucariaceae; genus Wollemia; species Wollemia nobilis. The sequence continues at coordinate 34,513,801 of JAQPPZ010015824.1, forward strand.
CTGTTACTTGAGGGACTGATAGGAGTCATAAGACTCATCGTTCATCTAGTTATCATGGTGCTTCTATCGCGTAGGGTCCTCAGAGGGATCCTGCTGATACTAGCTAGTGTGACCTGTCACTTCTCTTTTTTGTATTTTATTTTTATTTTGCTATGAGCCTTAGTGCTTTGATGTATATAGCCTACGGGCATTTTGTACCTTTGGGATTTTCATATTTATACATATATATACATGGCTTTGTATTTTGGTTATCTCATGTGTTAATATTTATTTTGATGCTTTTTATTTATGCTTTGCTAGTGCTAATGTGATGAAATGTTCACATTGTTATATTTGTGCTATGATAAATGAATGTAAACTAATATGTAATATGCAGCTTATGTTTATTTCCATTTAACTATATGATGACATGCATGATGTTTTTGTAACATTTTATAGCTCAGAGTAGTTGACCATTACTTGTTAATTTTTGCAATTGGGGGGTATCCAACTTGATGACTCTTTGTGGTTGTTGTATGGTGGGTGTATGTATGTGATAATGTAGAACATGTGTAATGAGATGATATTTGGTATGGTTTTGATATATAACATTTGAGGATTTTCAAAGACTCAATCAGTCTAGTGATTTAACCATTTTCTTAATGTTTGTCTAACCCTCTTTAGTACCAAGGTGTGTGCAAGTGGAGTTCTTTTTTTGAATCTTTGGTTTGGGAATGGCCCTAATCAATCAAGAACCAGTGTATGTGTATGTGAAATTCATTAACTCATTATGAGTAAAATTGGATGGTACCTGTATGGGTTTACCAAAAATGCTTAGTATTTTTATGCCCATTGCTATAGCTGATTGAAGACCTAAGATTAAGGTTTCATACTTTGCATTATTATTGGTGCATGTGAAGTCGATTTTGAATGATAAAGGAATTGGTATTCCTTCAGGTGTGTAAAACACGACTCCCACACCTTATCCTTTGTCGCATTTAGACCCATCAAAGAACATGGTCATGTCTACTTCTTCCTCAGGAGAAACTAACTCTTCTTGTTCTATGACAGAGAATACTGAATCATCTAGAAGCTCAATGATTAGTGGTTTGTCGTTATGTAGCGGAGCTTCTACTAGTTGATCAGATATCACCTATCCTTTTATGGATTTTTAACTTATGAATTCAAGATCAAATTCAGTTAAAAGCACTATCCATTTAGCAGTATGGGTGTTGTTATATGTGCGAGTCATCATGTATCACAGAGGGTTTTCTCTAGCTACGACATAGGTAGTATTGCTTAGCATGTAATGTCTAAGTTTCTTAGTGGTGAAAACCACTACTAAGCATAACTTTTCAACATAAGCATATCTTGTTTCATAACTTACCAGCGTTTGGCTAATATAGTAAATTGCTTGCTCATTATGTTTTTCGTTCTTTGGTGCAAGCATTATCCCTAGCGTAAAATTTGTTGTAGAAATGTATAGGTGAAAAGGGATTCCTGATCTAGGAGGTGTAAGAACTGGTGGTGATGCCAGATACTTCTTTATGTCATCAAATGCTTCTTGACATTCAGTTTTCCATGAAAATGTCACTCCCTTTTGTAATAGGTGATTGAAAGGCCTGCATTTATCTAAGATTTGTGCAATGACTCATTGGATAGATTGGATCTTTCCTTGTAAACTATGCAACTCTTTCAATGTTTTGGGAGGTGGCATTTATAATATTGCTTTTACCTTACCTAGATCCACTTCAATGCCTCACTTGGAGACAATGAATCCTAGAAATTTTCCTGATGTGACTTCGAATACACACTTCTTAGGATTTAGCCTTACTTTGTGTTCTATCAGTCGATCAAACACTTTTTCTAGTACATCGATGTGCTCAAGACGTGTCTTAGATTTAGCAATCAAATCATCTATAGAATCCTTGATGATCTTATGCATATAATCATGAAATATGTATGTCATAGCTCGTTTATACATTGCTCTTGTATTCTTAAGTCCAAAAGACATCACTCTATAACAAAATGTCCCCCAGGGTGTTGTAAATGCTGTTTTGTGTTGGTCTTCGGGATTAATTCGAATTTGGTTGTATCCCAAGAAATCGTCCATTAAGAAAAGCATTTCATGACCAGTGCAGGAATCTACTAGTTGATCAATATTAGGCAAAGGAAAATCAACTTTTGGACATGCTTTGTTTAAGTCTCAAAAATTAGTGCATACGCGTATCCCTCTATTCGGTTTGTGAATGGGTACCATATTTGAAAGCCATTCTAGGTAATCAATTGGTATTATGAAGTGCACATCCAACAACTTTTACAGCTCTTCTTTCACAATTAATGCGACTGTTGGATGAACTTTCCTAAGCTTTTGTTTGAAAGGCTTTGCATCATGTGCCAGTGTAAGGTTGTGGACTACCAACATGTCTTTGTATGACCATGCGTACACTTCTTTCTTTTTCATTAGCATGTTTATTATGCGCTCTTTTTCTTTTGTGGATAAATATTTTGCAATTTTGAAAATTTGAGGATTATCTGTGTCTTGACTAAGGTTCACATCTATAGATTCTTCAATTAGCATGTGAGAACCTTCTTCTAGCTAATGTGGAGTTGGGATGAGGTGAATATCATCCACCACATTTTCAAATGTTTCCAAGGTTTCCCCTTCTATCTTAGTTTGAAAAACTAGATTGTTTGATGATGAAAGTTGCTATGGAATATATGCGTTTGAAGCACGCAAAAACTCTTTGGATAGGATAAACTCGATAGTGGATGGCGGAGATGAAATCTTACCCATGACTATGATACTAGTGTCGATATGGATCGGGTTTGTCTCATCATATGGATTATGGAGTGGGGTGAGCAAATCAACGGAAATCATATTGACTTAATGGAAATGAGGTGGTTGCGATTCGAGAGTTGATGACTCATATTATCTAGGTTGCAACTGACATAATTTGTGTGATTGGTTGTGCTGTATGCGATGCCAATGTGATGGAGGAGGTTCTGGTTCAGGATCCTCATGCTATTTTTTGGCTAAAAAAGTGTGCGGTCTATTGGAAAATTCTTTTGGTACCAGTCATCTCTTTGTATAGTTTCTCCATATATTATCTCCTCTTGAGACTCTTCTTCTTCTTGATTAAGCCATTCAAGATGTACCTCTACTTGTATAATTCTTCTAGCTTGCATTTCACGCATATGATTCATGAATATCAATTTAGTTTTGTCCTCTTCATCATCGTCACTCATCCAAAAATCATTAGCATTTGTGTGGGGTCCCAATACCAGTGGCGTATTATCTGGCCTAAGGTAGGTCATATCTATGGGATCTTCTGGCTCTTGTTGTGAGACTTGCTCTTGAGGGTAAAAAGTGTAGATCTGGTACCCACCATATATTTGTTCATCCTCATCATTAGGTTCATCTTCTTCATCACTCTTTTCTTCTTCTTATTCACATTCTATGTCAAGTTCTTGGAAAGCTTGATTAAGTGAAGAGCTTGTGATTCGATAGATAATCAATGTTTTCATTAAACTTTTGTAAAGAGTTGTTTTCTTGAGGAGGTGGGTCCGATGAAGAATCCACCCCTCCATATATGAAATTGATTGCATTTATTTGAGAACCCATTCTATATATATCACCTATAGCTAAAGGTGGGTCACGAGGACGACCATAATCCCTGACTGACTCAATAGGTGGTGTAACTGTGACACTTTCAATAATGTACTCACCAATACCTGTATTAGTGAGATGTACTGCAACTCTAGATGGTTGGGATGCTAATGGCTTGGCGAATGAAGAGGGTTCTTGCACATTACCTCGTGGCTCCACTGGTAGTGGTGGATTATCTCTAATAGGCAGCCCTATTTGTGAGACTATGGGTTCTAATGATTGTGATGTAGTGATGGATGGTGCGGGTTGTGCTATGAATGTGAATGGTTGTTGTGGATCTGGAAGTTTATTAGATGGAGTTGGTGATTGGTTAGTAGGATGGGTAGGTGCGACTTGAAAATGAAATGCAGTGTTTGAAGGGTGCATTGAGCTAACGCTTTTGGATGCAAAAGCTGGGTCAAATATAGGCAATTTTTCTTGAATGGGCACTTTTGAGGATGTGCTACTAGATGGAATGATCCTAATAGCTAGTGGTTGGATAGTTAGATGCGTTGATGGAAGCAAGGGTTCATATGGGTTTGAAATAAAGTTGCAGTATTTGAAAGGTTCTGTGTCAACTGGTATGCAATGCACTTTACCTTCATGTACATATTTTAAGTATGGATGCAATGTTGAAGGCACACACTTCATTTCTCTAATCCAAGGGCATCCAAGAAGTATGTTGTATTGCATTTCTCCTTCCAAGATGTGGAAGATAACATGTATTATTTTCACCCCCACGATGACGGGAAGAACACCATTCCCCATAGTTGAGCATAAAGCATCATTAAAAGCCCTAAGGGTGAATGTGGATGTTGTGATGTGAGATGATGGGATGTTGAGTTTCATCATTGCAGGTGTGGTGATGAGGTTGATTGAATAACTAGTATCAATAAACACTCTCTTGAATGGTTTCCTGTCAATATGAGCTACTATGTGTAGTGGTGGATCAGGTGAATCTGCTGAGATTTGTTTTTCCTTGAAGTCATAAAATACTATCGAGGGTTCCATACATTTTTCCACACTACCCACAAAGAAATTTAAGGCATTGGGGTCTTCTGATTGAACTTGGATAGACTTTAAAATTTCCATCAATGCTTCCCTATGAGGTGTTGATTTTTGTATTAGCTCATATATTGATAATTTTGTTGAAGCCATTTTCAAAATTTGTGTTAACCGACTGTTCAAAGTAACAATTGGGAGATTGTGGAAAGGTGGTGGTGGAATGCTTGGTCCAAGCTGTATGGGCACATTTGTTGGTTGTGTTGCTGGAGACTGTGTTGTACGATTAGCTTGCCTTTGTCCATGGGTAACTATGTTGATAGCTTCTACAAAACCTTGCGGTAGTTGAGACACATAATTAACCTGGTTGGGAGGAACTGTAGAAGTTTATGCTCCCATCGGTTGTTGATTGCCTCTCAATGTGGCAAAGGTGTCTGATATATGCCTAGGTTTTGATTGTTTTGGGCTAGTGGATTATCAACTTTGATTGTACTCGCTTTCAATAAATCTTGCACAATTCCTTTAAATCCATGACAACCTTCAATATCATGTCCTCTTTATCTATGATAGATGCAAAAGAGGTGTTCTTTGTAACCTTTTGTTTTTGGTTTGTTAGGATCTTCAGGTTTCATTTTAGGCAATGTAAAAAGTTTTACCACATACAACTTCTGAAAAACTAATGAATATGGCTCTTGTACTGGTGTGTAATTTATTTTTGGCTTAAAATGATGTTGTTGCCTTTCTGTAGGTTGTGTCTAATTTTGTGTTTGCTGTGGGGGTGGAACCGCTTGATAATTTGATTGTTGCGGTTGTTGTTGTTGGGGTTGTTGGATTTGTGTTTGGACCAGTTGATTTAACTATGGTTGGCCCAAAACTATCTGATTAATCTGTGTAGTCTTGGACTGACCGTGGTTATTCCCATTTTGATTCTTATTGTACCACTCTTTCTTCTTAGGCTTTATCTTGCCTTCTTGGATTTTTATTTCTTTAATCAGTTTTTCTTGGGCGAGTGCCTCATCGAATGTTCTATACTGTTGTAGTTGTAGTAATGAAGAGATAGGTCTACCAAAACTCTTCGTGAACATTCATATTATCTCTGGCATAGGGAGGGAAAATGGTAACTTGATCATGATTGATCTCCACCTATTGCTAAATTCATATACTGATTCATCGTCATATTGTTTTAGATAAATCAAATCAGTCAATGTGGTTTGTTTTCTAACATTCAGGGTGGATCTTTCTACGAACTGGTCTGCTATTTGTTCAAAGGTAAAAATACTTTGATGTGGTAGGTGGTTGTACCAGTCTTGTGCTTCTCCCCCTAGTGTCTGAGGAAATGTATGTAACAATAATGCATCATTGCTTTTGATTCTGAAGCATGCATTCACAAATCTAGTTATATGCTCACGGGGATTCTCTTCCCCTTTAAATTTAATCTTCGGTATTTGAAAATCTTGTGGATATGGCAACTCAGGTACCAAAGCATGAATAGGATTATTGAGTAGTTGCCTCAAAGTTGGATTTTGGTATTGCAAACCCAGAGTTTGCATGGCAAGACTATCAATTTGACTCTGTAAAAACTGGTATCTAGGGTCATCCACAAGAATGACACTTGAATGTACTTGATGTTGCTGGTAATGGGGTGGATTGTATGTAGGTTGTGGGTGATAAGGCATGGGTGGCTAAAATGTGTTATGGTATGGATGTTGAGGGATGTTATGATATGGATGGGGTGATGGAGGTATGATGTTATGCTGACCTACTACGTTAGCATATGGGTGTGGCGGTTGATTATGAACCACAGTGGTAGAAGGAGGGCGCATTACCCAAGATGGATCTTGGATAAAGGTATTAGGTTGATGAGATATAGGTGGACAATTTTTATTAATCCCTTGCAAATTTTGGTTGGGGTCGGGGTTCATGCTACGGTTAACATTATCTAAAATCATTTGCTACAGCTATAAGAAAGCCTATTACATAGCAATTGCATTTGAAGTAGGACCGATACCTGTGATGTGGTGAACTGGGTTGGTTGTGGAACAACCATGGTAGTGGAAGTAGGTGGGGGGTAAGTAGCAAAAGGTATCACTACTGACTGTCATATGGTATGAGATGTATGTCCTACGAGTGTAGTGGGAGGAATGGATGTTGGGGCTTGCGAAACAACATGATTTGTTTCATACAAGGGATTAGTGGAAATGGTCATTTGTTGAGGTAGTATGGGGGGTAGTTGGTTGGATGATGATGGTTGATTGGCCAATGCTACAACAACCAACTCAAAGAGAGGATTTGTAAAAATTTGTTTCGACTGTTGTGGATAGGTGAATGTGGATTCTTGTTGTAATGATGGTACAACATAAGATGGGATGGAGAGTGGTGGTAATGATGGGAATACAATTCTAGCTACATTCAAGTACATCTATTAGTATCCATATCAAACATGGTGACATGACTATCTACCACTACAGGAGGTTCACTCATAGGTGTCTCAGGTATGGCTGTGTGAGTAGCCCTATGCATAATGTCTATGTACGTATTAGGGGAATTACTAGAAGGCCCTACATTAAGAATTTTGGACATAGAAGAGGGCATGCCTACTTGTCCTGCCATCAAAGTGTAAGGAACGTTTCTAGATTGAGAGGCCATGGGGGAAGACCATTGATTTTGGTTTGACACTAGTTTCTTAGCTTGAATACGAGTCACTACCATACACTATTATGTGATAAAATGCCAAGTGTGACTATTTATGTAGATAAAATAACACTATGATGCAATACAACTCGTAAAGCAAACAAAAACACAAAGTTTTTGAAGCTAGATTTTTGTTTTTTTAGAACTTGTTCAAAAAATTAAAAGGATGTGTGCTCAATGTTTTGCCCTAAATGAATCTAGGATTTCACCTGTATACTCATAGCTCGACAACCTAGCTATGAACTCTAGGTCATGTAATCCCACCTATAATGTGTGGTAATGAAACCCACACACGACTAGGGATCACAGGTCCTACCAATTCCTCATCCAGTTCACCTGCAGTCTGCGATACACCTCTCTGAGGAGAAATACGTGCTATAACCCATGGGCTATGATGGATCTTGGAATAGGCCTTGGCAAAGGACGAGGTATGACATTGGTGGTTCGAGGATGAAATCCAAACCCAACGGTGATGAAATCCAACCGTTTTACAACATTTATGTGAGTGTGTGGTGGTTTTGTTTAACTATGGTGTTATGCAATAATACCATGCAATTCTGTTTTGATGCCTAAATGCAAAAAGTAGAGAACAAAAAATGATAGATAGTAAATCAGGAGCAAAAGTGCCACCTTCAGGTCTAATTCCAATTGAATTTTGTTTGACAAGGCTAACCGTGAATGCGTGGTTAGTTCTGGTAAACTACGAATGCGTGGTTTGCCAACCGTGTGTCTACGTTTGGGATATCCCAACCACGGATGCACGGGTCATTTATGCTAATAGAAACAAAATGGGATTTTTATAGACCCAAACTCGAAATTAACACCCAAGTTATTCCTAACCTGATGAATGCAAAATGACCTATTCTCTATTATGCAAATGCATATTATTTTTAACCTTTTATTATTTTTGTATGTATGAATGTAAAATTTAAGTAACTTTCCCTATTCTAAGACCTAAATGCAAACAATAGCATACAAGACCAGACCTTTCAATGCTAATAACAGAATGCAGATAAAATAAAGAAAAAGAAAGAACAAAGATCAGAAGGTACAGACCTATAATTCTTTTGCTACTCCTTCTTGCTGTCAACCGCTAGCCCGTGTTCTCATAGCAACAACCACGCCTGTGCATTTTCTCAGAGTTAGAACCATGGATTCACGTTCTAGTATCGTCAACTGGGCTTCGACGTTTCCTAAAGATAGGAACTGCACACATGTGTTCTCCAAAAATAGAAACCATAGATTTGCATTTTCACAATAACAGTCCGAACATAGGGTTTTCAAATTGTATTGACCTAAAGTCAAATCTATGCATGATTCGAATTCCCAAAACTTGTAACTCCAGACAGAGATCAGTAAACATATTTAAAAAGCTAGACAAAACAAAATAAAACCCTTAGGGGGTCCCATCGTGATCGCTATTTTTGTAACAAATAAACTAAAAACAAATAATATTAAAGACAGAAAAGAGAGGTAGATTGTCAAAATCCCTTGTTGTATTGATATTGATACGATTTATACAAAAGATTTTGGATTGCCCCAAGTGTGTTGGGAGCAATGTTACAATATTCCTTGTCTCTATGAAATACAATGCTCGTGATGGGAGAGGGGAGATCTTTTGACTCTTCCATAGGATGTGGCGTTCTTCGTTCTCTCATCATAGCTTCAAAGGGTGAGTGGGTTTTGGTATCTAGCAAGGGACCACTCCAGCTCCAGCAGCTTATCCAAGGTACCTGTTACCTGCACACACGTAAACCAGTAAGGAAGATTAATAAAACCTGTATAGTCAAGCAGTAAAACCAATGCTACATATAAACCTATCATTGATATGCATAAAAAGCAAATAACATGAAACAATTAAAAAATAAAGCTTGGCTAATATTAAAATTACTGATCTCGATCATGCATGTTTCCTCTCAAGACTGTGGAACCGTGAAAGCGCAATTATGGGTTGGAAACTGCGGACCTGCGGTTGTGAAACCGCTGAGTTACATTTTCTACTATGGAACCACGGATAAGTGGTTTCGGTTGAAGAACAGGTTGCCTCAGGATTTGAGCCAATGATCAGAATCAAAGCTTGTGCTTCATAATTTCTTGTTGGTCTGTATCAATTTTGGTAGCCTGTCAGTATGCACATTAAGCTCATTTTGTTCGATGGACTAATGGTGTTTTTATAGGCTTCTTGGGGATTTGGAGGGGAATGGGAGGTGGCAAGCCTGACTTGCCAAGTGGTAAATCTAAACTGCCAGGTGGAAGGGGCAGTTACAGTGAGTCATGCAGTGTGGCTCACTTAACTGGGGTGATGTGGCTTTAAGTGGAGTGGGATGTGGAATGTTGTTTTATGTGAAGGGACAAAGGGGACAACAACAAATGAGTTGTGGCATGGGTGTTGGAAATCTGTCCCATGTGTAAATATAGGGGGACAAGAGTGGGTGAGATGTGACAGAGATGCTGGATGAAGTGTCCAAGACACATGTCCAATGGGTAGACAAGGTATCCTAGGGTGATTTTCTAGATTTAATAAATTACGAAAATAAGATAATGTGTAGGATTTTATATACCTAAGTTTAGAATTAGGCATATATTTTTATTATGTATGATTTAATGGTGGGGTGGCAGATGTGGTTTTGAAGGTGTTGGATTTTAGTGTCTACAGTTTGTAACTTATCATTTTATGCTTACAACTAATCACTTTTAGCTGCTTTGATCATTAATTCTACTATTTCCTTCTCTACAACAAGTGTAGTCTATGCTTGAGCATAGAGTTTAGATTTTAGTAGGATAACTTTATTCCCTATGATATATGCATCCCTCGTAGTTGGATCAACTCAAAATCCCTCTATACCCTATCCAAAAATTATGATTGTAGTGGTTGGAGTAGGGTCTGAACTTTCTCCCTTATCTTCATGCTGAGTCTCAATCATTCTTCCTTCTATTATGGGTTGAATACCCTCTTCTTCTAAAGGAGTGAACTAAATAGCCTTCCCCACCTTGACCAAAGTGAAAATTTTAGGAGTGACAGGACCCATATATTCTAGCCCTTTTATGTGTTGTTGAACCAAGAGGAATTTGAATTTTTATTTGGTGTCCTCTGAGGAGGTTGGTAAATACCTCACCCTCTTGTATGCTCTTTCATGTTGTTGCAAATTTTTTTATTTCTCTATTGTTCACTCTCAGGGAAATGGGTATTACCTTGGGAAAACTTGTGCTTTGTTTTTGCTTGTGTTGGGGTAACATTAGTGCTTTGGCCAAGTCTTCAGTAGAAGGCTAGTTTGAAGAAGATGAAACAACTACAATTTCTTTATCTTTTCTAACATTTATAATACTGTGTGTGGCCTGAGCAACATGACCCTTTGTTTTTATTGCAGATTGACTGACTACCTCTATCAATACCTCTATTTTTTCAAGATCTTGGGTGGCAATCTTCAAAATTATGTCTTGATAATCCTCTAGAGGTGTGACTGAAATTAATGGTGTAGTTGTCTCTTTTGTGGTTACCCTTAATAATTTCAGCTCTACAGGATAATATCCCATCATTTTAAACTCAGTGTGTGGTCTCTTTAAATCCTTATTTTTCCATATTGTATCCAAAGGTTGACCCTTCCTTAAATCCAATTGAATGACCTCTTCAAGCATATCCCCTCTATGAGTCATGGATTTCCTTTTGGGAGCATGATTTTTATAGTATCCATGGGGGTCATAGGGTCATCATGTGAGCTCAACAAAGTCATAGGAGTCCATTTTCTATAGGGATCCTAATAAACTAGGATATCCTCTATACACATAGTGTCCCATATTGCATGGAATTCTAACCCGTTTCCTTATGACTCTCACTTTAGCTTCTTCTGCAATTTACCTTATGATTTCTAGATCAGCTATTGGCATAGGGCAAAAAATAGGCAATGCTTTATGAGGTACCTTAGCCCTATATATTCTAATGTAAGCGAGGTCCTTTGTGAAGAAGTAATATCCTGCATTACTATCTTATAAAAATTTGGTTATTCTTGAGCTCATCCTGTAAGGGACTTTGTTGTAGAGTGAGTGATATATGGAGGGGAGAAATCTACCAAAACATTAGGTGTATCTAGATGCAGCTTATTATATACAGGGTAGTTTCTTTTATACCAGTCCTTCAGGAATACCTCCCAATGTAGTGATTGCCCTCTAACCTAGGTGCCCTGCTATTAGTTGGATGAGGAAAGAGTAATGTGAGAAATGAGGTATTATTTCCCTACATTCAACTATGGCTTTTTGTAATTCTTTATATTCTATGTTCATAGTATCACTGATTAAGTTCTCCCACCTATATATTGTCAGTTGTCTAATTTTGTTATATTGGACTATAAAAAATATGATCTCTTTTTCTACCTAGTTTAAATCTTCAATCCCCATCAGTATGTTGATTATATCCGCATAATATTTAGCCCAATTATGTAGTGAGAATTTATGGATTGGAAATTAAGTTGATACTGACTCATTATAATAAAACAATTTAGCATAGAAAGAGGTCCCAATCATATGTTGAGCTTATGAAATGAGTACCTTTTTATTGAGGACCACTGTAGCTCTCTCTAGCGCAAAGAGTTTGTCAATATTGTCTATTGTTATTCTAAATAGGATTTGGTTAGTGCTGCTTCTTGAAGGATCATAGGACATGACCAACCACGACCAAAGGATAGAAGAGAAGTATACTCTGGGATAAATCAACTTTGCTAGGTTGCCTTTCCACTTGTTCTAGAATGGACTTTGGCTATGTATATATTTGTATGCTCTTTGAAATAAGCCTTTTAGTAGGGTTGGATGACACTTACAATCCTCTGAGGTTGATTCAAAATTGAACACTACCGTGTTTTAAATTTCCCATTCCTATTCAGCAACACTCTTCCTAGGAAAATTTTGAAATGATGAATCTTATTTCAATTTCGTGACCTTGCTTTTACTGGAGGGAGTGAAATTAGAGGAAGCCATTCATCTACTATAGCTCTATGACATCTGTAATTATAACAACACTTTCCTTGAATCAAATCTCTATATTCACTGTGATTGTTAACGATAATTATAACATAGCTATAGTGTGTCTTTAAATCATTTCCTAGCATGTAGTGTATTAAATCCATACCATACCAACTATGTCTTTACTTCTGCCATATACAACTTGATACATCACTCGCCATAATGGCCTGAATTATTGTAGATTTTACTATCTTTCATTGGTTTATATCAATCAATCGTTTGATTAGGCACTTGTCCAAATATGGGTTGTGTTAGAAATTTTGAGTTAGTTGTGTTGTCATTGATGTCAAGAGTCAGTATCAAGAATTAGTGCAGGTTTTGGCAAAAGAAGGGTTAAAATATTTATATTTTAAGCCCAAGAGATTTGGTTTAAGAGCTTCACATGATTGGTCAAAAGGACGGTTAAATACCCTAAAGAAAATGCCTAAAGGAAATAATATTATAATATTTATTATTATAATATTAAAGGCGGTCAGAAAAGGTCTAAGGGCGAAAGAGAAAAATACCTAGGCCCAATGGAAATAATATTATAATATTTTTATTATAATATTAAAGGTTAAACTAAAGCCTAAGGTAATTTATAAATAATTTATAAAAATAATATTATTAAAACACAGAGTTGGGTTGGGCGCAAGTTTAATTTAAATTCATATTCCCCGTCGATGTTCGAAGGATATAAGCAACATGGTATAAATACCATAACACTTACCTCACAAAGGTAAGTCTCCGAATATTAATGCACATGCAAGAATTGGAAGTGGAATGCGAAAAAGTTCATGAGCAAAGAAGAAAGAGGATTTTAATTTTTTATTGGTAGCTAAAATCGTGGAGGACAAAGTGACCAAGGCATAAAGCCTTATCACCAACGATTCGGTTGGGCTAGTGGGAAGCCCTTGGTGTGTAAAGGATTGGGAATGCAGAGGTGCTGCGTTCGAGTTTCGACGGTGATGAAGGGACAAAGCCTTTTTGGCTTTGGCACTGGTGGAAGAGACAAAGCGCTCAAAGCACTTTTGCCTCTCACATGAGTGCCTAGCTCACGCAGTAGCTTGGTCGCGACTAGAGCGCATGTGGCAGTTCGACAAAGGATTGACTCCCACCAAGAAATGTGCAAGGTATTTAATTTTTGATTAAAGTGCATGGTCTATGGTCTATGGTTGCTTGGTGGCACTAAGTTGAAGCACATGATTTAATTTTTGCTTCGTTAGCACTATTCAAAGAGCATAGTTTTAATTTGCATTGTGGGTGTGAGTTGAGAACGTGGTGTATTGGATTTAGTGAGCACCTACGAAGTTAAAAGGAGGGTAAGGTAAAATATTTTTTACCTTAGACAAAAGGCGGTAAATAGTATTATTGAAGGTTAAAAGTAAATTGCATTATCTTGTTTTATAAAGTCAATTATTTTGGAAATAACATTTTTGAGTAGGGAGACATAAGTAGGATTCTAGATTATTTCATGCATTAAATTTTTGAAAGGGATTATAGTGAAACTGAGTGATTGAAATCTTTGTTTGATAAATTTGGAGATAATAAGGTGTATTTGAGTCTTGTTAATTTTTGTAACGGTGAATTAATATTGAGAAAAATATTTGAGTGAAGATTTTTTCTATCTAACCATTGATATTGGCAAAGAGGTTGATTGTGATTGAGATAGGTTTTGAGGTCATTTCTCCATCAAATAAAAGGTATGGGCATATCTTCCTTATGAGTGGAATATTGTTATATTGAATGTTGTGAAATACAAAGTTGGAGTGAAAAGGTTTTTGTTTGATAAGCATTGTTGGAAATGTTTGAGTGAGTTTTCACATGCATGATTGGTGAATGATTGTGAGAGCAATTGAGGGAGATTGAGAACTATATTGAACTAGGGTTTGTGAAAGATCATGAGTATCATTGTTATGTGAATTTAGAATCATCTTGAGTCAAGGTTTGAGTTCCATAGTGTGAGTTGTTGAAAGCATTGTGAAACACTTGTTTAGGGTTTGTAAGCAAGTTGTGTTTCATTGAATAAATGGTTGAGTGAAGTTTGATTGAGCATTATTGATTGAGAGCATTGGAGTGATAGTTCAAGATTTGTGAAACAAATTATTTTTTATTTTTGAATTGATTTGAAAGTGAGTTTGAAAGTAATAGAGTGTTTTGTGAGTGTGAAACATATTGAGTCTCTTACCATTCTATATATGTTTCTATGGTTAAACAAGATTCTGAGTGAAACTTGTTTATGTGATTGAAGAGGTTTTTTGAAAGAGATTGAGTTGAGTTTTTATATGCAAGTTTTGCAATTAATTTGAATAAGATTTGGTGGAATCTTGTGAACAAATTTGAGTAAGTCCTAGAGGGGACTTAAGGATAGAGTTGAGTAGGATTTTGTGAAAGCTTAAGGATATATTAGTGTGAGCTTTTGTGGAAGCTTACAATCAGATTGGACAAGTTCTAGTGAGAAATTGTTGAGCATATTTGAGGTAAGTCTTGGTGAATAAGAGTCAATTTTTTGTAGGAATCCCAATAAACTAGGATATCCTCTATACACATAGTGTCCCATATTGAATGGAATTCTAACCCGTTTCCTTATGACTCTCACTTTGGCTTCTTCTGCAATTTACCTTATGATTTCAAGATTAGCTATTGGCATAGGGCAAAAAATAGGCAATGCTTTATGAGGTACCTTAGCCCTATATATTCTAATGTAAGTGAGGTCCTTTGTGAAGAAGTAATATCCTGCATTACTATCTTATAAAAATTTGGTTATTCTTGAGCTCATCCTGTAATGGACTTTGTTGTAGAGTGAGTGATATATGGAGGGGAGAAATCTACCAAAATATTAGGTGTATCTAGATGCAGCTTATTATATACAGGGTAGTTTCTTTTATACTAGTCCTTAAGGAATACCTCCCAACCTAGTGATTGCCCTCTGACCTAGGTGCCCTACTATTAGGTGGATGAGGAAAGAGTAATGTGAGAAATGAGGTATTATTTCCCTACATTCAACTATGGCTTTTTGCAATTCTTTATATTCTATGTTCATATTATCACTGATTAAGTTCTCCCACCTATATATTGTCAGTTGTCTAATTTTGTTATATTGGACTATAAAAAATATGATCTCTTTTTCTACCTAGTTTAAATCTTCAATCCCCATCAGTATGTTGATTATATCCGCATAATATTTAGCCCAATTATGTAGTGAGAATTTATGGATTGGAAATTGAGTTGACACCGACTCATTATAATAAAACAATTTAGCATAAAAAGAGGTCCCAATCATATGTTGAGCTTGTGAAATGAGTACCTTTTTATTGAGGACCACTGTAGCTCTCTCTAGCGCAAAGAGTTTGTCAATCTTGTCTATTGTTATTCTACATAGGATTTGGTTAGTGCTGCTTCTTGAAGGATCATAGGACATGACCAACCACGACCAAAGGTTAGAAGAGAAGTATACTTTGGGATAAATCAACTTTGCTAGGTTGCCTTTCCACTTGTTCTAGAATGGACTTTGGCTATGTATATCTTTGTATGCTCTTTGAAATAAGCCTTTTAGTAGGGTTGGATGACACTTCCAATCATCTGAGGTTGATTCAAAATTGAATACTACCGTGTTTTAAATTTCCCATTCCTATTCAGCAACACTCTTCCTGGGAAAATTTTGAAATGATGAATCTTATTTCAATTTCGTGACCTTGCTTTTACTGGAGGGAGTGAAATTAGAGGAAGTCATTCATCTACTATAGCTCTATGACATCTGTAATTATAATAACACTTTCCTTGAATCGAATCTCTATATTCATTGTGATTGTTAACGATAATTATAACATAGCTATAGTGTGTCTTTAAATCATTTCCTAGCATGTAGTGTATTAAATCCATACCCTACCAACTATGTCTTTACTTCTACCATATACAACTTGATACATCACTCGCCATAATGGCCTGACTTATTGTAGATTTTATTATCTTTCATTGGTTTATATCAATCAATCGTTTGATTAGGCACTTGTCCAAATATGGGTTGTGTTGGAAATTTTGAGTTAGTTGTGTTGTCATTGATGTCAAGAATCAATATCAAGAATTAGTGCAGATTTTGGCAAAAGAAGGGTTAAAATATTTATATTTTAAGCCCAAGAGATTTGGTTTAAGAGCTTCACATGATTGGTCAAAAGGACGGTTAAATACCCTAAAGAAAATGCCTAAAGGAAATAATATTATAATATTAAAGGCGGTCAGAAAAGGTCTAAGGGGGAAAGAGAAAAATACCTAGGCCCAATGGAAATAATATTATAATATTTTTATTATAATATTAAAGGTTAAACTAAAGCCTAAGGTAATTTATAAATAATTTATAATATTTATATTATAAATTAATTTATAAAAATAATATTATTAAAACACATAGTTGGGTTGGGCGCAAGTTTAATTTAAATTCATATTCCCCGTCGACGTTCGAAGGATATAAGCAACATGGTATAAATACCATAACACTTACCTCACAAAGGTAAGTCTCCGAATATTAATGCACATGCAAGAATTGGAAGTGGAATGCAAAAAAGTTCATGAGCAAAGAAGAAAGAGGATTTTAATTTTTTATTGGTAGCTAAAATCTTGGAGGACAAAGTGACCAAGGCATAAAGCCTTATCACCAACGATTTGGTTGGGCTAGTGGGAAGCCCTTGGTGTGTAAAGGATTGGGAATGCAGAGGTGCTGCGTTTGAGTTTCGGCGGTGACGAAGGGACAAAGCCTTTTTGGCTTTGGCACTGGTGGAAGAGACAAAGCGCTCAAAGCACTTTTGCCTCCCACATTAGTGCCTAGCTCATGCAGTAGCTTGGTCGTGACTAGGGCGCATGTGGTGGTTCGACAAAGGATTGAGTCCCACCAAGAAATGTGCAAGGTATTTAATTTTTGATTAAAATGCATGGTCTATGGTCTATGGTTGCTTGGTGGCACTAAGTTGAAGCACATGATTTAATTTTTGCTTTGTTAGCACTATTCAAAGAGCATAGTTTTAATTTGCATTGTGGGTGTGAGTTGAGAACGTGGTGTATTGGATTTAGTGAGCACCTACGAAGTTAAAAGGAGGGTAAGGTAAAATATTTTTTACCTTAGACAAGAGGCGGTAAATAGTATTATTGAAGGTTAAAAGTAAATTGCATTATCTTGTTTTATAAAGTAAATTATTTTGGAAATAACATTTTTGAGTAGGGAGACATAAGTAGGATTTTAGATTATTTCATGCATTAAATTTTTGAAAGGGATTATAGTGAAACTGAGTGATTGAAATCTTTGTTTGATAAATTTGGAGATAATAAGGTGTATTTGAGTCTTGTTAATTTTTGTAACGGTGAATTAATATTGAGAAAAATATTTGAGTGAAGATTTTTTCTATATAACCATGGATATTGGCAAAGAGGTTGATTGTGATTGGGACAGGTTTTGAAGTCATTTCTCCATCAAATAAAAGGTATGGGCATATCTTCCTTATGAGTGGAATATTGTTGAATGTTGTGAAATACAAAGTTGGAGTGAAAAGGTTTTTGTTTGATAAGCATTGTTGGAAATGTTTGAGTGAGTTTTCACATGCATGATTGGTGAATGATTGTGAGAGCAATTGAGGGAGATTGAGAACTATATTGAACTAGGGTTTGTGAAAGATCATGAGTATCATTGTTATGTGAATTTAGAATCATCTTGAGTCAAGGTTTGAGTTCCATAGTGTGAGTTGTTGAAAGCATTGTGAAACACTTGTTTAGGGTTTGTAAGCAAGTTGTGTTTCATTGAATAAATGGTTGAGTGAAGTTTGATTGAGCATTATTGATTGAGAGCATTGGAGTGATAGTTCAAGATTTGTGAAACAAATTATTTTTTATTTTTGAATTGATTTGAAAGTGAGTTTGAAAGTAATAGAGTGTTTTGTGAGTGTGAAACATATTGAGTCTCTTACCATTCTATATATGTTTCTATGGTTAAACAAGATTATGAGTGAAACTTGTTTGTGTGATTGAAGAGGTTTTTTGAAAGAGATTGAGTTGAGTTTTTATATGCAAGTTTTGCAATTAATTTGAATAAGAATTGGTGGAATCTTGTCAACAAATATGAGTAAGTCCTAGTGGGGACTTAAGGATAGAGTTGAGTAGGATTTTGTGAAAGCTTAAGGATATATTAGTGTGAGCTTTTGTGGAAGCTTACAATCATATTGGACAAGTTCTAGTGAGAAATTGTTGAGCATATTTGAGGTAAGTCTTGGTGAATAAGAGTCAATTTTCTGTAGGAATCCCAATAAACTAGGATATCCTCTATACACATAGTGTCCCATATTGAATGGAATTCTAACCCGTTTCCTTATGACTCTCACTTTGGCTTCTTCTGCAATTTACCTTATGATTTCTAGATCAGCTATTGGCATAGTGCAAAAAATAGGCAATGCTTTATGAGGTACCTTAGCCCTATATATTCTAATGTAAGTGAGGTCCTTTGTGAAGAAGTAATATCCTGCATTACTATCTTATAAAAATTTGGTTATTCTTGAGCTCATCCCGTAAGGGACTTTGTTGTAGAGTGAGTGATATATGGAGGGGAGAAATCTACCAAAACATTAGGTGTATCTAGATGCAGCTTATTATATACAGGGTAGTTTCTTTTATACCAGTCCTTAAGGAATACCTCCCAACCTAGTGATTGCCCTCTGACCTAGGTGCCCTACTATTAGGTGGATGAGGAAAGAGTAATGTGATAAATGAGGTATTATTTCCCTACATTCAACTATGGCTTTTTGTAATTCTTTATATTCTATGTTCATAGTATCACTGATTAAGTTCTCCCACCTATATATTGTCAGTTGTCTAATTTTGTTATATTGGACTATAAAAAATATGATCTCTTTTTCTACCTAGTTTAAATCTTCAATCCCCATCAGTATGTTGATTATATTCGCATAATATTTAGCCCAATTATGTAGTGAGAATTTATGGATTGGAAATTAAGTTGATACTGACTCATTATAATAAAACAATTTAGCATAGAAAGAGGTCCCAATCATATGTTGAGCTTATGAAATGAGTACGTTTTTATTGAGGACCACTGTAGCTCTCTCTAGCGCAAAGAGTTTATCAATCTTGTCTATTGTTATTCTAAATAGGATTTGGTTAGTGCTGCTTCTTGAAGGATCATAGGACATGACCAACCACAACCAAAGGTTGGAAGAGAAGTATACTCTGGGATAAATCAACTTTGCTAGGTTGCCTTTCCACTTGTTCTAGAATGGGCTATGTATATCTTTGTATGCTCTTTGAAATAAGCCATTTAGTAGGGTTGGATGACACTTCCAATCCTCTGATGTTGATTCAAAATTGAACACTACCATGTTTTAAATTTCCCATTCCTATTCAGCAACACTCTTCCTGGGAAAATTTTGAAATGATGAATCTTATTTCAATTTCGTGACCTTGCTTTTACTGGAAGGAGTGAAATTAGAGGAAGCCATTCATGTACTATAGCTCTATGACATCTGTAATTATAACAACACTTTGCTTGAATCGAATCTCTATATTCACTGTGATTGTTAACGATAATTATAACATAGCTATAGTGTGTCTTTAAATCATTTCCTAACATGTAGTGTATTAAATCCATACCATACCGACTATGTCTTTACTTCTGCCATATACAACTTGATACATCACTTGCCTTAATGGCCTGAATTATTGTAGATTTTATTATCTTTCATTGGTTTATATCAATCAATCATTTCATTAGGCACTTGTCCAAATATGGGTTGTGTTGGAAATTTTGAGTTAGTTGTGTTGTCGTTGATGTCAAGAGTCAGTATCAAGAATTAGTGCAGGTTTTGGCAAAATAAGGGTTAAAATATTTATATTTTAAGCCCAAGAGATTTGGTTTAAGAGCTTCACATGATTGGTCAAAATGATGGTTAAATACCCTAAAGAAAATGCCTAAAGGAAATAATATTATAATATTAAAGGCGGTCAGAAAAGGTCTAAGGGGGAAAGAGAAAAATACCTAGGCCCAATGGAAATAATATTATAATATTAAAGGTTAAACTAAAGCCTAAGGTAAGTTATAAATAATTTATAATATTTATATTATAAATTAATTTATAAAAATAATATTATTAAAACACAGAGTTGGGTTGGGCGCAAGTTTAATTTAAATTCATATTCCCCGTCGACGTTCGAAGGATATAAGCAACATGGTATAAATACCATAACACTTACCTCACAAAGGTAAGTCTCCGAATATTAATGCACATGCAAGAATTGGAAGTGGAATGCAAAAAAGTTCATGAGCAAAGAAGAAAGAGGATTTTAATTTTTTATTGGTAGCTAAAATCATGGAGGACAAAGTGACCAAGGCATAAAGCCTTATCACCAACGATTCGGTTGGGCTAGTGGCAAGCCCTTGGTGTGTAAAGGATTGGGAATGCAGAGGTGCTGCGTTCGAGTTTCGGCGGTGACGAAGGGACAAAGCATTTTTGGCTTTGGCACTGGTGGAAGAGACAAAGCGCTCAAAGAACTTTTGCCTCTCACATGAGTGCCTAGCTCACGCAGTAGCTTGGTCACGACTAGGGCACATGTGGCGGTTCGATAAAGGATTGAGTCCCACCAAGAAATGTGCAAGGTATTTAATTTTTGTCTATGGTTGCTTGGTGGCACTAAGTTGAAGCACATGATTTAATTTTTGCTTCGTTAGCACTATTCAAAGAGCATAGTTTTAATTTGCATTGTGGGTGTGAGTTGAGAACGTGGTGTATTGGATTTAGTGAGCACCTACGAAGTTAAAAGGAGGGTAAGGTAAAATATTTTTTACCTTAGACAAAAGGCGGTAAATAGTATTATTGAAGGTTAAAAGTAAATTGCATTATCTTGTTTTATAAAGTCAATTATTTTGGAAATAACATTTTTGAGTAGGGAGACATAAGTAGGATTTTAGATTATTTCATGCATTAAATTTTTGAAAGGGATTATAGTGAAACTGAGTGATTGAAATCTTTGTTTGATAAATTTGGAGATAATGTGTATTTGAGTCTTGTTAATTTTTGTAACGGTGAATTAATATTGAGAAAAATATTTGAGTGAAGATTTTTTCTATCTAACCATGGATATTGGCAAAGAGGTTGATTGTGATTGAGACAGGTTTTGAAGTCATTTCTCCATAAAATAAAAGGTATGGGCATATCTTTCTTATGAGTGGAATATTGTTATATTGAATGTTGTGAAATACAAAGTTGGAGTGAAAAGGTTTTTGTTTGATAAGCATTGTTGGAAATGTTTGAGTGAGTTTTCACATGCATGATTGGTGAATGATTGTGAGAGCAATTGAGGGAGATTGAGAACTATATTGAACTAGGGTTTGTAAAAGATCATGAGTATCATTGTTATGTGAATTTAGAATCATCTTGAGTCAAGGTTTGAGTTCCATAGTGAGAGTTGTTGAAAGCATTGTGAAACACTTGTTTAGGGTTTGTAAGCAAGTTGCGTTTCATTGAATAAATGGTTGAGTGAAGTTTGATTGAGCATTATTGATTGAGAGCATTGGAGTGATAGTTCAAGATTTGTGAAACAAATTATTTTTTATTTTTGAATTGATTTGAAAGTGAGTTTGAAAGTAATAGAGTGTTTTGTGAGTGTGAAACATATTGAGTCTCTTACCATTCTATATATGTTTCTATGGTTAAACAAGATTCTGAGTGAAACTTGTTTGTGTGATTGAAGAGGTTTTTTGAAAGAGATTGAGTTGAGTTTTTATATGCAAGTTTTGCAATTAATTTGAATAAGATTTGGTGGAATCTTGCGAACAAATTTGAGTAAGTCCTAGAGGGGACTTATGGATAGAGTTGAGTAGGATTTTGTGAAAGCTTAAGGATATATTAGTGTGAGATTTTGTGGAAGCTTACAATCAGATTGGACAAGTTCTAGTGAGAAATTGTTGAGCATATTTGAGGTAAGTCTTGGTGAATAAGAGTCAATTTTCTGTAGGAATCCCAATAAACTAGGATATCGTCTATACACATATTGTACCATATTGAATGGAATTCTAACCCGTTTCCTTATGACTCTCACTTTGGATTCTTTTGCAATTTACCTTATGATTTCTAGATCAGCTATTGGCATAGGACAAAAAATAGGCAATGCTTTATGAGGTACCTTAGCCCTATATATTCTAATGTAAGTGAGGTCCTTTGTGAAGAAGTAATATCCTGCATTACTATCTTATAAAATTTTTGTTATTCTTGAGCTCATCCTGTAAGGGACTTTGTTGTAGAGTGAGTGATATATGGAGGGGAGAAATCTACCAAAACATTAGGTGTATCTAGATGCAGCTTATTATATACAGGGTAGTTTCTTTTATACCAGTCCTTAAGGAATACCTCCCAACCTAGTGATTGCCCTCTGACCTAGGTGCCCTACTATTAGGTGGATGAGGAAAGAGTAATGTGAGAAATGAGGTATTATTTCCCTACATTCAACTATGGCTTTTTGCAATTCTTTATATTCTATGTTCATAGTATCACTGATTAAGTTCTCCCACCTATATATTGTCAGTTGTCTAATTTTGTTATATTGGACTATAAAAAATATGATCTCTTTTTCTACCTAGTTTAAATCTTCAATCCCCATCAGTATGTTGATTATATTCGCATAATATTTAGCCCAATTATGTAGTGAGAATTTATGGATTGGAAATTGAGTTGACACTCGACTCATTATAATAAAACAATTTAGCATAAAAAGAGGTCCCAATCATATGTTGAGCTTGTGAAATGAGTACCTTTTTATTGAGGACCACTGTAGCTCTCTCTAGCGCAAAGAGTTTGTCAATATTGTCTATTGTTATTCTAAATAGGATTTGGTTAGTGCTGCTTCTTGAAGGATCATAGGACATGACCAACCACGACCAAAGGTTAGAAGAGAAGTATACTCTGGGATAAATCAACTTTGCTAGGTTGCCTTTCCACTTGTTCTAGAATGGACTTTGGCTATGTATATCTTTGTATGCTCTTTGAAATAAGCCTTTTAGTAGGGTTGGATGACACTTCCAATCCTCTGAGGTTGATTCAAAATTGAACACTACCGTGTTTTAAATTTCCCATTCCTATTCAGCAACACTCTTCCTAGGAAAATTTTGAAATGATGAATCTTATTTCAATTTCGTGACCTTGCTTTTACTGGAGGGAGTGAAATTAGAGGAAGTCATTCATCTACTATAGCTCTATGACATCTGTAATTATAACAACACTTTCCTTGAAACGAATCTCTATATTCACTGTGATTGTTAACGATAATTATAACATAGCTATAGTGTGTCTTTAAATCATTTCCTAGCATGTAGTGTATTAAATCCATACCCTACCAACTATGTATTTACTTCTACCATATACAACTTGATACATCACTCGCCATAATGGCCTGACTTATTGTAGATTTTATTATCTTTCATTGGTTTATATCAATCAATCGTTTGATTAGGCACTTGTCCAAATATGGGTTGTGTTGGAAATTTTGAGTTAGTTGTGTTGTCATTGATGTTAAGAGTCAGTATCAAGAATTAGTGCAGGTTTTGGCAAAAGAAGGGTTAAAATATTTATATTTTAATCCCAAGATATTTGGTTTAAGAGCTTCACATGATTGGTCAAAAGGACGGTTAAATACCCTAAAGAAAATGCCTAAAGGAAATAATATTATAATATTTATTATTATAATATTAAAGGCGATCGAAAAAGGTCTAAGGGGGAAAGAGAAAAATACCTAGGCCCAATGGAAATAATATTATAATATTTTTATTATAATATTAAAGGTTAAACTAAAGCCTAAGGTAATTTATAAATAATTTATAATATTTATATTATAAATTAATTTATAAAAATAATATTATTAAAACACAAAGTTGGGTTGGGCACAAATTTAATTTAAATTCATATTCCCCATCGACGTTCGAAGGATATAAGCAACATGGTATAAATACCATAACACTTACCTCACAAAGGTAAGTCTCCGAATATTAATGCACATGCAAGAATTGGAAGTGGAATGCGAAAAAGTTCATGAGCAAAGGACAAAGAGGATTTTAATTTTTTATTGGTAGCCAAAATCGTGGAGGACAAAGTGACCAAGGCATAAAGCCTTATCACCAACCATTCGGTTGGGCTAGTGGCAAGCCCTTGGTGTGTAAGGCATTGGGAATGCAAAGGTGCTACGTTCGAGTTTCGGCGGTGACGAAGGGACAAAGCCTTTTTGGCTTTGGCACTGGTGGAAGAGACAAAGCGCTCAAAGCACTTTGGTCTCTCACATGAGTGCCTAGCTCACGCAGTAGCTTGGCCACGACTAGGACGCATGTGGCGGTTCGACAAAGGATTGAGTCCCACCAAGAAATGTGCAAGGTATTTAATTTTTGATTAAAGTGCAT
The DNA here is from genome assembly GCA_028583015.1 of Wollemia nobilis. Classification (NCBI taxonomy): domain Eukaryota; kingdom Viridiplantae; phylum Streptophyta; class Pinopsida; order Araucariales; family Araucariaceae; genus Wollemia; species Wollemia nobilis. The sequence goes on from JAQPPZ010015824.1 coordinate 34,538,544, forward strand.
GGTCTATGGTCTATGGTTGCTTGGTGGCACTAAGTTGAAGCACATGATTTAATTTTTGCTTCGTTAGCACTATTCAAAGAGCATAGTTTTAATTTGCATTGTGGGTGTGAGTTGAGAACGTGGTGTATTGGATTTAGTGAGCACCTACGGAGTTAAAAGGAGGGTAAGGTAAAATATTTTTTACCTTAGACAAGAAGCGGTAAATAGTATTATTGAAGGTTAAAAGTAAATTGCATTATCTTGTTTTATAAAGTAAATTATTTTGGAAATAACATTTTTGAGTAGGGAGACATAAGTAGGATTTTAGATTATTTCATGCATTAAATTTTTGAAAGGGATTATAGTGAAACTGAGTGATTGAAATCTTTGTTTGATAAATTTGGAGATAGTAAGGTGTATTTGAGTCTTGTTAATTTTTGTAACGATGAATTAATATTGAGAAAAATATTTGAGTGAAAATTTTTTCTATCTAACCATGGATATTGGCAAAGAGGTTGATTGTGATTGAGACAGGTTTTGAAGTCATTTCTCCATCAAATAAAAGGTATGGGCATATCTTCTTTATGAGTGGAATATTGTTATATTGAATGTTGTGAAATACAAAGTTGGAGTGAAAAGTTTTTTGTTTGATAGGCATTGTTGGAAATGTTTGAGTGAGTTTTCACATGCATGATTGGTGAATGATTGTAAGAGCAATTGAGGGAGATTGAGAACTATATTGAACTAGGGTTTGTGAAATATCATGAGTATCATTGTTATGTGAATTTAGAATCATCTTGAGTCAAGGTTTGAGTTCCATAGTGTGAGTTGTTGAAAGCATTGTGAAACACTTGTTTAGGGTTTGTAAGCAAGTTGTGTTTCATTGAATAAATGGTTGAGTGAAGTTTGATTGAGCATTATTGATTGAGAGCATTGGAGTGATAGTTCAAAATTTGTGAAACAAATTATTTTTTATTTTTGAATTGATTTGAAAGTGAGTTTGAAAGTAATAGAGTGTTTTGTGAGTGTGAAACATATTGAGTCTCTTATCATTCTGTATATGTTTCTATGGTTAAACAAGATTCTGAGTGAAACTTGTTTGTGTGATTGAAGAGGTTTTTTGAAAGAGATTGAGTTGAGTTTTTATATGCAAGTTTTGCAATTAATTTGAATATGATTTGGTGGAATCTTGTGAATAAATTTGAGTAAGTCCTAGAGGGGACTTAAGGATAGATTTGAGTAGGATTTTGTGAAAGCTTAAGGATATATTAGTGTGAGCTTTTGTGGAAGCTTACAATCAGATTGGACAAGTTCTAGTGAGAAATTGTTGAGCATATTTGAGGTAAGTCTTGGTGAATACTTGTTGAGCAGATTGGACAAGTTCTAGTGAGGACTTGTTGAGAAGATTTGAGGTAAGTCTTGGTGAAGAATTGTTGAGAATATTGAACAAGTTCTAGTGAGGACTTGTTGGACAGATTTGAGGTAAGTCTTAGAGAATACTTGAGAGCAAATTGGACAAGTTCTTGAGAGGACTTTTTGGACAGATTTAAGGCAAATATTAGAGAAGACTTGAGAGCATATTGGATAAATTCTTGAGAGGAATTATTGGATATATTTGAGGTAAGTATTTGAGAAGACTTGAGGAATTCTTTTTTTGGCAGAAGAAAAAGAAGTAGTTAGAAAAATGTCATCAATAATTCTCAAGTGTTTTAGATGTGGTAACTAAGGTCATATTGAAAATAGTTGTGCAAGGAATGGATTCAGTTTTAGTGAATATGAATATGAAGATGCTAGTGAAGGTCTAGAAGAAGAAAGTCTTTTTATGGCAATAGAAGAAGAAGGAAGTGCTTCTAGTGGAAATAAATTAGAAAAGAATAAATATGATTTTAAAAACAAAAGAATAGAGGAAGAATCAAAAAAAGAAGAGGAAAGAGAAGTTGATCTTGAGGGTGAGCTTATTTTTTCCCTTGATGCATTAAAAAAGGTAAGAAAGCATAACTCAAAACTCAAGCTTCAATTTCAAGAATGTGATGAAGAGAAAGGAAAGCTTATAGAAGATATAACCAACTCAATAGCTAAGACAAGGAGATTTAAAGAGAAGTTAGAAGCAAAAGTTTTAGAATGTGAAAGGTTAGAGCATGAAGTAGCTTCATTAAAGAAGGAAGTAAAAGAGTCTAAAGAAAAGCTACACAGGTTTGGGAGAAGCTCAAAGAAATTGGATAAGATTATCAAGGTACAAAGATATTCATCAAACAAGACAAGAATTGGATTTGAAGAAGAATATAAAGGACAAGGAGAGGAGTCAATCTAAGCTCCAAAGAAAAAGAAGCTTTAGAAGAGGAGAGTGTAAGAGAAAGTGAGAATTCTAAGGATGAGTTGGATAAAAAAAAGTTCAATAAGAGAAGGAACAATGCACAAATGAGGAACAGATGGAACAAGAAACAACACAGGGTAGAAGAGGCTAAGATACTAATGGGTTTAAGGTAAGGTTTATTCAATGGACGTTGCTTATCATATCACAGGTTTGGGCATAAGGCTACACAGTTTAGGACACATGGAAGACAAGAATATGGAAACTTTAGAAACAAGCATCTCTTTCAAGGGTATTGCTACTCTTGTAATAAGTTTGGTCATAAGGTAGTTAATTGCAGGGTTCATGACAAGAATGGATATGGCTTCACCAGGAGAAACTTCAAAATAGTTGCACCTTAAAGGAACCACAAAATTAAGTGTTATAAGTGCAATAATTTTGGGAACACAACAAAGTGGTGTAGAGTAGAAATTCTAGAAACAAGCAGGAACAAAAATATTCAGAGGAATTAGAAGGATCAATTGAGAAAGAAGATGGATAAAGGTAAATAGTAGTGTATGCTATGAGTAGAGATATTGCCACCCCAAAATTAACCACCTCAAGAGAGGAGGTGGGAGAGGGGCTAAGCTAAGAGTCTCATTCTTAGCCCTAAGCCCTAAAGATGGCCCTTTGCCATTGATGTCAAAGGGGGAGATATTTGAGTTAGAGGGAGAGCATTCAATCAAGGGGAGCAGTATTAAAAAGGAAAAGGAATGGTTTCAAAAAAAGGGTTTGCCATCAATGACAAAGGGGGAGATTTTTGGAAATTTTGAGTTAGTTGTGTTGTAATCGATGTCAAGATTTAGTGTCAGGAATCAGTGTAGGACTTGGCAAAAGAAGGGTTAAAATATTTATATTTTAAGCCCAAGAGATTTGGTTTAAAAGCTTCACATGATTGGTCAAAAGGATGGTTAAATACCCTAAAGAAAAGGCCTAAAGGAAATAATATTATAATATTTATTATTATAATATTAAAGGTGATCAAAAAAGGTCTAAGGGCGAAAGAGAAAAATACCTAGGCCCAATGGAAATAATATTATAATATTTTTATTATAATATTAAAGGTTAAACTAAAGCCTAAGGTAATTTATAAATAATTTATAATATTTATATTATAAATTATTTTATAAAAATAATATTATTAAAACCTAAAGTTGGGTTGGGCGCAAGTTTAATTTAAATTCATATCCTCCCATCGATGTTCAAAGGATAGAAGCATATGGTATAAAGACCATAACACTTACCTTACAAAGGTAAGTCTCCGAATATTAATGCACATGCAAGAATTGGAAGTGGAATACGAAAAAGTTCATGAGCAAAGAAAAAGAGGATTGTCGAAATCAAGGAGGACAAAGTTACCAAGGCATAAAGCCTTGTCACCAACCATTCGGTTAGGCTAGTGGCAATCCCTTGGTGTGTAAGGCATTGGGAACATAGAGGTGTTGCGTGTGAGTTTTAGTGTCGACGAAGGGACAAATATTTTTTGGCTTTCATGCAGGTGGAAGAGATAAAGTTCTCAAACCACTTTTGCCTCTCATGTGAGTGCCTAGATCATGCAGTAGCTTGGCCACGGCTAGGGCGCAGGTAGCGGTTCAACTAGAGATCGAGTCCCACCAAGGAGCGCATGAGATATTTAATTTTTTATTAAAGTGCATGGTCTATGGTCTATGGTCTATGGTTGCTTGGTGGTGCTAAGTTAAAGCACATGATTTAATTTTTTCTTGGTTAGCACTATTCGAAGAGCATAGTTTTAATTTGCATTGTGGGTGTGAGTTAAGAACGTGGTGTATTGGATTTAGTGAGCACCTAGGGAGTTAAAAGGAGGGTAAGGTAAAATATTTTTTACCTTAGATAAAAGGTGGTAAATAGTATTATTGAAGGTTAAAAGTAAATTGCATTATCTTGTTTTATAAAGTCAATTATTTTGGAAATACAATTTTTGAGTAGGGAGACAAAAGTAGGATTTTGGATTATTTCTTGCATTAAATTTTTAAAAGGGGTTATAGTGAAACTGAGTGATTGAAATATTTGTTTGATAAGTTTGGAGATAATAAGGTGTATTTGAGTCTTGTTAATTTTTTAATGGTGAATTAATATTGAGAGAAATATTTGAGTGAATATTTTTGCTATCTAACCATTGATATTGGAAAAGAGGTTGATTGTGATTGAGACAGGTTTTGAGGTCATTTCTCCATAAAATAAAAGGTATGGGCATATCTTCCTTATGAGTGGAATATTGTTGGATTGAATGTTGTGAAATACAAAGTTGGAGTGAAATTTTTTTTTTTGATAAGCATTGTTGGAACTATTTGAGTAAGTTTTCACATGCATGATTGGTGAATGATTGTGAGAGCAATTGAGTGAGATTGAGAACTATCTTGAACCAGGATTTGTGAAAGACCATGAGTATCATTGTTATGTGAATTTGGAATCATCTTGAATCAAGGGTTGAGTTCCATAGTGTGAGTTGTTGAAAGCATTATGAAACACTTGTTCAGGGTTTGTAAGCAAGTTGTATTTCATTGAATGGATGGTTGAGTGAAGTTTGACTGAGCATTATTGATTGAGAGCATTGGAGTGATAGTTCAATATTTGTGAAAAAAATTATTCTTTATTTTTGAATTGATTTGAAAGTGAGTTTGAAAGTGATAGAGTGTTTTGTGAGTGTGAAACATATTGAGTCTCTTACCATTCTCTATATGCTTCTATGGTTAAACAAGATTATGACTCAAAATTTTATGTGTGATTGAAGAGATTTTTTTGAAAGAGATTGAGTTGAGTTTTTATATGCAAGTTTTACAATTGATTTGAATAAGCTTTGGTGGAATCTTGTGAGTAGATTTGAGTAAGTCCTAGAGGGAACTTAAGGATAGAGTTGAGTAAGATTTTGTGAAAGCTTAAGGATAGATTAGTGTGAGATTTTGTGGAAGCTTACAATTAGATTGGACAAGTTCTAGTGAGGACTTGAGCAGAATTGAGGTAAGTCTTAGTGAAGTGTTGAGCAGATTGGACAAGTTCTAGTGAGGACTTGTTGAGTAGATTTGAGGTAAGTGTTGGTTAAGACTTGTTGAGAATATTGGAAAATTTCTAGCGAGGACTTGTTGGGCAAATTTGAGGTAAGTCTAAGAGAAGACTTGAGAGAAAATTGGACAAGTTCTTGAGAGGACTTGTTGGATAGATTTGAGGCAAGTCTTAGAGAAGACTTGAGAGCAGATTGGACAAGTTCTTGAGAGGACTTGTTGGACATATTTGAGGTAAGTATTTGAGAATACTTGAAGAGCAAAGTTGATTGATTGATTTTTTCAAACCTTGATTTAAGGTTTGAGACAGTTCTAGCAGAGTTGATTTGTGATTGAGTCAAGCTTTGTGTTAAGGCTTGAGGACATTTTTGAAGATAGAGTTTGGTGTAGACTTGATGACAGAATTGTACCAAGCCAGATACAAATATTAAACCGATTTGTGCTAGACCGAAGGAATGTGTTTAGTATAGATTTGATATAAAGATTGAGTATATTTGTGCTAGATCGAAGGACTATGTTTAGTACAAATTTGAGATAGAGATTGAGAAGATTTGTGCTAGACCGAAGGACTATGTTTAGTGTAGATTTGAGATAGAGATTGAGTAGATTTGTGCTAGATTGAAGGACTGTGTTTAGTGTAGATTTGAGATAGATATTGAACAAAGCTGAGAGTAAGCTTTGGAGGTGATAGAGCAGAGGACAATAGTCTCCAATGGATAGATATCCATTAGCTAGGGTAGTGAGGATAGAGGTATTATGTGGAGAGAGATCCACAAGCCAGTGTAGTGGAGGTAGTAGTATTATAGAGGATCACCAACCAGAGCAGAGGAGAAGGAGTTCTCCTGTGGATAGAGATCCACAAACTAGTTGAGGGGATTGTTGTCTCCTGTGGATAGGTATCCAAAAACTTGATTAGGAGATTGGTGTCTCCTTTGGATAGAGGTCCATAAACATTGTATTAGAGAAGGATTCCCAAGATAATTATTGAGAAAATTTTAGTGAAATATTTTCTCTGTGGAGTAGCCCACATTGGGTGAACCACGTTAAATTGGTGTCTCAATTGTGTGTGGTGATTTGTGCATTACTTTGATTATTGCTACTGATATTGACATTGATATATTGGATAATATTGTTTTAGAAAAAAAAGTAAAAAGTGGTCTTATACTGTTCACCCCCTCTCAGTATAAGCTTTTGTTCTTCAATTGGTATCACAATGACTTCCTTCAAAAGAGTTTAACAACTTGAAGTAAAATCTCACAAGAATGCAGATGGATTCTCAGAATGAATCTTTAGGGAATTCAACACCATTGTTTGATAGGAATAATTATGCACTTTGGAGTATGAGAATGAAGATTCACCTAATGACACTTGGAAATGAAATATGGGAATCAATTGAGAATGGATACATACTACCAACTACTCCACCTATAGATAAATATGGTAAGATCCTACAACTAAATAATTCAAAGGCAATGAATGGAATATTAAAGGATTTTGTAGACACTAAAATATGGTAAACCCGATTAAGCATCCACAAACAATGATCAAATTGACATCATATGGCCCCTTGGGCAGCCCTTAGAAGGCTCACAGTGGTTCTAGCCACTCCGAAAGAGGTTTTGGAGGCTTTTGGCCTAATTTTTGGAGGTTTTGGCCCAAAATTCACCATCGTCCCACCCTGGGATGGTGGCATATTCCCATCATCCCACCCTGGGATGGTGGTGAGCCATCATCCCAGGGTGGGACGGTGAGCAAGTTTGACCCAGAAAAAGTCAAATCTGGGACAAATGGCACCCAAAAACTGCCATTTACCCCACCAAATGAAGCATGCGGGTCAGAGGGCACTGAATCCTTATGACACACTTCTTAATGGAGGCCCAAATTGGATATTCTCTTCCACATCCATTGCATGCCTCCCGTTTGACAAGTGGCACCTCCTGCCATGCATGCCCTCGCATGCCTTTTTGCACATGAGCCCCTTTGGGCTATAAAATGGATTCAATATCCACACAAAAACATAGAGAGGAGTTCTAGGATATGCAATGGAGTGCTTTCAAGATTTCCCCTCACTTTATTGTGCCTTCTTGCCCTCGAAATCTCTCTTTTGCGAAGGAGGTTACCGGGTGACTTCAAGAGGGTCCTTTGAGCATAACTTTTCCATCCGGGTGAATTTCTTCACCAAATTCGATGAAAACACCCCTTATAGTGTTTAGGATCATTCCCTAGTGGTATTGGTAGCAAAATGTGGGCATAATTGGTGGGTATCCCCTCCCAGGGTGCCCCCCAATTAGTTGTAGTCACCACCATCCCCCGGGATGAGGACAAATACTTGCACAATTTTATTACTATTTTTTAATTATATTATTCTAGACTATCATATGATGTTGTGGTTTAAATTTCATGCAATTTGGAGTTAAATTGGCCGAGATATTGCATTTTTAAGGTTTTGCAGGTTCGTAGGGCCCATCCGGGCACCCCAGTTGCATGCAGGTGGATCTGCACCTCATTTTGGAAATATAATCATATGGGTTGTCTTAAAATGTTTATTTATGCATTCTTTCCAAATTTCATATGTTTTGGACATGTCTAGGTGCGGGATTTGCTTGTCTTGGTCTTCGTAGGTTGTAGGCGGGCGACGCAAAATCGAGGGGTCCACGGATGCAATTTCTGATCTATTTTTAGTGATATCCCCTCAAAACCTCTTATTCAACATCCCCATAAATTTTCATAGCATTCTGAGTTGATTTGATATATTTTTAATATATGTGCCATTTTGTGCCTATGGGGATTGCATGTTTCCCTCCACACACCCTTGCTATTTGACCCCTTTTGCTTCCTTGTGTGTAGGTGCAGGTTCTTGAGAGGCATTGGGAAGGAATATCAGACATCAGATATTGAATATACAAGCAGCGGTGGCATTGGCCCGCCCACCTCGATTGTGGGTACGAGGAAAGGCACTGGATGTGCACCCGGATTTCTTGGAGGATTTGATCCTTGGGCACCCCAAAATTTGTAAAAATTGTATCACCTTTGAGCCCTCAAGGGGACTTCTGTGTAACCTTGGATCTGATCCACCAAATTAATAAATAAGAGACTCATTTCATTTCATTCCTTATTGTTTGGTTTTGCTTCATTTTCATATGCATGCTTCCGTTTGATGCTCATAAGCGAGATAGGATAGATACACATATTTTTACTCATAATTAGGTGCACCGATTTTCCCTAATTTAGTGGTGATCATGGTGGGACCCTTGTCCCTTATGCTTTGGGTGAAAATTTGACTTCATTTTTGCCATTTTTGCCCTTTTTGTGTTGCAGGTGCTCCCCTCCCCACCCTGGAACGGTGGCAGAGCCTTTATCTGGCACACCCTAGGATGGTGGCTTCACCATCCCACCCTAGGATGGTGGTGAGGCTTCTAATCATCCCACCCTAGAGCGTTGAAGAACCAGAGAAGTTTCTGCTCAAAAATTCAGAATTTGGAGAGCTCAAAATGGACAAAGTAAGTGCCTAAACCCTCTATTTTTTTGCTACATTTTTAGAGACTATCAAAAATTAGTTTTCTTGCTTCATTTTCTTGCATAGAAAGGTTAAAAGTTACATTTTTTCTTTTCTTATAACATCACATAGCAAAAGGAAGAAGAAAAACCAAAATAAATTTGAAGTAGCAATGCATCTTTGTGGCTTGATTGCTTGTGGCTTACCCAATGGGTAAGCTAGCATTTAGGATTTGCATTCATAAGTTACATTTGTAGGTTCTTTATCCTAAATTTATGAAAGTAAAATGCACTTATTTGCATGCATTTAGTGAATGATCATTGATTGCTTCTTTGCTTACTTTCTTGGATAATAAAGAACCACACACACCACGATTCATGTAAACGCTAGTGAGGTGGACTTCATTACCATCCACTAGTAGAGTGCAAGTGATGGTGGGTTTCATCTCCATCCACTTGGCTCAAATCCCATGAACCCGATCCATATTGCCAAGGCCGGTTCCAAGATCCATCATAGCCCATGGGTTATAGCACGCATCACCCTTCGAGGAGGTGTATCGCAGACTACGGGTGAACTGGGTGAGGAACTGGTAGGACCTGTGCTCCCTGGCCATGTGTGGACCTCATCACCACACATTATAGGTGGGATAATGCAACCTGGAGTTCATAGCTAGGTTGTCGAGCTATGAGTATACAGGTGAAAGCCAATTAAACATTTGAGTGCATCATCCAACAATATTTCAAACACGTGACACAAGGTCATCCTTTGCAAACAACACATCTGAAACACACAAAATAGTTTAGGGACTCACATCTAAAACTTAAAAGAGATAATCATCTGTCTATTGAGTGTTTCCTTTTCTGTTTGTTGTTTCATTAAAATTTGTAAAGAAGATAATCACTTGAGGTATTGATAGAGGAGCGCGATGGTGCGCACCCGCAGCCAAGCCCAAACATGGGCGGAAGCTGTGGAGAGTGGATTAGGAGACACGAATCATCTCCGATATAGCCCTAGGGACTTGGTTATACCTCCCTGGTGAGCTTCTACTCCACCTAGCCCCAAGACAATAGGGCATGAGCCTCATCTCCGAAGGGATCCTCTCCGAGACACCCCGAGGGATGATGAGCATTACTTGGGAGAGTGTTCCCGGTATGTAGATATTTCATAGGCCTTCCTTGGTGAAAGGCAACTACGCACCGAGGCGCTAATAGATAGAGTGGTGCCATGCATCCATGTACCCATCAGGGCTGACACACCTAAGCATAGGTAGGAGTACGACTTCACACACTGGCCAGAGCAAGTCGACATGACTTTACCTCCGCGTCACCTTGATAGGATACAACAACTCATGCAGCCCGATGGGAATGACACTCATCGATCGGGGTGAGCCAATTCTGCCCTACCTTTCCTCGTTCAAGAGGGAAGACATGAGGAGATCCCAAATTTTCCTCAAGAACAATATTCTATGCATGCCCGATGTGCCTCTACGCCAGCTGAGTATAATGAACATATGTTCCAGCCCGAACCTCAAGTCAATGTGGTGAACCTCGAAAGAGGCAAGCACCCTATGGAGACCACAGAGTATCTTGAATGAGGTCAACCCTAGGGTGAGATGCCTAGACCCCCTAGGCCTCACACTATAGATCAAATTAGGCAAGTGGTCGCAAGATACATAGAATGCCAAGCTCAGTTCAAGCAGCTTCGATGAGACAAAGAACAATTAGACCACTTGCACCAGCTTGAGAAAGAAAGGATTGAATGGCAGACCAACGAGCTATTCCAGAAGACTTTACGAGAGAGGGTCCCTACCCCTAAGACACATAGGTAGGAAGTCCATCCGAGGCAACCCATGCTCATTCGAGATAGGTCCCCAAGACCTTATCCAATGTTACCTCCATGACCTCCTAGGCCAGATCGAGAGATGCCTCCTAGGCCAAACATAGGGCACCCACCATGGGTGGATACTCCCATTTATAGACCAGCTCGAGAGATGCCTTATGGGGCCTATACTGAGCATGAGCTAGAGATAGAGTATGTGGAGATGCCTTACCAAGGTAGGGGGGTGATTTACCACCGCCCCATAATAGGTTGGAGGACCCTAGACCTCCATCACAAGATGTGAACAAGGATGAGGAGATTAAGTCCTCAGGCCCATATAAAGCATTGCTAGAATGCTTGGAGTCAGTTGAGAACAAGACCTCTGGGTCGGGATCTCAAAAGCCCACTATGCGCTAGTTGCATAGTCAACCCATCCATCCTTCAGTACCTATGCCTCCCTATCCAGAACAATTTAAGTTACCTCAATTGGCCACCTTCAAGGGAGAAGAGGATGTGCAGGAGCATGTCACTAGGTTCTTAGGTCAATGCTTTGGCATTCATGATGATGATGCTTTGCTTTTGAGGACATTTGTGACTACCCTCACTGGCCCCACCTCCGAGTGGTTTTACCAACTCCCTAAGCATAGCATCCACACTCTGGACCAACTTGTGGATGCTTTCCTAGAGCGCTTTGCCTTCAATACCAAGAGGAAGGCAATGTTGGCCGATGTAGCTAGGTTGAAATAGTATGACGATGAGTCAATAACAAATTATGGCAATAGATGGTGAACCCTGCTCGCCAAGCTACCTTATCTTCTCCCCATGTCGGAGTTGACTCAGATGTTCTCCAAAAGTTGCTTGAAGCCAATCTCCTTGTTGTTGCAGTTGCAGCAATACCCTACTCTTGAAGATGCCTTAGCACAGGCTAGGATCATTGAAGAAATCAAGATTCAAGAGGGCGAGATTGCAAAGCCTCGCAAGAAGGAATGGAACAAGAATGCTAAAAACACCCCAGCTCAACCAAAGTCAGCAATAGTAAATCAGGTTGCAATTAGTGTCCCGGGGCCAGCGCAAGTCGCACCACCTCAAAAGCCTAATTATCAGGCCACCCCTAGGAACTATGCCAAGGATAACCAGAATGGTCAAGGGAAAAATCAATAACGTCACCCCAAGTGACAATTCATGCCCATTGTAGAATCTATGGATTCATTGTTTGATCACCTCTTGGTGGCCAATGTGATCCATCTACCTGAGAGTCGACCTATCGACCCAAATGCACCGAAGCCCAAAGGATACAGAGAAGACCTATATTGCAAGTTTCATAGGCAAAATGGGCATGATGTGCAAATGTGCTATAAATTCAAACACTTGGTGCAAGACCTAATTGATAGGAATGCCCTCTAGGTAGATAACCCTATCGCACCAAACAACCAATAGATGGAGGTCTTCAAGGACCCCTTGCCTGCCCACGTGGAGCAGGCCAAACCAGTGCCCCAGGTGAATGAGGTTCACCATGCCCCTCCTAAGCAAGGGTATGTTGGCATGGTCAGTATTGTGATAAGAAATAGGTGGTATCCAAGTCCAGCCGCACCACCTATGGCTCAGAGTGATGTCCCTTCGACATCATAGCCTATACCGCCTCCTGGGCCGAGCCTCCCACCTAGGCCTATAGTCACCATTAAGAGTAAGCTCGCTCAGAGCTTAAGAACAACATCTACCCGACTCTCCATCTATGAGCTCATCCAACAATCACAACCTCATAGAGAAGCCTTGATGGAGATCCTTAAGGCAATTGAGCTTCAGCCCCAGGAGTCTAACTCCTTCAACAACTTTGTGGGGCATGTGCGGCAATGCACGGAACCGGTGATTACCTTTCGAGAAGATGAACTTAAACTGGTTCCACATGATATGGTGGATCCCCCTTTGCACATCATCACATGTGTGAATGGAACACCTTACAAGAGAGTGTTGATAGACATTGGGTCTTCAAGCAACATCATAACTACAATAGCTCTCAAGCACCTGAAGCTCCCAACATCCCACATTGTTACATCTACCTACACCCTTCGAGCATTCAATGATGCCATATGCTCAATGGTTGGTACAATCATCCTACCTATTCAAGTAGGAGAAAATATCATCCCTACAATGTGCCACATCCTGGAGGGTGAGATGGCATACAATATCTTGTTAGGAAGACCATGGATCAGGGACATGAAGTGTGTCCCTTCCATCGCTCACCAGTGCCTCAAGTACACTCATGAAGGGCAAGTTCATGTCATCCCCATGGACCTAGAGCCCTTCAAGTACTGCAACATGGTGCAGCAGTTACCCGAGTCGACCTTGCCATCGACACATCTAGATTTTTAGCCGAATAAATCCAGCCGAGGTTCGACCCCACCGCTACCGAATACCATGCCATCCTCATCATCGGCTCCACCCCGAATGCCTAGTACACCAGTGGATCCTTTGCCTAGGAACCCAGAGAAGTGGCCCATTGATGAGGTCCAACCGACCATATCCACTATCTCTACAGAGGAGATACCTAGCCCGGATGATGAAGAGACACCACACGAGGCAAACGATGAGCCAGATCAAGTCTCACTCTCATCCCTCTTCTATCCATAGCCCCAGGTTATAGTGCACCTAGCTTCTACTAGATTGGGAGAATACATGGTTAGGAATATCACCACTACTCCTACTATAGAGTCGGTGCGAGACATGGGTAGACCTCGTCTTCCCATAGGCACTATCGTACCTCTTGGTATTCCCCCTAATCAAATGAATTTTATCTATGGGGGCCTTGACTATGGCATCAAACCTTACCAACAGTAGGAGGAGGATGAGGAGCCTTTTGGAGAAGACATTAACTACTTGTCTAACCCTAACTTCACCCTGAAGTATCTTGACCTATGCAACTGGCATGGTTATGGGTTAGGTCGGTATGAGTAGGGCACAAGAATCCCTTATCAACCATAGTATCAAATACCCTATGACAAGTTGGGAGTGGGATGCAACAATCCCTTGCCTCTAGATGTCCTCATGGATGGCCTAAATCGCTTGAATATAGGCTACGAGGATGGGTTGGCCCAAGACCCTTATGCCAATCCCAATACAGTCTACTCCCTAGGGGACTACTTCCCACTGCTAGATGGGAACCCCATGATCCCCAGTGACATTCTTCCACATTTTGAGAGAGGGGAAGGTTCACGAGGTTGTCCCCATGTTTGTGATGAATCATATCAAGGCACCTCATATGAATGGACCTCAGATGATGAGTCGGGTTACGAGGTGGCACCATATGACCCTTTTGAGTCGGATAGTGATCATTCACAAATTGTTCCCATTAATGACCAATAGGAAGGCCTCATACATCTATTCCCTTTCCCTGATCCTGTTTGGTGGTAGCTCCTTCCTCCTGAAGAGCCGGTTCACCCATAGGAAGCTAGACCTCCTGGGGAGGGAGCAATTAATTTACTTGAGCAGTTGGATCCTCGTGAGCCTGAGGTGTTGCGAGGTGAGAATGAAGAAGTCCTCATCCATGACAATAATTATGAGGAACGAGCATATATGGGACCACACTTGCCTGATCGCCCGATCCCAAGAGGCAACAATGAGGTTCCCATATACGATAGTGACTATGAGGATGAAACAGAGAGGGCATACCTTGGTCCTCATTACTTGCATCATCGTCACGAGCCCATCGACATAGAAGAAGTCTATCATCAGTTGCACGTTGGCCCATGCTTGAGGGCAAGGCCTATCAATTTAGGCTAGATTCACCATGAGGTCTTCCCTGACCCACCCACACACATGGAGCTCCTTGAGCCTAATGATCCCATCCTACAGTCTATCCCCAGACAGGATCCGGTGATCCCCATTCCCCCAGAACCACATCTAGGGGTGGGAGATGATATCAATATACAGTCACATGCCCATGGTCCTGGAGAGTAGACACATTCCATCAATATGATCTCCATTGATTTGACCACACCACTTCACAACCTAGCCGATCCTTCCAAGCCATGCCATCTAGATCTAGATGCTATTGATTGGGATCACGTTGATTCACCCCCATCACCCTCTGAGTATTGGGCTTGCGGTGGATTGTTCCATTTCTCTGCTGGCCCAACTCATGATGTCTTCCATGCTGAGGAGGAACCCAAGGTTCCCATCGAGGATTTAAATCCAGTTGATGACATCCATTTGATCCCCACTCCCCACCAGTTGGAAGAGGGGTCGCATATGTCAATCGAGCCTACGGTTGACAAAGATATCAGCTCAGATCCTAAAAACCCACAATGTATCAAGCTAGGGGAAAGCCTATCCCCCGAAGAGCAAGCCGATTACATAGCCCTTCTCACGAAGAAGAAGGCAACTTTTGCATGGTCTTACAAAGACATGTCGGGACTAGATCCAAATCTGGTCACCCACAATCTAACGCTTGACCCCAAAGCCAAGCCTGTCAAGCAAAAGTTGAGAAAGATGCACCCAACAGTGGCCTTGATGGTCAAATATGAGCTACAAAAACTATTGGATGCCAAGTTTGTCATTTCTGTAGACTATCCACCATGGTTGTCCAACATGGTCCCCATCAAGAAGCCTGATGGGAGGATTCACATTTGCACTGATTTTTGAGACCTAAACAAAGCGAGTCCTAAGGATGATTTTCCTTTGCCAAGCATCGATGCCCTGGTAGATGCCACCGTAGGACACGAAATGCTCTCCCTTATGGATGGCTTCTCTGGGTATAATCAGATTCGTATCAACCCTGAAGACCAGCTCAAAACGGCATTCACAATGCCCTGGGGAACATTTTGTTACAAGGTCATGCCCTTTGGCCTTAAAAATGTCAGTGCCACCTACCAGCATGCCATGACATATATATTCCATGACTACATGCACAAAATTTTGGAAGATTACATGGATGACTTACTGGCTAAATCTTTATTACGTCATGAGCACCTAGATGTCTTGTGCAAAGTCCTCGATCACCTTATTGAACATAATGTGAGACTGAACCCCAAGAAGTGCATCTTTGGCATCACATCTAGAAAGCTCTTGGGATTTATAGTTTCCAAATGAGGCATCGAAGTGGACCCTAACAAGGTCAAGGCAATCCTTGAAATGCCTCCCCCGACTACCATCAAGCAACTTCGTAGCTTGTAGGGGAGGATTGCATCCATCAAATGCTTCATAGCACAATTTTCGGACAAGTGTCGACCCATGAACAAACTCTTGCACAAGGGGGTCACATTCCACTGGGATGATGAGTGTCAGGATGCCTTTGATGCAATTAAACAATACCTAGCTTCGCCACTAGTGTTAGCTCCACCTAGACCAGGGGTGTCATTCCGATTATATATCTCAGCTACTGAGACTGCATTGGGTGCCATGTTAGCCCAAAACAATGAATTTCACAAGGAACAGGCCACATACTATCTCAGTCGCACCCTGGTGAGCTATGAGATCAAGTACGCATACGTTGAAAAGTTATGTCTAGCGGTGGTTTTTGCTACCAAGAAGCTATGACACTATATGCTCAGCCACACTACGTATGTTGTATCTAAAGAGAATCCATTGTGATACATGATGAGTCATACTTATCATAGTAGTCACATGGTGAAATGGATCATGTTGTTGATAGAATTTGACCTAGAATTCATAGGACAAAAGTCGATCAAGGGCCAGGTCATTGTTGATCAACTTGCAGAGGCTCCTCTCCAGGATGATCAGCCTCTTAGCATGGAGCTTCCCGATGATGGAGTCTTCCAAATATCAGAATCGCTCGATTCTGATGAGCCTGAGTCACAGGAAGATATGACTCTTTTCTTTGATGGCTCCAAATGCGAGCAAGGGGGTGGCATAGGGATCATGTTTTTCACACCGCATGGGGCTCCCATACCCCTATCATTTAAACTCGATTTCTCATGTACCAATAACAATGTCGAGTACGAAGCCTTGCTCATAGGTCTTCAAATGGCTATCACCATGAAAATAAACAAACTCAATATCTTTGGTGACTCCTTGCTTATAGTGAACCAGGTCAAAGGAATTTACCAGTGCAAGTGCCCAGTTTTGCAAGCCTACAAAGCCCTTGTGGATAAACTCTTGGAAAAGTTTGAATGGTATGACATCGAGGCACTCCCTCGATCGTCTAATCATTTTGTGGATACAATGGCCTCCTTAGGGTCCTTGATCCCGCAAGACCCCATAGATGAGATGACAACCATTCAAGTCAAGATGCTATCGCAATCAGCGGTTGAGCATGAGAGCACTCAAGCCATGCCAGAAGTCCACTTGATTCAAATAGAACCTCATCAAGAGAGATTCTCACACATTCATGAGCGCTTGAATCATGCCGCTTGGGGGACTTTGTTCCCCCAAACCCCTTTTGATAGCAACATAGTGCTATTCTTACAAGTTCTTTCCCAATCAGCATTTTCTCAGGATGAACTTCATGAGGGATAGGCAATTCATGCAATCGAGGCTTCCACACAGTAGGACTGGTCCACACAAATTAGAGAGTACCTAAAGCTTGGTAATCTCCCTCTTGGATTATCACACACTACCAAAAGGACATTTAAATGGAAGGCAACAAAATTTGTCTTGTTAGGAGACATCTTATACCATCGGAGCTACGAAGGAATCCTCCTTCGTTGCTTAGAGTATCAAGAATCGACTTGGGCAATGGCCCAAGCACATGATGGTACTTGTGGTGGCCATTTTAGTGGCATGGCCATCACAAAGTGCATTCTTCGCATGGGCTATTATTGGCCAACTTTAGAGTGAGATTGTTGCGCATATGTGAGGAAGTGCATGAAATGTCAACACCATGCTAACTTGACACATGTACCTTCTCAAGCCTTACAACCGATCCAATCGGCTTGGCCATTTTCACAATGGGGATTGGATTTAATCGAGAAAATCTCCCTGGCATCCTTGGGCCATCACACATTTATCATTATGGCTACCGAGTATTTCACAAAGTGGGTGGAAGCAATCCCCCTTACCACTACGACAGGACCCCGCATAGCGGAGTTCATATTGCATAATATCATTTGTCATTTTGGTATTCCATCCAAGATCATTTCGGATAATGGGACATCATTCAAGAACAAATATGTGCATGCTTTGATAGCAAAATATAATATCCAACATAACTTTTCAACACCCTATTATCCACAAGCAAATGGGCAAGTAGAAGCATCAAACAAGACATTAATTGCCATATTGAAGAAAATAGTCAAAGAGAATCATACCGATTGGCACATGCAAATGCCGCTTGCCCTATGGGCTTACCGCACTAGCATTCGGATGCCCACTAGGGCAACCCCATTTTCACTAGTGTATGGTGCTGAGGCAGTCATGCCTCTAGAGCTAGAAATCCCATCACTACGCATATCCATGCAGGAGTTTATCGATGATGATACTGCATGACAAGCTCACCTAGATCAACTTACATTGTTGGATGAACATCGCATTAATGCTCTTGAGCATCTACATGTGTATCAAGAGTAGCTCAAAAGAGCCTACAATATGAAAGTCCATCTCAGAGACTTTCAAGTTGGTGATCTCATCCTAAAAGAGAACCAACAGAACTCTAGCTTGCCACCCCACCTACGGGACAAATTTATGATAAACTGGTTAGGTCCCTTTGTCATCACTAGTCAAATCAGGCCCAAAACTTATCACCTAGCCTCCCTTGAAGGTGTCGAGGATCCTGAACCCTTGAACATCCTTCACTTGTGGTCATTTCATGCTTAGAGAGCACCAAAAGGCTCCTAGCGGGTTTTCACCATCTAGGTCAAATAAAAATGCTCCTAGACTATCTACGATCATCTAGGTCAACCCTAAAATCCCCAAAGGCATCCATAAGCCCTTTGGTCACAACCAAATGCCCCTAGGTAGTCATAGACACTTTTTAAGTGTCATTACCCATCTAGGTCACCCAAAAGGCTCCTAGCAGGTTCTCACCATCTAGGTCAAATAAAAATGCTCCTAGACTATCTACGATCATCTAGGTCAACCCTAAAAGCCCCAAAGGCACCCATAAGCCCTTTGGTCATAACCAAATACCCCTAGGTAGTCGTAGACACTTTTTAAGTGCTACTACCCATCTAGGTCACCCAAAAGGCTCCTAGTAGGTTTTCACCATCTAGGTCAAATAAAAATACTCCTAGACTATCTACGATCATCTAGGTCAACCCTAAAAGCCCCAAAGGCATCCATAAGCCCTTTGGTCACAACCAAATACCCCTAGGTAATCGTAGACACTTTTTAAGTGTCATTACCCATCTAGGTCACCCAAAAGGCTCCTAGCAGGTTTTCACCATCTAGGTCAAATAAAAATACTCCTAGACTATCTACGATCATCTAGGTCAACCCTAAAAGCCCCAAAGGCACCCATAAGCCCTTTGGAAGTCACAACAAATACCCCTAGGTAGTCATAGACACTTTTTAAGTGTCCTCCATCTAGGTCACCCAAAAGGCTCCTAGCGGTTTTTCACCATCTAGGTCAAATAAAAATGCTCCTAGACTATCTACGATCATCTAGGTCAACCCTAAAAGCCCCAAAGGCACCCATAAGCCCTTTGGTCATAGCCAAATACCCCTAGGTAGTCGTAGACACTTTTTAAGTGTCATTACCCATCTAGGTCACCCAAAAGGCTCCTAGCAGGTTTTCACCATCTAGGTCAAATAAAAATGCTCCTAGACTATCTACGATCATCTAGGTCAACCCTAAAAGCCCCAAAGGCACCCATAAGCCCTTTTGTACATACCAAATACCCCTAGGCAGTCATAGACACTTTTTAAGTGTCACTACCTATCTAGGTCACCCAAAAGGCTCCTAGCAGGTTTTCACCATCTAGGTCAAATAAAAATGCTCCTAGACTATCTACGATCATCTAGGTCAACCCTAAAAGCCCCAAAGGCATCCATAAGCCCTTTGGTCCCCCCAAATACCCCAATGACCCCCAAATAAGCCCGTTGGTCACATGTATATACATATCAATCAAAAATTTCAAAAAAAAACATTATCAAAATTTCAAAAATTCAAAAATATTGCATCACATCACATTGCATCCCATTGCATTTTATCGTCGCTTGCATTTAGGCATATTCATCATTAGCACTTTACATTTTAGAGTTGCTCATACATGTCTAGCACCATGATGGTACACTACTTACCGCTCAAAATCAATGTTGTGAAAGTACTCATAGTTCAATGCCGCAATTATCATTTTCACCCACATTTTTCATGTTTCCATAGTCATGTCTATTCCCTTCACTTAGCCATTTGTTTTAGAATGTCAGTAGGGTTTTTGGTCACTCAGCCATATCTAGTCTCTACTCAGATTTTGTAGAAGGCTAGCTTGATTTTTAGGAGGTAGAATCTTGCTTAGATTATGCCTTGTGTACATCATATCCCAAACACAATTAATCATTAACAATCCAAGTTTTGCACAAAGATAGATGAAATCCATGAAGTGGTCTAGGTTACCTTAAGTGAAAAGGTCATCCTACTCATCCCCCTATGCGAATGGTTCAAGAATGCTGAGAGTTGGAAAAAGGACAAGTTTTCCCCTACC
This sequence comes from Wollemia nobilis, assembly GCA_028583015.1. NCBI lineage: Eukaryota > Viridiplantae > Streptophyta > Pinopsida > Araucariales > Araucariaceae > Wollemia > Wollemia nobilis. The sequence goes on from JAQPPZ010015824.1 coordinate 34,558,800, forward strand.
CAATTCCCCCCACAACAATAAGTGGTTTTCCCCCTTTTTTGTCATCAAAATCCCACATTGTCACATGTTTGCAACAGTCTAAATTTGCAAACCCCCACAAAGAAAAAATTCCAAGTACAAAAATACAAAAATAAAAAAGTGCACACATCAAAAAGCACAAGAAATAGTGATCCCCATCGCTCAAAATTCAAATCCCTTGCTCAAGAGAAAAAAGAAAAACTCAAAATAAATAGTGATTATTATCACTAAAAAGAGAAAAATAAACAGTGATTCTTATCACTCTATATGAGAGCAAGTATCCCAATCAAATTCAAGAAAGTAGAGAGTCAAACTTGAATCCCTGGAACTCTCAGCATTTGGAAAACCATCAGGTGATCCTCATTACGGGTTTGGTGGATAGCCTATCCATCAATGGCGGTAGCCTCCCGCATGACGATATGTCTACCATATTAGCTTTTGGGCGTATGTGTAGACCAATGTTTGCATGTGGATGAGCTAGCTTTGGTAACCTAGATTGCCTAGTGGTCTAGTCATACTTAGTACAAAACCTAGGATGGTGGCATTCATTGGGTGATCCTCAGTATAGGTTTGGTTGAGAGCCTGCTTGGCACTGTCGATATCCTTATGCATCTCACAAGAATGAACTCACTTGCACACATAGGGATATGAAGTACCTTGGTCATCCTAGCAGATTCATACCTTGTCAAAAAGTCCTGCATGGTTAGTATACAACTTTTGATGAGTTGACTAGAGTGTTTGAGTCTCATGAAAACCTAATGGGCATTCCCTAAACAACATGTCATTCATATCACTTCACCTCATTCATTTTAGTTACATTATTCACAAATCCATTATATAAGTCTCATGACAACATTACATATGAGTTGGTGCAATGTACATCATCTATGGTGCTAGCATAATTGTGAATGGTGAGTGATTTAGTAAAATAGGAAATATTGCATTAACCTTCAAACTTAGGTTACATAGTTTAAATAGGCGGTAAATAACCTATTCGAGAAAGAAAGGGGGAAAGGAGAAATTGGGGGAAAAGAAGGATGAAGGGAATTCTCTTGCCGCCCAAATTGCTGCCGTCCACTGCCGTCCAGGTAAGGTAAAAGGTAAGTTACCTTTACCCCTAGTAAAATCAAATTTTTAACTTTTACTGATGGTAATTTCCAACATTCTCCCCCTTAAAGTTGAGAGGACTAACTATATAGTCTCTCAGCCTTTATAAATTGAGCTTTAGCCATGCCTTTGGTGAAGATGTCTCGCTAGATTATCCAAAGTGCTACAATATTGAAGCTCAACTGTCTACTGTTCCACCATATCTCTTATGAAGTGATACTTCATATCAAAATGTTTTGACCTTTTGTGGTGGATTGGATTATATGCCAACTGTATGGCACTTATATTATCACAATTCAGTTTGGTTGGACCAATTTGTTTTTCGCCAATCTCTTCAAGGATTTTCCTCAACCAGAGGATCTGAGTACTTGCATGAGTGATTGCTATGTACTCAGCTTCTGTAGATGATAATGCTACAAGAGATTGCTTTTTGGAACTCCAAGTTATTAGTCTTAAACCTAGACTAAAATAGTTCCCTGATGTAGATTTTCTGTCATCTATATTACTGCCCCAATCGCTGTCACTATAACCAAATAACTTCATAGAGTTAGACTTGTGGTAATGGATTCCAAAATCCAATGTACCTTTTACATATCGTAAAATTCGTTTGGTTGCTTGAAGATGCAGCTCGGATGGGCATGCCATAAATCATGATACAAGAGAAACAACATACTGTATATCTGGCCTAGTGTTGGTGAGAAACATTAAACTCCCAACCATGCTTCTGTAATTGGTCAAGTCAACATTTGGTGCTCCATCTTCTTTGCTTAGCTGGATTCCATGTCCAGTTGGTGTTTCAGCTGATTTGCACTGCTGCATAGCAAATTTCTTGATCATGTCATGAGCATATTTCTGTTGACATATGAAGATCCCATTCTTTGATTGATGTACTTCCATTCCTAGAAAGTATCTCATTAATCCGAGATCCTTCATCTCAAACTGATTCATCATGGAGTTTTTGAACTCCATATTCATTTTATCATTACTACCCATGAATATTAGATCATCCACATATAAACAAACTATGAGGATATCTACTCCATTTTTCAGGTAGTATAATGTTGGTTCACTCTTGCTTTTTGTGAAACCATATTTGCTGAAATAGCCGTCAATTCGTGAGTACCATGCTCTTGGTGCTTGCTTGAGGCCATATAGTGCTTTTTTCAATTTATAAACAAGGTTCTCTTTTCCTTGGTCTTGGAAACCTTGAGGTTGTTGAACATACACCTCTTCTCGTCGGTATCCATTTAAAAATGCACTTTTCACATCCATGTGTTGTATTTTCCATCCTTTATGGGCTGCCAAGGAAAGAACAGTTTCGATTGTTTCTTGTCGAGCAACTGGAGCAAAGGTTTCCTCATAATCTATTCCATATTTCTGAGTAAAACCTTTGGCTACTAATCTCGCCTTGTGCCTTTCAATGCTTCCATCAACATTGAATTTGGTCTTATAGACCCATTTACATCCAACACATTTTTTTCCCTTGGGAAGCTTCACAAGCTCCCAAGTATCATTCTTTTTAATTGAGGATATTTCCTCTTCCATGGCATCTTGCCATATATTTTCAGTGCATGCTTTTTCATAGCTAGATGGTTCTAGCTGTGCAGCAGCCAACAAAGCATAATTGACTACATCACCCCTTGGTTCATGAGACTCATCATCTCCTGACATTTGAAGATTTTCAAGTCTTGACAAAATGTCATCCATCTCACTAGCTTGACTCCTAGTGTATCTTTGTTGAAAATTCCTATCCAACATTTGAGAAGATGGATGACTCTGTAGTATGCGCTTTCCTCTATTTGTCTCTTTCCTTTGAGAAACTGAATCAATATCCATCGGACTTGGAGCGCTTACAGATCTTTGAAATCATTTTGGAGAATTTGGGGGTGCCAGCAAATTCCTTCTTGGACTTGGTGTACCACTTGATGTACTTGATGAAGTTTCCTGATGTGGAGTTTGTGGAGGAGGACTGCTTTTCTTGGGTTGTACCATTATGGGAGGTACTAGTGTGGTATTGTCCGAATTAGAGTCAAAATCAACAAATTTTTTATGACCCCATTCTCCCCCTTCATCAAAAATTACATCCCTGGAGATAATGATTTTATGTGTCATGGGATTGTACAATCTATATCCTTTGGTTGAATCACAATACCCTACAAAAACACATGCTTGGCTCTTTGGATCAAGCTTCTTTCGCTTCTCTTCAGGAATGTGTGCATAAGCTAAAGAACCAAATACTCGAAATTTTTTGACATTTGGTTTCTTACCGTACCATCCTTCATAAGGAGTGATACCATCTAAACTAGAAGTCGGACTTCTATTTAGAATATATGCACTTGTTCTCACTGCATCTGCCCAATAGCTGTTTGTGAGATGTTTTGCCTGAAGCATTGTTCGTGCCATTTCAACAAGGGTGCGGTTCTTTCTCTCAGCCACACCGTTCTGCTGTGGGGTGTAGGCAGTAGTGAATTGCCTCTTTATCCCATTTTGCTTACAATAATGAAGAAATTCATTTGAGGAGTACTCTCCTCCTTTATCAGTGCGAAGACATTTGACATAGTAGTCACTTTGCTTTTCTACATTATTTCTGAAGTCTATGAAGCAATCAAATGCTTCATCTTTGTGTTTCAGAAAATACAACCAACACATTCTAGAATAATCATCTATGAATGTTAGAAAATAAGAATTGTTTCCAAGGCTCTTTGTTTGCATTGGACCACAGATGTCCGAATGTACTAGCTGAAGAGGATAACTTGCTCTCCACGCTCGGCCTCTTGGAAACTTCTTTCTGGAGTGCTTTCCCAAAGCACATGCTTCGCATACCTTTTTATGTTCTGGAATTTTTGGTAGTCCTGGTCACCATAGCTTGTGATGTTAACATTTTCAAGCTAGCGGAATTGAGGTGACCATATCTCAAGTGCCACAATTCACTTGGATTTGAAATAGCAATGTTTGCAAGTTGAGCTCCCCCTGGCTCACCAAACTTTAGAGGGAACAACCTATTCTTTGTCATAGGTACTTCTGTGATGACCCGGTTACAATTGTTTTTATCAAAGATTGTACATTTTCTTTCATCAAAAACTAATTTGTAATGCTTCTCCATCATTTGGCCAACACTTAACAAATTGTGTTGTAGCTGTGGAGTATAGTATATGTCATTCACATTTTTAAGGCCTTCTTTTGTGGGAACTTCCATAGCTCCTATGCCTTCAACTTGCAAGGATTTATTATCCCCTAACTTAACTTGAGATTTGTAATTTGAATCTAATGTAGCAAAGAGATTTTCTTTGCCACTCATGTGGTTGGAGCAACCAGTATCCAAAATCCATGTATCATTTAGATTTTGATCTGGTTGTCCATAAGAGAGAAAAAGATTTGGTGGACCTTCTTCTTCTCCGTAGAATGAGCCATATTGACTACTTTGATCTTTTGAAGATTTTGACCAGCAGTCACGAGCGAAGTGGCCTTGTTTCCCACAATTGAAACAAGCTGTTTTGGTCTTATTACTTCCTCGTCCTTGATTTCCACGGCCTGCATTGCCGCTTTGGTTCTGATTGGCTCCTCTATTTTGATTTCCACCTCTATTTTGATTACCTCCTCTGTAGGAGTTGCTTTGTCTCTTGCCTCTTTGTTGTTGTCCTCTGCCTCTACCTCTTCCTTGTCCTCGTCTTACACTTTCATTCGAAGTGAAGGCTTTATCATCACCTCCATAGCTTGTTGAAGGTGCACCTTGAAGTCGCTCTTCATGTGATGTTAATGATCCAATCAAACTATCAAATGTAAGAGTAGAAAGATCTTTGGATTCTTCAATTATGATTGCAATGTGATTCCACTTAGGAAGAAGAGTTCGCAACACTTTCTTCACAATTGTTTCATTTTTTGTGTCTTCACCTAAAGTTTGCATCATATCAACTACTGCTTTAACACGAACACAATAGTCTCCAACTCTTTCATTGTCCTTCATTCTGAGATTTTCAAAATCTCTTTTCAAGGTCTGAAGCCTGACTTGCTTTACTTTATCACTTCCTTGGAATCCTTCTTTCAAGGCATTCCATGCATCTGTAGCAGTTAAATAAGATGCAATTCTTGGAAAGATACTAGGATCTAGTGCTGATTGAAGATGGTATAAGGCAAATGAATTATTTTTCTGTGCATCTTTGTAGATCTTCTTATCATTTGCACTTAAGGTAGTCCAATCTGTTGGAGCAATGTAACCGTCTTCAATAATATCCCATAGTCCTTTTTCGATGAGTAATGTCCTCATCTTGATGGACCAGTACTCATAATTATCCCCTCTGAATTCGGGAATAGGTAGATTATTATGTGAACCCATTTTTTAATCTACTAAAACAAGAAACCTCTCTTTTATAGTCTTATTGGAAAAAGACTTTACAAACTATCAAGCCCTGCTTGATTTACAATAAAAAACAACTCAAATTTGTTCAGAAATTACAAAATTGTCAACGACTTGTTCATCATCGTCACTGATCAATATTATTTCAGGAGAAGGAGGTTGTAGGATTTCAACCGAATTACTATAATGAGTATATTCGGATCCTTGTGCAGCAATTGCAACTGTGTCAGATTGTTCAAACTTGCTGCCGAAGGAGTTATCCTCTGAATCTGCGTCGTATCCTTGATCAGGATTTCTCTGGTGTGCAATAACCGCGTTTTGCAACTGTGAAAAAACTGTATTCAGACTTAGTGTTTTCACGTGCCTATCAAAGTCTTCAGGTGTTGTTCTCAGTAACACCTTGCAGAGAGCATGATAACAACCTTCCGATCTTATCATTTAAGAAAATTTCCCAAAAATTTTCTTTTACAAGAATTTCCTCTTAGGAAATAGTAAAAAAAAATTAAACTTTCTAAGTTAAAAAAAATTTAACTTTCTAAGTTTTTTTTTTAACTTTTACATATATTTCCTCTTAGGAAATTTCAAGCAATAAAAAGCTTTCACATATATTTCCTCTTAGGAAATTTCAAGCAATTAAATTTTTTTTTTATAAAAGCAAAGGAACAGTTAAAAAACTAAAAAATATATTTTTTTTTTAATTTTAAACTTATTCCTTTAGTTTTGCTTTTGATTAAAAAAATTTAATAAAAAAATTTGATTTTCTATCGACCCCGCCGAGAGTCGATCCTGCGACCTCGCGGGTCACAAGGCTGAGGGTAGCCGCTGTGCTACCCGGCTGATCCGGGAGTAGCTAGCGCTCCCTGCCCTATAGCCTTCACAAAATCACGCGAGGCTAAAAATTTGATCTCATCGAGGATCGAACATTCGACCTCGTGGGAGTCAAGGGTTAGGGTAGCCGCTATGCTACCGGGCTGATCCGGAAGCTAAGCTGGCGGCTCCCAGCCTTCTAGCTTGCGCGTCGAGCGCGAAGCTTTTAATTGGCTTCGCGCTTCGGTGTGAAGCTTATTTTATTTCTGGGACTTTAGTCCCACATCGCCTGTGAGGCGATGTTAAAGGTTCTTAAAAGAAGCAAAGCACGTATAGTGCTTTGATTGCCTGTGGGCAATCGCCAACTATGTAGATCCTTTTGCCTCGGTTTGCGACCGCAGGTTGCCACATCACTGCACCTCGGGCCATGTGCCAGTCACTCCACGTCACGCCATGTCATTCTGCCATGTCATGCCACAGATCGCCATGTCGCTACACCTCGGGCCGCATGCCAGTCACTCCACGTCACGCCACAAGTGCCTCGGGCCGCGTGCAGGTCGCCAGCCACATCAGCAGTGCTACCTCGGGAATCATGCCAATCTGTTGCTCCTATGGGCTGCCTCGTCCAGCTCCACCAGTGCCTCGAGAGTCGTGCCGATCTGCTCTTGCAGGCCACCTCGAGATCCATGCCACCTCGGACTGCGGGCCCCACCGCCTCGAGAATCACGCCGCTCTGATACCAAATGTGAATGGTGAGTGATTTAGTAAAATAGGAAATATTGCATTAACCTTCAAACTTAGGTTACATAGTTTAAATAGGCGGTAAATAACCTATTCGAGAAAGAAAGGGGGAAAGGAGAAATTGGGGGAAAAGAAGGATGAAGGGAATTCTCTTGCCGCCCAAATTGCTGCCGTCCACTGCCGTCCAGGTAAGGTAAAAGGTAAGTTACATTTACCCCTAGTAAAATCAAATTTTTAACTTTTACTGATGGTAATTTCCAACAATAATATGACATATAGTCTACACATTGCACCTTCTAAATCAAATAAATCATCCATCTCACCATACATCCACACACGTACAAAATCAAATCAAATCAAATTACAAAATATGCATACAGGGTAGACATCCATCATCATCTCATAAATCAAATTGCATACATTTGCATACATTTCATAAAATAATAAACACATGATGATAAACCACATAAAAAGCTCATATATATGTGTATATGTATGGGACAAAAATATACATCATGTTTCCCGTAGGCTACAATAAAAGGAGTCCTCAGACTTTACACTGCTAAAATATCCAAAAAACATAAAAAAATTCACGCGAGCCACTACCATGGTCACGTAGGATCGATACTACAACTCGCACTCCTACCTGTAGTTGGAGTCCTCTATGAACTCCCATACCTGCTACCACCTGCCTTGTCAGCTCTATGCCTAGACCCTGGCACCTTTGACCTAGAGGAGGACTGCCTAGTCCTGCTGTGGTGACTCTGGTATGATCCATCGATAGCTGCATCATCCCGTAGACACCCTCCAAGGCAAACCACCTCCGTCTCCAGCTCATCTACATAGGCCTACCCCCACCGACACCATGCCTGGTAAGTCTCCACTCTAGAATAGAGTCATGTCACCTCTACCTACAACCTAGTCATCTCCCCACTATTGGAATCCTCCCGTACAGGGCTCTGAGATCGTAATTATACCCGAAGAGATGCTATCTTGGCCTAAGCCACTTGTACCTCAACTCACTATGCTGCTAGCTCCCCCTATATATCATGCACCTGTGTCCATAGGAGATCTCTCTCTTGCCTAATACTGAGTAGCTCATCCCGTAGCTCTGCCTCTATCTCACCATGTGCCATCGATGGTGCCTACACCTCCTCATCCCCAATAATGTCATCCCTAGAGTCACCTCGATCTCCTAATTCTAGGATATCCGCATTCTCCCCAACCATGTATCCCTGCAAATCGCTTGCCTTGCCTTGGTCCTCATTAGAAACCTCATGATGTGCCTCCCTAGCTGCACTCCTTCCTATTGGCCTCTCTCCATGCCACTGACATATCACCCACAAAGAATCATACTCTATCGTAGTCTCGACATCGTCCACATCTGTAATGTATACTACAAGATCTGTATCCCATGCCACTGCCTCTACTATTGGCCATGCCAATGTCCTCTCATCGTCGTAATATCGATAAGACACTGACTCACTAGGTACCCCTTGGCATAGCCCAAATTGTCACATCACCCAAGCAAAAGGGAAGTACTCCTGCTCTGTGCCATGTCATCCAACAAGCCACCTACCTTGTTGCACCCTACAAAGCTATACCGTAGCATCTACCCACTTTGGGTAATCCTTGTATGATCTCCAAAACACCTGGCCTACCTCGAGTCATGAGAAAAAATATACATAGTGACCCACATTGCCTATGAATCATCGACTCTGTCCCCTCTCCTAAGCCCTCTGCCATAGGATGTCGTATCCTATTTCCCTGTCTGCCAACTGTGCCCGAGTCATCCATGGTAGCCCATGTGGTCACCCCACAACTATGTACTATCATCCCCAACATTGTAGCAAAAATCTACACCCCACACCCTTCCACCAATGATAGTGGATCTCGTACAGATCATCGTAGATTTGTGCCATTAGTGTAGTACCCCATGCCATCACCAGTGGCTCCGCCACAGTGCACCTCACTAGCGCAAACACTATCTCCACTAGGTTCCATGGGAACCTCACTCTAGAAAAGTTAGGTAATAGCATATTGGAGTTGAGCATCATGAGTAGTGTATGCCTCACCCCAAATACCTTCAATTCATGCTAGAATCCTAACAACATACCCCCCTTAAAGCAGTTCATATCTGCCGTCTCTAGATCATAATTGAAGTACCTCTCGAGCACTACACACCTCTGGTATCATGGCATAATATGAATCGACCACCCTTCTATCAGAATCCAAAGAATCCAATAAATATCCTCAAGCATTACCATCATCTCCCCCATGGGTAGGTGGAAGGCATTTGTGCACGGATCCCACAGATCAATCAAGGCTATCAAGTATGCACGGTCTCCTATCACAGCCTCTAACCGTGTCACCTGCTTGAGGTCGATGGCATCAAACCATTCCTAGTACTCTATGGTCAAGGCATCATGGACTCAAAGAGATTAGGTACTCGATACCGAATCCTCACCACCTGACAAGGATAAGCAACTCAATAATACAACTCCAAAAATGGCTTTAAATGGCCCTAAAAAGACTCAAAAGAAAAGACTCAAAATGGCCCCTATTTGAGGCTGGCTTGTGGCCATTCCTCCTAGGAACATACCCCAAAACTTTGGCCAGCCCATAAAGGGTTGGCCTATGATCAAACCACAATAGCCATCCCACCTAGGTATGACTCCAAAAAAATGAGCTCAAAAAGGCCTTTCAGGCCATCAAAAATAGCAAAAACAATGCAAAATTGGACCTATAAAATGCAATATAATTGCACAAAAACATGGATAAAACATAAAAATTGGTAAATATATCATAAATTAGGTATAATTACCTATAATATAGTGTTATATGCTTCCAAGCCAAAAACATGTCATAAAAGCTAAAAAATCAACTCCTAACACTAGGAAAATGCAATAAGAGAGACTTGGCATACCTGTCTCGCACTGGCTCCTCCACTGGCTGAGTCCACCCACTGAATCATGGTGACTATAGGATGAATTTGACAGTTCTCTACTACTCAGAATCACTCCCCTACTCCTCACCCCTCAAACTGCCAAAGAAAGAATGCATAAATGAGTCTAACCTTCATATTTTGGGTTTATATAGAGATACAGGGGTCACAACCATCCCAGGGTGGGATGAGCACACATTGGCCACTTTTCCCACCATAGGACGGTAGTAGAACATGCCCTCATCCCACCATGGGATGGTGGTAGCAAAAATAGGCCAAAACATCCCAAAATGACCCAAAACAGGTCCAAAACTGCACCAAAACAGCTCAAATTGGGTCTAAATTTTACATAGATCAAAATGCAACCCTAAGGATCCTAGGAGGGATGATAAATTTGTTCATTAATGCCCTAAGAAGGCCATTATAGCTAGAACATCCCTTGAGCATGCAATTTTTGGCTCCTTTCCTCCATGAAAACTCAAGAAAGTCACCAAAATCCTTTCCAAATTGCCCCATTTTTCAAGAGGCAAAACTGAAGGTAAGCATAACATAAGTCAATTGGGTCAAGAAACTCATTGCTTTTCCCACTGGTCATTCCCTCATTGACTCATTGCTTGAGGGGGTAGTCATAATCAGTACAAATCAGCAAGCACACACTCAATTATGCAAATAGCAATCGTTTAACAAATATTTGAGCAAGACAATCATGCCTCTGCTTGGGGCAGCAAACAAGCACACAATATCACATCATAAAACTTGATATTATTGGCATCATGAAGTCATGGGACCCGTCCCTTCATGATGGACAATTTTTAAGCCTAGGCACACTCATTTAGCGAGTCAGAAACAAAGACTCAAGAACACACACCCTTTTCATGATTGGGGCATCTAAAGTTGGTTGGGTTATCGAGTAACCTTAATCATTCAATATTTTAGTCATCTATTTTTGCTTAGGCTATGCTGCACATAATGCATCTAAAAAAGGGGCATATTTAGACACTAAAATATGGTAAAACCGATTAAGCATCCACAAAAAATGATCAAATTGACATCATATGGCCCCTTGGGCAGCCCTTAGAAGGCTCACAGTGGTTCTAGCCACTCTAGAAGAGGTTTTGGAGGATTTTGGCCTAAATTTTGGAGGTTTTGGCCCAAAATTCACCATCGTCCCACCCTAGGATAGTGGCAGATTCCCACCGTCCCACCCTGGGATGGTGGTGAGCCATCATCCCAGGGTGGGACAATGAGCAAGTTTGACCAAGAAAAAGCAAAAATTGGGACAAATGGCACCCAGAAACTGCCATTTACCTCAGAAAATGAAGCATGTAGATAAGAGGGCACTGCATCCTTATGACACATTTCTTAATGGAGGCCCAAATTAGAGATTCTCTTCCACATCCAGTGCATGCCTCCCGTTTGACAAGTGGCACCTCTTGCCATGCATGCCCTCACATGCCTTTTTGCACATGAGCCCATTTGGGCTATAAAATGGATTCAATATCCACATAAAAACATAGAGAGGAGTTCTAGGATATGCAATGGAGTGTTGCTGAGATTTCCCCTCACTTTATTGTGCCTTCTTGCCCTCAAAATCTCTCTTTTGCGAAGGAGGTTACCGGGTGACTTCAAGAGGGTCCTTTGAGCATAACGTTTCCATTTAGGTGAATTTATTCATCAAATTCGATGAAAAAACCCCATATAGTGTTTAGTATCATTTCCCAGTGATATTGGTAGCAAAATATGGGCAAAAATGGTGGGTATCCCCTCCCAGGGTGCCCCCCAATTAGTTGCAAACACCATCGCCCCCCGGGATGAGGAAAAATCCTTGCATAATTTTATTACTATTTTTTAATGATATTATTATAGACTATCATAATATGTTGTAGTTCAAATTTCCTGCAATTTGGAGTTAAATTGGCCGAGATATTGCATTTTTAAGGTTTTACAGGTTCGTAGGGCCCATTTGGGCACCCCAGTTGCATGCAGGTGGATATGCATCTCATTTTGGAAATATAATCATGTGGGTTGTCTTAAAATGTTTATTTATGAATTCTATCCAAATTTCATATATTTTTGACATGTATAGGTGTGGGATTTACTTGTCTTGGTCTTCACAGGTTGTAGGCGGGCGACGCAAAATCGAGGGGTTCACGGATGCAATTTTTGATCTGTTTTTGGTGATATACTCTCAAAACCTCTTATTTAATATCCCCATAAATTTTCAAGTTATTCTAAGTTGATTTGATGTATTTTTAATATATATGCCATTTTGTGCCTGTGGGGATTGCATGTTTCCCTCCACACACCCTTGCTATTTGACCCCTTTTGCTTCCTTGTGTGCAGGTTTAGGTTCTTGAGAGGCATTGGGAAGGAATATGATACATCAGATATTGAAGATACAAGCAGCGGTGGCATTGGTCCGCCCACCTCGATTATGGGTACGAGGAAAGGCATTAGATGTGCACCCAAATTTCTTGGAGGATTTAATCCTTGGGAACCCCAAAATTTATAAAAATTGTATCACCTTTGAGCCCTTAAGGGGAATTCTATGTAACCTTGGATCTGATCCACCAAATTAATAAATAAGAGAGTCGTTTCATTTCATTCCTTATTGTTTGGTTTTACTTCATTTTCATATGCATGCTTTCGTTTGATGCTCATAAGCGAGATAGGATAGATACATATATTGTTATTCATAATTAGGTGCACCAATTTTCCCTACTTTAGTTTTATGTGAAATAATGTTTATAGAGGTTATGCATTGCACACCAGCAAATGAAATTTGGGATAAGTTGAAAGGTATATATGAGGGAGACAAAAAGGTTAAAAGGGTAAAGATTCAAAATTACAAGAGAACATTTGAAGACCTAAAGATGAAGTATGAGAAAAACATTGTTGCATACCTACTTCTTATGGAAGAGGTTATTAACTCCATGCAATGAATTAGGATTAAATTTGAATAAATAGATGTTTGTGATAAGATTTTAAGGTCACTCCCAATAAGGTATAGTGAGAAGATTTCAGCTATAGAAGAGTCAAAAGATATTGAACTTTTGACAAGGGATGAATTACATGGAATTCTCACAGCTTTTGAGATGATAATAGAAGAGGAACCTATTTCCCAGAAAGAGGTAACCTTCAAAGTTACAAAGAAGATAAATGGTAAGAAGTCAAATTCAAGCAATGAGTTATCCAGTGATGAAGAAGCAAAGTATGGCAAAAGGAACAAGGACTCAAGAAAGTATAAAGGTATAAAACCAGTTAGATGTTTTAATTGTGGTGAATATGGTCACTATGCAACTGATTGTCCATAAGATAGAAATAGTAGTGAAGATGAGAAACAAGATCATAAGGACAGGGAAACAGGAAAAAATAGGTACAAAAAAAAAAGGAGGGATGGACAAGGCAAGAAAGGAAATAAGTTTTTCCAAAGGTATAAGAAGAGTTTTTATGTAGAAAAGGTAGGTAAAAGTTCTAGTGATAGTGATGGCAGATCATCAAATACTAAAAGAAGAAATTCTATTTTTGGCAAAAGAAAAAGAAGTGGTTAGAAAAAGGTCACCAATAATTCTCAAGTGTTTTAGGTGTGGTAAATTTGGTCATCTTGAAGATAGTTGTACAAGGAATGAATTCAATTTTAGTGAAGATGAATATGAAGATGCTAGTGAAGGTCCAGAAGAAGAAAGTCTTCTTATGGCAATAGAATAAGAAGGAAGTGCTTCTAGTGGAAACGAATCTAAAAATAATGAAGATTAATTTGAAAACAAAAGAATAGAGGAAGAATTAGAAAAATAAGAAGGAGAAGTTGATCTTGAGGGTGAGCTTATTTTTGCCCTTGATTAATTAAGGAAGGTAAGAAAGTAGAACTCAAAACTCAAGCTTCAATTTCAAGAATGTGATGAAGAGAAAGGAAAGCTTATAGAGGATCTAACCAACTCAATAGCTAAGACAAGGAGATTTAAAGAGAAGTTAGAAGCAAAGGTTTTAGAATGTGAAAGGTTAGAGCATGAAGTAGCTTCACTAAGGAAGGAAGTAAAAGAGTCTAAAGATAAGCTACACAAGTTTGGGAGAAGCTCAAAGAAATTGGAGAGGAGTCAATCTCAAGCTCCAAAGAAGAAGAAGCTTCAAAATAGGAGAGTGTAAGAGAAAGTGAGACTTATGAGGATGAGTTGGACAATAGAAAGTTCAATAAGAGAAGGAACAATGCACAAATGAGGAATAAATGGAACAAGAAACAACACAGGGTAGAAGAGGCTAAGATACCAATGGGGTCAAGGCAAGGTTTCTTCAATGGATGTTGCTTCTCATGTCACATGTTTGGGCACAAGGCTACATAGTGCAAGACACATGGAAGATAAGAATATGGAAACTTTAGAAATAGGCATCTCTTTCAAGGGTATTTCTACTCTTGTAATCAGTTTTGTCATAAGGTAGTTAATTGTAGGGTTCATGACAAGAATGGATATGGCTTCACCAGGAGAAAATTCAAAATATTTGCACCTTCAAGGAACCACAACATTAAGTGTTATAAGTGCAATAATGTTGGGCATATAACAAAGTGGTGTAGACTAGAAATTCCAGAAACAAGTAGGAACAAGAATATTCAGAGGAATCAAGAAGGATCAATTGAGAAAGAAGGTGGACAAAGGTAAAGAGTAGTGTATGCTGGGAGTAGAGATACTCCCACCCCAGAATTAACCCCCTCAAGAGAGGAGGCAGGGGAGGGGCTAAGCTAAGAGTCTCATTCTTAGCCCCAAGCCCCAAAGGTGGCTCTTTGCCATTGATTTCAAAGGGGAAGAGATTTGAGTTTTCAGTCAAGGGGAGCAGTATTAAAAATGGAAAATGAATGGTTTAAAAAAAAAGGGTTGCCATCAATGACAAAGGGGGAGATTTTTGGAAATTTTGAGTTAGTTGTGTTGTCATTGATGTCAAGAGTCAGTGTCAGGAATCAGTGTAGGACTTGGCAAAAGAAGGGTTAAAATATTTATATTTTAAGCCCAAGAGATTTGGTTTAAGAGCTTCACATGATTGGTCAAAAGGATGGTTAAATACCCTGAAGAAAAGGCCTAAAGGAAATAATATTATAATATTAAAGGCGGTCAAAAAAGGTCTAAGGGCGAAAGAGAAAAATACCTAGGCCCAATAGAAATAATATTATAATATTTTTATTATAATATTAAAGGTAGAATTAAAGCCTAAGGTAATTTATATATAATTTATAACCCAAAGTTGGGTTGGGCGCAAGTTTAATTTAAACTTTTATTCCCCCGTCGACGTTCGAAGGATAGAAGCATATGGTATAAATACCATAACATTTACCTCACAAAGGTAAGTCTCCGAATATTAATGCACATGCAAGAATTGTGAAGTGGAATGCGAAAAATTCATGAGCAAATAAATAAGAGGATTTTAATATTTTTTATTGCAGCCAAAATCATGGAGGACAAAGTGACCAAGGCATAAATCCTTAACACCAACCATTCGGTTGGGCTAGCGGCAAGTCCTTGGTCTGTAAGGCATTAGGAATGCAGAGGTGCTATGTTCAAGTCTCGATGACGATGAAGGGACAAAGCCTTTTTGGCTTTTGTGCTAGTGGAAGAGACAAAGCGCTCAAAGCGCTTTTGCCTCCCATGTGAGAGCCTAGCTCAAGTGACATCTTGGCCACAACCAGGGCACACATGATAGTTCGACTAGGGATCGAGTCCCACCAAGGAGCGCACAAGGTATTTAATTTTTGATTAAAGCGCATGGTCTATGGTTGCTTGGTGGCGCTAAGTAGAAGCACATGATTTAATTTTTTCTTGGTTAGCACTATTTGAAGAGCATTTTTTAATTTACATTGTGGGTGTGAGTTAAGAATGTGGTGTATTGTATTTAGTGAGTACCTAAGGAGTTAAAATGAGGGTAAGCTAAAATATTTTTTACCTTAGACAAAATGTGGTAAATAGTATTATTGAAGGTTAAAAGTAAATTGCATTATCTTTTATAAAGTTGATTATTTTGGAAATGCAATTTTTGAGTAGGGAGACATAAGTAGGATTTTGGATTATTTCATGCATTAAATTTCTGAAAGGGGTTATAGTGAAACTAAGTGATTGAAATATTTATTTGATAAGTTTGGAGATAATAAGGTGTATTTGAGTCTTGTTAATTTTTGTAATGGTGAATTAATATTGAGGGAAATATTTGAGTGAAGATTTTTGCTATCTAACCATTGAGATTGGCAAAGAGGTTGATTGTGATTGAGATAGGTTTTGAAGTCATATCTCCATCAAAACAAAAGGTATGGGCATATCTTCCTTGTGAGTGAAATATTGTTGGGTTGAATTTTGTGAAATGCTAAGTTGGAGTGAAAAGGTTTATTTGATAAGCATTGTTGAAATAGTTGAGTGAGCTTTCATGTGCATGATTGGTGAATGTTTGTGAGAACAATTGAAGGTGAAATTGAGAACTATATTGAACTAGGGTTTGTGAAAAGATCATGAGTATCATTGTTATGTGGAATTTGGAATCATCTTGAGTCAAGGGTTGAGTTCCATAGTGTGAGTTGTTGGAAGTATAGTGAAACACTTGTTTAGGGTTTGTAAGCAAGTTGTGTTTCATTGAGTGATTGGTTGAGTGAATTTGATTGAGCATAATTGATTGAAAGTGTTGGAGTGATAGTTCAATTTCTATGAAACAAATTGTTCTTTATTCTTAATTGATTTGAAAAGAGTTTGAAAGTGATTGAGTGTTTTGTGAGTGTGAAACATATTGAGTCTCTAACAATTCTCTATATGTTTCTATGGTTAAACAAGATTATGAGTGAAACTTGTTTGTGTGATTGAAGAGGTTTTCTAAAGAGATTGAGTTGAGTTTTTATATGCAAGTTTTGTAATTGATTTGAATAAGATTTTGTGAAATCTTGTGAGCATATTTGAGTAAGTCCTAGAGGGGACTTAAGGACAGAGTTGAGGAAGCTTTTGTGAAAGCTTAAGGATAGATTTGTGTGAGCTTTTGTGGAAGATTACAATTAGATTTGGACAAGTTCTAGAGAGGACTTGTTGAGTAGATTTGAGGTAAGTCTTAGTGAAGACTTGTTGAGAAGATTGGACAAGTTCTAGTGAGGACTTGTTGAGAAATTTGAGGTAAGTCTTGGTGAAGACTTGTTGAGTAGATTAGACAAGTTCTAGTGAGGACTTGTTGGAAATTTGAGGTAAGTCTTAGTGAAGACTTGAGAGAATTGACAAGTTCTTGAGAGGACTTTTGAATAGATTTGAGGTAAGTCTTTGAGAAGACTTGAGAGCAGAGTTGATTGATTGATTTGTTCAAACTTTGAGTTAAGGCTTGGGGTAGATCTAGTAGAGTTTATTTGTGATTAGATCAAGCTTTGTGTTAAGGATTGAGGACAGATTTAAGATAGATTTATAGTAGATTTACACAAGATAAATTGAGAATATTTATGCTAGATCAAAGGACTATGTTTAGTATAAATTTGAGATATATATTGAGCAGATTTGTGCTAGATCGAAGGACTATGTTTAGTGCAAATTTGAGATAGAGATTGAGTAGATTTGTGCTAGATCGAAGGATTATGTTTAGTGTAGATTTGAGATAGATATTGAAGATTTATGTAAAAGATTTTTAATTTGAGATGAGAGTAAGCTTTGGAGGTGATAGAGTAGAGGATAATAGTCTCTAGTGGATAGAGATCCATTAGCTAGGGTAGTGAGGACAGAGGTCTTTAGTGGAGAGAGATCCACAAGCTAGTGCAGTGGAGGTAGTAGTCTTCTAAGAGGATCACCAACCATAGCAGAGGAGAAGGAGTTCTCCTATGGATAGAGATCCATAAACCAATAGGGGATTGGTGTCTCCTATGGATAGGTATCCACAAAATTGATTAGGGGATTGGTGTCTCCTTTGGATAGAGGTCCATAAATATTGTAATAGGGAAGGATTCCCAAGAGATTTGTTGAGAAAATTTTAGTGAAATATTTTCTCCATGGAGTAGCCCACATTGGGTGAACCATGTTAAATTGGTGTCTCTATTGTGTGTGGTGATTTGTGCATTACTTTGATTACTACTATTGATATTTCCATTGATATATTGGATAATATTGTTTGAGGAAAGAAAAGTAAAAAGTGGTCTTATACTGTTCACCCCCTCTCAATATAAGCTTGTGTTCTTCAATTGGTATCAGAGCGGGTTCCTTCAGAAGAGTTTAACAACTTGAAGGAAAATATCACAAGAACACAGATGGATTCTTAGAATGGATCTTCAAGGAATTCGGTACCATTGTTCGATGGGAACAATTATGCACTTTGGAGTATGAGAATGAAGATTCACCTAATGGCACTTGGAAATGAAATATGGGAAGTAGTTGAGAATGGATACATACCACCAGCTACTCCACCTACAGATAAATATGGTAAGCTCCTACAACTGAATAATTCAAAGGCAATGAATGGAATTTTAAAGGGTTTGCGTGAAATAGAGTTTATAAAGGTTATGCATTGCACATCAACAAAGGAAATTTGGGATAAGTTGAAAGGTATATATGAGGGAGACAAAAAGGTCAAAAGGGTAAAGTTGTAAAATTACAAGAGAACATTTGAAGACCTAAAGATGAAGGATGAGGAAAACATTGTTGCATACCTACTTCATGTGGATGAGGTTGTTAACTCCATGCAAGGACTTGGGCTTAAAGTTGAAGAAATAGATGTTTGTGATAAGATTTTAAGGTCACTCCCAAAAAGGTATAGTGAAAATATTTTAGCTATAGAAGAGTCAAAAGATATTGAAATTTTGACAAGGGATGAATTACATGGAATTCTCATAACTTTTGAGATGAGAATAAAAGAGGAACCTATTCCCCAGAAAGAAGCAACCTTCAAAGTTACAAAGAAGACAAAGGGTAAGAAGTCAGATTCAAGTAATGAGTTATCGAGTGATGAAGAAGTAAATTATGGCAGAAGGAACAAGGACTCAAGAAAGTATAAAGGTACGAAATTAGTTAGATGTTTTAATTGTGGTAAATATGGTCACTATGCAACTGATTGTCCAGAAGCTAGAAATAGTAGTGAAGATGAGAAACAGGATCATAAGAACAAGGAAATAGGAAAACACAAGTACCAAAAGAAAAGTAGGGATGGACAAGGCAAGCAAGGAAAGAAGTTTTTCCAAAGGCATAAGAAGAGTTTTTATGCAGATAAGGCAAGTAAGAGTTCAAGTGATAGTGATGAAAGGTCCTCAAATAATGAAGAAGAAGAAATTCTATTTTTGGCAGAAGAAAAGATAAGTGGTTAGAAAAAGGGCA
Organism: Wollemia nobilis; assembly: GCA_028583015.1. Classification (NCBI taxonomy): domain Eukaryota; kingdom Viridiplantae; phylum Streptophyta; class Pinopsida; order Araucariales; family Araucariaceae; genus Wollemia; species Wollemia nobilis. Next base: position 34,578,067 of record JAQPPZ010015824.1, read on the forward strand.
CCAATAATTCTCAAGTGTTTTAGATGTGGTAACTTTGGTCATATTGAAGATAGTTGTACAAGGAATGGATTCAGTTTCAGTGAAGATGAATATGAAGATGCTCTTGAAGGTCCAGAAGAAGAAAGTCTTCTTATGGAAATAGAAGAAGAAGGAAGTGCTTCTAGTGGAAATGAATAAGAAAAGAATGAAGATGATTTTAAAGACAAAAGAGTAGAGGAAGAATCAGAAAAATAAGAGGAAGGAGAAGTTGATCTTGAGGGTGAGCTTATTTCTGCCCTTGATGCATTAAGGAAGGTAAGAAAGTAGAACTCAAAACTCAAGCTTCAATTTCAAGAATGTGATGAAGAGAAAGGAAAGCTTATAGAGGATCTAACCAACTCAATAGCTAAGACAAGGAGATTTAAAGAGAAGTTAGAAGCTAAGGTTTTAGAATGTGAAAAATTAGAGCATGAAGTAGCTTCATTAAGGAAGGAAGTAAAAGAGTCTAGAGATAAGCTACACAGGTTTGGGAGAAGCTCAAAGAAATTGGATAAGATTATCAAGGTACAAAGATCTTCATCAAACAAGACAGGACTTGGCTTTGAAGAAGAATATAGAGGACAAGGAGAGGAGTCAATCTCAAGCTCCAAAGAAGAAGAAGCTTCAGAAGAGGAGAGTGTAAGAGAAAGTGAGACTTCTGAGGATGAGTTGGACAATAGAAAGTTCAATAAGAGAAGGAACAATGCACAAATGAGGAACAGATGGAACAGGAAACAACATAGGGTAGAAGAGACTAAGAGACCAATGGGGTCAAGGCAAGGTTTCTTCAATGGATGTTGCTTCTCATATCATAGGTTTGGGCACAAGGCTACACAGTGCAGGACACATGGAAGACAGGAATATGGAAACTTTAGAAACATAGGCATCTCTTTCAAGGGTATTGCTACTCTTGTAATCAGTTTGGTCATAAGGCAGTTAATTGCAAGGTTCATGATAGGAATGGATATGGCTTCACCAGGAGAAACTTCAAAATATTTGCACCTTCAAGGAACCACAACATTAAGTGTTATAAGTGCAATAATGTTGGGCATACAACAAAGTGGTGTAGAGCAAAATTTCTAGAGACAAGCAAGAACAGGAATATTCAGAGGAATCAAAAGGATCAATTGAGAAAGAAGGTGGACAAAGGTAAAGAGCAGTGTATGCTGGGAGTAGAGATACTCCCACCCCAAAATTAACCACCTCAAGAGAGGAGGTGGGGGAGGGGCTAAGCTAAGAGTCTCATTCTTAGCCCCAAGCCCCAAAGGTGGCCCTTTGCCATTGATGTCAAAGGGGGAGAGATTTGAGTTAGGGGAGAGCATTCAATCAGGGGGAGCAGTTTCTCAGGGGAGCAATATTGAAAAAGGAAAAGGAATGGTTTTAAAAAAAGGGGTTGCCATCAATGACAAAGGGGGAGATTGTTGGAAATTTTGAGTTAGTTGTGTTGTCATTGATGTCAAGAGTCAGTGTCAGGAATCAATGCAGGACTTGGCAAAAGAAGGGTTAAAATATTTATATTTTAAGCCCAAGAGATTTGGTTTAAGAGCTTCACATGATTGGTCAAAAGGATGGTTAAATACCCTGAAGAAAAGGCCTAAAGGAAATAATATTATAATATTTATTATTATAATATTAAAGGGATAGAAAAGGTCTAAGGGTGAAAGAGAAAAATACCTAGGCCCAATGGAAATAATATTATAATATTTTTATTATAATATTAAAGGTTAAATTAAAGCCTAAGGTAATTTATAAATAATTTATAATATTTATATTATAAATTAATTTATAAAAATAATATTATTAAAACCCAAAGTTGGGTTGGGCGCAAATTTAATTTAAATTCTTATTCCTCCATCGACGTTCGAAGGATAGAAGCATATGGTATAAATACCATAACATTTACCTCACAAAGGTAAGTCTCTGAATATTAATGCACATGCGAGAATTGGAAGTGGAATGCAAAAAATTCATGAGCAAAGGACAAAGAGGATTTTAATTTTTTATTGCAGCCAAAATCATGAAGGACAAAGTGACCAAGGCATAAAGCCTTAACACCAACCAATCGGTTGGGCTAGTGGCAAGCTTTTGGTGTGTAAGGCATTGGGAACGTAGAGGTGCTACGTTCGAGTCTCGATGGTGAAGGGACAAAGCCTTTTTGGCTTTGGTGCTAGTGGAAGAGACAAAGCGCTCAAAGTGCTTTTGCCTCTCACGTGAGCGCCTAGCTCACACGATAGCTTGGCCATGGCTAAGGCGTAGGCGATGCTTCGACCAAGGATCGAGTCCCACCAAGGAGTGCACGAGGTATTTAATTTTTGATTAAAGTGCATGGTCTATGGTCTATGGTTTCTTGGTGGTGCTAAGTTGAAGCGCATGATTTAATTTTTGCTTGGTTAGCACTATTAACATAGTTTTAATTTCATTATGGGTATGAGTAAGCATGGTGTATTGGATTTAGTGATGTACCTAGGGAGTTAAAAGGAGGGTAAGGTAAATTATTTTTTACCTTAGACAAAAAGTGATAAATATTTTTATTTAAGGTTAAAAGTAAATTGTATTATTTTATAAATTCAATTATTTTGAAAATGCAATTTTGAGTAGGGAGACATAAGTAGGATTCTGGATTATTTCATGCATTAAATTTCTGAAAGGGATTATAGTGAAATTAAGTGATTGAAATATTTATTTGATAAGTTTGGAGATAATAAGGTGTATTTGAGTCTTGTTAATTTTGTAATGGTGAATTAATATTGAGGGAATATTTGAGTGAAGATTTTTGCTATCTAACCATTGAGATTGGCAAAGAGGTTGATTGTGATTGAGACAGGTTTTGAGGTCATATCTCCATCAAATAAAAGGTATGGGCATATCTTCCTTATGAGTGAAATATTGTTGGATTGAATGTTGTGAAATACAAAGTTGGAGTGAAAAGGTTTGTTTGATAAGCATTGTTGGAAATTTTGAGTGAGCTTTCATATGCATGATTGGTGAATGTTTGTGAGAACAATTGAGTGTGAAATTGAGAACTATCTTGAACTAGGGTTTGTGAAAGATCATGAGTATCATTGTTATGTGAATTTGGAATCATCTTGAGTCAAGGGTTGAGTTCCATAGTGTGAGTTGTTGAAAGCATTGTGAAACACTTGTTTAGGGTTTGTAAGCAAGTTGTGTTTCATTGAGTGATTGGTTGAGTGAAGTTGATTGAGCATTAGTTGATTGAAAGTATTGGAGTGATAGTTCAAGTTTTATGAAACAAATTGTTCTTTATTCTAAATTGATTTGAAAGAGAGTTTGAAAGTGATTGAGTGTTTGTGAGTGTGAAACATATTGAGTCTCTAACAATTCTCTATATGTTTCTATGGTTAAACAAGATTCTGAGTGAAACTTGTTTGTGTGATTGAAGAGGTTTTCTAAAAGATATTAAGTTGAGTTTTATATGCAAGTTTTGCAATTGATTTGAATAAGCTTTTGTGAAAGCTTATGAGAAGATTTGAGTAAGTCCTAGAGGGGACTTAAGGATAGAATTGAGTAAGCTTTTGTGAAAGCTTAAAGATTTGTGAGATTGTGAAACTTACAAATAGACTAAGTTCTAGAGATAAATTTGAGGTAAGTCTTGGTGAAGACTTGTTGAGAATATTAGACAAGTTCTTGAGAACTTGCTTGGAAAGATTTGAGGTAAGTCTTTGAGAAGACTTGAGAGCAGAGTTGATTGATTGATTTGTTCAAACCTTGAGTTAAGGCTTGGGGCAGATCTAGGCAGAGTTGATTTGTGATTAGAGTCAAGATTTGTGTTAAGGCTTGAGGAAATTGATTTGAGATAGAGATTGAAGATTTGTGCTAGCCACAAGGACTATGTTTAGTGCATATTTGAGAAAGTATTGAGCAGATTTGTGCTAGACTGAAGGACTATGTTTAGTGTAGATTTGAGATAGATATTGAGCAGATTTGTGCTAGATCGAAGGACTATGTTTAGTGTAGATTTGAGATAGATATTGAGCAGAGTTGAGAGTAATATTTGGAGGTGATAGAGTAGAGGATAATAGTCTCTAGTGGATAGAGATCCATTAGCTAGGGTAGTGAGGATAAAGGTCTTATATGGAGAGAGATCCACAAGCCAGAGTAGTGGAGGCAGTAGTCTTCTAAGAGGATCACCAACTAGAGCAGAGGAGGAGTTCTCCTATGGATAGAGATCCATAAACTAGCTAAGGGGATTGGTGTCTCCTATGGATAGGTATCCATAAACTTGATTAGGGGATTGGTGTCTCCTTTGGATAGAGGTCCATAAACATTGTAATAGGGAAGGATTCCCAAGAGATTTGTTGAGAAAATTTTAGTGAAATATTTTCTCCGTGGAGTAGCCCACATTGGGTGAACCATGTTAAATTGGTGTCTCTATTGTGTGTGGTGATTTGTGCATTGCTTTGATTACTATTATTGATATTTCCATTGATATATTGGATAATATTATTTGAGGAAAGAAAAGTAAAAAGTGGTCTTATACTGTTCACCCCCTCTCTCAGTATAAGCTTGTGTTCTTCAATTGGTATCAGAGTGGGTTCCTTCGAAAGAGTTTAATAACTTGAAGGAAAATCTCACAAGAACATAGATGGATTCTTAGAATGGATCTTCAAGGAATTCAACACCATTGTTCGATGGGAACAATTATGCACTTTGGAGTATGAGAATGAAGATTCACCTAATGGCACTTGGAAATGAAATATGGGAAGCAGTTGAGAATGGATACATACCACCAACTACTCCACCTATAGATAAATATGGTAAGCTCCTACAACTAAATAATTCAAAGGCAATGAATGGAATTTTAAAGGGTTTGCATGAAATAGAGTTTATAAAGGTTATGCATTGCACATCAACAAAGGAAATTTGGGATAAGTTGAAAGGTATATATGAGGGAGACAAAAAGGTCAAAAGGGTAAAGTTGCAAAATTACAAGAGAACATTTGAAGACCTAAAGATGAAGGATGAGGAAAACATTGCTGCATACCTACTTCATGTGGATGAGGTTGTTAACTCCATGCAAGGACTTGGGCTTAAAGTTGAAGAAATAGATGTTTGTGATAAGATTTTAAGGTCACTCCCAAAAAGGTATAGTGAAAATATTTCAGCTATAGAAGAGTCAAAAGATATTGAAATTTTGACAAGGGATGAATTACATGGAATTCTCATAGCTTTTGAGATGAGAATAAAAGAGGAACCTATTCCCCAGAAAGAAGCAACCTTCAAAGTTACAAAGAAGACAAAGGGTAAGAAGTCAGATTCAAGCAATGAGTTATCCAGTGATGAAGAAGCAAATTATGGCAGAAGGAACAAGGACTCAAGAAAGTATAAAGGTACAAAATCAGTTAGATGTTTTAATTATGGTAAATATGGTCACTATGCAATTGATTGTCCAGAAGCTAGAAATAGTAGTGAAGATGAGAAATAGGATCATAAGAATAGGGAAACAAGAAAACACAGGTACCAAAAGAAAAGTAGGGATGGACAAGGCAAGCAAGGAAAGAAGTTTTTCCAAAGGCATAAGAAGAGTTTTTATGTAGATAAGGTAAGTAAGAGTTCAAGTGATAGTGATGGAAGGTCCTCAGATAATGAAGAAGAAGAAATTCTATTTTTGGTAGAAGAAAAAGAAGTGGTTAGAAAAAGGGCACCAATAATTCTCAAGTGTTTTAGATGTGGTAACTTTGGTCATCTTGAAGATAGTTGTACAAGGAATGGATTCAGTTTCAGTGAAGATGAATATGAAGATGCTATTGAAGGTCTAGAAGAAGAAAGTCTTCTTATGGCAATAGAAGAAGAAGGAAGTGCTTCTAGTGGAAATGAATCAGAAAAGAATGAAGATGATTTTGAAGACAAAAGAGTAGAGGAAGAATCAAAAAATAAGAGGAAGGAGAAGTTGATCTTGAGGGTGAGCTTATTTCTGCCCTTGATGCATTAAGGAAGGTAAGAAAGCAGAACTCAAAACTCAAGCTTCAATTTCAAGAATGTGATGAAGAGAAAGGAAAGCTTATAGAAGATCTAACCAACTCAATAGCTAAGACAAGGAGATTTAAAGAGAAGTTAGAAGCAAAGGTTTTAGAATGTGAAAGATTAGAGCATGAAGTAGCTTCATTAAGGAAGGAAGTAAAAGAGTCTAGAGATAAGCTACACAGGTTTGGGAGAAGCTCAAAGAAATTGGATAAGATTATCAAGGTACAAAGATCTTCATCAAACAAGACAGGACTTGGTTTTGAAGAAGAATATAGAGGACAAGGAGAGGAGTCAATATCAAGCTCCAAAGAAGAAGAAGCTTCAGAAGAGGAGAGTGTAAGAGAAAGTGAGACTTCTGAGGATGAGTTGGAAAATAGAAAGTTCAATAAGAGAAGGAACAATGCACAAATGAGGAACAGATGGAACAGGAAACAACATAGGGTAGAAGAGACTAAGAGACCAATGGGGTCAAGGCAAGGTTTCTTCAATGGACGTTGCTTCTCATGTCATAGGTTTGGGCACAAGGCTACACAGTGCAGGACACATGGAAGACAGGAATATGGAAACTTCAGAAACAGGCATCTCTTTCAAGGGTATTGCTACTCTTGTAATCAGTTTGGTCATAAGGCAGTTAATTGTAGGGTTCATGATAGGAATGGATATGGCTTCACCAGGAGAAACTTCAAAATAGTTGCACCTTCAAGGAACCACAACATTAAGTGTTATAAGTGCAATAATGTTGGGCATACAACAAAGTGGTGTAGAGCAAAATTTCTAGAGACAAGCAGGAACAGGAATATTCAGAGGAATCAGAAGGATCAATTGAGAAAGAAGGTGGACAAAGGTAAAGAGAAGTGTATGTTGGGAGTAGAGATACTCCCACCCCAAAATTAACCACCTCAAGAGAGGAGGTGGGGGAGGGGCTAAGCTAAGAGTCTCATTCTTAGCCCCAAGCCCCAAAGGTGGCCCTTTGCCATTGATGTCAAAGGGGGAGAGATTTGAGTTAGGGGAGAGCATTCAATAGGGGGAGCAGTTTCTCAGGGGGAGCAGTATTGAAAAAGGAAAAGGAATGGTTTAAAAAAAAGGGTTGCCATCAATGACAAAGGGGGAGATTGTTGGAAATTTTGAGTTAGTTGTGTTGTCATTGATGTCAAGAGTCGATGTCAGGAATTAGTGTAGGACTTGGCAAAAGAAGGGTTAAAATATTTATATTTTAAGCCCAAGAGATTTGGTTTAAGAGCTTCACATGATTGGTCAAAAGGATGGTTAAATACCCTAAAGAAAAGGCCTAAAGGAAATAATATTATAATATTTATTATTATAATATTAAAGGCGATCAGAAAAGGTCTAAGGGCAAAAGAGAAAAATACCTAGGCCAAATGGAAATAATATTATAATATTTTTATTATAATATTAAAGGTTAAATTAAAGCCTAAGGTAATTTATAAATAATTTATAATATTTATATTATAAATTAATTTATAAAAATAATATTATTAAAACCCAAAGTTGGGTTGGGTGCAAATTTAATTTAAATTCATATTCCCCCACCGACATTCGAAGGATAGAAGCATATGGTATAAATACCATAACACTTACCTCACAAAGGTAAGTCTCTGAATATTAATGCACATGCGAGAATTGGAAGTGGAATGCGAAAAATTCATGAGCAAAGGACAAAGAGGATTTTAATTTTTTATTGGCAGCCAAAATAATGGAGGACAGAGTGACCAAGGCATAAAGCCTTATCACCAACCATTGGTTGGGCTAGTGGCAAGTTTTGGTGTGTAAGGCATTGGGAACGCAGAGGTGTTACATTCGAGTCTTGACGGTGATGAAGGGACAAAGCCTTTTTGGCTTTGGTGCTAGTGGAAGAGACAAAGTGCTCAAAGCACTTTTGCCTCTCACGTGAGCACCTAGCTCATGTGATACTTGGCCGTAGCTAGGGCGCAGGAGGTGCTTCGACTAGAGATCGAGTCCCACCAAGGAGCGCATGAGGTATTTAATTTTTTATTAAAGTGCATGGTCTATGGTCTATGGTCTATGGTTGCTTGGTGGTGCTAAGTTGAACATGATTTAATTTTTTTATTAATTATTTTAATTTGCATTATGGGTATGAGATAAGAACGTTGGTGTATTTGATTTAGTGAAGCACCTAGGGAGTTAAAAGGAGGGTAAGGTAAAATATTTTTTACCTTAGACAAAAGGTGGTAAATAGTATTATTGAAGGTTAAAAGTAAATTGCATTATCTTGTTTTATAAAGTCAATTATTTTGGAAATGCAATTTTTGAGTAGGGAGACATAAGTAGGATTTTGGATTATTTCATGCATTAAATTTTAAAAGGGGTTATAGTGAAACTAAGTGATTGAAATATTTATTTGATAAGTTTGGAGATAATAAGGTGTATTTGAGTCTTGTTAATTTTTGTAATGGTGAATTAATATTGAGGGAAATATTTGAGTGAATATTTTTGCTATCTAACCATTGAGATTGGCAAAGAGGTTGATTGTGATTGAGACAGGTTTTGAGGTCATTTCTCCATAAAATAAAAGGTATGGGCATATCTTCCTTATGAGTGAAATATTGTTGGGTTGAATGTTATGAAATACAAAGTTGGAGTGAAAAGGTTTGTTTGATAAGCATTGTTGAGTAAATTTTCACATACATGATTGGTGAATGATTGTGAGAACAATTGAGTGTGAGATTGAGAACTATCTTGAACTAGGGTTTGTGAAAGATCATGAGTATCATTGTTATGTAAATTTAGAATCATCTTGAGTCAAGGGTTGAGTTCCATAGTGTGAGTTGTTGAAAGTATTGTGAAACACTTGTTTAGGGTTTGTAAGCAAGTTGTGTTTCATTGAGTGAATGGTTGAGTGAAGTTGATTGAGAATAATTGATTGAAAGTATTGGAGTGATAGTTCAAGATTTATGAAACAAATTATTCTTTATTTCTAAATTGATTTGAAAGTGAGTTTGAAAGTGATTGAGTGTTTTGTGAGTGTGAAACATATTGAGTCTCTAACAATTCTCTATATGTTTCTATGGTTAAACAAGATTATGAGTGAAACTTGTTTGTGTGATTGAAGAGGTTTTCTGAAAGAGATTGAGTTGAGTTTTTATATGCAAGTTTTGCAATTGATTTGAATAAGCTTTTGTGGAAGCTTATGAGTAGATTTGAGTAAGTCCTAGAGGGGACTTAAGGATAGAGTTGAGTAAGATTTTGTGAAAGCTTAAAGACAGATTTGTGTGAGATTTTATGGAAGCTTACATATATTTGGACAAGTTCTAGAGAGGACTTGTTGAGAAGATTTGAGGTAAGTCTTAGTGAAGACTTGTTGAGCATATTGGACAAGTTCTAGTGAGGACTTGTTGAGCATATTTGAGGTAAGTCTTGGTGAAGACTTGTTGAGCAGATTGGACAAGTTCTAGTGAGGACTTGTTGAGCTGGTGGACAAGTTTGAGAGGACTTGTGGATAGATTTGAGGTAAGTCTTTGAGAAGACTTGAAGAAAGAGTTGATTGATTGATTTGTTCAAACTTTGAGTTAAGGTTTGGGGTAGATCTAGCAGAGTTGATTTGTGATTGAGTCAAGCTTTGTGTTAAGGCTTGAGGATAGATTTGAGGATAGATTTTGGTGTAGATTTGAGGATAGATTTGTGCCAAATAGAGATAGAGATTGAGCAGATTTGTGCTAGATCGAAGGACTATGTTTAGTGCAGATTTGAGATAGAGATTGAGTAGATTTGTGCTAGATCGAAGGACTATGTTTAGTGCATATTTGAGATAGATATTGAGCAGATTTGTGCTAGATCGAAGGACTATGTTTAGTGCAGATTTGAGACAGATATTGAGCAGATTTGTGCTAGACCGAAGGACTATGTTTAGTGCAGATTTGAGATAGAGATTGAGAGAGTTGAGAGTAAGCTTTGGAGGTGATAGAGTAGAGGATAGTAGTCTCTAGTGGATAGAGATCCATTAGCCAGGTAAGTGAGGATAGAGGTCTTCTATGGAGAGAGATCCACAAGCCAGTGTAGTGGAGGTAGTAGTCTTCTAAGAGGATCACCAGCTATAGTAGAGGAGAAGGAGTTCTCCTATGGATAGAGATCCACGAACCAGCTGAGGGGATTGGTGTCTCCTGTGGATAGGTATCCATAAACTTGATTAGGGGATTGGTGTCTCCTTTGGATAGAGGTCCATAAATATTGTAATAGGGAAGGATTCCCAAGAGATTTGTTGAGAAAATTTTAGTGAAATATTTTCTCCGTGGAGTAGCCCACATTGGGTGAACCATGTTAAATTGGTGTCTCTATTGTGTGTGGTGATTTGTGCATTGCTTTGATTATTCCTATTGATATTGCCATTGATATATTGGATAATATTGTTTGAGAAAAGAAAAGTAAAAAGTGGTCTTATACTGTTCACCCCCCTCTCAGTATAAGCTTGTGTTCTTCAAGTTTTAGGTTCCACCACGTTGTCTTAAGGTATGTGCTCAACATAATCTAGAAATATATTCATGCTCTAGCTCATGTGCCTATAACTCTTCTGATTGGCCCTTGTTTGAGTCACTGGATTTATTATTAAAGCATGTGCTATCATTTCACTTCATGATTTCTTAGGTATGGGTCCCACTAAACCTTATCATTAAATGTGAGTCAATGAGAGGTGATAGTTTATGCATGATATGTTTTTTTTTGGTTTAAATATCCCAGGTTATCGATTTATTTTTAGTTGAATTATCCCGAGTCGTTCATCTCTAATCGATCGAATGTTGAGTCCAATAGGGTTTGATCATTGAGCTATGTATGAGTAAATTTGGGCCTTGTATTATTCTTTGATCAAATTAGTCTTAGCCATCAATCTATTTTTAGACTCACTTTTCCAGTCCATTGATTTGATTTCAGCCATTTCATCACGGGCCATTGATATGCTTTCAGCTAAAACATTCAGCCTACACATGTGAATTCAACTGAATAATCTTAGCCACCAATTTTTACTCGGTTGATCTATTTCATGTCATTTATCTTTCACTGGCTGATTTTTTTTGTTGTAGATCTTCAACCAGTCAAATGTCACACCCATTTTTCCCTTTTTCCACCAAAAAATCTGAGTCGTTGATTTGGTTTCGACCAATCGATTCTTGACTGTATATCTCCCTTTGACTAACCATCCTCATCCCCTTATCTTCAATCAGTAAGATCATTTTCAACCATTCATTCTTGTTTGGTTAAATGAACCTCAACCACACATCCTTGTTCGATCGATTCATCCTGGCCACACATATTTTTTTGATCAAAAGATCTTAGTCACACATATTTGTTTGGCCAAAATAATCTTAGCCACACATCTCATTTCCATTGAAAAGGAGGTAGGTGAGAATATACAAAATTTGGGATTAGTTATTTGATTTATCATATTTTTATTTTAAGAAAAAATCAAGTGACCTGATGACGTAAAAAATAGGAAGGTGGAGAACGTGGCCAAACCCTCATAAAGTCCTTTTGATTGAAGGAATTTTACTCAAGCCTATAGGTTTTAGTCATGAACATTTGAAATAGGATGAAAATGGGTTAGGTTTCTGCCTAATAAGCTCAGACCTTAGGAAATCGAATGACTCCAATATAACAAGGGGTAGGACATAGAGGAACCTTCATAAAATTCTTTGACTTGACTTTATTGCAAGGGGGAACAAGGCTAGGATTATGATGACCATTGCACATAGGAAGGAAACCTTAGGACATTAATATGATAATTTTAATCTCGGACCTAGGTGAAGGATAACTTTGAACATACCAAGGTGTTAGTGAAAAATTAAACGAAGGGGGAAATAAAATTTTGCATAAATGAAACCCTTAAGACTTACGAAAATATTATGTACCTTGGAGAACTTCTCCTTTTACTAGTATTTGACTCTATTTTGATGAAATAATTTCTAGCCATCCATCATTATTCAGACGAATCACCTCGCAAGGTTCGATCGATTCATCCTGGGTTACATATAACTTTTCAATCAAATTATTCTTAGCCATTCCATCTCCTATCGATTGAACTTCTTAGGTCATCTATCTTATTTAAGTCAAAATATTCTGAGTTTTCCATTTAATTAGGTCAAATTCTTCTAATCCATCCATATTTTATTGACCAAAGGTTTCTAACCATCCATATTGGCTGAGGGAAAACCTATGGTGGCAAAAATAACTTTGTTCATGAGATTGCACTTAGGTATTTTAGAAACAAAATAAAATGGGGGAAGGGGGACATGGGCTTAGGAAAAATTAATTCAGACAAGACATAATTTTTCAAATAAAATGTAACTTGGGATATAACCTTAGAAATAATTTTGGATCTGTGAGTGATTAAATTGGAGACTTAGGGATATGGGCTCATACCTTAAAATTATGAAATATTTGAATGGGAAAGATGATGAATGACCATCCCATGACTTTAGGAATATTTATGCAAAGATTTAGACTTAGGCATTGAACAAGATTTTTGTGGAACTTTAGAAATGAGGGAGGGCCTTAGACCTAGGGAATAAAAAGTGATGGTTTAGAGAAAACTTTGGGACTATGGAAAAAAATAGAGGGACAATGATATTTTGGAGATCTTTGGCAATGACCTTAGTGACTAAAAATTTATCATTTGGAGGACCAAGGCTTATGAATTTTGCAAAAGAGTATAACTTTGAGGACCCTTTTAGAGGAAAAACATGCTTGGATTATGACAAAACTTCAAAGGTCTATCTCACACCACATTTTGAATTATGCCACTTTTCTTGACTCAAGAATTTTAAAAAATATTTTCTTTGATTTTTGACACAAAACATCTAAACCTAGGACATTTACAAGACCCTTCAAAATTGAAATTCAGGGTACTTTTCAAGTTAGATTTTGAGGATCCAACATGACCTTTCCTAACCATTGGGTTTGATTATTTAGAGACATACATATTGCTTCATGATTCAATTATCTTCTCTTGAAATTAGAGGACAAATTGTTGTCACCATAGTGCATGTTGAAGGTCTTCTCATGGGAAGTTCAACATCTTAATCTAAGAGGTGGAGTTACAACTTCATGTTCAAGAGAGGTTGATTAATTTCATGTACCTTTGGCAAAGAGAAGATAATAGGATCTAATGGCCCGTATAAGGATTCATTATAGGGGGAGATATATCATATATAATGTTATCTCTCCTTGGCCCCTCAATTTGAATTATGGGAGGTGTTGAAATATTTGTAATTTGACTTTATTAGGCCAAGGCCAATAGTGATGAAGTACCAATGGGTGCTCTTGATGTAATACTAAGGGCATATATGTGTAAGACTATACATCTTCATGTAAGCCTAAGGATATCTATGTGTAAGCCTACATGGATCTTCACATAAGCCTAAGGGAAATCTAATGTATTCACCCTTATTAGTGTTGGTTAATATAAATTTATAGGTAACATTGCTTAAAAGGGTAATTTATTATTATTTTATTATAAGGTTAACCTCAAGGTTAAGTTAATGTCGACCTAGGGTTAACCTATCATTTGAGTTTTGGTATCTCTATAAATACCATTTAATGAGCAATTATTTGTATCATAAGTGTGAATAAAATATGATATCGTGGTCACCCATCTTATAGTTCTTGTCATCTCCCTTCCTTTTTTTACGTCATTTATTATTGCTATCTTTTAATCATATTTTATTCTTTTTAACATACAATTGTGGTGAATGCATATTTTGGAAGGTTTCTAGAAATATTGTAAATTATAACATATTCTACTACATTTTGTAGGTACTAATAACTACTTTTAATCCACACAACCAACCTTTTAAAATAAAGAACATAGTGCATAGTATCAACCACAAAGTTATAAATTTAATATTGTAACTTTGAGTGTAACTTGTTTAATTGTTAACGTAAGAGCCAATCATCAGTTAAAATCTATAAATTTGATAGTATAATGTAGAGCATAATTTATTTAATTGATTATATGAGATTTAAATAGGCCTCACTTGGCTAAATTGTAAAGATATTTAAAAAAACCAAATAGTGGTGCTTTGTACTTATGCATATATCTTGTAAGATTTGAACCTTTGTTTCTACCTTGGAAGTTGATATTTTTAACCGCTTGATTTCATCACATTTGATAAAATGTTAAGGTTCATGAAATTGTAATGATGGTTTACACAGTTCATCGTATATTACTTTACATAGTGTAGCGGTTTTTATATTGTCATCATGCCATAGGTTTTAAATTAGTTGCACAAGGGAAGTGAAGCATGAATTGGTGAAATAGGACTACACTAGTTAGATAAATAGAATAATATAATATAACATAAGGTAAAAAGGTAAAATTTTAAAAAGGAAGGAATATGAAGAAATCACAAAATTTTCCTAAGTCATGGTGTTGAGGAATATTAAATTATTTAGTACATGCTAATGTACCCCTATGGTACCTCCATGGTATATTTTTTTAGTACGTAATAGATTAGGATTGAGCCTAGAGTTTAGAGTGGGATTTTTATTTCTCCTTTTATGTAAGTGTCAATGTGCAAGAAATATGTGTCATGTAAGTTAGAGTGCAAGTGTAGATTGAGAGAATGTGCACAAGTTTCTTGCATGTAAGAGTGCAAATATGTAATGTGAGGATATGGAAAAGTGTCCTACATTATGAGTGCATGTAGAAGTGTAAGAGTTATGTGTGCAAGTATCTTAGAGTCAAGTGTCCATTTGGTATCCAAGTGGTAAGATAATAAGCTAAGAGTCATGGTACTTGTCACATGGAGATCAATAGTCAAGTACTTGAAGAGTCACATTACTATGGCTATATTATGGAGGTAATACTCCATGAGAAATAAATCCAAGAAGAAGAATTCTATTATCTGGTTGTAAGAGAAAGAGAAAGGAATAAAGCTTGTACACAGATTTTTGAGCAATTAATATTGTAAGTTTTCTTCATGCATAATTCATGAATGACATAGGCTATTTACATTCATATTTGATTATATAAGTGAATGTTTATTTAAGTATTATATAGGCCTTGATATACATATTAATTTGCTCATATATTATTCTACTCTTCATTATTGATATTTTGACCTTTAATATTGTGGTTATTTTATATTGGGACCTATGATATTTTATGGTAGTAAGGCTTAAAAAACCAACACGTGGTTGGGTTGATCTGCTTGATCTTGTTTTATCAAAATGATCAATTCATTGCATAAAATACAATTCGCTAACAAAAGAATGAAAGGCTTAGAATTGGCTATCAAAATAACATGATTCCCTTGACCCAATATTTCATGATCAATTCAAGTAACAAGTGGCATGCATCATATTGAGGTTAGTTGACCAATAGGAGTTGATCAACATGTAAAGAAGAAAGGTATAGGAAAAATAAATTAGTATGTCGATTAATCTTATGGATGATGTAATGATTATGCTATAAAGGACATTGATTGGATTGAAAGGGGAAATAAACATAAGGATTGATGTAATTCCCCTACTTGGAGAATTGAATGTTAAAAAATTTCCCTGCTTAGAGAACAACTCAACAACTTTCTCTAACTTCACTTTTTTTCTATTAAAAAAGGAAAAGAAAATGTCTAGCAAAGTGAAACTACAAAAGTCCAAAGCTAGTAGAAAAAGACCCTGATTTTGATCTAGCACCACCTTCTATCAAAGTCTCATATGGACCTTAGAGATGCTATAAATGCCTCAAGAAAAGGTCAGTTAAAGAGATTGATATTCCACCCATTACTATTTAAAATCAAGAAATCTCTAGGGAAGCCTCTCCATCCATTTCCAAGCGCAATGATCTTCCCCATAAATGAATAAAATAGAATTCCTTGATTCCTCATAGCATAATTCCTCCTACAAAGAATATTGCAACTACGAGGTCATAAAAAATTCTCCGTTTCTTCTAAATTCGCTCCATGATCTGAATGACCTCTCCTCCTCCATAAAAAGAGTGGCTAAAATGCTTGTCTGCTATATAATGAAGTTAGCCTACTTAGTGGAAATCTTGAAAAAGAGGTTCAGTCTCTAGTGCTTCCAATGATGACCTAAATTAGAACATCCTCGCTCCTTTGGTTGGTCTCGACCATCCCTAGTTGGGGGGCTTGTATTTTTTGTTTTAAAATTTCTATCTTCTAGACTATGCACATTCTTTATCAGGATCCCATTTGTTTTGGATCCTTGTTGTTACTCTCTATATTATCAATTTTTTTCTTCCTTTTTGTTTATCCTTTGATAATTTGATGTAAAAGGTTCAAGGACCATTTCAAAATCCATTCTTCCACCCAAAAAGAAAAGAAAATATGTAGGGTCTTCTAAGGATAAAATGGTTATGGGCAAAGTAGTGTCCATACATTTTAACTATCAGTAGTTTGTATAAAAAGAACCTTTTTTGGAAAGGTGAAAGGGGAGAGGAAGAGAAATTGGAAGGAGGTCAAAGGAGAGAAATCAATAGGAAGAATAAGAGAGGATAATATGTGCGTAGACATAAAATAGAAGAGAAAGAGAGAACACCATGTAGAGTGAGATACAAAGAGGAGAGAAGAAGGAAGATGGATGAGAGAGACAAGGGTAAGGGTTTAGGACAAATATAAAATATTGTATGTAAAAAATTGTTTGACATATTGACAATACCATTACTATTCACTTTTTGTATATGCATATGAATGATAAAGGAAGTGTCATATTGGAAGTGTTATCGTGGCTAGTGCTATTATGTATTGTGTGCCATCTTGTAAGTGTTAATATGGTAAGTGTTGTTTGAGTAAGAGGATGTGGTCATGGAAGGTGCAACCATATATGGAGCCTTTTGGAGGAATTCATTAGAGTAAGGGGTTATCTTGAGAATGCCATTGTATCGTCTGAAGGTAAAGTATCATTCAGAGACTATTATTATCTATATAATACCATCGTACCATCAAGAATACTTACTATTAAATTAATGTTTATTGAAGGCCAAAAGTCTTGAGTACTTCCATTTGAAGTAATGCCATCTAGAACTTTATCATCATAGATATATGATCATAGTACTATAGTATCATTCGTAAGAATACTAAGTGTTGTAAAGCTAAAATTTTTCTTACATCCAAGGGAGACTGTTGTTTTGTTGACCCCCTCTACCTAGACTACATTGTTTGGTATCAAAGTAGGTTAATTTTTTTTAGATAAATGACACAATGAAGAAGAGGAAGACCATATTTTTTAGGACTTTGAGCAGCAGACATAGCTAAAATGTTGAGAGGAATCACTACTAGATTAGATACGACTGAAACTATCCAAAGGAGAGGCACTCGTCTTGAGGAGGTTACTAATAGTGAAAAGGAGAAAATTGATCATATATAAGCTCGAGATGAAGAGCATGGAAAATAACTAGAGAAATAGTTAATTTAGGTGATCTCAATAATAGGAATAAAATCAAATATGGATACTTCCAGTTATAATGGAAGTTGAAACCTATAAGAGTTAACGAACTAGATAACATACATTACGAGATTATTTGATTTTGAATCTATGCATGATCATAAATGGGTCAAATTTACATGTATGAGATTGAAGGGACATGCTTCGATTTGGTGGGATCATATCAAAACCAAGAGACAACAAAAAGATAATGATATAATCTAAACATGGGACAAGTTTATAACCAAATTGAAGTCTAAGTTTTTACCTACTGATTACCAGATTGGATTATTTAGGAGACTTAAAAACATCAAGCAAAAAGAGTTAGGAGTAAAAGAGTATACATAAGAGTTTTATAATTGACCATAAGAGTAGGTCATATTGAAGATTATGAGGAGAAGGTGGCAAGAGAACTCAGCTTATCCATACAAGACAAAATAAATATGGTTCAAATGAAAACAATTGAATAGACATATCAATATGCACTCAATGTGAAATAAAAGTTGACCTATAAGCAAAAAAAAAATTCTAGAGAAAGAGGACAATTATCAAGAGGAAGAGAGAAATAAAATAGTGGTAGAGGATAATATATGCAAAAAGGAGAAGCCAGTACTTCTCAAGGTAATTTAAACTAGAGCACTAGAGAAGGCAAATATTTCTTGAGAGGAAGAGGAGATTATATTAGAGGAAGGGATAGAGGATTTCCTAAAAAATATTATATATGTGGAGAAGCTAGTCATAAAAAAATTGAATTTCTAATAGTACAATAGAATAGCAGTTAAGAAAAGGAAGCTAAAACCATATAATACAATCATATGAAGAAAGTATTGTTTTACCAAAGCATATAGAGGAACCAGAACATGAAGAATCACTTATGATGAAAAGGGTATTGTAAAAACTAGCTAAAGAGGTGTATGAACCAATGCAAATAAGTACTTTTAGAACCATATGCAAATAAGAAGGCAAATGTTAGAAAAGCTTGGGTTGAAGAGGATTGAACACCCAAATCCATACAAACTCTTGTGGTTGCAAAAGGGACATTAAATTTTGGTGAATGAATAATGTATGATAAACTTTAAAATTGGATCTTATAAGGATGAGATACTACGTGATGTTATGCCTATGGTGTTTGTCATATCTTGTTCGAAATACCATGGAATTTTTATATAAAGGTACTACATTATGATAGGGTGAAAACCTACACTATTGAGAAATATGGTGAGTGGTACACATTAAATCCATTAAAGGACAAAGGAGAAAAAGTAGATAATAGTCCTACAATATGACAAAATATAGATAAACAATTCTTTAAGGGAAGGGATAGCAGACATGATGGATGAAATCACACATGAATTAAAGAATTTTTGGAAGAAAATGTAGAGTTTATTTTAAAATATGGGTTTACACCCATGAGGAGCATTGGTCATCACATAGTTTTTAGTCTTAGATCAAGCTTACTTAATAAGCCGACTTATAGGATGACACCAATGGAGAATGATAAGGAAAAGAGGTTTAAATATGAAGTATGATTCAAATAATAATAGGAATACAAAATAAATAATAAATATATAGAAGAGGAAGATGAACCTCATTAGGTCATTAATGGCTATGATGAAGGCCAAATTGTTGAAGAACATAGTGGTGATGAAGACATTAGGTGCTTTGAAAGGCATACCTAAGGTATTGGTTCCAAGTTAATGAGAAGAATAGGATATACTGGTAAAGGATTGGGAATATATGGGAAGGGTATGAAAATACCCATAGTGCCAAAAATAAGGCCAAGGAATGAAGGCCTTGGATATACAGGTCAATCGAGAAGCAAAGAAACTATGTTTGTGAGAAGAGAGATTAGTATAAGGGATGAAGATTCTAAGGTGGGTTGTTGTAGTCAGTGTGGAATATTTGGACATGTAGTAACTAGGTGTTGGAACTAACATCCTTGTGATATTTTTGGAGGATATAATCACTCCAACAGAAGGTGTTGGCACCAAGATAAAGTAGTCAATAAAATACATTTTAATTGTGGTTGGATGGATGTGATGGAATGGGACATAGTGAAATGAATGTTGAGTGGATTCTACTAGAGGAGGTTTTGTTCTCAAAATAAAATAAACACAAGATATAAAAGGCAACCTTGTGAAGAAATCCAAGTTAAAATACCAATAACTTGGAAGAACAATTCATGTTCATGAGACGAAGATCATAAATCATTTCTCTTACCAAAAAAGTATGATGCAAGGGTATTTGAGAATAAAATGGTTGTGGACAAAGGAATAACCACCCATTTGTAACTTTCATTAGTTTATATAAAAAAACCCTTTCTTGCAAGGCAAAAGGGGAGAGGAAGAGAAAAAGAGAAAGAGAAATTGATAGAAGGCTGAAGGAGAGGAATTGACAAGAAGAAGAAGAGAGGATTATGTGTGCATAGACAAATAAGAGAAGAGGAAGAGGGAGTGACATGTAGAGTGAGATAAAAAGAGGAAAGAAGAAGGAAGAGGGTTAGGAGAGATGTCCATAATAGTATAGGATATATGTAAAATATCAGATGTATAAACATTTGGTATATAAGCAATACCATTACTACTCACTTTAAATTTCTTTTGCATATGCCTTTGAATGATAAATGCTTTGTGCTATTTAAATTGTATGTCATAAATTGCTTAGCATATTGTGTGTAGGATTGTATGTGAGAACAAGGTATTACAACATCCAAGTGTAGATCCCATTTGAGAAGAAGCATGATTTAGATAAGAGTGTGCTAATATCCTGCTATCTTGGCAAGTGTTATAGCCTGAGAAAAGCTATTTTTATTTAATATTCATAGTCACTTGACTCAATAGGTGTTGAAAAATCAAGTCATGATTGTCGACATGTAATGTGTGCCATCTTGGAAGTGTAACGTGGAAAGTGCCATCTAAGTAAGAGGACACAATCATGGAAGGTGTAGTCATAAAGAGATCCCTTATGGGGGAATCTATTAGAGTGAGGGGTTAGCTTAAGAATACCATCATGTAGTCTAAATGCAGAGTGCAACATGGAGGCTACCATTGTGTTGTTTGGAGAATACCATCATACTATCAAGAATCCATGCCATAAGACTAATATTGATTGAAGATGAAAGGTCTTGAGCACTGCCATCTAATGCAAGGTTGTCTAGAATTTTATTGTCAAATGTATATGATTGAAGTACTCTAGTGTCATTCCTAAGAAGACTAAGTGTTGTGAATCCAAAATCATTCTTGTTGCTAGGGAAGGTTGTTGCTCAGTTGATCCCCTCCACCTAGACTACATCAAGGACCTAATTTGTTGAATTAAGGTATATAGACAAAACAATAAAAGGTTACCATGTTTCTAGGATAGTGTTAGTCGAGAGGGAGCCAAAGGTGTAGAACTTTATCAAGTTTGGAGTGATCCAATTTATTATGCATTAATTCATATAAAAGGGCATTGATTCATCTAGAAAGGGCCCAGTTCACTAGTAAAAAAGTGACTTTTTTGTAATGAATTGATTTAGACAATGCAATTGATACACTTTCTAAGCACTAATTCACTCAGTTGAACATAGAAAAATAAAAAAATGAGTCAAAATGTTTGGTTTCCTCTATTGAGGTATGTTTTTAGCATGGAGCACAACGTGGGTTACATGAGACCCATTGTAATGACCCAGTAAAAGATAACTTTTGCCAAATGGAAATAGTAGAAGAAAATGATCACCAATGTGCAACAAGAAACGTTTAGCACCAAATTAGGTTGGAGAGGCAACCATTTGCCACCAAATGATATATTTTTCTATTTTATACTAAATTTAGAAGATAGAGTTTATTTTAGTACAATTAAGATGTAAGTTAAAATGTTTTTACTATAAATATAAGTTGAAGAACATTTGTAAAGAAACCTTTTGGTTATTTTGAAATCTACTACTCTTGATCAAATAAAATCTAGATAAATATTTTCAATGGATGGATTGTGCATGGTCACTTGTTTATTAAACTATATGTATTTCTTCCTCACCTCTTTGATTGTGAGTAAAATAATATTTGTAGTTTTTCGTTCTCATTCCTCTTAGTCCTTTCCATGAATGTTGTTATAGATTTATTTAGCTTCACGATGGATTGCAGTTATTTAGTTTTTGTTAAACACCAATTTGATCATATTTTCCATGCTATAACTTGACAATTGTATTTAATTTCTACATTTTTATTTTGTTAATTCTAGCCCTTTTCCTAAAATATTTAGAGACAATTAATCATACTACAAAGGATTCAACACTCTCTAGAGGTTTAATGGGTTAAAAACCTCTTATCCAATCTTGTTGTGGTGTGAAGATGCATATAACTATCAATTGCATAAAAAATAAGAGATTCATGGTAAATAGGATGGGACCAACTACATTTTTCTAGTGAAACTATTTATTTGAACCTACAAAATAAATTTCAAATCTAGAGAGATTTTTGTATCAAAACAAGAAATAACTTATAGATTTGACTGAGTTTGCCATTATGCAATGATATTTTAGGGATTTTAGTGAATGAGATTTTTCATCTATTAATACCCACCAAATACTATAACATGTAAGCTCCATTATTGAATAATGCTACCAGTTATGCTTAGATATTGAATTTTAGAGATAATTTGGAAAAGTATTCATTTATTTAAAAAAGTTTCATAGAATTTAACAAGGGTTTTAGCTAAAATTTATAGACTAGAAAATTTATATACATATCTGAGAGTCATTTTAATAAATTGACCATCTACCCACTACATCTACAAATCTATGCTTGGATTTTTATGAAATTTGAGATACCAAAATAGTTCTTCTTTAAACCTATTATATGTCAACAACAATACTAATTATCTAGTTAATTATTATTTTTGAATAAATATCAAGGTGTGAATGAGGAGTAGATGCAAGTAAGGAGAAAATATTGGTAAAAAGTAAGCATAAAAGTTCAAATAGGGAGGTTTCCTCACATCACTTATGGTATTTGGACTTTATATCTTGAAATAAATTTAAATAATAGGAAACTCTCATGAGGATAACTTAGGAAAAATCTTTAAGAAATCCCTAGGTTAAGTAAGGACATCTTATTTGGGAGAGATTTTTTTGTCAATCAAGGATAAAATGAAGAATAAATTTGTGGAAACCCCTATTAAGGCAATGATGACTAACTCAAAGTGATTATCAAGAATGAGATGATTGAGCATGATATAACGATTCTTAAAAGCAGAGGGTTCCTAAATAAAATCAATGGAAACTAGTCATGCTCTTTAAATATTTTAAAGTAGATTAAAAGCAAGCAAAGTAAAAACTCACATTATCCAATGAATTTTTTTTCATATTATTATTAATTTTACAAATAATAAACAAAGTAATGATCAATGACCCACTGCTTATGGGAGGTTTATATTGTACTCAAAATTATAGAGTAAAAATTACTTATAAAGATGAAAACTATTAAAAAGGTTATCATGTGGGTCAAGATTTTTAAAATTTTGTATTTTATAATTAATGAGACCTTAAAAACCATGATTAATACCCCATGTGAGTTCATATAGGTGGCATTAACTTGTATGGAACAAAATCTGCATGGATATGTAATTCCATGGATATTTAAAACTTTCTCCAAAATAGATTGTGATTAAATATGAATCAAGAGAATGGGTTAATAAGTGGACTATGAAAATATTATATTTTGGTGCCATATATGCCATGTGTAGCAACAAAAAAATGGTGCACCTCAATCAAAGCAACAAAATATAAATGTGTTATAAGTCCTACGAAAGCATGAATCAAAGCATGCAAGCAAGAGGTAATGTATAACAAGTAATAAAGCAAATGGGGCATTCTCCTCATTAGATAACTTTAAACTGAATTACAATGCCTCAATTTGAGGACTTGAATCAACTTGATACAATATGTTACAATAAAGGGGTGCCAAGATATATCAATCTCTCAAATAACGTGGTGCACATCAACTGTTCTCCCGCATGCCCACACTCAAGGTGGGCGGGCTCAATGTCATCGCCGCTTACGTCAATATTATACTTCTAATCCAATATTTTCTATCATATTTTGGCACTTGAATATGCACATAGGAAAGCAAAAGAGAATCAAAAGCATAGGTGTATGATATTAAAGCATGTAATCCCCACAACCTGATAAGGCGCATGTGAGGTATAGATATCAAATGAATCCCAAATAGATCAAAACTCAAGAGTGATGTAAAAGAGATGATTTTTGGATGTCACCTAGTTTTGTGAAATATTGGTGCCCAATCACTGCGTTTGGTCCCACCACCCGTGGTGAACTTGCAAAAGGCAAACGAGCGATTCTCCTACCAAAATATGTTAGAAACCTACAAATTTTGTAATTAAGCATAAAATGACATTTTGAGAGAACCCATGTGATAATATTCTAGAGATCCTACCCAAATTCTCCTGCATGCAAAAGTAGGACCCGCATACATGCAAATCGTAAAATGGCAATATCTCAGTCAATATGCATCAGAAAGTAGTAAAATTTGAAAAAAAGCATATGATAGACATATTAAAAATGATAAATTAAAAATAGTCCTAAAATTGTGCATTAATTTCTATTCATCCGGGGGTGGGACGAATTCGACTGTCAAAAATTGGGGGGTGCCTGGGGGTGGGACGCCCGCAAAAATCTCCTAAATTTTCACACAAATCCAATGAATACTGATGCAAAAATATAGGGGAAGTGTTTTAGGAAAATTTGGTTTGGGTAATCAAACAATGAATTCGGTTTTGGAGCCAAATTGCACCTTCTTGTACCACCCGATAACCTCTCTCGCAGAGGAGAAATTATGGATGAAAAAGGAGTAATAGGGGTGAGGTGATAACTTGGTAGCACTTCGTCGCGAATCCTAGAAATAAACTTATGCCCTTTGGATGAGAATGTCATCCATTTTATAGACCTAGGAGGTCAAATGTGCAAAGGGCATGTAAGGCCCAAGGGGCCACTTGTCCATCAGGGCGACATGCATAGGAGGGGGAAGAGAATCTCCCCAAAATGGCCTCATTGATGAGGGTTGTCATAGGCAGGCCCTGGGTTATGAAATGCATGCTTTGAAGAACAGGGCAAGTGGAATTTTATGGTGACCACTTGTCTAGATTTGATTTTTTGCCAGTCAAACCTTCTATTCGCTCCATCCTGGGATGAATGCTACTATTCGCTCTAGGGTGGGACGAATAGAAACTACTATTCATCCCAAGGTGGGACAAATAGGAACTAGGCCTCAAAAAGTCCCCAATTGATTTGGGAACCTTCCAAAACTACTTTGGGAGTGGTTAGAACCACTAATTGACCTCTGAGGGTTGCCCTAAGGGCTTTGTGCATCAACTTTGTCAATGCCTTGGTAGCGTAATTGGATTGGCACTGTTTTGGTGTCTACATATACCCCTTTTTGAAAAGCACTATGTGTAGCATAGTGTTGAGCAAAAATAGATGACCAAAGCACTCAATGATTAAGGTTACTCAATACCCTAACAAACTTTGGATGCCCCAATCATGGAAAGAGCATGTGTTCTTGAATCCTTACTTTTGACGAGCTAAGGATTGTGCTTTATCTTGGATGTCATTCAGTCATGAAACAGGTGTTACCAAATTTTACACATGCTTACTAGATACCAAACATTTTAATTTAATACTTTTGTGCTTGTTTCCTACCCCAAGTAGGAGTGTGATTGTCTTTGTCAAAGATTCATTGGACAAATGCAATTTGCATGATTGAGTGTTTAATTGTTGATTATGATTATGAGTATGACTACCCCCTCAAGTGATGAGTCGATGATGAAATGACCTAGTGAGAAAAGCAACAAGTCACTTGATGTAGATGACTTTTTTTGGGCTGCCTTGAGGTGTACTCATGAAGATTATGGTAATTTTGGGAGGATATTGCCGATCCGATAGATGTTGCCTAGAAGAGAGAGTCAAAAAATTTGTTCTCATGGAGCCGCCCAACCATTAAGGCTTTATTAGGGACTAAAGGAGTAACTATCAGACCTCTATGGTGATTTTGAATTCTATCTTGAGTTTGAATGGATTCCATCAAATTTGACTTGTTTTTGGTGGGTTTTAAACCATTTTTGGTGCCTTTTCGGAGTAAGAGAAAGAGAAAAACCTTGTTCCTATGGAGTGGTCCATATATATTAGCCTTCTTAGGGGATAAGATATAATATATTGATGATGGTGTTGGTGGTTTATTGTGCCATTATGCTGGGGTGTGAAATAGACCAAGTTTAGGCAGTTTTTATGTTGTTTTTGGAGCCCGTTTGGAGCTATTTTGGTTTATTTTGGAAATTCTGAGCTGTATTCATCCTGGGGTGGGGAGAATGCAATTTTTGTATTCATACTAGGGTGGGATGATCACAAAATAATGCGCTTGTCCCACCTTGGTATGAGTACAGCCCATAAGAGCCTATAAAGCCCCTAAAATTGCGGTGTGGGGCCATTATTGCAAGTTTTCTTTAGCAATTCGAGTGGTGGTGAGGAGGAGAGCGATTGTGTGTAGTGAAGCGCTATTGAACTCGATCCAAGAAACCATGATTTAGTAAACTAGAGCATCCAAAAGAGGACATGGTGCCACATGGGTACGTATTGACTCATCGATCGTACTTGGTGCTATTTTTGAATTTTGCTATTTTATTTTGTTATTTTGTTATTATATTTGAGGCCTCTGAAAAGGTCAATTTGTGAATCATAGGAATGCTTACTAACATTGTTTGGTGTTGCTTATTAGGTGGTTATGGGTCGGTATCGTAAGTTGAATATTTTTGAGACCGCCCAGAATACCTTGAGCAAGGCGGATTGGGAGTGGCTAGATGCCTTGGGCCTTAAGCAAGTGACATGATTGGATCCTGTGATAGGTGATCGTGCCTACTTGATTGCCTTGATCAGTTTGTGGGACCCTCATACTAATACCTTTCACCTCTCGATAGGGGATATGACGATGAATTTAGACGATGTTTATCAAATTTTTGAGGATTTCGATAGAGGGGCGACCCATCAAGACTACACACTGCGACCTGAGGGGTGCAGTGTTGACTCGATACTTTGGTGGTCAGGTGGAGGATGACTACTTGAAGGGAGGGATACTAGTTGGGTATTGGTGTGGGGAGAAGGTATTGAAGGTGAGGCATGCATTACTTATGACCCTCATCTCCAACATGCTTCTACCTGACTTCTCAGGATTGAGGTTCCCATGGAACCTACTGGAGCTAGTGTTTGCCTTGGTAGTAAGCACTAAGGAGGACCCATTGGTTATGGCATGGGGGATGAAATTACTGGCACAACTCTACGATGAGTTGTACAAGATCCACTATCAGAGGTGAAAGGGGATAGGATGCAACTATCTACTACAGTACTAGGCATGGGATCACATAGCTGTGGTGCGGCCATAGGGACTACTATGGATGACCCGGGGTGAGCTGGTAGATCGAGAGATCAGGTATGCCATCCTATGGTAGAGGACATAGGAGGTTGGGTAGAGTAGGCATTGGGCGGGTGACATAGGTCACTATGCTAAGGCTTTTGCTAGGTTGGTAGTGGGTGATGTGAGGTGGCAACCTTAAAGAGACTGCTCGACGTGGCCTAAGGCTGGGGAGTGGCTATAGAGGAGCAGGTGAGGTAGGTGGTTAATAGGGTGGCATGGTATAGAGAAGGATTTCTTTCCCTATGAGCGGGTGACACAGTAGTTTGGGGTACGCCAGGGACTACCTAGGGTACCTATGATCTATAGGCATCATGGGGATGAGAGGATCCTAACTTGGACCATAGTGGTGGATATGGATGAGGCATCAGACCCAGTTATAGTGATCCCTGACATGGATGAAATCGGGATGATAGCTGAGTATGATACATGATGGGTGATGCGACGATGGCGGGGTGAGGAGACCCTTGGGGGTGATGCAATGGTGTCAGCTAAGGATATGCCTCAGGATGTACCTGATGAGGATTAGGCAGAGGCTCCATACCAGATAAAGGAGCAAGTGGACCTCCCGATCATGGATGATCAAGGTGATGATGGAGATGAGGATGTGGGTGATTAGGGGTTGCCTAAGTAGCAAGATGTGTCAGTGAATCGGTATGTCACACTAGATAGATCTAGCCATGGTTAGGCAGGAGAGGGATCTCCTGTGAGCACATGTGTA
Organism: Wollemia nobilis; assembly: GCA_028583015.1. Taxonomy (NCBI): domain Eukaryota; kingdom Viridiplantae; phylum Streptophyta; class Pinopsida; order Araucariales; family Araucariaceae; genus Wollemia; species Wollemia nobilis. The sequence continues at coordinate 34,605,649 of JAQPPZ010015824.1, forward strand.
GAGTCAGGGTGACCCAGTAGAGGTTAGGACTCTGTGGGTATGGGTGTAGGAGTTGGAGGCTAAGGTGGGGTCACTGTAGGCCTAGGTACTATGAGTGGCAGATACATACTAGGCTTAGGAGGCTTAGGGTCAGCACTATAGGAGTGAGCTAGAGCGAGAGGTGATCCAGCTCGAGGGATAGCTACCAGAGTTGGATGGGGGTAGTACCTCACACCGAACCCGATAGAGCGAGATGGAGTAGTCCACTTTGTCCAGGTAGAGGATTGATGTGGATAGGGGGATTCGACAGGAGGCCAAAGTGGGTAGCAGCCGACCAAAGAGGTCTCAATGGTCACACACCACAGGTGGGATGACTATTCGTAGCATCGATCCTACATGATCAAGGTGGCCGACATGGATAGGGTTTCCTTTTTGGTATTGGTGAGGTTTGAGGACCCACTTTATTGTAGCCTACGAGCATTTTAAAAACTATGATGTACTATTTTTTCCCCATATATATATGATATTTTGTTATGATCATCAAGTGTTTCATTTATTATTTTATTTGTATGAATGCAATGTGTGTATGGATTTATTGATGATGTGTTAGATTCTTGTCATGCATGCATATGGATGCAATGAGATGGTGATGGATAGGTGTCATGTATGCATGTGTATTTGCTATGATATGATGTGCTTTGAAGCTATTTATATGCATGGATACATAGTGAGATGAACTATTGGGATGGTTGGTAAAAATGAGTGTGGTTAATGATTTGATCTACCATGTTTTAGCATTATGGACTGTAAAACACATGAACACTCTTTGTTTGTTTCTCTTTTCCTTTTTATTTTTGTAATGGGAATGTGAGACCATTATTACGATGTGGTGAAATGGAGTGAATGAAATGACATGTGTAAATAATGTAGGTGAGGTTTTTATGAGACTCAAACACTCTAGCTAATTTGATCAAAGGTTGTATACTGACTATGCAAGATTTTTTGACAAGGTATGAATCTACTAGGACGACCAAGGTACTTCATATCCTTGTGTGTGCAAGTGAGTTCATTCTTGTGAGATGCATAAGGATACTACCAGTGCCAAGCAGGTTCTCAACCAAACCTGTACTGAGGATCACCCAATGAATGCCACCATCCTAGGTTTTGTACTAAGCATAACTAGACCACTAGGCAATCTAGGCTACCAAAGCTAGCTCATCCACATGCAAACATTGGTCTACACACACACACTCAAAAGCTAATGTGGTAGATATATCATCATGTGGGAGGCTACCACCATTGACGGATAGGCTATCCACAAAACCCATAATGAGGATCACCTTATGGTTTTCTAAATGCTAAGAGTTCCAGGGATTCAAGTTTGACTCCCTACTTTCTTCAATTTTATTGGGATACTTGCTCTCATATAGAGTGATAAGAATCACTGTTTATTTTGAGTTTTTTATTTTTCTCTTGAGCAAGGGATTTGAATTTTGAGTGATGGGGATCATCATTTCTTGTGCTTTTTGATGTGTGCACTTTTTGATTTTTGTATTTTTGTACTTTGAATTTTTGCTTTGTGGGGGTTTGCAAATTTAGACTGTTGCAAACATGTGACAATGTGGGATTTTGACGACAAAAAAGGGGGGAAAACCACTTATTGTTGTGGGGGAGGGGAATTGGGTAGGGGAGAACTTGTTCTTTTGCCAACTCTCAATATTATTGAACCATTCGCATATGGGGATGAGCAGGATGACCTTTTCGTGTAAGGTAACCTAGAACACTTCATGAATTTCATCTGTATTTGTGCAAAACTTGGATTGTTAATGAATAATTATGTTTAGAATATGATGTACACAAGGCATAATCTAAGCAAGATTCTACCTCCTAAAAATCAAGCTAGATTTCTACCAAACCCGAAGAGAATATAGAAATGGTTGAGTGACCAAAACCTCTAATGACATTCTAAAACAAATGATTAGGTGAAGGAGTGGACACAAATATAGAATGTGAGAATGTGGGTAAAAATGATAAGTGGAACATTGAACTATGATTACTTTCACAACATTGATTTTGAGCGATAAGTAATGTACCATCATGGTGCTAGACATGCATGAGCAACTCTAAAATGTAAAGTACAAATGATGAGTATGTCTAAATGCAAGCAATGATAGAATGCAATGGGATGCAATGTGATGAAATGCAATATTTTTGTATTTTTTATATTTTGATGATGTTTTTTTTAAATGCAATGCAATGCAATGTTTTTGAATTTTTTTGATATTTTGATGATGGTTTTTTTGAAATGCAATGCGATGCAATATTTTTGGAATTTTTTGATATTTTGATGATGTTTTTTTTGTATTTTTTATTGATATATATGTATGTGCATGTGACCAATAGGCTTATTGGGGGCCATTGGGGCATTTGGGTGACCAAAGGGCTTATGGATGCCTTTGGGGCTTTTTGGGTGACCTAGATGGTCATAGGCCACCTAGGAGCATTTTAGGTTGACCAAGCGAGATATAGGCACCCTTGGAGCATTTGGGGTGACCTAGACGATTCTAGACCATCTAGGAGCATTTTGAGGTTGACCAAGCGGGTTAAGGCACCCTTGGAGTATTTTGGGATGACCTAGATGATTCTAGACCATCCAGGAGCATTTTTAGGTTGACCAAGCGGGTTAAGGCATCCTTGGAACATTTTGGGACACTATGGTGCTCTAAGCATGAAAAACCTCAAATGTATGATGTTCAAGGGCTCAGGATCTTCGACTCATTCGAGAGAGGCAAGTTGATATGTTCTAGGTCCTATCTGACTAGTGATGATAAAAGGACCTAACCAGTTTGTCGCAAACTTATCCCTTAGATGGGATGGAAAATTAAAATTTTGCTAGTTCTCTTTCAGGATGAGGTCACCAACCTAAATGTCCCTGAGGTGGACTTTCATATTGTAGGCTCTCATTAGTCACTCCTAATAAACGCGTAGATGCTCCAGGGCATGAACGCATCGCTCATCCAACAACGTAAGCTGATCTAGGTGAGCTTGTCACATAATATCATCATCGATAAACTCCTGCATGGATATGCATAGCAATGGGATTTCCATCTCTAGAGGCATGACTACCTCAGCACCATACACTAGTGAAAATGGGGTTGCCCCAGTGGGTGTCCGAATGCTAGTGCGGTAAGCCCATAGGGAAAGCGGCATTTGTGTGTGCCAATCAATATGATTCTATTTGATTGTTTTATTCAATATGGAAATTAAGGTCTTGTTTGATGCTTCTGCTTGCCCATTTGCTTGTGGATAATAGGGTGTTGAAAAACTATGTTGGATATTATATTTTGCTATCAAAGCACACATATATTTATTCTTGAATTATGTCCCATTATCTAAAATGATCTTGGATGGAATACCAAAATGACAAATGATATTATGCAATATGAACTCTGCTATGCGGGGTCCTATCGTAGTGGTAAGGGGGATTGCTTCCACCCACTTTGTGAAATACTCAATAGCCATAATGATAAACGTGTGATAGCCTATTGGAGCCAAATTTGACTCAACTTTGAAACCCCCAAATTTAAATTTTTTGGTTTCAATCAAAGTATCCTTAATGTTGGTCACTGCTTGAGTTGTTGTGAGTTTCTTAAAAGAAAATTCCATTGGTTGGTTTGATAAAGTCTAAACCTTAGCTTTTAATAATGTGTGCCTCATTCTATTAATCAAAGTACCTCAAAGTGGATAGGGCAGAAAATTTCAAATTAAATCCCTAAGCCAAAGTCCGACCTTCATAAAATTTCCTTGGGTCTAAACCGACAATTAAAATCTTTTAAACCTAAAGTCGGTTAAATATTCGCCTTGGTCCACAAATCCAAAAAACTTAGGTCCAAAGCAAATATTAATTAAAACCTAAGGGTATGCGCCCCACTAAGCTAACAAGCAAGCACCTCAGATTTAATCCAAGGGCCGCGCTCGATCCAGAAGAAATCGGACGACAGCGCATTAATAAAATCGACCAAGAGATAAACCAAACAAGTCAAAGCCATCGTCAAAAGTAAAAAGATCTACATCTTAATCTTAATCAGATGGTAGTGCATCATCTAAAAAATCTGATGGATGCGCTCTCATGAATAAATCTGAAAGATAAGTCAAAGGGTCAATAAGGTTTAACCTAAGGTTTAAAAATTGAGCATCTCCGATTGATCTAATAGATGCGCTTGATCCAAAATAGATCCAATAACTGCATAATTTCCAAAAATTCAAAGGTTTAAATAAAGTCATCATAGGTCAAGCTATCAGTTAAACAATGAGCAAGTCCGACAGATCGGATGATCACGCCCATGCGATGTCTAGATCAACGGTTGCATGTGTTCCAATTAAATTACACTTTAAAATCAATATTAAAATACATGCCCCCTTTGGATTAATCATCAGGCTGGTTACCAAGATCAAATAGCTACGCTCAATCAATAATCGATCTAACGATAGCACGCTCACTGAAGTTGCATTAAAGTGTTTTAAGATTTCAAAAAATTAATTAAAAGTTAATTACATCATTAGCGAGGGTCTAACACATTGGATAATCATTCCCCTTTAGGCTTAATCAGGATTAATATTATGCACCCTTGGGTAAACTAACTCGCAGGTTGACTAAATCTGACGGCGATGCTTATCTCCACTCAGATCCGACGACCGCACCAAAACCATGAACGATAAGAGAAAGGCAAAGGTAAAGATAAAATTAATTATGCTTTAGCAAGGGTTTAATACATTGGTTGATTTCCCCCTTTTAGGCTTAATCATGATTAATATAAAATCAAAAGTTTTAACATTGACTATATAGTGTGCATCTTATGAACAATCTAATGGCAGTGCTCAAACTAATCTGAGAATCAATGGATGCGAAGGCCTATGGTGGTGGTAAAATATCCAAAGCTAAATGAAGATGTCTAAATCGGACGACGATGCTCATTTCTCCTCAGATCCAATGATGCACATACTGAAAAACAATCGAAGGTTAGCCTAAGCATTATATTACAAATGATTGATAAAATTAGTCCAAGGTACGCATGGTTTTTCCCATTTGTTAAGAACTACGTGCATATGTATGATCCAACGGTCGCGTCCCACCATAGTAAGATCTAACGATGATCGCAAAAGGAAAGTAAACATATTATATGTTACCATCGCTCAATACAAATTTATTAAGGTTTAAAAATATGAGGATTAACATTAGATAATCATGATTAAACAAGGACCAATAAACCACATTGTTTCAAGTGTTTATATGTAGCCAGGTACATTAACTATCGTGTAGGTCTTGAGATATCAATGGTCACGCTAAAAACCTTATCAATATCGGATGACAATGCATCAATCGACGTTTAAGAGCAAAACCAATCACTTAGATCCAACGGTTGCGATTAATCATGATTGACTTAGGGAAAAAGGGAGACCTTCAAGGTAATAAAAGTTGTCACTCACACCAAGGACTAGATCTTGTGAAAATCTCAAGGGAAATCACTGCCTAAATGAAATATAATCCATCCCAAGGATTTAGTTACCATTCGAACCTGAGGTGGCATGAGATTTAAAAAATAAAGTCATCCCAGTGGCACATATCAAGTTCCACGTCTGATAAAAAGGTTCCGATGACCAATAGCAGAAGTTTATAAATTATTACAGGCACACAAATCAAAAGGCCCAGGGCACATAAAACAAAGATATTACTCACCTTAAACTCTCAACTCCAGGAAAAAGGTGTGGTGGTAGATTCCCGTTTGTCAATTTTGAACAGCAGTTGGTGACATAGGGTTGATGACAAAATGTGCGAATTTATCAGACTCAATCCACCACCCTATATATGAACCCATGAAAATAGTCGAGGCTACTACCCTAGTAATCTAAGAGTGAAGGTTGATACATAGGAGGTACAGAGAGAAGAAAGTTGGCAAGTATCACAGAGAGACCTTATATACTACATTAAGAACAATGGCATCATGGGGAGATGTTTTCATGCCCAGGACACCAGGGAAGCCATGCAATTCATCACAAATAGAACCCCATACTCAGTGATCTCTAGGCCACCTATTCCTAGTACCACTATGTATGAGTTTACCCAAAAATGTGGGGTAGATAAAAAACCCAACCAGACTCAACTATACGAGATCGACAATGCCTGTATTAAGAGTTTCACCCAAGTGATGGAAGGCGATAACAGGACCCCATGGATAATGGTGGATTTATTCCATAAAGCTCATAGGTTATAGTACAAGGGTTTTCCTAGAGACAACAGATGGAACAGTAACCTTGGGAAGTTGATATGCCCAAAAGTGCACTTCTCCTTAGACTTGATGGCTTGGCTGGCAGTAGCATACGATGAAAGAACAAAGACCTTTCGAGATCACAAGAATCGGTCGGTGTTCAACATCAAAGTCGAACATATCCAAGAGGTGTTCAAATTGATGAATTATACCACATATCTGGTAGACCAGGTAATCGAACACCAATCTCGTATGTTTACTGATATGGAAGTTTTTAAAAAATTATTTGATACACATGCAACGATAGAGAAAGAATTCCCAATTAAAAAAAATGCTTTTAAACCATGGGTACAAGACTTCTGTGACATGATAAACATAGTATTGGGAGTACAAGATATAAATAGAATAACAAAAAGGGTTTTATATTTAGTTGCACAATGTAATAGAGGATATAATACTCCAATCTATGCCTGGGAACTGGAATTAAGCACCCAAATACATAAAGAAATGGTAGAACTAAGAAGAGCAATTTTTGAACAGAGGTAGGAGATGCCTCACTTTTCATAGTATTCATTTCTCATTCACTTAATAGCGGGCCAATTGGGGGAAGAAGCCCATAAAAGAGTAAAATCCATCAATAGCCCCTATGTTCAGAATAGCTTCTAGAGACTTCATGAAGGATGAACTCACATGGGCTGGTTTTGTGATCATTTCCTGGTAGAAATCCATTGGGCCTTAACTGGGTTAGTTCCAGAAAGATTAGGGCCAGGGGTAAAAGCCTTCATTAAAGAAAAGGAAATTGGATATTTCTTCTTCACAGAGGGTTTTACTTACATCAGATTGTATGGAGCTAAGATCCCTCCTAAAGTGCTACCACAGTACTGCCCGTTATCCATAGCAGCTTTAGAATTATGCAGGCAGGTGGCAGAAGAGGCTAAGATGAGACTAGTTAAGAAGCATGGTAAGGTTCCATGGCTCGATGTTCCCTACCATTTTGGGGATTATGTATTTGTTGGATATCCTTCTTTGCTCAAGGGAATGTTTGAATTAGATAATATGGGATTCGATGAAATATCATGGAGGTTCTATGATCCAAAGGGTACATACAACAAAATGATGGCAAAAAGAGAATACGCCCGTATACTACATCGGGGAGATGCTTTTGAAGAAAGCTTATTAGAGGCAATGGAAAAAGGATTAGATTTGCAAAAAGTGTGGGATGAATTCCCTCCCAAAAAAAGGGGCAGCACACAGGTTTATGAAGCCTATGATTACCCTACAGAACTAAGAAGGCTTCAAGAAATTTCAGTAGATACTGTAGCACCTATTATGCCAAGGACAGGCCCAACAATCAAGGAAGACCCCTTATTAGAATTGATAGAGGAACAAGGTATCGATTTAATGGAGGTCACTATTAAAGTTGTTGATGTAATAGAACAATAGGTCAGGCCCCTTGAGAATGCTCAACTCAGAATAGAAGCAACACCAAACGTTCCTCAAGAAGCTTCTCAACAAACCAGTGTAGATAAAGGAAAGGAAATGGTAACTGCATCCACCCAAGAAGTATCACCCATAGAGCAAGCTATAGTTCCCATTTTTGATCATGTATTAGTTGTAACTAGTGTGAAGAAATTGGCACCCATGGTCATCCCTACTTCTATAAACATAAAGGGACAGGAGATTAAAATTCCATCAGTAATACAAATGAATCCTAGGACAACTGGTGGATTAGGTGGCCTTTTTCGAAGCCACCTAGTGAAGAATAAAAAAGAGGTAACTCCTATGGAGGTGAAGAGACCCAGATTGTCTTTACCTACTACCCAAGTTGTTTTGGAAAGAACAGATGAGCAGACCGCCTTCACTGCTACAGATGAACAAGAATTGCAGTTAGTGGTAGGGATGGGAAATACAGAAGAACAATTTTTAGAAAGAGCAGAATTGGGGACAACTATGTTAGATATTGCTGAGATTAATCTCCCTCCTCTACAAGACCCACTAGTTTTTAGTGCTAATGAGGAAACAAGAAGTTCATCAGTATTGGGGAAAGACACTGATATAGCAAAAATTATCAAGACAATGAGTGCCCAGGTCATAGACCAATTTGTTGAAAATATTGAAAAACTCAGGAAATAATTGGACCAAGAGGAGAAGGAAAAAATAGAATTAAAAGTAGTGATAAGTAAGCAACAAGAAGAATTGATTCAAAAGGACACTTCAAGTGCACAACCACCCCCAACAATAAAAGTCCAAGATCATGTTTATTATCTGAACACTATGAAGAAGGATATGTCAAAAAGAATAAGAACCCATGCCAAAGGTTTTTTTGAGATGTTTAGACAAATGAGAGTGATCCAAGTAACTGCTCAGGAGATACTGACATTATTGCAAGAAAGAGAAAGAGATTTTGAAACCATCCACCCTACCTTGGATTTTATAGGGGATCATTTTGAGGAAATGTAGGGGCAAGAAGTGGTAATAAATGATGGTAGCAAAATTCAGCTTGGATTTGAGTTCTTCAAAGCAGCCCTATTTGGAGAAAACCGAGGAAGATGGATTAATGTGGTAGATGAGATGAATAAAATGATAAATTATGCAATGGAAAAAATGGCAGACATCGGTTTATCCTTAGACCAATGCTCAGAGGTCTTGGATATAGAAGAAGCATTGCTTCAGACCATCGAGAGATTCGAATGTGAACATGGTGATGAGGAAGAGATGATTAAGCAAACTACTCTCATGGTGAATACTATAGAGATGTTATTGTTTCAATATGAAAGAAATGGGCCCACTATCACTATCTAAAAAAATAGAATATTGTAGGAAATGAATATGTTAAGGATTGCAACCAGCTTTGATACAGGAGTTTGGAAGTTAATATCTAAACAAATAATAAGACTACAAATAGTCCAAAAAGGGAAAGAAGTTAAAATTCAAGGTCAACAATTGGGAGCTAGCTCCTCACAACAAGAACCTATAGTAAAAAAAGGTCCCTAAGACAATGAAAGAAATAGTTGAAGAAAAAGTAGGTGCAGAGAAAGAAACAAGTTCACCAAACACCACCATCACCAGATAAACTAAAGACACTTTTGAAAAAGTCAAAGGTAAAAGACACAACCAAGGAAATAAGTGAAGTGGAAGCCAACTGTATAAATTTTGAAGTCTAATCAGATACTGACAAGTGTACAGTCAAATAAACCAAAAATAATAGAATCAAGAACCAGAGGCTATAAGAAGAGGTAGCTGAGGATAGATTCTACATCAAGCAATTAGAGAATAGCATTTTTGCTAAGAGGTATACTTGAGTTCCCGGTAGTTGTGTTGTTGTATTTCCTTTTTGTGTCTATTTTCTTTTATTCATTCTTTCTTCCTCCCCTTGCTGTGTAGGATCCTATGATAGGAAAGCGTTCAAGAAGCTGAGAATATTTCCAGTCTTATTGAGCCTAGGATTCAGAGACTCTTCTATTATCAGATTGAAATAAGGAGAGTAGGAGAGACCTGTTACATTATTTGAATAGAGTCTTCTTCATTGTATTGATGTATTCTATTAAGAAAAATAGATTTTAAAGGCATCCTGCCCACTCTGCATGTAATATTTCATAAATCAATACAATTCTAAGTTTTATTCCTATCATTTCTTTGTCTTGGTATTGTGTGTCACTGTATAATGGGTTACATTATTTGAATGCATTATATACATTTCTCTCATTGGTTAACTCTTGGTTTTATTACGATATTCGAATAAGATTAAGAACGCCAATTTTTCTCTTCCCCTTCTTTCTGTTCATGATAGAATTGTTGTTAAATTGCTATAACAGCCCAATGAATCTAGGCACCGGTCTACATAAGGCATAACAAATGGTTGTTTTCATGCTTGGTCATTTTAATACATATAGTATAATATAAATCTGGAGCGTGTAATTAGAGTTTTAATCATAGAATTACCGCTAGGGTTTCCTTACCCATTATGTAGTTTTCCCTTAGCAATATTTGTGTTTAACAGAACATGAGGCAGGTCGACCAGAGCCTGTAATAGCTCGTTGGTTTCAAACGGATTCTTGTAGCATGACAATCGAAATCCTATGGATGCAAGAATCGGTTCCAATAATTTTTTGGTATCATTTTGAGGATGAACTTATATGTTAAGATCATATCATCTTAAGTTTTTTTACCGAATGATATTATTTTTAAACAACGGGTGGCCAGTTCGAATAAAGAACGTTTGTTTTAATTTTCACTATTTTTACATTCTTTATTTTACCCAATTCCCATTTCTTGATTTTCTTGAATTCTCTTTCTTGATTTTCTTGAATTTCCCCAAGAACCCACTCCTGTGAGGATGAGAGATAATATCAAGCATTCTTGATAAGAGTATACTCTGTTCTTTTTGCACCTTAGTGTTGGTGACTCTATTGGACGAACCCAGAAGAAAAAATAAAAAGGAGAGAACAAAATGTGTTGGCGAACACCAGGAGAAGTGGTAAGGAGCTATTCCTAGAACTCAAAAATCTAGAGGTATTTATACATACCCAAAAATCACCATTTTTTAAGAATTCTACATATTATAGTAGATCTAATTCTAGCGGTAAAAAGTACGTAAAGAAAAATCAGAATATTATTACTATTGATGAACGTTTAAATCCTATTGTAGAAGATATATGCAATTGTTCTCATCATACAATAAATAGTAATACTACAGTAGATAATCAATCTGATTACATTCAGGCTACTCAGAACCATATCCCTGTAGGTAGCTCTTCTATGAAATTAAATTCTATAGTAGCAATGGCTCAGGGTAATGTTCATTTGTGGAGAACTAACAGATATAGGCCTTTTGTATTACCAATAAATTTAAATGCCTTACCTAGTAAAGCTCACAAATACCTCCCTAAATTTTTAGGAAATAGTGCAGTAACTAGAGAGGATCATATCAAAAGTTTCTTATATGCAATGGATAGTCTGGAAGTTGAACATGAAGATGTAGTATTAAGACTATTTCTACAGACTTTAGAAAAATATGCTAGAGAATGGTTTAATTCCCTTCCTAACAATGATATCCCAGACTTCACCAAAATGGAAGAGGTGTTCCTAAAGAAGTATGGTGAAAGGAAAAATGAACAATCATTGTTAACTGAGCTAGCCACTATGAAGAAGAAAGAAAATGAGGTTGTTAGTGATTTTAACAGAATATTTTCAAAAACAAGAAACAAAATCCCTACCAACCTCAAGCCTAGTGATATTCAGTCTATTTGTTTTTATAAGAATGCTTTTCAAGGAGAGTTTAACTATGAATTAAGGCAAGAACAAGCCACTACCATTGATGGTTGTATGGAAAAAGCAATGGATATAGAAATAAATATGCTTGATAGTGGTAAGATGAAGCCTTATTCTTTAGAGGTTAACATGCCTGAGAGAAAACCTAAGAGAGTAGCTTTTGATATACAAAGAAGAACTGAAATTGATCCTGTGGAGAAGTTGACTAGTCAAATGATAGAAATGTTCAACAACATGAGTAACAAGTTAGCAAGAATTGAAAGAAATGGAAATAATGGTGAATCTTCATAGACAGAGTGACCACATGTTGACAACCGTCCCCCTTTAAGAAAAATTACAACAAGAATTGGGGAAACAACAATGGTTTTGAAGAAGGGAATAGGAATAGGGGTAATGGGAATAACAACTGGAAAAAAGAGATTCTGATAGGGATCAGAACAATGTCCCTAACCCAATGCCATCTGCCAATGTAGCTGAAGGTTTTCCTTATTTTTGCTCTACTTGTGATGCACCCCATAACCTTGATGCATGTGGAATACACCTAAGTGATCAACGTAATGTAGATATGCATGCAGAATCAGAAGAGGATATAAGAATCAATGCATGTTGGTCCATTGAAGATGAATCCAGAGAAAGGTTGTTTGAAGAAGACATGGATAAATATGCTTCAAATCATCATCCTCAGATCTTAGTAACTGAAGGAACTAAAATCTTGCAGAAATCACATGAGTCAAGATATGATAAGATGAAGCAAGGGAAATTGATTCCCACTACTCAAGAGGTTGAAGAATTAGAGGCAACCCATGTTTTAAATTTGAGGAATAGAACAGTCCCTGAAAGAATAGAGAAATTATCTACAAATGAAACAAGAAGATAAACTTTCACCAATAAAAATATCAGTAAAGAGAAAACTGATAGGAACCCTAACAAAATTACTCCTGAGGTAATAGAATCAATGGAAGAAGTTCCCAAAGAAGAAAGTAATAAACCATTGGATATAAAGAAGATAGAATTTGATGTTGGGTCAAAACTCAGTAAGAAAAAGTTAATATCACATTTGGTGAACTTATGAAAGTTCAAACATACAGAGAACAAGTATGTAGAGCTTTTGGATTAGTAGAGCAGAAAGAAGACCCTACTTGTCATGTTGCTAGACAAAATCAACATGATACAAGATCACCATCTTCTATCAGACCCTTCTACGTGTCATTAAGATATAATTCAGATGAAGGGGAAAGATATGTGATTCATAATTGCATGCTCGATAGTGGAGCTTCACATAATATCATGCCTAAGCTAATAGTTGACCAAATGGGATTAATATATACTAGAGATTCTGCTCCTATTTTTATAATGGACAATAGACAAATTCCCTATGTAGGGGTGATAACTAGATTATTAGTTTTCCTAGACCAACACCCCAAAAAGGGCATTGTCATGGATGTAGCAGTAGTTGATGTTGACCCATTCTTCTCACTATTACTCAGTAGGCATTGGGCAGAACAACTAGGGGGATCAATACAACTAGATTGGTCTTATGCTACCATCCCCATATCAGATAAGGAGAATATAATTTTGAGAAGGGAACCATTCAACAAACACTCCATAGAGTTAATTCAAATAGATGAAACCATGATTAACTTAGTTAACTCTATGGAAGAAAAAGGGATGGGAGTCTATTCAATATGGCACAACCCATTCCTGATGGAAGTACCAGATGCAAAGAACATGGATCCAGAAGATATGAGAATAATCGATGCTGAATCAAATCGAGTATTAACCCAAGAAATGTGGACCATGTCATTTGATGGGGCTAAATCCCAATCTGGAGCAGGTGCAAGTGTAAATTTGACTGATATTAAAGGAAACTACCTTAGTATCCCTTACAGATTACAATTTCCTTGCACAAACAATGTAGCTGAGTACGAAGCTTTACTATTAGGGCTAAGGAAAGCAAAAGAGTTAGGTATTAACTACTTAACTATAACAAGGGATGCATAACTTATTATACTACAAATTAAAGGTAAATATCAGACCAAGCATCCTAGACTTAAGCAATATAGAAATGCAATACTAGAAGAAATTGATAAATTTTTGGCTTTCAATATTTCATATATTCCTAGAGAACAAAATCATGTTGTAGATCTCTTAGCTATGAATGCCTCAGGTCTAGATCACCCAGAGATAACTACAGAATATATGGACAGATTTCCAACTATCTCAGTCTATAAACCTTCTGTGCTAGATAACATAGTCTATCTTCAGGTCTTTCAAGATGATATAGATATTAAGGATTTTATGACTTTGCAAAATCAGTATGCAGATGTCATCTGTGATGAAAAATATGAAGAAAAGCTAAAAGATCAAATAGGAGAGCCAGTAGAAGTAATCCAGTTGAAAACTAATAGAATACCCAAAGGATTGGTGTCTCTTGAAAGCCTATTTGATGATTTTGACAAAGCCTATAAACCTATACGTAGAGAAGTGATATCTGAGGATATTAATATTGGCTCAATGAAAGAACCTAGAATAGTGAAAGTAGACATGGCATTACCTGCTAAAGAAAAAGTTGGATATATCAATTTCCTAAAAAAGAACAAAGAACATTTTGCTTGGACTTATGAAGATCTCAAAACTTTCAAAATGGATGTGATGACACATATAATACCCTTGAAAGAAGAGGCCAAGCCATTTAGACAAAAATAGAGAAAGTACAATCCAACTCTGCACCCAGTAATGCAAAAAGAGGTTCAAAAATTGTTGGACTCCAAGATAATAAGAAAAGTCAGATTTTCCTCCTGGATATCCAACTTAGTACCAGTTAGGAAAAAGAATGGGGACATTAGACTATGCATGGATTTTAGAAATTTAAACAAGAGCTCACTAAAAGACAATTACCCATTGCCTAACATGGAACAACTACTACAAGCAGTAGTAGGTTCAACTAGATTGTCCCTGTTAGATGGATTTTTAGGGTACAATCAAATTCTGATAAATCCAGAAGATAGACACAAGGCAGCATTCACCACACCCTAGGGCACATTTGAATATTTAAGAATACCTTTTGGATTGATGAATGCAGGTGCTACTTTCCAGAGAGCGATGGACTTTGCTTTCAAAGGATTAATGTTCAAAATTGTAGTAGTGTACTTAGATGATATCACAATTTTTTCTAAAAATCTAGAAGATCATCTAGAACATTTGACTATAATTTTTTCCCGGTGCAAGGAATTTGGAATCTCTCTAAATCCAAAAAAATGCATATTCGGAACTACACAAGGAAAATTGCTAGGTCATATAGTTTCAGAAAAGGGGATAAGCATTGATCCAGAAAGGATAGAAGCCATTTCTAAAATTCCCCCACCCAAGAATCTAAAAGGGGTAAGGTCATTCTTTGGAAAAATAAATTTTATCAGAATATTTGTCCCAAATTTTGTAAAAATGACCAAACCCATAAATGATATGGTGAAGAAAACTGGAGAAATAAAATGGACATTAGAAAATATGGAAACATTTAACAAGATTAAAGAAGCCATATCAACCACTCCAGCTTTAAGTTGCCCTGATTATGCAAAGGATTTTAATATCTATTCATATGCTTCTGAACACTCTATTGTTGTAGTCCTTTCACAGAAAGATAATGAAAATAATGAAAGGCCAATAGCCTTTATGAGCTCAGGACTAAAAGGAGCAAATATTAAATACACCTTACTAGAAAAACATGCCTATGCAGTCATCCAATATTTAGAACACTTCAAAGGTATATTTGGCTCAAACAAAGTTTACTATTGTATTCCCTTTATAGCAATAAAAGATATCTTTTCTCAATCAGAGCCATTAGGAAGACCAACAAGATGGATGGTAAAACTTTTGCAATACGATGTTGAATTCAAAATAGTTAAAATAGTCAAAGGGCAGGGTTTAGCTAAACTATTGGCTAACAAAGAAGAAGCAGGATCTGAAAATATTCTCACCATAGATCAGACATATGATGACAGAAGAATAAAAAATGAAGAATGTAAATGGTATGAAGAAATTTTGTCATACTTACAAACGTTGTCTTTTCCTAGAGATATGACAATAAACAGAATGAGGTCAATCAAACTTCAAGCTCAGAAGTATTATATACAAAATGGAGTATTATATTGGAAACATCCTGATGGAGTATTATTAGTCTGCTTATATGAAAGAGAAGTCCCATAAATAATTAATGAATTTCATAATGGTTTCTGTGGAGGACACTTTGCTCCAAGAGCTACAACTAATAAAATCATGAGAGCAGGATATTATTGGCCATCCCTTTTAAGGATGTATATAAATATGTTAGGAATTGTCATAACTGCCAAGTTTTTACAAGGAAAAAGCATCTACCAGCCATGCCCCTCAAGCCAGTAATCATTGAAGCACCTTTTGCTCAATGGGGTATTGACTTGATTGGAGAGATCAAGCCTAATTCATCTGGCCAACATAAGTGGATTATAACTGCAATAGATTACTTCACAAAGTGGGTGGAAGTTGCACCTTTGAGAACATCTACAACTACTACAGTCATCATATTCATAGAAGAAAACATCTTGACCAGGTATGGAGTTCCTAAAAAGCTAGTAACTGATAATGCTCAATATTTTGTGTCATATGAAATGGTAGAATTTTATGTTGAATATGGAATTGAATTATCTCATTCTGCTAATTATTACCCCCAAGGAAATGGTTTAGTTGAGTCATCAAATAAAAATGTAATAACAAGAATAAAAAGGTCATTAGGCAAAAACAAAAGGGGATGGGACAGTGAACTTAAATTTGCTTTATGGGCTGATAGGTTGTCTGTTAAAATAAATACAGGAAGAACCCCCTATGAGATGGTTTATGGAGAAAAAGCCCTACTACCCCCAAAAATGGAAAAATGGCACTTTCCCTTTTATTGCAAGATCATGAAAACCCTGATCCCATTCAGAGAAGGCTTGACCAAATTGTCTTGTTAGAAGAACAAAGAAGAGAGACCCTCAATAGAATGATGGAACAAACCCAGAAAACTATAAAATTGTTTAATAAGAAAGCCAAGGGTACTCCTTTTTCTCAAGGAGATATAGTCATCTATTGGGATCCTAAAAATGATAAGCATGGTGAAAAGGGTAAGTTTGAACCTAAATGGATTGGCCCATACCAAATTGCCCATGTTATCAGTTAGAATACTTACAAGCTACAGAATTTGCAAGGAGAAATAATGGCTATCCCTATTAATGGCCAACACCTCAAAATGTACAATCCCTGTTGAAGGTGTACTTATCAAAAAATAAATATAGAAAAACAAAAATCCAAAAACAGAGTGGTGAATTTTGTTTAGTAGTTAAGCTTCCCTTTTGTTCTTGAATAATTTTGAGTTTACTGTACACATGATATCTTAGTTTGATGAGTATATCTAACTATTTATTCCACCAAAGACAATAAGAAAAAAGGGGATTTATTTTAGATGTTGATGAGGTTTACAATTCTGTCAAAAAATGAGTGTTTATGCAATAGTTGTTTGATATGAGATAAAACAGATAGAAAACAAAGTTGATTGAAACATCATGTCAAGCCTCACATTACAAATGATACTTAAGGTGACTTCAAAGGTCCAAAGAACTGAGTTATCTTTGAGAGGGTAGTTGAGCCAAAAATCATTACACTCATCTTTTATAGCCAGAAACTAATCCTCAACTCAGGCATACTTATTGCACAATTTGCTTATATATCCAAACACTTCTCTCACGAGAAAGAAAAATAAAAAATAAAGTAAAACTGAGTCACTACCTGAGATATCTTGGAAAACCTCTACCAGAGCTATAGACGCTTGACTGAAAGTAGGGTAAAACTAAGATGGGATTAGAAGCAACTCCACCGAGGCTATAGACGCCTGAATGGCAGTGGAGCCCTGCAGAATGGTGAAAATTTTTAAAGAGTGAAATCACATATTAGGCTTGGCTATTTTTCTCAGATATGGTAAAGTTCTGAAAGATTTAGAAATCCAAAAAAAATGCACAAACACACACATGGGCAAAAATATGATGAAACAAATGGTTGTGACAAAATCTGTGTAATCATATCTTATGACTTAGCTAAAACAAGCATTACAATATTTCAAAATAAAACTCATTGATTTCTAAAATTTCTAACCTTTGTTTCCAAATTGAATGAAAAGGGATCTACAATTTTTCATACTCTACTTGCTTTGATATCATGTTATTCATACAAATTTTCAATATATAAAAAAAAATGATGAAGAAAAGAAAGAAAAAGAGGAAGGAATTTTTTTTTGTTATGCATTTCAAGTTTTACTTAGAAATCAAAATTTTTTGTTTTTTTGTTAAATTTTTGCAAAATAAAACCAAGAGATTATGTGGTTCTCAAGTGCTTCATGTTTTCAACACATTGTCCCAGTCAGAGCCTATGTTGGAGCCAAATTTGACTCAACTTTGAAACCCCCAAATTTAAATTTTTTGGTTTCAATCAAAGTATCCTTAATGTTGGTCACTGCTTGAGTTGTTGTGAGTATCTTAAAAGAAAATTCCATTGATTGGTTTGATAAATTCTAAACCTTAACTTTTAATAATGTGTGCCTCATTCTATTAATCAAAGTACCTCAAAGTGGATAGGGCAAAAAATTTCAAATTAAATCCCTAAGCCAAAGTCCGACCTTCATAAAATTTCCTTGGGTCTAAACCGACAATTAAAATATTTAAAACCTAAAGTCGGTTAAATATTCACCTTGGTCTACAAATCCAAAAAACTTAGGTACAAAGCAAATATTAATTAAAATATAAGGATATGCGCCCCACTAAGTTAACAAGCAAGCACCTCAGATTTAATCCAAGGGCCGCGCTCGATCCAAAATAAATCGGATGACAATGCATTAATAAAATTGACCAAGAGATAAACCAAACAAGTCAAAGCAGGTCAAAAGTAAAAATATCACACCTTAGGCTTAATCGGATGGTAGCACATCATCTAAAAAATCTGACGGATGCGCTCTCATGAATAAATCCGAAAGATAAGTCAAAGGGTCAATAAGGTTTAACCTAAGGTTTAAAAATTGAGCATCTCCGATTGATCTAACAGACGTGCTTGATCCAAAATAGATCCGATGGCATACAATTTCCAAAAATTCAAAGGTTTAAATAAAGTCATCATGGGTCAAGCTATCAGTTAAACAATGAGCAAGTCCGACAGATCGGACGATCGCGCCCATGCAACGTCTAGATCAACGGTCACGTGTTCCCATTAAATTACACTTTAAAATCAATATTAAAATACATGCCCCCTTTGGATTAATCATCAGGCTAGTTACCAAGATCAAACGACTACGCTCAATCGATAATTGATCTAACGATAGCACGCTCACTGAAGTTGCATTAAAGTGTTTTAAGATTTTAAAAAATTAATTAAAGTTAATTACATCATTAGCGAGGGTCTAACACATTGGATAATCATTCCCATTTAGGCTTAATCAGGATTAATATTATGCACCCTTGGGTAAACTAACTCGTAGGTTGACTAAATATGATGGTGGCACTTATCTCCACTCAGATCCGATGGTCATACCGAAACCATGAACGGTAAGAGAAAGGCAAAGGTAAAGACAAAATTAATTGTGCTTTAGCAAGGGTTTAATACATTGGTTGATTTCCCCCTTTTTGGCTTAATCATGATTAATATAAAATCAAAAGTTTTAACATTGACTATATAGTGTGCATCTTATGAACAATCTAACGACAACGCTCAAACTAATCCGAGAATCAATGGATGCGAAGGCCTATGGTGGCGGTAAAATATCCAAAGCTAAATGAAGACATCTAAATCAGATGATGATGTTCATTTCTCCTCAGATCCAATGGTGCACATACTAAAAAACAACCAAAGGTTAGCCTAAGCATTATATTACAAATGATTGATAAAATTAGTCCAAGGTACGCATGGTTTTTCCCATTGGTTAAGAACTACGTGCATATGTATGATCCAACGGTCACATCCCACCATAGTAAGATCTAACGATGATCACAAAAGGAAAGTAAACATATCATATGTTACCATCACTCAATATGAATTATTAAGGTTTAAAAATATGAGGATTAACATTAGATAATCATTATTAAACAAGGACCAATAAACCATATTGTTTCAAGTGTTTATATGTAGCCAAGTACATTAACTATCATGTAGGTCTCAAGATATCAATGGTCACGCTAAAAACCTTATCAAGATCGAATGACAATGCATCAATCAATGTTTCGAGAGCAAAACCAATCACTTAGATCCAACGGTTGTGATTAATCATGGTTGACTTAGGGAAAAGGGAGACCTTCGAGGTAATAAAATTTGTCACTCACACCAAGGACCAGATCTTGTGAAAATCCGAGGGAAATCGCTACCTAAATGAAATATAATCCATCCCAAGGATTTAGTTACCATTCGAACCTGAGGTGGCATGAGATTTAAAAAAGAAAGTCATCCCAGTGGCACATATCAAGTTCCATGTCCGATAAAAAGGTTCCCAATGACCAATAGCAGAAGTTTATAAATGATTACAGGCACACAAATCAAAAGGCCTAGGGCACGTAAAACAAAGACATTACTCACCTTAAACTCTCAACTCTAGGAAAAAGGTGCGGTGGTAGATTCTCATTGGTCAATTTTGAATAGCAGTTGGTGACATCGGGTTGATGACAAAACATGCAAATTTATCAAACTCATTCCACCACCCTATATATGAACCCACAAAAATAGTCGAGGCTACTACCCTGGTAATCTAAGAGTGAAGGTTGATACATAGGAGGTACAGAGAGAAGAAAGTTGGCAAGTATCACAAAGAGACCTTATCTACTACGTTAAGAACAATGGCATCATGGGGAGATGTTTTCATGCCTACGAACACCAGGGAAGCCATGCAATTCATCACAAATATATCCCCATACTCAGTGATCTCTAGGCCACCTATTCCTGGTACCACTATGTATGAGTTTACCCAAAAATGTGGGGAAGATAAAAAACCCAACCAGGCTCAACTGTACGAGATCGACAATGCCTGTATTAAGAGTTTCACCCAAGTGATGGAAGGCGATAACAGGACCCCATGGATAATGGTGGATTTATTCCATAAAGCTCATAGGTTACAATACAAGGGTTTTCCCAGAGACAACAGATGGAACAATAACCTTGGGAAGCTGATATGCCCGAAAGTGCACTTCTCCTCAGACTTGATGGCTTGGCTGGTAGTAGCATACGATGAAAGAACAAAGACCTTTCGAGATCACAAGAATCGATCGATGTTCAACATCAAAGTCGAACATATCCAGGAGGTGTTCAAATTGATGAATTATACCACGTATCTGGTAGACCAGGTAATCGAACACCAATCTCGTATGTTTACTGATATGGAAGTTTTTAAAAAATTATTTGATACACATGCAACGATAGATAAATAATTCCCCATTAACAAAAATGCTTTTAAACCTTGGGTACAAGACTTCTGTGACATGATAAACATAGTATTGGGAGTACAAGATATGAATAGAATAACAAAAAGGGTTTTGTATTTAGTTGCACAATGTAATAGAGGATATAATACTCCAATCTATGCCTGGGAACTGGAATTAAGCACCCAAATACACAAAGAAATGGTAGAACTAAGAAGAGCAATTTTTGAACAGAGGTAGGAGATGCCTCACTTTTCATAGTATTCATTTCTCATTCACTTAATAGTGGGCCAATTGGGGGAAGAAGCCCGTAAAAGAGTAAAATCCATCAATAGCCCCTATGTTCAGAATAGCTTCTGGAGACTTCATGAAGGACGAACTCACATGGGCTGGTTTTGTGATCATTTCATGGTAGAAATCCATTGGGCCTTAACTAGGTTAGTTCCAGAAAGATTAGGGCCAAGGGTAAAAGCCTTCATTAAAGAAAAGGAAATTGGAGATTTCTTCTTCATAGAGGGTTTTACTTACATCAGATTGTATGGAGCTAAGATCCCTCCTAAGGTGCTACCACAATACTACCCGTTATCCATAGTAGCTTTAGAATTATGCAGGCAAGTGGTAGAAGAGGCTAAGATGAGACTAGTTAAGAAGCATGGTAAGGTTCCATGGCTCGATGTTCCCTACCATTTTGGGGATTATGTATTTGTTGGATATCCTTCTTTGCTCAAGGGAATGTTTGAATTAGACAATATGGGATTCGATGAAATATCATGGAGGTTCTATGATCCAAAGGGTACATACAACAAAATGATGGCGAAAAGAGAATATGCCCATATACTACACCGAGGAGATGCTTTTGAAGAAAGCTTATTAGAGGCAATGGAAAAAGGATTAGATTTGCAAAAAGTGTGGGATGAATTCCCTCCCAAAAAAAGGGGCAGCACACAGGTTTATGAAGCCTATGATTACCCTACAGAACTAAGAAGGCTTCAAGAAAATTTAGTAGATACTATAGCACCTGTTATGCCAAGGACAAGCCCAACAATCAAGGAAGACCCCTTATTAGAATTGATAGAAGAACAAGGTATCGATTTAATGGAGGTCACTATTAAAGTTATTGATGTAATAGAACAATAGGTCAGGCCCCTTGAGAATGCTCAACTCAGAATAGAAGCAACACCAAACATTCCTCAAGAAGCTTCTCAACAAACCAGTGCAGATAAAGGAAAGGAAATGGTAACTGCATCCACCCAAGAAGCATCACCCATAGAGCAAGCTATAGTTCCCATTTTTGATCATGTATTAGCTGTAACTAGTGTGAAGAAATTGGCACCCATGGCCATCCCTACTTCTATAAACATAAAGGGACAGGAGATTAAAATTCCATCAGTAATACAAATGAATCCTAGGACAACTGGTGGATTAGGTGGCCTTTTTCGAAGCCACCTAGTGAAGAATCAAAAAGAGGTAACTCCTATGGAGGTGAAGAGACCCAGATTGTCTTTACCTACTACCCAAGTTGTTTTGGAAAGAACAGATGAGCAGACCGCCTTCACTGCTACAGATGAACAAGAATTGCAGTTAGTGGCAGGGATGGGAAATATAGAAGAACAATTTTTAGAAAGAGCAGAATTGGGGACAACTATGTCAGATATTGCTGAGATTAATCTCCCTCCTCTACAAGACCCACTAGTTTTCAGTGCTAATAAGGAAACAGGAAGTTCATCAGTATTGGGGAAAGACGCTAATATAGCAAAAATTGTCAAGACAATGAGTGCCCAGGCCATAGACCAATTTGTTGAAAATATTGAAAAACTCAGGAAACAATTGGACCAAGAGGAGAAGGAAAAAGTAGAATTAAAAGTAGTGATAAGTAGGCAACAGGAAGAATTGATTCAAAAGGACACTTCAAGTGCACAACCACCCCCAACAATAAAAGTCCAAGATCATGTTTATTATCTGAACACTATGAAGAAGGATATGTCAAAAAGAATAAGAATCCATGCCAAAGGTTTTTCCGAGATGTTTAGACAAATGAGAGTGATCCAAGTAACTGCTCAGGAGATACTGACATTATTGCAAGAAAGAGAAAGATATTTTGAAACCATCCGCCCTACCTTGGATTTTATAGGGGATCATTTTGAGGAAATGCAGGGGCAAGAAGTGGTAATAAATGATGGTAGCAAAATTCAGCTTGGATTCAAGTTCTTCAAAGTAGCCCTATTTGGAGAAAACCGAGGAAGATGGATTAATGTGGTAGATGAAATGAATAAAATGATAAATGATGCAATGGAAAAAATGGTAGACATCGGTTTATCCTTAGACCAATGCTCAGAGGTCTTGGATATAGAAGAAGCATTGCTTCAGACCATCGAGAGATTCGAATGTGAACATGGTGATGAGGCAGAGATGATTAAGCAAACTACTCTCATGGTGAATACTGTAGAGATGTTGTTGTTTCAATATGAAAGAAATGGGCCCACTATCACTATCCAAAAAAATAGAATATTGTAGGAAATGAATATGTTAAGGATTGCAACCAGCTTTGATACAGGAGTTTGGAAGTTAATATCTGAACAAATAATAAGACTATAGACAGTCCAAAAAGGGAAAGAAGTTAAAATTCAAGGTCAACAGCTAGGAGCTAGCTCCTCACAACAAGAACCTACAGTAACAAAAAAGGTCCCTGAGACAATGAAAGAAATAGTTGAAGAAAAAGTAGGTGCAGAGAAAGAAACAGGTTCACCAAAAACCACCATCACCGGATAAACTGAAGACACTTTTGAAAAATTCAAAGGTAAAAGACACAACCAAGGAAATAAGTGAAGTGGAAGCCAACTGTATAAATTTTGAAGTCTAATCAGATACTGACAAGTGTACAGTCAGAAGTAAACCAAAAATAATAGAATCAAGAACTAGAGGCTATAAGAAGAGGTAGTTGAGGATAGATTCTGCATCAAGCAATTAGAGAATAGCATTTTTGCTAAGAGGTATACTTGAGTGCCCGGTAGTTGTGTTGTTGTATTTCCTTTTTGTGTCTATTTTATTTTATTCATTCTTTCTTCCTCCCCTTGCTGTGTAGGATCCTATGATAGGAAAGCGTTCAAGAAGCTGAGAATATTTCCAGTCTTATTGAGCCTAGGATTCAGAGACTCTTCTGTTATCAGATTGAAATAAGGAGAGTAGGAGAGACCTGTTACATCATTTGAATAGAGTCTTCTTCATTGTATTGATGTATTCTATTGAGAAAAATAGAGTTTAAAGGCATCCTGCCCACTCTGCATGTAATATTTCATAAATCAATACAATTCTGAGTTTTATTCCTATCATTTCTTTGTCTTGGTATTGTGTGTCACTGTATAATGGGTTACATTATTTGAATGCATTATATACGTTTCTCTCATTGGTTAACTCTTGGTTTTATTACGATATTCGAATAAGATTAAGAACGCCAATTTTTCTCTTCCCCTTCTTTCTGTTCATGATAGTATTGTTGTTAAATTGCTATAACAACCCAATGAATCTAGGCACCGGTCTACATAAGGCATAACAAATGGTTGTTTTCATGCTTGGTCATTTTAATACATATAGTATAATATAAATATGGAGCGTGTAATTAGAGTTTTAATCATAGAATTACCGTTGGGGTTTCCTTACCCGTTCTGTAGTTTTCCCTTAGCAATATTTGTGTTTAACAGAACATGAGGTAGGTCGACCAGAGCCTGTAATAGCTCATTGGTTTCAAACGGATTCTTGTAGCGTGACAATAGAAATCCTACGGATGCAAGAATCGGTTCCAACACGACCCGAGGATGTAGGGGAGATTTTTTTGATTAAATCCAATCCCCATTGCAAAAACAGCCAAGCCAATTGGATCGGTTGTAAGGTCTGAGAGGGTACATGTCTCAAGTTAGCATGGTGTTGACATTTCATGCACTTCCTCACATATGCGCAACAATATTACTCTAAAGTTGACCAATAATAGTCCATGCAAATAATGCGCTTTATGATGGCCATGTCGCTAAAGTTGCCACTACATGTACCATCGTGTGCTTGAGAAATTGCCCAAGTAGCTTCTTGTTGTTCTAAGCAATGAAGAAGAATTCCTTCATATCTCCAATGATACAAAATGTCTCCTAACAAGACATGCTTTTCCACTTTTTTCTTGAGTGTTGTTTTGGTGGCATGCGACAATCCAGGTGGGAGGCTACTAATCTTGAGGTAGTCTCGAATGGAAGTATACCAGTCCTGTTGTGTAGAAGCTTCAACAATGTGAATGACCTAGCCTTTTAAAAGTTCATCCCTAGCAAATGTTGATTATGGGAGAACTTGTAAGAATAGCATGGCACTGCTATCAAAAGGGGTTTGGGGGAATAAGGACCCCCAATCAGCACAATTCAGGCAATCTTGAATTTGTGAGAACCTATCATGTTATGGTTCAATTTGAGTCATGTGGATGCCTGGCATGGATTTAGAGCCCTTGCACTTCATCACAGGTTGTGATAGCATTTTAACATGAATGGTGGTGATGTCATCTGAAGGTTTCTACGGGATGAGTGACCCCAAGGAGGCCATAGTATACACAAAATGATTCGATGATTGAGGGATTGCCTCGATATCGTACCATTTGAACTTTACTAGGAATTCATCCACAAGGGCCTTATAAGCTTGCATCACTAGACATTTGCACTAAAAAATCCCTTTGACCTGGTTAAAAATTAGCAAGGAGTCACCAAAAATGTTAAGCTTTTTGATTTTCATGGCGACGGTTGCTTGAAGACCTATGTGCAAGGCTTTGTATTTTGCATTGTTGTTAGTGCATAGGAAATCAAGTTTAAATGATAGGGGAAATGGAGCCCCTTGCAGCATAAAGAACATGACTCCCGTGCCACCCCATAACTTGCATTTGGAGCCATCAAAGAATAGCGTCATATCGGCCTAGATCTCAGGCTCATCAGGATCTAGAAATTCTGAGATGTGAGAGACCCTGTCATCAGGCAACTTCATGCTAAGAGGCTGATCATCCTCAAGAGGAGCCTTCACAAGCTGATCGGCAATAACCTGACATTTTATGGATTTTTGTTTGATGAATTATAGGTCAAACTTTGTCAACGTCATGATCCATTTTGTCGTGCGACTACTATGATAAGTGCGACTCATCATGTATTATAATGGATTCTCTTTCGACACAACATGTGTGGTATGCCCTAGCATATAATGGTGCAACTTCCTAGTGGCAAAAATCATTGTTAAGCACAACTTCTCGACATATGCATATCAAAATTTGTAACTAACCAAGGTGCAACTAAGATAATAAGTAGCCTACTCTTTGAAAAACTTGTTCTTCTGGGCTAGCATGGCCCCCAGTACGATCTCAATGGCTGAGATGTATAAGTAAAATGGTATTCTTGGTCGAGGAGGTGCCAACACTGGTGGTGAAACTAGGTATTGCTTTATTTTTCAAAGGCTTCTTGGCACTCATTATCCCAGTGGAATGCAACTCCCTTATGCAATAGTCTATTCATTGGCTAAAATTTATTTGACAACTGCGCTATGAAGCTAGATACAATTTTGGCTTGTAGGCTTCTCACTTGCTTGATAGTAGTCAGGGGAGGAATTTCTAGGATAGCCTTGAATTTGTTAGGGTCTACCTCGATGATGTGCTTGGAGAATATAAAACCCAAGACTTTTCCAGATGTGACACCGAAGACGCACTTCTTGGGGTTAAACTTGACATTGTGCTCAATGAGGCGATCAAGGACTTTTCGTAAGGCATCGGGATGCTCATGATGTAATAGAAACTTAGCCAATAAGTCGTCCATGTAATATTCTAAAATATTGTGCATGTAATCATGGAATATGTATGTCATGGCCCACTGATAGGTGGCACCCACGTTCTTGAGGCTAAAGGGCATGACCCTTTAATAAAATGTTCCCCAATGTATTGTAAATGTCAATTTGATTTGGTCTTCTAGGTTGATACAAATTTTATTGTACTCAGAGAAACCATCCATGAGGAAAAGCATTTTGTGGCCTATTGTGGTGTCTACCAGTGCATCAATTCTAGGCAAAGGGAAATCGTCCTTAGAACTCGCCTTGTTTAGATCTCTAAAGTATATGCATATGCAAATCCTCCTGTTAGGATTTTTAATGGGAACCATGTTGGACAACCATGGTGGATAGTCTATGGGGATAATGAATTGGGCATCCAAAAGCTTTTGTATCTTGTCTTTCACCATCAAGGCTATTTTTGGATGCATCTTTTGTAACTTTTGCTTTATCGGCTTGATTGCCAGGTTGAGTGTTAAATTATGCATGACCAGATTTGGGTCTAGTCCTGATATATCCTTATAGGATCATGCAAAATCCTGCTTTCTCTCCATGAGAATCTGAATGTACACAAATTGCTCTTTAGGGGATAAGCCTTCCCCTAGCTTGATAAACTATGAATTATTTGGATCTGAACCTATATCTCGATCAATCGTTGGCTCGACTAACATATGTGATCTGTCCTCCAACTGATGCAGATTCGAGATTAGGTGGATGTCATTTGTTGAGTTAAGATCATCAATAGGAATGTCATGTTCCTCTTTAGCATTAAATACATCTTGAGTAGTCCTCAGGGTGAAATGAAACATCTCACTACATGGCCAGTACTTAGAAGGTGACGAGGGTGAATCAATGTAGTCCTAGTCGATGGTATCTAGGTCAAGATGCAATGGCTTGGAAGGATCGAATGGATTGTAGAGTGGTGTGGTCATATCAATGGATATCTTGTTGATGGAATGGATTTGTTCTCTAGGACCACAGGTGAAATACTTCTCATTATTATTACTTCCTACCCCTAAGTGTGGTGGTGGGGGAATAAGGATCATCGAATCCTATCTATGAATAGACTGTAGGATGGGATTGTTGGGATCAAGGAGCTCCATATATGTCAGTGGGTTAGGAAAGACCACATGATAAATCTAGTCTCGATTGACTAGTATTACCCTTAAGCATGGGCTAACGTACATCTAATGATACACCTCATCTATGTCGATGGACTCATGATGATGACGCAAATAAGGAGGACTAAGATAGGCCCTATCTATCTCATATTCATCATCACTATTGTATATGAATCCTTTGTCTCTACCCATAGGAATTAGGTGATCAGGCTGATGAGGTCCCATATATGCTCACACCTCATAATCATCGTTATGGATGAGAACTTCTTCACTCTCATCTTATGGTGCCATTGGCATGTGAGAATTGAGTAGTTCAAGCAAATGGATGGTGCCCTCACTAGGTGGTCTAACTTCTTGAAGGTGGATCAGCTCTTCAGGAGGCCAAAGATGCTCCCAGATAGGGTCATCTATGGGGAACATGTGCATGAAGTCCTCCTGCTCATCATCAATGGGGATGACCTGTGAATGATCGTTTTCTGACTCAAAAGGGTCATATGGTGCTACCTCATAATTGGACTCATCTCCTAAGGTATATTCATAAGAGGGGCCATCATCACAAATGTGAGGACATGCTTGTAACCTCTCTCCTCTCTCAAAATGTGGGAGGATGTCGCTAAAGATCACAGGGCTCCTATTTGATATCAGGAAATAGTCCCCCAATGAGTAGACGGTATGCGGGTTGGTGTACGGGTCTTGAGCCAAATCATCTCTCTGTCCTATGCATAGGTGATCCATGCCATCCAAGAGGACATCTAGAGGCAAAGTGTTGTTATGCCCTAATCCTGACTTGTCGTATGACATCTAATATTATGGCTGAAAGGGGGCACACATGCCTTGCTCATATCTATCTAACTCGTAACCATGCCAATTGCATAGGTCAAAATACTTCAATGCAAAGTTTGGGTTAGATAAATAATCGATCTGTTCCCCGAAAGGCTCCTCATCCTAATCCTCCTATTGTTAGGGCTCTATGTCATAGTCAAGGCCCCCATATACAAAATTTTTTTGATTAGGAGGGAGGCCTAAAGGAATAATTGTGCCCCTTAGAAGGAGTGGTTTGCCCATATCCTGTATTGACTCAATTGCAAGTGTAGCCATGAAATTCTAGACTATGTACTCCCCTAGACCTGTGTTAGCCATCTCAATTATGATCGATGATCGAGGTGATGGGGGAAACAAGAGCGCCTCTTGGGCCCATTCCATGATGGGCTCATCGGCCGACCGTTCCTCAATATTGCTAGGCATATCTTCAGAGGAGATGGTGGAAACTATTGGGGGGATCTATTCCATGAGTCTCTTCCCTATGTCCTTCAGAAATGGGGCTGTGGATGACGGCGATGCCTGCAAAGGGGCTGACGATGAATATGGGATGGACTGCAATGAAGACAACTCTTTTGGAGGGGGTGATGCTGGAATCAGACCCAAATGGGACTTATTCAATTGAAAGTCTAGATGAGGTGATGGTAGGATTGATTCAAGCAACTGCTGCATTAGGTTGTAGTATTTGAAGGGTTCTAGGTTCACTGAGATGACGTGAACCTATCCTTCATATGTGTATTTTAGGTATCGATGCACGATTGAAGGGACACACTTAATGTTTCTCATCTAGGGTCTACCCAGTAGGATGTTATACACCATCTCACCCTCTAGTATGTGACACAATGCTAGAATCATATTTTTCCTGACTTGAATGGGTAGGACAATTGTGTCAACTATTTAGTGTATAGCATAATTGAATGCTCAAAGGGTGTATGTGGATGCAACAATGTGTGATGTTGGTAGTTTAAGATGCTCTAGTGCCGTTGTGGTAATGATATTACTGGATGAACCAATGTCTATAAGAACTCTCTTAAATGGGGTCCCATTCATGCATGTGATGATGTGCAAAGGTGGATCCACTATGTCAATGGGGACAGGCCTTAGTTCATATTCCATGAATGTAATGACTAGCTCAGTGCATTTGCGTACATGCCCCACAAAATTGTTGAACGAATTCACTTTCTAGGGTTGCATTTAGATGGCTTTTACAATCTCCATCAGGGCCTCCTTGTGAGGCTGTGATTGCTGAATCAACTCATATATGGAGAGCCTAGCTGATGTGGTCATCAAAATATGAGTGAGTTTGGTCTAGATCATGGCCATAGGTCTAGGTGGGGGAGTTTGTACTGGAGGTGGTATATCTTGTGAAGTCAACAGAATGTCACTTGGAGCCGCAGGAGCTACGACTGGACTCAGGTACTGCTTGTTCTGTGTCACAATGCTCACCATGCCAACAAATCCCTACTCAGGATAGGCTTGATGGATCTCTTTTACTTATACAATGGGCTTGGCCTATCCCCCATGGGCTAACAAGGGGTCTTTGTAGACTTCCATATATTGGTTGTTTGGTGCCACAGGGTAGTCTATTGTGAGAGGTTTGTTGTCGATTAGGTCCTGCACCAAGTTCTTGAACTTGTAACATCTGAAGATGCCATGACCCTTTTTCGGTGGTACTTGCAATACAAGTCTTCCCGGTATCCTTTAGATTTTGGTGTATTAGGACCATAGGTCTACTCTCAGGTAGGTGGACCAAATTGGCTGCATAAAGGCGATAAAACAAGGAATCCGTAGATTTTGTTATGGGTGTAAACTACCACTTGGGACGACGCTGCTGATTTTACCCTTCTCTATGATTTTCCTTCTCATAGTTCTTGAGGGGCGCAAAATGATTTTGCATTTTGAGGCTGCTATGCTTGTGTCGGCCCTGGGACACTAATAGTAATCTAATTGACCACAATGGATTTCGGTTGTACTGTGTTGGTATTAGTGGTCTTGGTCCACTCCTTGCGAGGTTTTGCAATCTCATCCTCTTGGATCTTGATTTATTTGATGGTCCTAGCCTGTGCCAGGGAATCCTCAAGAGTCGCATATTGTTGAAGCTACAGTAGCATGGAGATGGGTTTTAGGAAAATCTTAGTAAAAATTTGGGTCAACTCCGATGTAGGGAGTAGATAGGGCACCTTTGAAAGCATGGCCCTCCATCTGTTTCCATAATTGTTGACTGACTCGTCGTCATACTGCTTAAGACCAGCTAGGTCAGCAAGTGTCACCTTCCTCTTGGTATTGAAGGCAAAACATTCTAGGAATGCATCCACGAGCTGATCTAAGTTGTGGATACTGTGCTTTAGGAGTTGTGTGAACCAATTGGAGGCAGGGCCTACTAGGGTGGTCATAAAAGTCCTTATAAGCAAGGCATCATTATCCTGTATACCAAAAAATTGGCTTAGGAAATGGGTGACATGCTCCTACGCATCCTCTTCCCCCTTAAATGTGGCCAACTAAGGCATCTTGAATTGTTTAGGGTAGGGAGGCATAGGAACTGAAGGATGCACAGGGTGACTATGGAGCTGATGTAACATAGGCTTTTGGGGCCCAAAGGTTCTATTATCGACTGACTCGAGACACTCTAGTAGTGCCTTGTAGGCATCAGAGGACTTGATCTCCTCTTATTTATCCTATTCTTGTGGTGGGTTACGAGGAACATGAGGCCTATTATGGGGTGGTTGTGGAAAAACCCCACTACCTTGGTATGGCATCTCTACACATTCTTCTGCCAGCTCATATCCTTCATACTCATTGTAAGGCATCTCTGGAGCTGGTCTATAAACTTGTGCGACTGTTTTTGGAGGGCACCCCACATCAGTCTTGGCAGTAAAATCTTGATCAGACCTAAGAGGTCTAGGAGGTAATCCTCTATAATGTCTAGATGACCTCTCTCATATTGGGAGCTATTGCCTTCGATAGGTCTCCGCCCTATGAGTACTCGAGGTTGGAACCCACTCATGTAGGGTCTTTTGGAATAGCTCATTGGTTTGATGTTGGATATGTTCCTTTTCAAGCTAATGCAGGCAATCTAGTTGCTCCTTATCATACCGAAGCTATTTAAATTGAGCTTGGCATTCTATGTATTTAGAAATCGCCTATTGAATTTGTTCCACTATGCGAGGTCTAGGTGGCCTAGATGGTTCCCATTGATCTCTCTCTCTCGATCATGATGATTTGAGACCTCTATAATGCACTTCCCTCTATCGAGGTTGGCCATGTTCACCTGTGGCCCTGGACGAGGCAGGTGTAACCTATACTCAGCAGGTGTGGAGGTACAACTCCCTCGCACAGTGAATTGCTCTTGAGGAATATCTTGGAATTCCTCGTACATTCCTTCGTGAATGAGGAAAGGTAGGGCTGAATTGGCTTGCCCTGCATGATGAGCCTCATACTCATCCTGGTATCTGGGATCCCTAGTCCTAATCGGGTAGCATGAAGGTAAGATGTGATCATCATGCCCCACCCAATTATCATTATGGGGATCCGACCCTTGATTGGGTGCTTCCACTTTGGCAGGCACACGAATATGTGGTACTACCCTATCTCCATGTGCCTCTTTGTGCACTAGCCAGTCATCATCAAAATGAGTGTTTGACATGTCCATATAATAGGAGCATTCTCCCTGAGTTGGATTTTTGCACATAGGGGCATCCCGTTTGGGGGTCTCTTAGAGATCCTGATCTGTCCTAGCTATCCTAGCAATATACAAACTGGGGTGAGTGTCTACCCTCCAAGGTGACATAACCAAATATCGAGGGCTATAACAGAGGTGACTCGTGCCTCCATGTACACTCTTTGCAGCTTTCGCCCTTGATTGGGCTTGGTTGCAGGTGAAAACCATTGTAAGAATGTTCTATCAAACATTTAATATTTATCTTCTTTACAAATTTTATGAAACAATATACCAGAAAGGGGAACACATAGTCAAACAAATGTTTATCTTTGTTAATGTATTAGATGTGTATCCTAAAATTGGTTTTAGTGTGTTTTAAATTTGTTGTAAAGAGACCTTGTGTCATGTGTTTGATAATTGTTGGATGATATTCTCAAGTTTAATGGATTTCACCTATATACTCGTAGCTTGACAACCTGGCTATGAACTCCAGGTTGCATTATCCCACCTATAGTGTGTGGTAATGAAGCCCACACATGGCTAGGGAGTACAGGTCCTACCAGTTCCTCACCCAGTTCACCTGCAGTCTGTGATACACCTCCTCGAAGGGTGATGCATGCTATAACCCATGGTTTATGATGGATCTTGGAACTGGACTTAGCATGATGGATCAGGTTCATGGGATTTGAGCCAAGTGGATGGAGATGAAACCCACTTTCACTTGCTCTCTACCAACGGTTGGGGATGAAGTCCAACTCGTTAGCATTTAAGTGGATCGTGGTGCGTGTGATTCCTTTTAACCTAAAAGAAAGCAAGAAATAGAGAATTCAATCATTTTTCACTAAATGCAAGCTTTAAAGCAATGTTTTACTTTCAGAAGATTAAAATATGGAACATAAGTCACTACACTAATCTAGGAAAATGACTCTAAATGAAAACTCATCGATGGGTGAGCGTCAAGAAAGCAGGCCAAAGAAGATGCAATCCTAATTAAGATTTTCTAATTTGTGTATGTTTTTGTAATTTTGCATTTTTAAGAAAATAAATTGCGATAGTTTTTAATTTTCCTACTTAAGCACACAAAGCAAAAATAAACAGAAAATAGGGTTCTGTAAATGAAAAATAGGAAGAAAATAGCTCAGACCCTACCTCTTCTCTGCCATTGTCTGCTGATTCTGAAATCCAGCTCAGAAAACCTGCTATTTTCTATTCATCCCAAGGTGGGATGAACTACAGGTTTCCATTCATCCTAGGGAGGGACAAATTTGAATATATCCTAGGGTGGCACGAATAGCAGTCCAAAGTTTGCTTGGGTCTAGAGCAACTAAAACCTGCAAAAAAAAAAGGTGAAGAATCAAATTAGAAAATAACCTAAAGAAAAAGGGACTAGGTACCACCATGATTTCCACTGTAGC
Source organism: Wollemia nobilis (assembly GCA_028583015.1). Lineage (NCBI taxonomy): Eukaryota > Viridiplantae > Streptophyta > Pinopsida > Araucariales > Araucariaceae > Wollemia > Wollemia nobilis. Next base: position 34,639,459 of record JAQPPZ010015824.1, read on the forward strand.
AACAGAAAAATAGTGCACCTCAACCGAAGCAACATAATTTAAATGCATTATAATTCCTACGAAAGCGTGAATCAAAGCATGCAAGCAAGAGGCAATGTATAACAAGTAATAAAGCAAATAAGGCATTCTACTTATTAGATAACTTCAAACTAAATTACAATGCCTCCCTTTGAGGACTTGAATCAAATTGATACAATCTGTTACAGTAAAGGGGTGCCAAGAGATATCAATATCTCAAAGAACGTGGTGCACATCCACTATTCTCTCGCATGCCCACACTCGAGGTGGGTGGGCTCAATGTCACTACTGCTTACATAAATATGATACTTGTCCTCAAATTTTTCCTATCATATTTTGGCCCCTGAATCTGCACATAGGAAAGCAAAAGAGAATCAAAAGCATAGGTGTATGATATTAAAGCATGCAATCCCCACAACCTAAGAAGGCGCATGTGAGGTATATATATCAAATGAATACCAAATAGAGAGAAACTCAAGAGTGATATAAAAGAGATGATTTTTGGGCAATATCACATGGTTTTCTAAAATATTAGTGCTCGATCGCTGCATTTGGTCCTGCCTCCTATGGTGAACCTGCAAAAGGAAAACAAACAATTATCCTACCAAAACATGTCAGAAACCTGTAAAATTTGGTGAATAAGCATAAAATGACATTTTGAGAGAACCCATGTGATCATATTCCATAGATCCTACCCAAATCCTTCTGCATGTAAAAGTGGGACCCGCATACATGCAAATCATAAAATGGCAATATCTTAGTCAATATGCGTCAAAAAGTAATGAAATTTGAACTGGAGCATCTCATAGATATATTAAAAATGATAAATTAAAAAAGTCCTAAAATTGTGCATGAATCACTATTCATCTGGGGGTGGGACAAATTCAACTATCATAAATTGGGGGGTGCCTCGGGGCAGGACGCCTGCCAAAATATCCTAAAATTTCACACCAATCCAATGAATATTGATGCAAAACTACAGGGGAAGTTTTTTAGGAAAATTTTGTGTGGGTATTCTAACAATGAATTCGGTTTTGGATCCAAATTGCACCTTCTTGTACCACCCAATAACCTCTTGCTAAGGAGAAATTATGGATGAAAAAGGAGCAATAGGGGTGAGGTGATAACTCGGTAGCACTTCGTCGTGAATCCTAAAAATAACCTTTCACCCTTTGGATGAGAATGCCATCCATTTTATAGACCTAGGAGGTCAAATGTGCAAAGGGCATGCAAGGGCATGTAAGGACAAAGGGGCCACTTGTCCATCAGGGCGACATGCATAGGAGGAGGAAGAGAATCTCCCCAAAGTGGCCTCATTGATGAGGGTTGTCATAGGCATGCCCTGGGTTATGACATGCATGCTTCGAAGAGTAGGGCAAGTGGTATTTTTGGTGGCCACTTGTCCAAATTTGACTTTTTTCTAGTCAAACTTGCTATTTGCTCCACCCCGGGATGAATGCTGCTATTTGCTCTAGGGTGGGACAAATAGAAACTGCTATTCATCCCAGGGTGGGATGAATAGGAAATTGGTCTCAAAAAGTCCCCAATTGACCTAGGAACCTTCCAAAACTACTTTGGGAGTGGTTAGAACCATTTCTTGACCTCTGAGGGCTGCCCTAAGGGCTTTGTGCGTCAAATTTGTCAATGCCTTGGTAGCATAATTGGATTGGCATTGTTTTGGTGTCTACACCATGATATCAAACACTAGCAAGAGATTGTAAAAAAAAATGACAAATAAAAAGGTGAAAGATTTTGGTCAAAAGACAAGCCTAGATTTGTAAGGGTCTAGGACATAATACAATATGGCTTAGATTGAATTTCATTCCTATAAAAATGGTAAAGAAAGACCCTCCACCTCATCAAATGAAAAATTTCATTATGGTTCAAAAAATAAAAGAAATCAAGAAGGATGCTTTTGATGAGCAATTTAAATGTATGAGACTGAATTTAGAAAGAATGAAAGCTATGAACGGATATTTGGAGTTAGTTTTCAAAGTTAATATGGAAGAGGTTGAATCATAGTGAAGTAAACCGTAACTACTCTCTTTAAATAGATGAAATCATCTCCTCACAATAAAAAAGATATCAATATATGGGTTATCTCTTGTAAATTAGGTTCTCTCTCTTGCACACATATTTCATCCTCATTAATATCTTCTATTTGAAATAGCTTGGAAAAATAGAAGATATCAAGAAGGATAACATGTGTGTGTATAGAGAGAGAGCTAACAAGAATTAGATCTAGCCCATTAGTAAAATTATTATGATGGTTTATTACAATAATTGGGGTACTAATATGATTCCACATATATATATTAACAACTAGTAGAAGTTCAAAGTCCTAAATTTATTTTAATACAAGAGTTAAATTTATATAGCGAGGAATGTAGATAGGGTTTCAAAAATATCTTTAACATGAGAGATTATATGACACTTTGTAATAGGAGCTCTTGGCAATGATGTGACTATTTAGTAGAATTGCTTGTATGCTATCAAATTATCATCAAGTGAGTAAAGTAATAACAAATAAGCTATTTAGCAGGGAAGTAAATAAATGAAGGACAACATGAGCATATCCTTTAGAGCATATATTTGAAGGCAATGACTTGGTAATGGTACTTTTATATTTTTATAATTAGAATTATGTAACTAAGGGTTACAAGAAGTAATCATGGTTAGAAGTAGAGTCAACATATTTTTTTTATAAATAAGACTAAGGGCTTTATTGTAAGGATATTATGGCCATTTATGATAACTAGATCTATACTTATGAAATTGAATTATACATTTGACATCATAATACTATTTATTAAAATACTATACATGATATTTATGGATTAATTGTGTTCTTTAATATCTTGATTTGTGGATGAATAGTGCTTATGCCTATACCATCCCACTTTCTATTGGTTATTTCTTCCATTATTACAAGTTATGCATAGATTTGATCATATTGATGTTATTTAGTTTTCTCTAAATATATTCATTGTTAAACACTAATATTGCTATAATTACCTATTTGTATTTATTTTATTACATTTTCTTTATCCCTCACACCCTTTTCCTATAATATTTACTTTATCTGTTTTATTTTACTTTTAGTTTAGCTAAATTATTGGACAACTAACCTAAATTCAAAGGTCAAAAGGGTTAATATCCTTTATTGCTATTATTAAAACATGACTTTGTAGGTGTATTCACTTATACAAATCAATAATTTATGGCATGCCTAGTAGGACCATAGACATGATTTCTACTTGAAAGTAAGACTACCAACTTGCATCTATCTTTTCAAATCTATTTAAATCCACTTCAAATTATTTCATATCTACAAACAGGATTGTTCAAAATATCAAATCTAATATACCCCAAAAAAATTGGATCAAATCTATGCTTATTTTTCCCATATTTAATAGTGTCACATCTAGATCACAATTTTGAATCTAAATTAAATTTCACTCCAAACTTGTTGAAATCCATACAATGGCAACCTTGTTGATAAATAAAATTTTGAAACTCTACTCATATTGAGTAATTATAATTTTGTGATCCCTAATTTGTAAACTTTATAGTTTTATAGGTATATTTCTTGAAAAACTAAGGAAAATTCTTAAAATTTATCTAAGTACATTAATTGGTGTTTCATTTGCTAATCTAGTGATTTTATTGAACCAAAGAACCCAAGAGCACATTGTCTACCCATAACCTTAGAAAATTATAAAATAAACAAAGCTACAATTAATTTATAAATCAATGATTCACTTGCTTAAAAGTGGTAGAAAAATTGCCATAGAATTATGACCCTTTAGAATGATATCCAAAGATTTTAAAAGTAGCTACAATGTCAATTTGTCTATTTTAGATCATCCACACCCTTCATCTAGTGGATAAAAAAATTGACCAAAACTCAAAACTTACTAAGTACCCCAACAAATAATCTGCTTGCATAGTTGGTTTTGCATACAAGTCATTGATTTGCTTGCATAAAACTATTTCTTGTTTTGTTAATTTCAAGAGTCTAGCATAATTTCTGCATGATTTTCTTTTTGAAAGTATAGTTAATATTCATTAGTTTTATCATGCATTTATACATGATTTTTTATGAATGTAAGAGAAAAATATCATGAATCAAGTAAAGAAACTAAACCAATTAGGCTAATTAGATATGAAAGAAAAGGCACCAAAGAGAAGAAACAAAGTATAATAATTTAGATATGTGATTCTATAAAACCTATACAAAGTCTAAAAGATAATCTCACTTCAAAGGAAAAAATAATCATTGATGACTCTGGTTAGATAAAATATAAATCCAAATATTTCTTATTCATTTCCATTACTAGCCTCTTCGAATCTTTTAGGTGAACCGTTACACCCCTATAAGACAACCAAACATATATGTAGAGCCATTAACTATAAAAGTTGACCAAACTTGGACCATCACTACCCTCTTTGTTCAAGCCTCTTTAGAAAACTCCATATATAGTATACTAATTGGGCTACAATATTAGTTTAAGATGCTAAGCCATAGCCTAGTGTGGTAGGTCCCACCACTTCATAATTGACAATATTCTAACCTAAAGTTATCCACCTCAATTATTAATTTGTGAATGAATGGCTACACTAACTTAGCATTATATTCAAAACTATCTAGTTGGCACTAATCAACAACTTATCACTATTAAAATACAATTTAGACCAAGTCAATAGGCTAATATTCCAAATCCATAAGTTGTATAAGTTTTATTAGGGATGCAAGGCCTACTTAACCTACCAAATTTAGCTAGGGGATAGATACAACAAAATAAACCAAATCCAAATGCTATGTACGATTAATTAGTTTTGTAAAACCCATAGTGAGGTCAAAATATCATATAGAATTAGTAGTTTCCACCTAACCATTAGGGATCCCTAATGGTACAAGGAATTATCCAAAATAAGTCAATACCTTACCTATGCTCAACCTCCTCAAAATATACAATAGATTCCATTGAAGTTGCTAGTTTGATAATATTGCTCAAATAGTCAAAACCAATGGAATGTACATAATCCATAAGTGAAGCTAAATCCTAATATTTAATAGATATACCCAAATCAATAGCCAATATAGAATCCAAACAAATAATTTACTCTTAAAATGTATAGGAAAATGTGTAACAATAATAATAGATGGTTCCTAAGAACCCTTAGGTTTCACCCCATCAACAAATGGTCTAGGCATGTCTCTCAATAATAGGCATACATAGGCCTACTATAGTATCAAATGTAATATGGACCATAAATGTTATTAAATACAAATATAGGTATAACCTCAAAATCAGCTTCTAGACTAAATGTGCTAAGACCATTAAACATAATGTTTTGTTCTCTAATTCCAATTGATGCATTGAAATCCCTCTTGAACTTTTGATGAAAATGGTAGTAAAACCACATTAGATCACCTTCATAAAATTTCCACTCTAAAATCAATTAATAGGACCCAAGAGAAAAATGTTATGGTGTGGTTATTAATATTTTCACTAATAAATAAAAACACATTATGGTAAAAATACCCACTAGATAATTATGGTGTGGTTATTAATATTTTCACTAATTTTATAAAGAGGTTTGGTAACCATGAAAATGCATATTTGGTACACTTGATCTAAAATTTGCCTAGTCTAGAAAGTGCATCCTAGAGTTTAGCCAAGATTGGATGATTGGGATTTCTCCCAAGTTCAACCTCCAAAGAAGACCCACTCCTTATAATGCTTATAAAATTAAAATAGGGGTTTAAGACTAAAGAAAGAAATGGAAGGGTTAGAAAGAGATAAGGGTTTAGAAAATACTTAAAGGATGGATGGGGTATATCATAACAACACTGAATGTATATAACATAAGAGTCTTACACAATCAAATCCAAATGCAACCTAATAGACAGACCATCAATGGAAGCAATATAAAGTTCATTAGATTCCAATTACACGCTATAAGCATTCCAAATACTATATGAAGAGTAATCCAAATAGTGATCCAGTGAGAAGAATTCACTAATCATAAAGTGTATATTTGGAATCTAATGAACTTTATAATATTTCCATGGATGGTTGGTCTATTAGGTTACATTTGGATTTGATTGTGTAAGAATCTTATGTTGTATACATTAAATGTTGTTACACTATACCCTTCCCATCCTTTAAGTAATTTTTGAACCCTTATCTCTTTTGAACCCTTCCATTTCTTTCTTTAGTCTTAAACCCCTTATTTCAATTTTGTAAGCATTATAAGGAGCCAACCTTTTTTTGAGGTTTAAATTGGGAGAAATCCTAGTAATCCAATCTTGGCTAGAGTCTAGGGTGCACTTTATAGACTAGGTGGATTTTAGACCAAGAGTTTTGGAATACTCAGTGGGACAAATTTCATCAATTCACCCACTACAAAGAACATACTAAAATATCCAAAGTGAATACAAATCATGCTGAACCAAAAGTTGTGGAATATTTCTTTGGTTGAGTAAGATCTTGATGAAATATTGCTCTTTAAGATCATTCAATTTTCATATGGAGACTGTTAAAAAGGCTCAATTAATTATGATCCAAATGCTATCCAATACAAATATTTATGTTTACAAGGTCAACAACCAAGAAGCTCAAAAATCCATTATCATTTCTTAAGTTATCGTCCCATAGGTTTAGACAAACCAAATCCTTACCTCTTGAATTGTCATCCCCTACAAAAAGCATAAATTCCACATAATCTAGTTCCCAAAAGTTCCCTAACACCCCTTACTTAGAAGTTATGGCTCAACAAGACCAAAAAGATCCTTAAAATTTACCTAGCTAGAATACTACTAGATTGCTTGGCTTAGCACACCTCAGTGATATTTCTCAAGTAGCAATTAAAGCCTTACACACTTATGATGGCACAAGCAAAATTACATATAAGCATTGTCAAGATGTGGTTTCTTTGGCCACAATTCATAATATCCAAGAAGAGGATATCATGGTAAGACTCCTCAAGCTATCCTTTACGGGAAAGGTATCACACTAATATTATTCCTTAGAAGACAAAAGTATCTACTCATGGATCAACTTAGATAGACCATTTGTCAAAGAGTTCAATGAATTAGCAAATCTTTTCTCATTACTCACATAATTCACTATTATTCAAAGACACCCTCAGAAAACTATTACCGAATTTAATATCAGGTTTAGCTAGACTTGGAAAAGAATTCCCATAAAAATTAGGTCATCTAGACCTTAGGCATATATCTATTATATTTGTGCTTTTCATCTAGATCTAGGGCTCCAAATATGGTAGTCCAATGCTATGACCTTTTATCAGGTCTATTAGGCTAAGTAAATACAAAAAATTATTTGTTTTTGTGGGAAAACTTTCTAGTGTCATTATGCCATATATCCTAATAATTGCTCAATCCACTTAGGAGAAAGAAACTCTAGGCATAATCATACATACTGACTTCAGTAGCTTTGATCCCCACTCCTAAGGCATTGCCTCATGTATCAATTTTTCCAACATTTTCTACCCCAAAGCCAAAATAATATCCAATTATGCAAGAAGTATTGAGTATATTGAAGAATTTAAGCAATGTGATGATTGCTATCAAAAGGAGAGAGGCTGAAATAAATTAGCCAAAATTTTCCCTTATATCACTAAATATTAGGGGGCTTCTACAAATAAAATTACCAAATAAACTAACAATGTATACAAAAACCAAGAGGAAGAGCTATCTACGTTTACATCTAAAGGAAATTATTGGTGTTTAGTATGCAACAATCACATAATATTGACACGTGTTATGTATTAGCATCAAGCCCAGTTAGTAGTTGTAGAAAAAGTTGAGAAGACACAAAAAGGTCAAATAAATATGTTATGGGATTTAAACCAGGTTGTGATCACACAAAATCCTTTAGATGAAGAGTATATATCAATACTGTCAAGATAAAAAAAGCCTTTACAAGTGGATCTACAGAAACTAGAGCATTTATGAGTTTTGACCCAACCTCAAATTTCAAAAGAGCAAATGTAGTAGGGATACAAGAAAAATCAAGCTTAGTTAGAACCTAAAAACTCTAGCCTCTGCCAGAGCAAAAGGGATAACAACTAAAAAAAATAGAGGTAAAATAAGCTCAAGGAGAATATAAAGAACAAGCCTAGGAAAAACTCTATTATCATTTTATAACCAAATAACAAGGGTTGAAAGCTACACAAGAATACTGAAATAGGTTTGATGAACTAAAGAAGAAAGAAAAAAATGTGCCAAAATCATTGGGATTTAATATAGTTGAAGAATTGAAAAAGACCCCCTTCCTAGAAAGCATGTATAATGCTCTAATGATTCCTAGACATCAAATTACTGAGATAATTGTTGAAGACCATCCACTCTAGAGGTATATGCACCTAGATTTTTGTGTCAACTAATTATCAGATCAAGGAAGAACAAACCACCTCCTTTGTATATGTATTTGCATAGGAGGAATGGATCATGCATAACTACATGGTCGATTTTGGAGCTGCAACCACTATCATGCCAAAAGTAGTGTGTGAAGCCATGGGTATGTAATATACTTGGTCATGCCTGAGAGTGTTACAATTAGATGTTACCATTTTAAAATAGTTTGAGTGATAAAAGATATCTCAATGGTATGCATAAAGTGGTAAGACTCATTGTAATATAAGTAGTGATAATCAACCTTGAGCCATACTTTGGTCTCTGTATTTCCTAAGAATTCATCGTGAAGTTGGGCAACTACATGGCATTAGAATACTCACATATAGTAATCCCATACAAAGAAAAAGGGTTAAGGTATATGTATAAAGGCTAACACCATACAATATAGAGAGAACAAAGGAAGCCTACATCAATCTGATTAGTGATAAAATGGATCCCTTAGAGATGATCATTATCAAAATACAAATAAAGGATGAATTATCCCTAAGATATTTTAATGCCATGATCGTGATAGGGTTAGGCACATACTAAATGATAGATTCAAAAATACACAAAATTCAAGCAATTTCAAATCAAGAGCTCTAAGAAATGAAAGTTTGGAAGCTTTATTTTGATGGATCTAGATGCAAAAAATGTGCAAGAGACAAAGTGGTGCTAATATATCCTTCCAAGAAAATAATTTTTTTCCTATAGATTAATATGGAATTGCACTAATAACACAACAAAATATGAAGCCCTGTGCCTTGGTATGATATAGGAAAAAAAAAAGAAATCAAGTTACTATTAGTTTTTGGTGACTCTGAGCTAGTGGTCAATCAAGTGATGAAGAAATGTAATAGTAAGCATCATTATTTGAATACATACTAGAATAGAGTATGGGATTTGATAAAGAGTTTTGAGGCTTTGAACATGAAAGCTATTCCCAGGAATCAAAACTAAATAGTTGATACACTAGCTTCTAAGGGAGAAAATTTTAATTCAAAAACTAACTATGGTAGAAGGCCAAATTTGGTAAAAATAGTTTTCAAACTGTCAATCCTGAACAAGAAAGTTTTTTGGTAGGTTTTTGAGAGTGATGATCAGGTTGTCAATTTCTTGACTAAAGAAGCTATCTATGCATAACAAACAAAAGAAATACAACAATAATTTGATCGAGAAGAAGTTATTCAGCTCAAGCACAATCACATTCCTAAGGGATTGATTACCTTAGAGAGCATGTTTGATAGTAGTGATCGGTCCATAGGGTAGAATATGAAGATAGATGAACTTAGATTTAGAGAAGTTTAGGTCAAGCATAGAAGGAACTTAAAAGTCAAAGCATGTTGCTCTAAAGCAGAAATAAATGAGTTCATGTCCTTCTATACATAATATCAACATATAATAGCTTAGAGCTATGATGATCTTTGGGTTTATAGCAAGGATGTTATTCAACATACCATAGAATTATTGCCCAATATCAAGCCATTCATGTAAAAATAGAGGCTAGTCAATCCCAAAATTGAGGTCATAATGAAATATGAACTCCTCAAGCTGCTCAATGCTAAGATTATATATTGTATTAAGCACTCTACATGGGTAGAAAACCTAGTTTCAATGAGAAAGAAGAATAGATACATCCCCCTTCGTATCTATTTATGAAATATCAACAAGGCTTCATTAAAAGATCATTATACATTGCCATAGATTGATTATATTCTGCAAGTGGTAGCAAGAGCAGAAAGGTTTTCACTCCTTTATATATTTTCTGGATACAATCATATATGGGTAAAATATGAATACCAACATAAGACAACCTTCACCACCAAGTGGGGCACTTTTGTATATCAGAGAATGCCTTTCAGCTTATCCAATATCAGAGTAACTTTTTAGAGAGCAATATATTTTACCTTTGGATAGATGGTCAACACGATAATCTTGATCTGCTTGAATGATATGACAATGTTTTATCATGATAAGAAGAAGCACCTAGATCACCTAAAAATACTCTTTTAGAAATATTGAGAGTTTGGAATATTGATTAACCCCAAGAAATCCATATTTTTTGTGCACAAAGGAAAGCTTCTAGGACATGTAGTTTCAAAGCAAGGATTGGCCATTGATCTGGATTGAATTACAACTATTTTGACACTGCCACTTCCTCGTAGTAAAAAAATTTACAATCCTATTTTGGATAGATTAATTTTATCCAAAAGTTTATTTTTAATTTTCCACAGATATTCAAGCCTATGATAGAGATTTTAAAAAAATCTGCAATATTTGCATGGACCCTAGAGAGAGAAAAAAAGTTTGAAAAAATAAAACAAACAATAATACAAGCTCTAGTTTTCGTCAATCCAGACTATGGAAAATATTTCATTCTATATGTCTACGGATGTAAAGATAGTTAATCTAGTGTCTTAACTCAGAAATATGATAACCAAGAGGAGCATATGGTATCCCCTCTTAGCCAAACACTTTATAATTATCCTAAGAGCTAAAATTTCATAGAGAAGCAAATATTTGCTATCATAAAGTCACTTAATAAGCTTAAACATTATTTGTCTTAGAACAAAACTTTGGTCTATGTAGTACATTTGTATATCCAAAATTTTATTCTTCAAGGAGAATTAGGAGATAAAATATCTAGGTGGATTACCAAGATACAAGAATATGACATTGAAATTTGATAAACAAAATTAGTTAGAGGGAGATCTCTATGTGAATAGCTAGCTTCTACAACAAAACCAAAATTCAACTTGTGTATAGAAGATAACTTAGAAGTAGAGTTCAGGAATGAGGAATGTGCAAAAGAAGTAGATTGGATCACTAAACTAACCAAGTATTTCTATATAGGTAGATCCCTAAAAGGATTGAATGCCTCCCAAAGATGCATATATAGACTAAAAGTGTTGAAATATATCTTATTGTTGGAAGGACTATTTAGAAAGAATTTTGATGGAGTATTACTCTATTGCATTCTATTAGAGCAATCTAAGAGGGTATTAAATGAATTTCATTTAGGATTATTTTAAGGCCACTATTCAGGTCAGACTACCATAACTAAGATTATCTTGGTTGGGTACTATTGGCATACTATCTTTGTATATGCTTTTAAAATAGTTTAACCTTGTCAAAAATGTCAAAGGTTTGTCGAAAGAAGAAAAACTCGTCACTTCACCTACAACTAGTCATTGTAGAAGAACCCTTTTAGTAGAGGGGTTTTGACTTCATTGGAGTCATAAACCTAAATTAATCTATAGGACACAAGTATATTTTAATAACTGATTAATTTACTAAGTGGTCAGAGGTAATAACAACAAAAAAAATTGATCAAGATATCATGATTGATTTTTTAGAAATATTAATAACAAGGTTTGTTATCTTGACCAATATAGTGACAAACAATGTACCTACTTTCATAGGTACAAAGCTTATAGATATTACAAACAAGTATGACATCTACTTAAAGGCATCCTCCAACTACTATCTGTAAGGGAATGGATTAGTAGAATCTACTAATAAGAATTTGCTAAGGATAATAAAGAGGATTATCAAAGAAAATAAAAGTATTTGGCACTCAATGCTAAATCAAGCCTTGTAAGCAAACCTCATCATAGTAAACACAATACTAAAAGCATTTATATACTCATTAGTCTATGGCAAAGAAGCCACTCAACCTCTGCACCTAGACTTACCAATAATTAAATTGATAAATAGAGTATAATTTTTAGATATCAAAGCAACAAAATTCCAAATGGTTGAGCTATTATTCTTGAAGGAGCCAAGGGAAAAAGCCTATAACAACCTTTAGGAACACCAAAATGGAATCAAGCAGTGCTTTGACAAAAAGGCTTCATTTTGGGACTATCAAATCAATGACTTATTACTTAAATTGGATGAAGATAGAACAAATCTAGGAAAACATTAAAATTTTGTTTCATTCTGGTCCAGACCCTATTGCATCTCTACAAAATGCGATTGCAATGCCTATGAACTGGTAAACATTAACAATCGAGTTTTGTTGATTTCAACGAATGACCTACATTTAAAGCCCTTTGTGTAAGAAAATTTCCATTGTACTTATATTATATGTACATCAAAAAGTGAACTATAATAACCCATGGCAATTTTGAATTTTTGAAAGTTGATTACCCAAAGCAAAATCTAGTTGGTGGCAAGACTGAAATATCACATGATCATTCACCAAGAAATGAAACAACCATAATCTAGGAAGCATGCAAACGCATCTACACATTTCTAAGAAACATGAAAATCTAATCTTAAAGAAAGCAAAACATACATTGATCCACCGTATTAATTGCACTAATGACCAGTTTCACTTTATAAAGCAAAGCCTTGGAAATTAATATTTTCAAGAAAATTGTTAAGTGTGAGAGCCTCTTGAGTAAACAAAGCATCTTGACAGAGAATTATTTACAACCTCGTGTGTAAGTAACAAGTGATTACTGTTGGCAGAGATTAGTACAAAAATTATGTAAAATAATTCTCAATGACCATGGCCCATGATGGTAGATATTTTTCCAAGAAAAAGGAAAACACCCAAAAGAGCATAGTAGGAAAGGAAATTTAAAAAAGAACCAAATATGTTGCATGAATTCATAAGTTTGAGACACAAAAATTACCCTGCAATCAAAATACAAAAGTCTTTGAGATGATGCTGAACAAAGAGCACAAAATGTTTCACCAAGTAGCCTTGGTGTAGTTGCATGGCACTCATTTCTATTCTCATGCATGCATAAGCCAATGCATCCCTACCTAGATTTTGTGCTAGTAGTGGTGGAATACTACAATCTCTAAATGCGAGCGGTCCAAAATAAAAAAGACTAAAAATTTTCAACCTCATTCCTAAACATTTTTTCAATGCATTTGTAATAGGTACTAAACCTAAAGTGATCCCCAAAACCTTTACTGGTGAAGGCCAAAAAATATATTATGACCCTAGGAGTTATAATATGGGGGTAGATTTCTACAATTCTAGCTTAACTAGAAATTACACCATCATACATTTTACCCCACCAAAAACCCTAATTTAAATTTTTAATTTCTGGTACCCAAATATTTTCACTATGTTGGCCATAATTTTTGGCCTATAGACGGATAAATACATCTATGACTATCAAATTTCCATGGCCTATGCTATCATAAATCCCTACCATTACGACACAACCCACATAGACCAATTAGAAAACCCTCTTTTCTTCAATTGGGCCTACTTATTGTATGAAAAAAATTCATGCATAAAATTGAAAATATTGAAGTGCAAAGTATTTAAATACTCGTCGCATCTAGCTTAATTTTTTTGGCAGATAGCATGCCTTGGCTAGAAATAAACAAGTACAACTCACAAGGAATATGCATGGCAATGGTAGATTGAATAAATCTCATTAGAGCATATAACCCCTACTATAATTTCAACAAGCAATTTTTGGACTCGATATTGAAGCTCATATACAAAAATTTGCCCTGATTGTATCAAAAGGTAATCAAGAAATTACAAATCCTTCAAATAGAGGAAGGAGAATGGTATTTCTAGATAAAAGGAACTATGATCAAAATGAATGGATTTATTGGCAAATAATTTTTGTTGCCCTACTATATCACGAACTAGAAATTTGGTATGGAATTTTATTGTTAGGTTGATGAAAAAAGCAAAGCTTATGGCTCTGGCATAAACAAAGTTAGTATGTAGGAATTGTCACTTAGTTTTGATCCCATTGCTTTGACAACAAGAGGTAAAGGTGAAGTTTTAAAAACTAGACTTGAGAAATTCAAATTGCATAAAATACTACACAAATGGAAGTATGACCTAGAGAGTAGATTTAAGGATAGGCTACCAATACTAAAAATAGAAAGCCCCTAATGTTTAAGCATGTTGACTACCTTGATATAGAACAAATTCAAAATAATTTAGAGTAAAATGAGCTTAATTGGGATGTAAGAAAAATGTAAGAGTTGCCTCCTTGGAGAGACTTCTATGACTTAGTGAATGAATATGATCCCAAAAAAATAAAGATCATGCGTAACCTCAAAATAAGATCAAGACAATGAAGGAGAAACTGGACTGGTCAGAAGGGAAAATTGTATAATGGTGGATAGTCATATGTGAATGCAACTTAAATAATTTAAGATTTGAATTGGCTATAGATAAAACTTTATCAAAAAAATTTAACAAGAACATAAATACTTAGAAGCCTAACGAAGAGCTAGTTTTAACCAAAATTGTTGGAAGTGATGGTGAGGAGGAATATGAAGAAGAATATCCTGTAGAAGAGGAATAAAAAGAAGAATTTGAATAAAAAATATTAGGAGAAGAACAAACTAAATATGTACAAGGTTTGGATGAAAAACAAGACAAAATCCTAAAGGCAATAAGTCTGGAGGAACAAAACCCCCCAAAAATAAGTCTAGAATCATACCAAGAAACTCCTCCATTCATCCCAAGTGAATTATAAAAATCAAGGTACTTGAAAGAGGCACAAATGATAAAAAAAGGATATTCTAGAGGAGGTTTAGGAAAAATGATATTTGGAATAAAGGAGTCCCCATAAGTGCAACGAAGGCCAAAAAATCTAACTTTGGGAGCTAGGACCCAAGTTTGTGCTAGGACCATTAAAGCATCAGATTCACCCAAAATAAGAAGCAGTAGTCAAAACAATGCAAATGCTAGACCAAACCATATAAACTAGTTACAATTTAATAAAATCCTATAAGAATTTTTGCAATAGAAGTAGAGGAAAAATTAAGAAACAAGCAAAAATGGTATTAGCCATCCTAATAAAAGAGAAACTCCTCACTCAAGACTACAATATCCTAATTCTAAAACCTTGTTACAAGAAAAAAGGTAGCAAAAGAAAATTCTCTCCTCTAAAACAAAAATAAAGGGGAGCAAAGAAAACTAAATACCATAGTGCAGTTTCGATAATACACAAGGTAATCACATTGACTATGGATCAACCTCAAGTGGGAGGAATAGGTATGATTTCTCAAATTTTTGCAACTTATTCTATTCCTCCTATCCCTACTAATGTTACCTCCTCTTATCTCTCACCACCACATTCCCACCAAGGCAAATTATCTAAGAGGAAACAACACTTGATCTGCCCCACACCACATCCACACCACAAATGTAAATTCCCACAAGTATTGTTTCAACACTCCAAAAATTCCCTTCATACCCATTTTCCATTCTCCAACCCATATTCATGACATCACAACCTTTTGAACACTCATTCATAGTCACTATCAATAAACTCAAATAAATGGACCAAAATACTCAAAAGTGGTGGAAAGAAAAACCACCAAGAAAAAATAAGAAGATATCACCTTCAACTAATAAACGTAGTTGAACCAACCACATACCATCAAACAAGGATAGTGACTATTCCAAAATTTTATACGTTTGAGTCTTAGATGACATTGGATAACTATAACATGTTGATGTAAGAAATAGACATTTCCAAGGTTCCTCTAGAGGACACCTTGCATAGTACTCAAACTCAAGTCAACACAGTGTACTTCCAGGGTGACAAGTCAAGAAGCAAATACAATAAAATGATGGAGAAAATAAATATCTTGGAAGAAACAATAAAGGAAGAGCATAATAAAAATAAATCCTTGAAAAAAGATATCTAGAAACTACAATGAGCAATCATGAAAGCTTCGACTTAGACGCAATTGCAAGAAATGGATATGATTCAAGTTTTGCAAGAACACATGCAAGGCCTTCAACAAGAGGTAGAAAACGATAAAAAAAGTTAAGATTATTGTTTATCCCAAGAGGTTTTAATGCAACTAAAAGAGGAAATATGGAATGAGATCCTCCAAAGATCTCTCAAAGCATATCCAATTGTGGACTACTTGATGTTTAGCATAGAAGTCATTGAAACTACAAAAGCAGACTTAATAGAAGCTCAGGTTGAGCTAGAAGATAAAATAGAACAAACAAAATCTCTTCTTAGACTTACAAATAAGATATTTGATCTGATATGTGTAGCTATGACAAATAGAGAATGGAATGGAGTAATATATGCTACCCAAAATGTGATAAAAGGAAATAAAGTAGTCCAACAAGGATGGAAAATAATGGACATAATACAAATAAATTTTGAAAAATGAGGGCTCTAGAAAATGAATTTGAAAGTCTTGGATTTATAGGGTTTTAGGATGAACAACTCCGATTTTGCACCAAGGAATAACTTCAGGCCCAAATAGAGGTATTTGCAAGTAGCGAGGAAGAACTCAACCAATGGCAGGAGCCCATCACACAAGCTCAACTTTATAGATTTTTGAGCAAGCCAACTAGAATACAAGCAAAAATATAGGAAATGACAAAAAGGTATCATGAACCATCATATAAATAAATATTTAGGCTACAAATTATTAATGACAGTGTTAGAACAATCAAATATATGACTCCAGAAACATGGAATATCACCTGCCAAATATTGCAAAATATTGAAGATATATTTACTCACCAAGAAGCCAACAAAGAAGAGCTAGTAGAGATCGAACATGAGAAAATAAGGCAAGATGAATTTATATAATTCCTATCCACTAAGACTATAAGGATAAAATTTGGTTAGAATACGGTTGACATGCAAAGGCAATAAAAGAATATGTCAAGCCCATGATATGACACCTCAACATCCCGATAATGTAAGCAAAAGTGAAGTGTTCAAAAATAATCTAGCCGGGGGAAAGCTATTAGACAATAAAAAGCAATAACACATGAAATTTTAAGGGAAAGTATGCCTACTAAAAAAAAAGACATCAACAATAATTGCAAGCATTAGCCAACATAGCTATAAAAAAGGCTATAAAGGAAAAACAAGTCTAGAACAAGATAAAGCAATTTTGGGTCAAATATTTGGATAAAAAAGTAACTAAATCACCATGCATGTTTCAAAATCACTAGGAAAACTTGTGCAACAATCCATAATTTTGAAGAAAAGTATTTACTCAATTTTGTAAAGGAGGAAGCATAGGGTAATGGAAGGCCACAATCCTCAAGTGCTTGGAAAATTTACCTAAGGCAATTTATTGGGATTGGAAGAAACTCCTAGTTGTGATGGACTATGCTTAGAAGAACTTCATTTTTATAGGGGGTACCATCACCTAGGTATATCCATTCCACTTTTTTTTTTTCTTCTTCTCATACTTCATTTTGCTTTCCATTTTCACTTCTTGCTTACTTGTACTGTTTTTCTCCCTTTCATTGCACCATTGAACATAATTCCCTCAATTGTCTCCTTCTCACTTTATTATTGCTCTCACTCACCATTATACATTATTTATTATCATCATCCGTCACCCTTTTAATCTTGATGACTACCTTCCATCCCATTATTTTGTAGTTCTATGTTTTAAATTTTTTGACTTCACACCTAAATAAATAAGGCTTTCTAGGTCCTTCATTTTTGCAAGTAGAAAACCTTGGGAGGCACCAAGAATGTAGGTCAAAATAATGATCATTTTCGCAAGTGCTTGAAAACCAAGCCAACTTGCCTTTTTTTCCCAATGTTTGCCAAGGAAAACCACCCCAAGATTGGCCTAAGCATCATAACAATAAATTTGAGATAGCAAAAATCCAAATACATCAGTCTGAGGCTAAAATCCAAGGTGATTAAGCATTTTTCAAAGGGTCCAAGATCACAAAAAATAATAAAGCAAGATGTATTCTAGGCGCAAAACCATGATTGACCTATTTTGAACTTTTGCAAGTGATGACATCACAAGCTCTACAAAAGTCCAAAAACAAGGAAATCGGGATGGCATAACTTTGATATCAACCAAGTGAAGCTTCTCTTTAGCTTAAGGTTGAAATAAAACATTAGTTTAGGTTTCCAAAGTGCTTACGTTAGCAAAAGTGCTACATTTTTTTTAAAAGGAGCTAAGATGCCAAAATGAAGCAAAGTCAAGTTTTCAAACTGCTTACGTCAACAAAAGCATTGCGAGAATCTAAAAATGTGCAAGCATGAAGAATCAAAGTAGGACCCAAAAAAGAAAAAAATTGTGTTCTCCAAGGGGATGATATAAAAAAAATACCTTCAAAATCCTAGCTTTGTCTAGAAATACCTCCAATACAAATAAAAGAGCTAGACATAGTTGTAAACTCTAGTATTGACTCAAAATCACGTAAAAATATTTTTTTCTCATATTGTTCCTATCAAAAATTGTAATCACCTCAGTGCTTCCTATCCATTTGAGCAAAATTCATTGAACCTAAAAATGATGTGTCTAACAAGTAGTTATAGTTACCAAGAAATTTGCAAGAGAAGACAATTGAAACTCTATAGACCAAATTGAAGATGCATGTGAGCCAAAGGTGCAAGAAAAAATCTGGATTGGCCATATCAACAAAACTAGCAAGAAAAACATCTAATTAGCATAGAATATAAAAGTGTTATTCACTCCCATGAGCATTTCTTTCCAGTATATTTCTAATAGACCTATAATATACTTTTTAAAATCTTGAGCTATAAGATTCATGTAGCAACTTATAAATATCTCGATGCACCTCATAATGAGGGTCGACTCTATAGCAATTGCTTTATTGTATACTGTATAATGACTATTACCAATTAATGAAAAGTGAAGCTGTTTGGATTCCATTGTGATTGCATTTTGAAATTTTTATGAATGAATATATACATTTTAATGTATTTTTGTTACACTTTATGATTAGTGAATTATGCTAAAGTGAATTATGCCCATTGGATCACTATTTAGATTACTCTTCATATAGTATTTGGAATTCTTAAAGTGTATATTTCGAATTTAATGAACTCTATAATGCTTCTATTTATGGTTGGTCTATTAGGTTGCATTAGGATTAATTGTGTAAGACTCTTATGTTGTATACATTCAATGTTGTTACTCTACGCCTTATCCATCCTTTATACAAATTTGAACCCTCATATCTTTCTAACTCTTCCATTTATTTCTTTAGCATTAAACCCTTATTTTAATTTTGTAAGCATTATAACGAGTTGGCCTTCTCTAAATGTTTAACTTGGGAAAAATTCCAGTCATCCAATCTTGGCTAAAGTCTAGGGCACACTTTATAGACTAGGCATATTTTAGACCAAGAGGTCATTTTTCCATCTAAATGTTAGATAAAGACATCCAAACAAGAACATTCATGACTATAGTATGATATTTATAGGAATACTACACCTTATACCTTTAAACATTAGGTCCTTAGATGAGCAAGCATTAACATGCTATAAGAGGCCTACAATAAAAATTAGCTTTGATGGTCTAAAATGCAAATCATGTCATCTTATCCATGTATTTAAAGAGGTAGCCCATGCTAAATATGTATTTGTTTAAGTAGGTAAGTTAGTTCCAAATCCATCTATGGCATATGCATTGCATAGGGCTCACTCCTAAACCCAATGAAATACAATATTCTCCACCACTAATTATGCATATTCCAAATGTATAGGTACCAACTGACATAAGTTTACCATAATTATCAACCTAAAAATCCTCAAGTTATTCTACTATCATCTAATAAATGTATGTATTTCACCAAAAAAAACTCCTTACATGGTAACCTTCCCAAGTTAGAATGCATCAAGTATTATCACATTCCAGCACTAGTTACCAACACTACCCTCCTCCATGATCATCTAATGTGCTTGCTATTCCAACGTACCAAAATCAAATCATGTAAAAACCTAGTTGGATATATATTTAGATGGTTAAGAGTATGAATAAATGAATGAAGCGATAAAGAGATTGTCTAACTAGTGAACAATAGAGCAGTAACAAAATAATGGGTGGGAGCAAAGAGGAAATTGGAAATAACAAAGTCTCCAAGCATCACTAAAGACTAAGTTCCTTACTAATCTAGCAATAATACCACTATTTAGGTATAAAAAGATATGGTGAACATATATTCTAAGAGAAATACATGATGGTTTTTCACTTGCAATGTCCGACATAATCCTATAGAATGTGTAGTGGCAATATGTAATACTCAAACAATAATATGTAATCAATAGTACTAGGTGTAATAAAATATAATGGTAGGTCATCCAATGGTAGTTCATCTACCAATAGTGAACCGACTAGTGAGTCAACAACCTATCATTGTAGACTAATCAAGGGTGGTATAACAACCAATCCCAATTATACCCAGTGTAGATATATCTTTATCAATTTTGAGATTCTTGAAGAAGAGGATGGTTTTATTTTTCAAGATCAAGTGCCATTAGAGAACAACAATAGGAAGTTGCCACAAAAGGTAAACGAAAATTTAAGGAAGATAAATTCTAAGCATCAATGTCCTAAGTAATCTTGCAAAAACAACCTCAATTAGGGACATGTACTACTATTTTGAGAAGAGGAGGACAACTATTACATCTTAAATATAATGGGCTCATAATCAATTCAATTTACTATGTAGAACAATGATCAAGAGACAACAACAACATAGGCTCAATAAAAAATCACTTCTTAAATAAGTGGGTTTACTATTGAGAAAATTGTTATTGAAGAAATTGATAAACAAAAGAAAAGGATAAGCTATAGAAGTAACTGAAAGGAATTTAAAATATCTATCTCTAGCTAGTGAAGGTCAAGCTACTACGTCAAGATAATTCAAAAGGTTTACTTGGAAAAAAAAAAAATATTAGTGAATCAAAGTTTAATTTTTCTAATTAACTAAGGAAAATGCTAGCTAGGCAAAGATATTTATTGTAAGAATCCCTAAAAGAGTAATAGTAGAACTACAACAAGGAAAAAATAAATATGTAAAGAAATGCTTAGACAAACCTAGATGAATAATAGAATCTTATAGTTGAACATTAATCATCTGTTCAAGCAAATATGATAAATATTTTGAATGCTTCAAAACCTAATACTATGAAAATGCTATAATTCTATATTACTTTTAAGATCATAGGATACTCATTGGAAATTTACATAGTGGATTTAGGAGCAGCTATTATTACCATCCCTAAAGTTGTTTGTAAAGATAATTGTCTCCCTTATACTACAACCACTAGACGACAAATCCAAATGGAGGTGACAAAAGTAAATATTGTTGACATTTTAAAAGATATAATAATTACAATGAATAAACATTCAAAAATCACAATGGTCTAAGAAATGATAACGGTAGATGTTCTCCCATATTTTAGGATTCTATTGTCATTCAATTGGACAAAAAAGTCTTTAGGTGATAAACAACTAACTATGGATTATAATAATATGAAAGCACCCAAGGATGGTAAGGTCATAAGAATTGAGAATGAAACACCTTTCAACTACCTCCTACACAAGCTAGATGAAGACAAGAGTGTCAATTAAAATAAGCTTTATGAATTTATAGATGAAGAATTAGATGATGGAGAGCTTATTTTTAAAGAGATGGTCATTTGGATCTTGCAAAAATATGAAAAGGATGATAAGGGTGAGGTGTTTGAAGAAATAAATCATGAAATTACCAAATATTAGAGAACCCAAGTAAGATTGCAAATCTAATTAGTAAATATGCTTGAAGGTCCAAATGAGTATGGACAATGCATTTTGATGGGGCTCAAACAAAAAATAGTACAGACATGGGCATATAGTTTACATATTTGTAGGGTGAATAAATGTGCTATGCATGTAGAATAATTTTTAATTGCACCAATAGTATTGTTGAATATGAAGCATTATACGTTTGGTTACTTGAAAAGCAAAAAAAATGATATAAAAAACTTGAAAATATTTGGGGATTCAAAGCTAGAGGTCAGTTACGTCAAAATAATGTGTGTTGACAATAATACACAATTGAAAGTATATAAGCATTGGGTATCAAACTTGCTTAAAATAGTTAATACATATGAAATCAAGGCAATATCAAGAGAGAAAAATGAAAGGGCTGTTGAGTTAGCTTCTATGACTACAAAATTTGATCCAACCACATATATGTGGAATAAACCAAAGGAGTTGGATTTTTGGACCTAAAGTCCTAGATAACTTGGATCATTAACAAGTGTTTAAAAATATGAACAATTTTATGAGTTCTAATACAATAGGCCTAACATGCTCAAGGAAAAAATGAATATCGAGATGATATCAAAGAGGGTGTCATCCAATTGAAAACCAACTAGATATCTAGAGGCCCAATCACCCTATAAATCATGTTCAATCAAGATGATAGTGCCAATAAGTTAAGCATAAAAGTAAAGCCTTATTATTAACAATCAATCAAGATTGTCAAAGGTAAAAGTTCATTATTAAGTAAAGAATACACAAAGAAAGAAACTGTCATGTTGAAATAATGGTATTCAAAATATGGTGATATTATTGCATGAGGGTATAAAGATCTCAAAATGTTTAATAGAAACATAATTGAACATATAATTGATCTTGAGCCTAGAGCTAGGATATTTAAAAAAATAAAGACCTATCAATGTGAAGAAAAAACTATGATGAAAAAGGAGTTACTTATATTTACTTCAAACTCAAATTATCTTCCCAATTAAACATTCTACATTTATCACAAACTTAATTCTAATATAAAAATAATTGATATATCCATCTATGCAGTAGTTTAAAAAATTTAAACAAAGTTTCACTTGAAAGATCATTATCCAATGTCCTCCATGGAATAAATATTATACAAGGTGAAAGGGTTGCAATTCTTATCATTACTAGATGGTTTTTAGAGTATAACAAAATCTAGATCAAGGATGATGATCAACACAAAATAACACTTACAACTAGATGGTCACTTTTTTCTAGAAAAGAATACATTTTTGTTTCTCGAATATAAGGGTTATTTTATGAAGAATAAAGGATATTGTGTTTGTAATCTTGAGTTATGAAATCATACTCATATATCTATATGATTTGACTATATTCTCCAAAGAACAAAGAGCATCTAAATTTTTTCAAGTGGAGCTAAGAATATTTAATATCCTTGAATCTTAAGAAGTCCATTTTATTCATCCAAGAAGTGCTTGCAATTGATCTTGACCACATTAAAGTTATCTAAGAATAAATTCAATAGTCATTAGTGAAGATGATTAGGTCCTTCTTAGGTCAAATATTTTTTTTAGCTAATAGACTCATTAGTTGTATAAAATTAATTAGGTCAATCATAAATATGCTCAATAAGGATGCTAGTTTATCACGGATTGAAGAGGGAAAATAAGATTTTCAAGAGATCAAAGATGCAATTACTAGACCCTTAGTTTAAATCAATCAAGAATTTTTAAAATACTTTAGGATGTATGTGTTTAGAATATATTTTAGCATTACAAGATTTCTTACCCAAAAGTATAATAAAGATAAATAAAACTCCATATCTTTCATGATCCATAATTATGAGGAAAGATATAAGTTCATTGAAATGAAAGGATTTGATATAACTTGAGAAAATTTAGATACTACCTATCTCAAAGTAAGACTGTACTCTTTGTGGTTCATCTCAATGTCAGATTAATTGTTTTTCATGGTGAGTTAGGAAAAAAAGAGGGCTAGATGAGTTAACAAGATCTAGGAATTTTTTAGAAATTAAGCCCACCAACCTAGTTAGAGGGTGAACCCTATATAAAAATTTGACAATATCCCATGCTAGTGAACAATATGTGTTTGTAGAAGTTGAGTCAAATGCATAGACTAGTTGGGAATGAGATCAAGAAATACATGCAGACATAATATATTTTAAAAAACTTTACACCCTACCCAAGTGTTGTAGGTGAGTTGGAGAGGAGAGGGCAATCCTCCAAGGGAGGTCCCAGGTTCAAATATCCACCCTACCAAAAAGTTGAATTGGGTACCCAAAATCCAATTGATAATGTTGGTGCGAGGCACGGTCGGGTGTGACTCCCGGGTGACTTTGACGATGTAGAACCTCCTGGTCGTGGTCTCTCAGACCAAGGCAGCCCTGCAAGGAATTTTTTGCTTTAAAAAAAGCTTACACCCAAAGAGAGAAGATACTTTAGATAGATGGTTATTTATTATACTCTACTTGAGAGTTATTTTTTACAAAGAATAATATGGTGTACTTCTAAGATGTGTAAGGAGGAAAGGGTAAAAAAATATTCTATGAGAAAATCATCATGAGGGTAGCCATTACTCATACCATACAACAACATATAAAATTATGAGGGAAGAGTACTATTGACCTCCATTTTTTCAAATTCCTTTCAATGGGTAAAATAATGTAAATCTTGTTGTATGTTTATGGGGAAAAGATAAAAGATATCAATGTTGCTTCAACCTATAAATATAACAAAAATATTTTACACTATCTAATGTAGGGTATGGATGGAGAATAATTGTTGAATAATTGAGTGATTGACGTAGTAAATCGAAAAGGGCTCTTTGAGTGTATAGGTGACTTCTAAGGCTTCTATTAATCTTAATTTTACAAAATTATCTTCAAGAAAGAGGTAATGTTACTCATAAATATGGAGCTCCCTTCATTCCAAATATCCCAACAATTAGAATTGGAAGATATAGATATCACTCCAATGTGGGCCAAGATAAATGCCTTGTTGTCTCTAGAAGAAGAATGAGATAAAGCATTAAAAAAATTCATTCACCATCAAACGTGTAGGAAAAATGGTTTGACAAGAAGACAATAAATATGTTTAAAGAAGATGATGTGGTATTCAAATGGGATGAAGACAAATATAATCTAGATAAGCATGATAAGTTTGACTCATTGTGGTGTGGGTCCTATCAAATTGACCATGTAAAAGAGGCAAATGCATATAGTTTGGTAATATTAGAAGAATTGTTTTTGGCCATCTTAGTAAATGGATAGTAAATAAGGTACTTATAATTCTAAATTTCTCATAAATATGTACACAATTGTGTATATCGACTTTTAACTTTATATTTTTACCATTTTCTATCTTCCCTTCAAAAAAATCTCTACATCTGAGTGAAAATACTAAAAGGAACACTCCAAACCCCTTTTATTCCTCTCTATTCATCATAAGAATTTGTTAGGGTAGTAGGACAAGCTAAAATTGAGAAATATTTTAGATTTTATACTAAGTGATCAAACAAGCAATTTGGTTGTAAGTCAATGATTTGCTAATATGGCTAGTGGTTTCATGTTGACATGGTTACAATCTGAGCAAGAAGTAAAATATTTCCACCATGTTTGAATGCAAGATATTGAATTTCTTGCATAAATGATAGCATCATGATAATGTAGGTAGAAATACTATGGATTCATAAGGAAATTTCAGCCAAGGTGAAAAACAAGTGACTCACTTGTAAACTAGCAATTCACCTATAGAAAAAAAATTAAGAACCAAAGTAGTAAAGAAATACCACGTCATGATGAAATTAGTACAAACATCTAATTTATCTAAAAATTGAAGTCATGTTATCGTATATAATGATTTCATTGCTTGAAAGGAAAGCTTGACAATAAAAGCGTGTATCATGATGATGCTAACATAAACACAAGTGATTTGCTTGCATACTTAAATGATCATTAAAATAAAAGTGTAGTGCAAAATAAAGTTGCATGTATAGGGGTATTTGGTGTAGTAGGATAAATAAAACCCTACTCAAAATCTTATTTTCTAATTTTCTTCTATAAACATTCAGTTGCTCTACCCTCCTACTACAAGCTATTTGTCAAGATTGATTCACTTCAATATTTTTGCATTGCCAAGTTTGTTGCTAACTGATGAGCACCTGAAATGCTCATTTTACATATGCTTTTAAGGGCATCATTATTGGTTTAATTAGCATTTGAAATGTATTTTTATATAGCTTTTGCATATAATTGATAGAAAATGAAGTATTATGATTGACTAGTGTTTTTAGTGGAAAATATGTGTAAATGCAGGTTTTTGCTACTAATTTGGTGTTTTTGAGTCTACATCCTATTTGGGTCTAGTAATGCATGAAGACATCTTGAAAATAACAACGGTAAATGGTGAAGGTAAGCGCTCACCTCCCGACTATTGGCGGTGCTTGATTCTTGAATTTTGGTGGTGCTTGCTTCCTGACAATTTTTGGCGTCTGCTTCCCGACTATTTCTGGTGCCTGACTTCCTACCTATTTTTCAGTGCTCAACTCCCGAACTATTTTTTGGTGCTCGACTCCCATTGATGAGTTGACTGGTTGACTAAGTCAATGTTGATCGGTTGACCAATTCAATGTTGATCGATTGACCAATTGACCATGCACTTTTGAAGGAGGTTGTTGCACAAAAGATAAAGGAGAAATATTTGTATTCTTATGCATATTAGATTTTTATGATTAAAATAGAATAAAGCACTTTTATTCTAAGTTGACCATGTAAGATTTTAAAAAATATTATTTTTAGGATGCATTATTCTAGGATTAGTTTGTTACGTACACCTAAGGATTATTATATTTATTCCTTTGGTGAATGAACATGCTTTTAAATAGGAGAATAATATATGCATACAAAAGTATTGTAACAAATCACGTTACGTGATTAAAATAGACTAAATTATTATTGTAATAGAATCTGGCTACGTTCTATATAAGAACACAGGCCATATGAATACAGAGATCAAAGAATCAGATGATTGTTTTACATAATCAATAGAATAATTCTATTTCTTTTATTCTACAGTGTTGCAAATACTCTTATTTTTATTGAAGTAATCTTTATGTAATTAGCTAGGTAGACTATCTGCGGGAGCTCGGGCCCACTCCCTACAGTAGTCCTCCCCATAATTTTTGTTATTTATTTTCAATAGATTAGTTTCCTATTTTATTTCCTACTTTATTTTAATTTAGATGTGTTTATTTTCCTGTACTTTTATTTCCTACACTTTTATTTTAGCATTTTAATTTCAGTTTTAGTTTTAGTTTATTTATTTATTTTTCTACACTTTATTTTATTTGGTTTGGATGAAATGAAAATGACAAACACCTCCACAAAAATAAATAAGTACAGAGGAATTCATTCCCCATACTACATGCATATACTATGCATGACACTCACAAGTTTACAAGTTATCCCGGGTTGACAATTAAATGGAGGCAATGAATTAAACTGTAGAAAATTAACCAATGTTTTGCCCAACACTAACTATGTAAGCTACTTGTCAAGATTGATGAGGTGGTCGAATGTGATTGATTGATTTTATTTTTATAGATACTAAGTGGCATACATACTACCATGTTGACCCAACTAGAACATGCCATGTTAGCCCCTACATCAACATATACCACATGTCACCTCAATATCCATGCCACATCAACACCCTTATAGATTACCACATATCACCCTATGTCATCTAACTATACTACCACAATAGCTATCATGTATCATATCGGGACTCATGCACTTCTTACTATATTACTTGAATGGATTTCCATATCAGTTTCCATGTGTTAGCTCAAGCATTGGTTATATAGACCACTATGTGTTGCCTCAAGATTTATGTATCTAGTGCCACCTCAGTTGTATGGATTACCACCTATTGAATTAGTATTTATATTCTTAATTACACCCTAGCTATATTAAATATCATGTGGCATTCATATGGTCCTACCGTATCATCATGTTTCCCATTCACCATATCGTCAGCCATATAGAATTCATACAAACCTACCACTTCATCATGTTGGTCATTTGCCATGTCATTTGAAAGTGCCACATTATGAGTCCTACTGAAATTATCATTGGAAAAGTAAAAATGGTTACTAACATCATAAAAAATTGGAGGTGGGTTTGTACTCATGCCTTCACATGAGCAACGCCTTAGCTAGCCACCTCTCCAAGTATTAAACTTGGGAGAAAGGCAAAAAGTAAACTTAGCATACATGCAACATCGAAACACCCTTCCTTCCTACATCGGTGACATATATCTATGTTAGCATGATGTAGTTGCATAAAATCATGTGCCTTCCTACTTGCAACAATGGATATTCTTCAAAATATTCCACATTCAAATTTCAAAAATTCAAATTTTGGAGGGAAAGAGTCGATTTTTTCAAACATGATTTACAAGTACCTTAAGGTAAATAAAAAAAAGTGTTGAACTGTGTCCCCTTCCTTAAATTTTGTAAATAATCCAAAAAAATGACTATTCATCCATATCTATCATAGTTTACCATAACAACCATTTTTTTAACACAACAAATTAGGTCCTCGTCTCATGTCAATGCAATAAAAAAGTTGCTAGACCATTTTTACAACTTTTTCAAGTGGCTTGGAGGTATTTCCTAAGCATGAAAGCCTACCCATGACTTCTCTAACACCAAGGGTCAATTTTATAAATTTAGCTTCTTATTTTCTTCTTTTTTTGTAGCCGAGAAATCTCTCCTTTCATTAGCGCTACTATTGGACATAAAAAGTGAAAAGAGAAAAGGAAATGGATTTTTTTTTAAATCCATAAAATACAAATGATATTTAAAAAAAACCTCAATCCTAAAACTAGGGCATCCATCTAGTTAGAAAATTTAGAAACAAGATTAATTGCCAATGAGAAGAAAAATAAACTTGTTGGTGAATATTTCTCCCAGAGAAAATCTATTGATTCTAGTGTGATCCTCACGATCGAAGTCCACTTGGGTATTATTAATTAGAAACCCTTCTTAAGGTTACACCATCAACTTTCATAAAATCTTCTTCATAAGCCTCTACAAAAATTATCCTCAAGAGAAGCTAGAAGATGAATATAATGCCAGTAGAAGAAATTGAATAATGAAGATTTGCACCTTCTATGATACTATATCAAATTTCATAGTAGTTTCTATAAATGAATAAAATCAATCATTACCCAATGTTGCATTTAACAAAATAAATACACAACATAAAGAACATAGAATATAATAGGGTGTATATAGACACCAAATTATAATTAAAGAATAAAAAATACACTCTAATTTATGATAAAATGATCAATGTAAGGGGGTATTTATACCCAAATACATTATACCTTTAGGTCAATATTTTAATATTGACCCTCAAGAATAAATATAAGAAATTACAAAAAAATATTTTGCAAATTTTATATGGGCCCAAAGGAGGAATATAACAAACAAAAGTGCAAATAGTCATTCATGGCCTCAAGATAAGATTAACCACCATATATTCCAACATATATATGCTAATATTTCCAAGATATTATATCAAACAGGTGATGAACATAAAAAATAATGTTATGGTTGATCGAATCCCCACATCCATTTTCCTTGATGACATTGATGGTAATTTGAGAATCCCCTCAATTGAAATATGTTTCCATCATTTTTCAATCACATTCTTGATTCCTATAAGAAATTACATAGTCTCTACATAGTTTTTAATTGAAGTTACATATGATTCAAAGTAAGTGAGGAGAATTTGCCTTCACTACTTTAGAAATCACCACCTTCACAAGATTTTATTGGATTTCCTTTAGAAGTACCATCAAAATTTATTTTAATGAACCCAACTTGTAAACATTTTCTTTTCATTGAAGATCAATTCAAATCGTTTATGTTATCTCCATTGTCACAAATGACCCTTGTATGTATATTCAAATCCTATAACCAAGAAGCAAGCACCTCCTTTTCCATACTTAAGACTTCCTATGATGGGCATAATTCCTAAAAATATTTTGCAAAAGTGATAAAATTATGATTCCAATATTGGGCATGATTTTGACTTTTCTTTTTAAAAGATCTATTTTATATTTTAAGCCATAGATTCCAACAAATAACGATAATACTAATCATCCATAAAATGCAGTCTTCGAATTTAAAGCTATTAGCTCAATATTTCATCAATTGTTTCAATGTTGATGGATATGCCCAATATATTCTTATTTTTTAGAAAAGGTAGCCCCAAGTGGTGTAAGCAAAGGAATACTAAACGATTAAATGGTCTAATATTTCTATATGCTTCTTACACAAGGCACATCTAAAGGGTTTATGATATCCTCTTCTCTGCAAACCCTCAATTGTAATAGTATTGCTTTGAATTGATAATCAAAATAATGTTGAGGCCTTAGGAAGGACCTGAAATGACCAAAATTTTTTTGAAGGGAAATCTTTGGGTGTACAAAATTATAATTCCTCCAAATCCTTATATCCCAAGCTAAATGAGTATTCACCATATTTTGATAGATTCTAAACCACTCATACTTCCATGTATAAATAGATAGAACTCATGATGGATGATTTGAATCTCATCCCCTATTTCGTTGAAGTCCTCAATGTCAACCAAGTTCTTATATAAATACATGATCTCAAACCATTACTTATATCAATATGCTTTTATTACATTTGAACCTCTACAAGTTAAACATTTCCTAGTTGGTGATTTCTATTTTGGATTAAAAAATAAGAGGATAAATCTCCAACCAAGCATTAGACTAAAAAATTATAAAATCCCTCTTGTTGATTGAACACCTAATATTTTTCTTGATCAATTATAAACTCTAAGACCATGTTGTCAAGCCCTTATATTGGGTTGGAATTTTTAGTAATCGTATTGCATCAATAAAACAAATATAAATTTGAAGTAATAATTTTTTCCAGATCTTTCCTTGATCTCTTAATAATATCCAACTAAGTTTTTTTCCTAATTTCAAACTCATAAGAATACAATTTCATAAGTATGCTACTTTAATATTATTTCCTTTACAAACCCTATCCCAATTACAAAGAGGAAACCTAATTTTTTTCTCATAGTCTTTCAAAAATATCTCCTCTAATTTTGTTAAATCCAAATATTAAACATTAGCAATATTGAAATTAACATAATTTGTGTGAAGATACATTAAAATATATTGTTTTCCCATGTGGGATACCATACTAGTATGTCTTTGGATTTTCATCCAGGAGACCCAAGTTCAAACCCTGATACGAGAGGACCAGGACCTCTTTTAAAATCCCGTGCTTTAACCTAAAATTTATTGTTTCTCCATAGGGATTGGAGCAAAGGGATGCCAATGTATAGAATATGATCCTATGAATTTGTTGTAGTCATCCATAGACGAATATTTCATTGCATCTGCAAATTCAAGGTTTTATGGGTTTGTTTCTCCATAAAAATTGGAGCCAAGGTTTTTTGGGTCTGCTTCTCCATAGAAATTAGAACCAAGACTTTTTGGGCTTCCTTCTCCACAAGAATTGGATCCAGGGTTTTCTAAATTTTTTTCTCCATAGGAATTAGATCCAATATTTTTAGTGGTTTGTTTCTCCATAGGAATAGAGCCAAGGTTTTTTTGGGTCTACTTCTTCATAGGAAACATATCCAAGGTTTTTTTGGGTATGCTTATCAATAGAATTGAAACTAAGGGTTTTTGGGCTTGTTTCCCCACAAGAATTAGAGCCAAGGTTTTCTAGGTTTGTTTCTCCATAGGAATTAGAGCCTAGGTTTTTTTGGGCTTTTTTCTCCATAGGAATCAAAGCCAAGGTTTTTTTGGATCTACTTCTCCACACGAATTGAAGCAAGGGTTTTCTTGGCCTACTTCTCCATAGGAATTGGAGCTAGGATTTTTTGAGTTTATTTCTTGATAAGAATTGGAGCTGGGATTTTTTGGGTCTACTTCTCCACAAGAATTGGATCCAAGGTATTCTGGATTTGTTTTTCCATGTGAATTGGAGGTAGAGTTTATGGGTTTGTTTCTCCATAGGAATCGAAGCCAAGGTTTTTTGGGTGAGTTGGAACTCCTTGGTTGTGTGTGCTAGGAGGTATTGCTGGACCTATGTTACCTTCAATAAGAAGGATTTTTATATCTATATTTATACTTTTGTAAAAGGGTTTTGGACCTTTCAAAATCCCATTTTTACCCTAATAAAATAAAATAAAATGCAATGTTCATGAGTTGTATCTTTCCTAGCATGTTTAAAACTTACCTTTCAAACTTGCCAGAAACAATTTTTTTTATCCAAAATTTAATTCCAAAGTATATAAAAAAGGAATACCTAGATATGTTGATCAAAATTTCTAGGTTATACCCTAAAATCTCCATAATAATCCATTAAAAATATAGAATAATATTAGTAAAAATTAATCCTATATTTTGTAGTATTAACCTACTATCCAAAAGCCTAATCATAGCATATTAATGTGGATTTAAATTCCATTTCCATGTTGACTTAGAGATGACCCAAATAGGAAGTACGATCAACAAATTAGAGATGATATTCAAAAGGACAATTTAACTTGAATATCTTTGATTTATTCTTTTATGTTTGTCTTTGAGAAAGCTCTCCCTAATGACTCATCAAGCATAATAGAGATATAAGAAGAAGGTCAAGATAGTGAAGTCCATACAAAAATTTAAAGAATCCATTAAGGATCTACTAATCAAAATAAGAATATTTTTGAGTTTTATAATAACATCTAAATCCATACAAACTAAACTTGATTAAATCCAAAATTTTCAAGAATATTACATAGATAACTCTAATAAACCCTATCATATACTTTATTCATACTTAATTTTACAAGCATGACTAGTTTTTTTTATGGAGTGAAGATAATGTATAATGTCTTATACAATGATTATGCCATCAAGATTTTTTTTACCACAAAATAAACCACCTTGTTACTCTAAGATAACACAATATATAATGATATTCAACCTACTGGGCATAGTTTTTGAAATGATCTTCTAAATTATATTACAAAGGATTAGTGGATAAAAGTTATTAAAATATTTATCTTACCTTTCTTTGTAACCAATGCAATAAATATTGCATTGTTATTATTTATTATAGTCTTCTTTTTCCTAGCCTTCTCAATAATAGCTAAAATATCACTCTTCAACTAAGTCCCAAACTTTTAAAATAAAATTACAAAAAAAATCCATCAAGACAAGGAACCTTATCAATATGGAAAGAAAAAACTGCCACATGTAACTCCCCCATAGAGATATTTTATTTGCATGATGATTGATACAATACTTTATAAAATCTAATATAAATCCCTCAGTATATTTGAAGTAACTATTTGTGTCCTTTATAGTATCTTATTCTTTTTCAATACTATTCCATCTAGGGTTGAAATTTTTCTATTTAATAAAAAGATAAATCCATTTTGCAATAACATAAAAATATTGGTATTTCTATCCATTTTTGATGCCATATTTCCTTGTGATTTTGGACCCAATATGAATCTTTATTTTGGAATTCATTATGATAACAAGAACATAATTATGTTTCTTCCACATAAGTATATTGGTCCATTTTATTTATTTATACTATTTCTTATAAATTTTTAATATTGAATTTAATTTCCTCATTTATTCAAATATGTTGCAAAAAGATTTGAAATTCTAAACTTTCACTTTGCCCCTTTAGATATTTCATATTTTTAATAAACTTATATATACATGATCCTTCAAACCTTACTTGATCCCACACATAGTAGTGTGGCTACTACTTTCAAATTCCAATATAGAACTAGAAACAATATGTAAAGAAATCAAATTTTGTAGCCTCAAGAATATTATTAGAATTCCACAATGTTAAGACCCTATCCTAACATCATTAAAAATTCTAGTTATGTGGTACATTAGGTGGCTAGGCTTACAGACCCATATGATGTAACAATTATTTATTATAAAGAGATGTTATATAAAAATGTAATGATTGTTAGTTAGGAGTTACTAGCTCTGGCCCCCACTTGCATGTGGATAGTAAACCTTGAGCATTTGAGTTAGGGTTAGCTAGAGTTTTTAGAAGAACCAAGGGGGAAAGACGAGGGAGCATCTTATATTTTCATATTGTAACAAAGCTTTGCTTCTAAGGAGGTTGCTCCCTCAAGCTTTTAGTTTTTTCAATGTAATTTGCTACATTTCCATGCATTAATTTTCATTTATTATTATAATATTGTGTGGATGTGATTTAATTTACTGTAAAGTTCCTAACAAGTGGTATCAAATATCTAAAAAAATTGAAGTAAACCTCCATTGTCATGAATATCAAACCCAATTAGAGAAGTTGGATAACTGAACAAGGGGTTTGGATGAAGGATTATTTTAGAGTTGTTTTATTAGTGTATTTAAAGATTATATCAAGTCCAAATATTTTTTTTAAACCGCAATCCATGATGCAAGCATTAGGATTGACTAGGTTAGTAGAGGAAAATTTTACTGTTTAGAGAAGTTTGTCTAGTTTTCCATAGGCTAAATCCTCAATCTCATTTAAGGCCACATTGACTCTAAGGAATAAATCTCCAACAATTAAGTGATTTACTAGGGAGGAAATGGAATCCCATAGAGCACAAGGGTTATGCTATAATTATGATAAGAAATATTCTCCAGGATATAAATGTGTAAAGCAAAAATTATGTTTTATGGATATGGATTATCCTATAGGAAATTAAGTCCCAAAGAAGAATAGGAATAGTAGGAAGAAGAGCAC
The DNA here is from genome assembly GCA_028583015.1 of Wollemia nobilis. Classification (NCBI taxonomy): domain Eukaryota; kingdom Viridiplantae; phylum Streptophyta; class Pinopsida; order Araucariales; family Araucariaceae; genus Wollemia; species Wollemia nobilis. Next base: position 34,674,239 of record JAQPPZ010015824.1, read on the forward strand.
TAGGATGAGGGTGAAGCATAAGAACCTCAACCAAAAATTTTAGTTCATGCACTAGCAAGAATATCAACCCATTAGACTATGGAGCTAGTAGGATATTTCAAGGGATAAAAAATCATAATCCTTATTGATTATGATAGTACACATAATTTTATTGATCCACAAGTATCTAAGCAAGCAAATTTTTACATACATTTCTAAAATTCTTTCAAAGTCATGGTGGCCAATGGAGGAATATTATCTTGTAAAGAAAAATGTCATAATTTAAAGCTAAATATTGGGGAATATAAACTCAAAATTGACATGTTTGCTCTACTTCTATGGGTATGTGATGTTTTAGAGGCATAATGACTTCACACCTTGTGAACATTAGCATGGAATTTTATTGAATTGTGGATGCAATTCACTCAAAATGGGAAGTAGGACACTATTTGTGGATCACTTGTGGGATCCATTTAGATTATTAGCTCAAATATAATGGAGAAACTCTTAAAGAAATCCTCACATGGGGTAGTGGCATAGTTGTTTGTAATCTAGCCATAGAATCCTAAAGATCCCAAATAGCAAAGCAACTTTCAAATACTTTTGACTAAACATGATTTTATATTTTTAGAACCCAAGGGGCTACCTCCATGGTTATCCCATGATCATGCAATACAAAATTTACTAGGAATATTGCCACCTAAAATTTGACCCTATCGATATGCATATGCACAAAAATTAAAATTTGAGAAATTGATCTAGGAGTTATTTAAAACAAGGGTAATTTGACCTAGTGTTAGTCCCTGCTCTTCACTAGTGCTATTAGTATAGGAAAAGGATGGGTCATGGAGGTTATGTATAGAGTTTTGTAAACTCAATAAAATCACCATCAAGGTTAATTTTCCTACTCCAATGATTCATGAGTTACTTGGTGAGTTACATGGGGCTAAATTTTTCTTCAAGTTGGATCTTCAATCTAGATACCATCAGATATGGATCAAAGAAAAAGACATCTCAAAATAGCATTCAACACCCATGAAGGTCATTATGAATTTTTTGTCATGCCTATTTGCCTAACTAATGGCCCTTTGACTTTTCAAAGTCTCACGAACAAAATCTTCCACCCTTACCTGTATAAGTTCACTTTGTTTTTTTTGATAAGATTTTAGTTTACAGTCACACTTGGGGAGAGCACCTGCATAATCTAGATCTAACTTTATAACTCTTCAGAACATCAATTATTTTCTAAACACTTTAAATATTCCTTTGGAACACAAGAGGTCAAATTTTTGGGTCATATTATCTCATAAGAGGGAGTTAAGATCAACCTAAAGACAATTATGGCCATACAAAATTGTTCTAAGCCCCAAAATCTCAAGTCACTATGAGGATTTTTAGGTCTCATTGGCTACTATTGATGATTCATCCAAGGTTATGAAAAAAGTAGCTCCACTAATTTCCATGTTAAATAAGAATTCATTGATATGGACAACAACAACTAAAAATATCTTTTAAGATCTCAAGGAAGCCATGACTTCTACTCCAATGTAAGCTACTCCTAATTTTTCTAAACCATTTTTAGAGTGATGCTTTGGGCCTTGAAATTGGTTTAGTATTAAAGCAAGAAGGGAAACCCCTAGATTTCATTAGTAAGGCCTTGTCTAGGAAAAATATATGGAAATCCACTCATTAAAAAGCAATCATGGCTATTTTCCATTCCATCAATCATTGGTAAACTTACCTCATTGGGAAGCATTTATCCATTAAAACAGATCATCATAGTTTGAAATATTTTTTGGAATAGAGGATATTGACTCTAGTACAATATAAATGGGTTTCAAACTTGTTAGGGTATGATTATGAAATAATGTTCAAAAAAGGGAAGGAAAATATTAAGGCAGATGCCCTTTCTTGATAGTTTGAGGATCAAGGCATGTTGTGTGCCATATCTTCCCCACTACCCTAATGGGTCATCCAAATTTAATTCGAGTCAAAGAATCGACCTTGAAAAATTTGAGGTAATAAATCCAAAGGGATCCTAAATCAAATAATGGATAATTGTGGGATATAAGACTATTGAGATATCAAGCTCACATTGTGGTTCCTAAAAATTTGTCAATTCATGAGGACATAATGAAGGAGATGCATGCTTCTCCCATGGTGGGCCATTTAGGTTTTTTAAAAACCTATAAGTGGGTTAAACACTCATTTTATTGGGTAGGTATGAAAAAGGAATTTCAATTTTTTTTGGTTGAGTATGAGATTTACCAATGGATGAAAGGAGAAATGATTTGTATTGTAGGCACTCTATAATATTTACCAATTCTAAAAGTGTATGGACTGACATTTCCATGGATTTTATTGAAGGGATTCCAAAATCAAGAGGAAAAACTAACATTCTTGCGGTGGTGGATTATATCTCAAATTATGCTCATTTTTTTCCTTATCCCACCCCTATTATGCCTCCACCATTGTACATATATTCATGGACTTCATTTTTTACCTCTACCAAATTCTATTGTGTTTGACTATGTCCCTACTTTCACTAGTCATTTTTGGTAAGAATTATTTAAAGTGTAGGGTACAATTGAGAATGAGCTTAGTATGCCATCCCTTGATAGATGAAAAATTAGAAATTATTAATAAATTATTGTAACTTACCTCCTCTATTTATCTCTAAGCATCCAACTTAATAGACCAAGTGGATTCCCTTGGTAGAGTGGTGGTACAACGCTTCATTCTACACAGCCACTAGACTAACTCCTTTTGAGGCTATTTATGGTTACCCATCCCCATCACATTCTTTATATGTTCTAGGAAAATCCAATTTCAAATTAGTGGATTTGACACTTCAAGACCATACTAAACTACTATAGCAATTGAAGGAAAATTTGTCTAAGGCTCAAAACTGGATGTGACAACAAATAAATCAACATTGTTTAGAGCATAGTTGCAATGTAAGGGATATGGTATTCCTTTGATTATATCCATACAAGCAAATATTAGTGTAACTCCATGCTCATAAAAATATTGTAGCAAGATTATATGGACCCTAATAGGTGTTGCAACAAATTGTACAAGTGGCCTATAAGCTCACTTTACCATATTATTCCAAGATCTATCTAGTCTTCCATGTCTCTTGTGTGAAGAAGGTAGTTGGCAATTGAATTTAGGTCCAATAAAAATTTCCCAAGTTGGATGATGAAGGTTTGGTCATATTGAATCCTAACATCAATTTGGACCAAAGAATCCACACTCATTGCAACCACACCATCACTAAAGTCTTAGTATAATGGAGAGTTTTATAGTTGAATGATACCGCATGGGAATATCTTTCATAGCTTCAACAATAGTTTTCTTATCTCAAGCTTTGAGGACAAAGCTTTTTTAAAGAAGAATGGCATGTTAGGACCCTATCCTAACATCATTAAAAATTGCATAGTCATGTGGTACATTGAGCATCTAGGCTTATGGGCCCACATAATATATCCTTTATTTATTATAAAGAGACATTATATAAAGATGTAATGGTTGTTATCAAGGATTTACTAGCTTTGGCCCCCACTTTAACATTGATGTGAACCATTGAGTGTTAGGGTACTAAAGGGTTAGGGTTATATAGAGTCTTTAAAAGAATTGATGAGGCAAGAAGAGGGAGCGTCTTATATTTTCATATTGTTGCAAAGCTTTGCTTCTAAGGAGGTTGCCCCATCAAAGTGGCTTGTGATCTATAATGTACTTTTGGTTTTTGCAATATAATCTACCACATTTCCATTTTATGTTGCAATATTGTAAATTATTTCCATTAGCTTCCATTTGTTACTACAATATTATGTGTATTTAAATTGATTTACTACATGGTTCCTAACACACAAACTTTTTAGAAATGTCAAAAAATAGCTATATCTAAAAAGGTTGATTGGTCAAAAAGAGTGGTTGTTCATGTGAGGTGATATATAAAAAATAGCTATATTTCCTAATTAAATGAAGCATCATTTTATAAAATAGTTAATTTTCACTTTTAGAATCAATGAGTCCATTTTTAAGCCAGACATAACAAGGGCAACACAAAATTCTAGGAAACCTCTAGTAATATGGCGTTTTATCTTCATGTTACATCCAAAAGGAATTAGATACCTACTAATTATGTTAAGGAGCATTTTTGGAGGAACTTAAAATCTAGAGGAACATAATTTTGCTAAAGATGCCCCTAAACTAGAGATTTTACTATAGGTAGAAAGGATTTACCATGGGTAACTCATAGGTAAACAATTTGTTATAAATAAGAGCTATGGTCTCTATTGTAAAGATATTTTGGCATTTGATGAGATTAGAGCTATATTATATGGAATCACATTGTACTTTTGAACTCATTTTGGAATAAAAAATACTATGCATTAAATATGCTTATTAATTATGGTGCTATCCTTTTGATTTGTGCACTGCATAGTTATTGTGACACTTCTCTTTCACTTTTTATTAGTCCTTTCCTTATATCATTATAAATTCCATACATTTTGGGGCACACTAATGTTATTAGATCTATCTTGATTGATCACACATTAATCCTTCTATGCTTATGGTTGTGTTTTATTTTATTGCATTTACATTAAATCTCTCACACCCTATTCTTTCTAATTTAACTTTTTTGCACTTAAATTAGGTTAATTTAGCATGATTGGTAGGGAGAGAACATAAATTTAGAGGTTGAAAAGGACATGATTTCTCTTATTTCAATTATTGAAATGGAATTGTGGGCACAATTCAATCAAAAAATTCCATAGTTCATTAGCTTTTGGCATTCCTCATGGGTCCAAGGATTTGATTTCTATGTTGAAATTGAGCCTAGTCTATTTTCCCTCCAAAAAATAGATTTATGCAAATTCACTTGGAATATTTGTAAATATGTTAAAGGATTTGTATATCATATATATTTGCACCTAATCTAGAGTAAATCCATTAAAATTGTTGTTTTTTATCTTTGAATCTATAGGTATTTCATGGTATGCCAACTCTAGTTTCAAATCAAACTTTTCATGAATCAATAATCAAACTCAAGTTTCTACATTGGAACTTTGATTAATATTAATTCTTGTAGATTTAGGGGACCAAAAATTTCAAAAAATATTCTTTGTTGGTGATGTATCATTTCTTACTAAGTGCTACACCATGAAGATTTAATTTTTATATTTTGGTTGAAATAACAATTCACCACTAGTATAAATTGATTCACTAAATTTGAAAAGCAAAAGTTTCTCTTGGTAAAATATTAATGATTCGACATTCCTAAAATTAATTATTTATTTATTTTAATAACCAATAATTTCCTAAGTCAATATTTAATGATTCATTATTCTAGAAGATAATGATTTCTTCTTTTTCTAAAATCAAGATTATTTTTAGTAAAATTTTGATCAATTTTCATTTTTATAGTGATTCACCAATTTTTTTAGTGATTTGCTAATTTTGACAAAAAAATTGATTTTTTTTGCATGTATTAGTAAAAACAAGATTTGAATCAGACCTATGAATACATGGCCCAAGGCACATCAACCTAGTAAGGAAATTTGATCAATTGAACTCATTTCATACTATAGAAAATACTTTAGGGGAAAGAAGATGACTACTATCTTGCTAATATAAGAAGTTGATGAATCAACCTCAACAATATCCAAAGGGGAAAATCTTATGGAGACTCTAATAAATATAAATATAAGTCCAAAAATTCTCTTATCATCCCCCTCATCAAGTACCACTTCTTTGCCCACTAAAGCAGGTTAACTAGGAGTAAAAGTCTTTCTTACTACAATTTTAGCAAACCAAACCAAGACAACTACAAGTCCTTTAGTACACACTATGATTAGAAATTCACTATATAACATGCCCTATATGGTGTAATACTTGTTCTATGTAAATAACCATTAATCTTTTTGCATAGGGCCTTTTACATTGCAACCAGTTAGTTACTCCATGCTACCAACTAGTCAACCAACCATTGTACCTACTTCATTTATTAGTCATAATATATGGATTGTGTCTAATATACAAGTTCGTCCAACATAAATACAAGCTTCATTAGGGTAATTATATAATATCTATGCTATCACTAATCATCCCTAATTTGGATTAAAATAATAAGAAAACTTCTTGAATATGTTAATCTTGCGTGGTGAACTAGGAGGATAATAGATTCAAGGCACCAACTAAAATTAGTCATTGCCTCCAAGTGACTAGTTCCCAACCTATGTCTCCATGTCATGACCCTATCTTGGCAGACTTCTTTTGGCAGGATTTATGTTAGGATATGCTTGATGGATATTTTATTGCAGTTAGATGCCTTTTTTTTAACCAAAGGAATAATTGACAATTTATTTTCAATTTCTGCAAAACATGGGTTTTAATGATATAATGATGTTGCTAATATATTTGCATTGATCGTAGGTATAGTTATCTTAAAAAGGGCATATTCTTGATAGGATAATAGTTGTATAGATGTTCTCTTTTTATATAAGATATGTGGCACAATTTGCATTTAAGAAGTAGATCAAATTTTGCTTGTTTGGGTTATTGATTACAAAACTTTAGTAGATATGATTTAAGTTTTATCTTGTTCTTAAATATAATATCTATTTCAAAAAAAATAAGGGGAAATTTTTGGTTAAGCTTAGTTAATGAGATTGATTTCATTCCAATTATTAAGGCAATATCTACTTGAGTTAGTTTTCCTTTTTAGATGAAGGTTTAATTCAAAATGCAATTTTTGATAAGAATGAGATGCAAAATCCTTGTGTAAGTTATGAGAGCAAGAGAAGAGCCCACGATGAGGCACCAAAGTATGAGGTGATGGAGTAGTGGGGTAGTGAATGCTTAGTAGTTTTGTTTTGTATCACCCAAGAAGACTAGGGGAGGAGTTTTTGGAATTGTTGGGAGTTATTGGAGTGCGCTGGGAGAAAAGAAGAGTTGCAGACACACCAAGGGGGAAGTTGGAGTATTGATGCTGAAAAAATTACTACTACAAATGACCATTGATCATAGGTAGGCATGAATTTAATGAGATACTATTTGACTTTACTTATTTAATGGTAGAAAACATGGTTTTAGTGCTATGAGGAGTCTTAGTATTTTTCTTCAGTGTTAGGAGTACTTTGGTTGCACTAGTTGTTCCATATTGTTGTGTGTTTGAACTATGAGATTAGTTTATATTAAACCTTGGAGTTGGATGGGTCAATATAACAAGTGGTCAGTATGCTTTACCTTGGAAAGACTCTACCTTTGATGTAGTTTTCATCTGGCTAATGTGTCGAACATTAGAGAAAATTTCCTATGCAAACTATCCAACCCGTAGCCTTGCTTGTGTTATCATTGAGTTCTTTCCAAGGAGCAACATTTTTGAGAAGTCTAGAAGATCTTTGAATTGATCGAAGGTTTAGAAGTTTTACTCTTAGATAACATCCGAGCTATGTGTGAAGTTCTAGTTTTGTAAATAATTTCTTCTGGGTTCTTGAAGAGACTCTGACATATGGTAGAATATCCGAGATAATAAATCCTTGAAGCAACCAGTTTGTGTGCGCGTTTGTTGTTGATCTTGTTGAGTAGGGATTGTTACTTTCTTGTTTCTAAATGTTTTAGGTTGCTGAGTAGAGTAGTCTTTTCCAGAGCATCCTTCCTTGAGAACTCCTTTTTGGAAGCCATAAGAGAAGATCTTTATGAGTACATAGGTATTATTGGTATAGACATGGAGATTTCCTGTAGGATGGGTGAGGTCCAAACTAAAATGGTGTCTTCCTCAAGAAAAGAGTTGGGAGTAGCTCCTTTGTTGTGGAAGGCTTTACTTCCATCACTAGATAAATTGCAGAGTTACTACTACCTCTTCGATGGTTGTGTCTAGCATCTCTAAACTATAAAACCATTTTCTTGAGCTAGGGAGGAAAATTTGTGGCAGTAGTAATGCTTCACTTGGGAAGCTTAGAATGTTGGTAATATGTCGTAGGATGGTTTTATCTTCATGACCCATTTTTAAGTGATTGATAGCATAAATTATTTTGGGTAAAAGGATATATGTAACCCATTTTTAAGTGATTGATAGCATAAATGATTTTGGGTAAAAGGATATATGTAACCCATTTTTAAGTGATTGATAGCATAAATGATTTTGGGTAAAAGGATATATGTAATCCAGATTTTTAAATGATTGATAGCATAAATGATTCTGGTGAAATGGGTATGTGTAATTCCAGTATTTAAATGATGGATGACATAAATGTTCTTGGTGAAATGGATATATGCTTACCAGATTTTATATGATAGATGACATAAATATTTTTGATGGAATAGATGTATGCAATTCCAGATTCATTATGTTAGTTAGCGCAAATGATTTTATGAAAACAAGAGTTATATTCTTGACTCTGTTTTTGCTTGGTTAGATTAATTTCATTCATGTGATGGCTACCTCAGTCTAGTAAGATTGACTGCTCTTATTTTAGAGTAATGATCCTATTTGTAGCATCAGTTTTGTCTTGCATGGAGGACTATCACCACTCCGCTCACTGCAGATGTTGCACTCTTAATTAGATAGAAGGTTAGCCAAGTGTTATTGCTAGGTTGAAATGTAAGAGTTACTGAACTATCGTGGGACCTTGTCGAAAGGGATCTACATTTCCCAAATTTGTTATGATAACAAGAATTAGAAATGGGAACAGGTTCTTCCAAGATGTATATAGATGTCGACTTTATGTGAAGATGGATTTTATCATAAAGGAAAGCTAGCAGGAAATGTTTGGGTTTTCATATAGTTATGACTTTGGACAATATGGGTTGTCCATTTGTAATGTAAAGAGATAGTTGGATTAATGAAATTTATGATGGATGTTTTTGAGGTTGGGTTTCCCCACAAGGTTTCTCCCAAGATAAATTGTATGTTTTTATGGATTATAATGTGGTTTGGTTTATTTTAATGTTGTGTTTCTATGCAAACTCCCTAAGGAGTTGATCGATTTATGTATAAGTAGTAAGTAGGATAGAATGGCTATGTTTCTTGGTAAAAGTTGAACTATGGAAGACTTAAGAATTTGCTACTTTGTGTTTAGTTGTATTAAAGTTTTTAATACATTTGGAAGCTAAAACCTTATGTTAGAGTAGGAAGTTTGAAGTAAGTTAAGTTACATGAAAGGATGTGGCAGCTTAATTTATTCCTCTTCATCTAAAATAAATAATGGTATGGATGTTAGCTATTGGGTTCTTAAAAAAGAAAAAAAAACCTTGTGCTTCTAACAATGGCTAGTTGAGGGTAAGGATAGTTAGAAATATTCATACACATCATAAGGGATATTGATGAGTGAAGATCGAACAAGAAGTCAATTATCCACCTTGGTCCCTAGTAGTTAGTATTGTTTTTTCCTATTAAATCTAAGGTGATAAATAAAAAGGTTTTGACGAGGTAAACAAGAATTGATTAGCTCATATTATAGATGAGAGGGATAATCAAGTACTATATGCTCTAGCCATGCTCAGATAGACATGAGTAGTAAATGGTATTCCTTAGAGTGCTTATTTCGATGGAATGAAAGGAAGGACAAGTTAGCTTGACTGGCCAACAAGAGGGATAACTTGTAAATCATAGCTTGCACCTAATACATCTATGTAGCAGACATACACATGTTGTAGGGATGGGTGTACCTTGAATAAATAATATAACGTTACTTTGTAGCTAAGACTTCCTAAAAAAAAAAATTAGGTTATGACATTTGGTATCAGAGCCTAGGTTTTTAGTAGATTGGACTCACTGCACAATCCTAGTTATGGTATGTAATAGGAAATATACCTAGGTGGGATTTCAACTATATCAGTTAGATTGACTAGGAGATAGTTGCTATAGTAAATTAACTTCTAATGACTCTTCTATACGTGGGCAAGGACAATGCCACAAAATAGAAGGAGAGGTAGTGTTGCCTTAATAGTGAGGTGAACACACAAGATAAATGTAGAGGGTGGAGCCCCAGATGTGGGTTCAGAAAACCCTAGTGAATAGAGAGAGGATCTCACAACAATGGTGGCCCAACTTTGTGAATAGGTAGAAACACATAGATAGATGTTGGATACCATGTTGTATGAGGAAATACTAGCTAGGAAATATAGAATAAAGCATTCAAATGAATACCTTTCAGAAGCTAAATGAGCTAGGATTCATATGGAAGCCAAATTTGGTAAATATTTGAAGTACTTAAAATCTTCCAAGTTTAATGGATAAGAAGATGGTGAAAAATCTGAATCTTAGCTAAAAGAGATAAAAACTTATTATGTTTTGAATAATTACTCCTTTGGAACCCAAACATCCTACGCCACTTTGCACCTTCAAGGTGACGGTGTGAGTTGGTGGGAAACATATAGTAATGGACTAGGACTTATGACTACAACTTATTTGAGTTGAGAAGATTTTGTGAAGGCCTTTCAAGAAAAATTCCTTACGAAGCACTTTTATTCCTAAAAATTTGAGGAATTCAGTAGACTTCAATACAGAACTAGGTCAGTGGAGGCATACCATAAAATATTTTTCAACCTCTTTAAGTATATTCCTATTTACAATGAGAAAATGAAGATCCATAAGTTTATAATAGGAACAGACACAATAATAGGGAAGGAAGTGGATATACGAGAACCCACAACACTACAGAAGGCCTATGATTTGGCTAGAAAATCTGAAACCTATTTTAAATCCTTTTTCAATTATGAAGGGTTGGACGAGCAAGGCAAACAGGCAAATAGGAAAAGAAATAGTGTTGGGTTTGTAAAGTGGGAAAGTGCAAAGGGTGTATAGCCTACAAGAGGCTTTTCAATCCTAGATTATTTTAGCTATGCAACTCAAGAAAGCCATGAATAAAGGGGGAATGGTTTATGTTGTTAAAATAAATGAGCTAGACAATGAAAAGAAGGAAAAGGTGTTTGAAAGGTACCCACTTCTATAGGATTTTAGGGATGTATTTCCAAAATATTTACCTGGATTACCACCTAAATGGGAATTTGACTTCACAATTGAACTCCAACCTAGAGTGAAACCCATACATAGAGCTCCTTACAGAATGAACCCCATAGAAATGCAAGAGCTACAAGTGTAGCTATAAGGGTTACTGAAGAAAGGACTAATCAGACCAAGTATATCACCTTGGGGTGCACCAGTGCTATTTGTGAAGAAAAAGAATGATACTTAGAGATTATCTATTGATTATAGGATGCTGAACAAGTAAAAAATTAAGAAAAAATATCCCTTGCCCATGATTAAAGATCTCTTAGATCATTTAAAAGATACCACACTATTTTAAAATATTGATTTTAAATATGGGTACCACCAATTGAGGATTCAGGAGGAGGATACACATAAGACAACTTTTAAAACTTGCTATGGACACTACGAGTTTACTATCTTACCTTTTGGCTTAATAAATGCTCCATATGCATTTATGAATTTGATGAATAGTATCTTTAGGAATAATTTGGATAAATTTATGTTTGTGTTCTTGGATGACATCTTGATTTATTCCCAAAATAAGTTAGAGCACGATAATCACCTTAGGGTTGTGCTAGAACTACTGAGGAAAAATCAACTCTATGGAAACTTAGCCAAGTGTGATTTCTATGTATTGGAAGTGTATTATCTAGGACACATTGTTTTGATAGAGGGGATCATGGTAGATCCTAAGAAAGTAGAAGATATTTTAAATTGGTCACTGCCCATAAATGTGATGGAGGTTCGAATTTTCTTAAGATTTATTGGATACTATCTATGTTATATAAAATATTACGCCAAGATTACCTCTTCGATATCTAACTTACAGAGGAAAGGGAAATATTTCAAGTGGTTAGATAAATGTGAGTCAGCTTTTGAATTTCTCAAGAAAAATCTTACCACGCCTCCTATATTAGTACTTGATCCCTAGGGAAGTTTCTCTATATGTACAAATGCTTCATGGAATTTTTTGGAGTACTTTCTCAATATGATATAGTAATTTCTTATGTGTCAAGAAATTAGAAATGGCATGAGGTCAATTATGCGACCCATGATCTAGAATTGGCAACAATGGTATTTTCTCTCAAAATTTGGTGATATTACTTAGTGGGAATACCATTCGATCTAAGGTCAGATCATCAGAGTCTGTGATACATTTTTACCCAAACTCTACTTAATGACAGACAAAGAAGATGGATGGAATATCTTTTGGAATACAATTTTGGTATTGAGTACATTAAAGGAAAGGATAATAGAGTGGCTAATGCACTGAGTATAAGGAGACACATAGCCATCTTATCTTGTGTCCATGTAAAAATTTAGGAATATGCAAGATTAGGATGCATACTGCAAATAAATTTATGAAAGTATGAGAGGAAATCCAGAGGATAACAAATATTTTAGCCTCAAAGACGATTTTATATGCTTCAAGGATAGGGTAGTTATTCTTGAAATAGGTGATTTAAGGAATATGGTCTTGAATTAAGTGCATATATCACCATATTCTGCTCACCCGAGGGGGAGCAAAGATGAGGGAGAATATGAAGAAAACTTTCTTTTGGCCAAGGATGAAGAGGGACACAAATGAATTTATCGCTCGTTGTCTTGAATACAAAAAATTTAAGGTAGAACACAAACATCCTACGAGATTGTTGTATCTGCATGATGTACCAAAGTAGAAATGATAGGTAATTGCAATATATTTTATAGTAGGGCTAGCTAAAAATTGATTCCAGCATGAAGCTATCCTAGTGGTGGTCAACAAATTGACCAAGATCATGCATTTTATTCTTGGAAACACTAAATATGATGTTGTGGTGGTGGCTAATAGATTTTCCAAAGAGATATTTTGGCTTCATGGTTTTTCAAAAGTAATTATATCGGATAGAGACTCGAGATTCACATCCAAGTTTTGGTAGTCTTTGCATCGTGCTATTGGTACCATATTGAATATAAGTTATGCTTATCACCCCAAAATCAATGAATAAACTGAAAGAGTGAACCATGTGTTAGAGGATATTCTTCACATGTACTACATGGATCAGAAGACCCGTTGGGAGGATTACTTGCATGTTGTAGAGTTTTCCTACAATAACGGATACCATTCAACTTTAGGTATAGCTCCTTTTGAGGCACTGTATGGTAGGAGATGTAGGACACCCTTGTCCTAGGATAATCCAAAAGATTAAATTGTGCTTGGTCCAAACATGATTAAAGAGATGGAACAATAGTTAAAACAATAAAGTAACGGTTGAAAGAATCCATAGATCAATAAAAGAGTTATGCTGATCTGAAGAGATATCCACGAAAGTTTCGGTAGGGAACAAGATGTTTTTAAGGGTGAGACCAATGAAAAGTTCTATTGAGTCTACAAAGCTTGATTTATATGTATGGGACCCTTCAAAATTACTCAAAATATTAGTCATGTGGCTTATCAACTTGCTTTACTATCTAGTCTATCCAATATTCGAGACACCTTTCACATTTATTTGCTTAGAAAGTATATTGCTAATCCTGAACATGTGTGGTACTTTTCAAATTTGTAGATGGTGAACCTAGAGTCTATAGAGGTTAGACCAGTAAGGATCCTTGAGTTTCAATCCAAATCATTGAGAAAGGGGACTTTGGAGTAATGCAAGATCCAAATGGACCGCTACTAAAAAAGAAATGCTACTTGGGAAAAAGTAGTGGACATGCGAAACTATTTTCCTTTTCTGTTTGAAAATGTAACTTGAATGATGTTTATTGTCCATGAACTTTTATGATACATAAAGGACTTTGTTAAGCCTAAGGAGGGGAGGATGTCATGAACCTCTCTTGGCAGACTTATTTTGGCTGGATTTATGTTAGGATATGCTTGATGGATATTTTATTGTAGCTATATGCTTTTTTTAACCAAAGGAATAATTGAAAATTTATTTTCAATTTCTGCAAAACATGGGTTTTAATGATATAATGATGTTTCTAATAGATTTGCATTGATCATAGGGTCTAGTTGTCTTAAAAAGGGGTATATTATTGATAGGAGAACAACTGGATAGATGCTCTCTTTTTATATAAGAGATGTGGCACAATTTGCATTTAAGAAGTAGATCAAATTTTGCTTGTTTGGGTTATTGATTACAAAACTTTAGTAGATATGATTTAAGTTTTATCTTGTTCTTAAATATAATATATATTTCAAAAAAATAAGGGGAAATTTTTTGTTAAGCTTAGTTAATGAGATTGATTTCATTCCAATTATTTAGGCAATATCTGCTTGAGTTAGTTTTCCTTTTTAGATGAAGGTTAAATTCAAAATGCAATTTTTGATAAGAATGAGAAACAAAATCCTTGTTTAAGTTATGAGAGCAAGAGAAGATCCCACGATGAGGCACCAAATTATGAGGTGATGAAGTAGTGGGGTAGTGAACGCTCGATAGTTTTGGTTTGTGTCACCCAAGAAGACTAGGGGAGGAGTTTTTGTAATAGTTGAGAGTTCTTGGAGTGCACTAGGAGAAAAGAAGAGTTGTAGATACACTAAGGGGGAAGTTGGAGTGTTGATACCAAATAAATTCCTATTGTAGGTGACCATTGATCATAGGTAGGCATGCATTTAATGAGCTACTATTTTAATTTACTTATTAAATGGTAGCAAACATGGCTTTAATGCTATGATAAGGAATCAGTATTTTTCTTTAGTGTTAGGAGTCCTTTGGTTGCACTAGTTGTTCCAGCTTGTTGGTGTGCATTTGAACTGTGATATTAGTTTATATTAAATCTTAGAGTTGGCTAGGTCAAGCTAACAAGTGGTCAGTATGCTTTACCTTGGAAAGACTCTATCTTTGTTGTAGTTTTTTTCTGGCTGATGTGTCAGATGTTAGAGAAAATTGCCCATGTGAACTATCCAACTTGTAGCCTTGCTTGTGTTACCATTGAGTTATTTCCAGAGAGCAACATTTTTTAGAAGTCTAGAAGATTTTTGACTTGATCAAAGGTTTAGAAGTTTTACTCTTAGATAACACCCAAGCTATGGGTGAAGTTCTGGTTTTGTAGAGTAAAGAATTTCTTCTGGGTTCTTGAAGAGATTCTGACATATGGTAGAACATTTGAGATAAGAAATCCTTGAAGTAACTAGTTTGCATGCACTTTTGTTGTTGATCTTGTTGAGTAGGGAATTTTACTTCCTTGTTTATAAATGTTTTAGGTTGTTGGGTAGAGTAGTCTTGTCCAAAGCATCCTTCCTTGATAATTTCTTCTTTTTGGAAGCCATAAGAGATCTTTATGAGTACATAGAAACTGATGGTATAGATGTGGAGATTTCCTACAAGATGGGTGAGGTCCAAACTGAAATTGTGTCTTCCTCAAGAAAAGATCTGGGAGTAGTTCATTTGTTTTGGAAGGCTTTACTTTTATCACCAGACAAATTGAAGAGTTATTGCTACCTTTTCGATGGTTGTGTCTAGCATCTCTAAACTACAGAACCATTTTCTTGAGCTAGGGAGGAAAATATGTGGTAGTAATAATGCTTCACCTGGGAATCTTATAACGCTAGTAAGATGTCATCGTATGACTTTATATTTGTGATCCATTTTTAAGTGATTGATATCATAAATGATTTTGGGTAAAAGGATAAAGTAACCAATTTTTAAGTGATTGATAACATAAATGATTTTGGGTAAAAGGATATATGTAACCCATTTTTAAGTGATTGATAGTATAAATGATTTTAGGTAAAAGGGTATATGTAATCCAATTTTTTAAATGATTGATAGCATAAATAATTATAGTGTAATGGGTATGTGTAATTCCAGTATTTAAACGATGGATGGCATAAATGTTCTTGGTGAAATGGATATATGCTTACCATATTTTATATGATAGATGACATAAATGTTTTTGATGGAATAGATGTATGCAATTCCAGATTCATTATGTTAGTTAGCACAAATAATTTTATGAAAACAAGAGTTGTATTCTTGTATATGTTTTTGCTTGGTTAGATTAATTGCATTCATGCGATGGCTACCTCGGTCTAGTAAGATCGACTGCTCTTATTTTAGAGTAATGATTCCATTTATAGCATCAATTTTATCTTGCATGGAGGACTATCACCACTCTACTCACTATAGATGTTGCACTCTTAATTAGATAGCGGGTTAGCCAAGTGTTATTGTTGGGTTGAGATGTAAGAGTTACCAAACTACCGTGGGAGCTTGTCAAAAGGGATCTACATTTCCCAACTCTGTTATGATAACAAGAATTGGAAATGGGAACAGGTTCTTCCAATACGTAGATAGACAGTGGCTTTATGCAAAGATGGATTTTCTCATAAAGGAAATCTAGCAAGCAATGTTTGGGTTTTCATATATTTATGACTTCAGATAATATGGGTTGTCCATTTGCAATGTAAAGAGATAGTTGGATTAATGAAATTTATGATGGATGTTTTTGAGGTTGGGTTTCCCCACAGGGTTTCTCCTAGGATAAATCATGTGTTGTTATGGATTATAATGTGGTTTGGTTTATTTCAATGTTAACTGATTACTTTGTTAGTTGTGTTTCTATGCAAACTCCCTAAGGAGTTGATCGATTTATGTATAAGTAGTAAGTAGGATAGAATGGCTATGTTTCTTGGTAAAATTTGAACTATGGAAGACTTAAGAATTTTCTACTTTGTGTTTAGTTGTATTAAAGTTTTCAATACATTTGGAAGCTAAAACCTTATGTTAGAGCAGGAAGTTTGAAGTAATTTAAGTTACACAAAAGTATGTGGCATATTAATTTGTTCCTCTTTATCTAAAATAAAAAATGGTATGGATGTTAATTATTGGGTTCTTAAAAAAGAAAAAAAACCTTGTGCTTCTAACAATGGCTAGTTGAGGGTAAGGATAGTTAGAAATATTCATACACATCATAAGGGATATTGATGAGTGAAGATCGAATGGGAAGTCGATTATCCACCTTGGGCCCTAGTAGTTAGTATTGTTTTGTCCTATTAAATCTAAGGTGATAAATAAAAAGGTTTTGATGAGGTAAACAAGAATTGATTAGCTCATATTATATATGAGAGGGATAATCAAGTACTATATGCTATATCCATGCTCAAATAGACATGAGTAGTAAACAATATTTACTTAGAGTGCTTCTTTTAATGGAATGAAAGGAAGGACAAGTTAGCTTGACTGGACAACAAGAGGGATAACTTGTAAATCATAGCTTACACCTAATACATCTATGTAGTTAGACATACACATATTGTAGGGATGGGTGTGCCTCGAATAAATAAAAGAATTAAGATAAGGTTACTTTGTAGCTAAGACTTCCTAGGAAAAAATTTGGGTTATGACACTCTAGGTCAATTATATCCTTCAAATAAAGTAATGGTGCAAACATAAAATCCAAATATTAGTACTTAGTTCAATTAAACCCCAAATGAGACAAAGTACAAGATAAAATTGGTAATTCTTGCTTAGGTTATTGAGAACATAACTTGAGGCACTTCCCTAAATTAATTGATATGGTACCTTGGAACAAGTATATAGGGATATGATATTATATTGTATATGGGTATTATGGATAGTTGGAATGAGCCACACATAACCTAGGGTTGATTATATTATTATATTATATTATATGATAATAATAAGCAGGATAAGGATTTATAATATGGGTGAAGGTTTATTGTAATTATAATCATCATGAAGATATTTCATATGAAGTATCACTTGTAATCATATTTTTCCATGATGTGGGTTATGATACTTTGACCTCTCTAGGTGGTGGTCTCATCTTGGGAGATATTTTGGAGTTTTCATTCCTTAAGGAGTATTATTGGTGTTACCCTACCCTAAGGGTATTATCTATATTTGTCTCATTATGTGGATTATTATTATATTAATTATATATGGATGAATGATTTAAAATTTTTGCATATTGGTGAATGATTTCTATTAATGGGAATATTTTTTTATGACGTGGTATCAAAGAAATGATTCCAGCAAAGTGGTGATTGTTTATTGTGGATTGCAAAATTAGGGTAAATTTTTTTCCAAGGAATATCTCATTTTTTGGAAACAATATATTTGTGTAAATTTTATTGATTCAAATGATTTTTATGCCATTTCATTCATAATTTGAAGAGCTTTAAAATGAGTTTTCATATGGAGGAATACGAGGTGTATTGAGTGAGATACAACCTTGTGAAGTTAGCCATCTAGAATAAGAGTAGTGGCAATTTTTCAAATCATATTTTTTTCTAAAAAATAAAATTTAAGATATCTATAAGTTGTGTTATCCAATTTAGGCAAATATTATACCATTTTATTTGGAATTTAGATAACTTTAAAACAAGTGGTCATATGAAGGAATCTGAGCAGTATTGAGGGAGATACAACCCTATGAATTCAACCATCTAGAATAAGGGCAGTGACAAAATTTAAGATATCTCTCAGTTGCGGTAAGCAATCATTTGTTATTTTTTTAGGTCTAATTGTTTATGCAAAATTTTAGCTTAAAATAATTAAGAAGATATATGATTTTGTAAAACCCTAGTTTTATTATTATTATTTTGGATGTGATCTTATGGCACTTCAAAATTTATACAGAGGATATGATATTGATGCTAGAAAATGGTGGGCATATTTTAAGTCTTTATATTTTGCTTATCCTTATTGGAAATTCTGCCTTAATACACTTTTAGAAAAGGAAGCTAAAATATGGTTTTTAGATGCTATAAATCGAAATAATAATGGATACACTTGGGGAGAATTATAGTATGCATTTTTAAGTCATTGGGACCCACATAAAAAGTTAGCTAGTTTGAAGGATACACTCAAAGGTTATGCAAAATAAATACACATGTTTCAGAAAGAACAAAAGGAATTAAAAAGAGAGCTTGATGGAAGGGATAACAAATTAAATAGCTTGATAGGTATCATCAAAGACCTTGAAAAGAAACTATAAGGGATTCAAAATGAGAGAAATAAAATAAAATGGGAATGATAATTTTTCAAGAAACATAATGAAGACTATGAAAATAAATAAAATTTCTCAAGGAGAAGAAAGGAAAATGCTAAGGTAGTGATAAGAATGAAGAATCCACATCTCTATATTTAAAAAAGCAAGATGAAGATCTAAATTCATCTAAAAATTCTATTTTGTAGGTTCATGGATGCATTCAAAAGGAAAAGGTTATTATTTCCATTAACCCTAGAAGTAGATATAATTTCATTAATAGTGTTTCGACTAAGAGGTTGTAGGTTCAAGCAACAAAAATCAAGGACATACAATTTGATGATGAGAATGTTCATATATTTGAAGAATTGAAGATCTCCATGAAAAATATGTTTTACATTTAGATTTTTATGTTATTGATATGGATAATGTGGATATTGTTCTTGGTTATTCTTGGTTGGATTCTTTGGGTGCTATTAACATTAATTTGTAAAATAAGCTCATGAAGTTATGGTATAAGAAAAAGAAGATAACATTGTAGATTTTTTTTCTAAACTTAAGGAGCAAGGATATAAGGAGAAGCAAGAAGTAGTTATGGTAAAGGAATAAGTTAAGGAACCAATAAAATAAACAAAATTTGAATCTACAGTAGTAGTAACAACAGATTCATGGAAGAAGTGCATAAGGACACACCAAAAGAAGGGTGTAAGAGAAAATAACATGGGGAATAATTTAAGATAGAGAAATAAAATGCTAAATAATCAAAGAAAATAAAATGATAGGTTAATATTGCAGCATATCACCACCCACACCACCTTGACTAACAACAATCTTGGAGGTATGGATTAGGGCATCAATATTATTATAGATCTATATGGAGTAAGAAAGATATCAATTATGGTAGTGTTTGGAAGAAAAATCATAGTGATTCTTATGGTTTTAGAAAGGTATCAAGTATGGTAGCGTTTGGAAAAAAAATCATAGTGATTATAGATTTCAAAGGGGTGCAACAACATCAGGGAATAATAAGACCAATTGTTTAAAACATTAGAGTAGAGAAACAAAAGCATAAAGCCAACAAAGTAGTTATGAATATTCAATTGGTATAATGGTAGCTTGGCATCATCAAATACCACCACCAATCAAGATTTCACTTGGATGGATGGATGATCAAAATCGGTACTAGTTGTCAACATTGCTTAGAAGATCATATTATTTAGTTTCTTCTCATATTTTAGGGATAAAACATTTGTAAGGAGAGTGGAATGCCATGGTATCTAGGAATAGGTATATGGAGATATGATATTATATTATATATGGGTATTATATATAGTTGTCATGGGCCACACATAACCTAGGGTTGATTATATTATTATATAATATTATAATAATGAGAGGAATGAGGGTTTATAACATGGGTATATAGGGAAGGGATATTGTCATTGTAGTTATCATCAATCATATGAAGTATTACTTGTAATTGTCTTTGCCCATGAAGTGGCTTATGATACTTTGCCCTCTTTAAGTTGTGCTCTCATCTTAGGAAATATTGTGGATTTTTCCTTCCTTAAGGAGTATTATTGATGTTGCCCTATCCTAAAGGTATTATCTATCTTTGTCACTTTGTGTGGATTGTTATTATGGATAAATGATTTTATATTTTTGTATAATGGTGAATTATTTCTACTAATGCTAATAAAGTTTCATAATATTAATCATTGTCCCTTGTTATATAACCTTCACACTATTTATAGTGGCTCCATCTCTTTAGAACTAGTTAATCTTGCAATATTGTCCACCTCCACAAAATAAATAAAATATACCTAATCCATATCCATGTAAAAATATCTAAGTTACATATAACCCAAATCCTCCACTCATCCAATAGCAATATATGGCCCCTCAAAATCCACCAGTAGGTTTTTGGCAATATATGGTTCAATATGTGTTATAATCATATGCATACATAGGTCCTCCTTAGGGTCAAATGTAAACGTGCCACCAATGCAATACATGAAAGGGACCTAATATTACCAAGCTTTGATATAATTTAAACCACAAAACCAAATCCCTAATTGGACTTACCAAGGCCTTATAACCTCATAATCTATTCTTTCATGCCATTGATCAGTATGAAATTTTTGCCCAATTTTGATGGAAATGAGAATAAAATCACCGTGGACTATGTTAATGAGTTATTTATGCTAAAGTATATGTGTGGGATTCAAGAATAATATATTATAATATTTTTTTTCATATATGAATTAAGAGATAAGTCATATCTATGATATAGAAGACTAGATAATTTAGTCACCAAGTGGGATTCTATATTTAAAATATTCATGAGGAGATTTGGTAATATAGGTAATGGTTATTCATTCATTTTCTAGTTAAATTCCATGTAGAGGTATCCTTGAGAGGATTTTCATGATTAAAACATAATATTCATAAGGATATTGTATCTAATTCCTTGTAATGTTCAATCATATGATAAGCAAGCTTGTCATACTATGTAAGGGGTTTAAATTCATCCCTATCCTTGATGGTCCAAAATGTTAATCATATCATCCTATCTATGGTTTTTAAGAAAGTAGGATATGCAAGAGATGTACTAATATAAGTAGGATAATTACCTCCTACTTTGCCTATGGCGAATGCTACATATGTGTCCTAATATCAAAATCCACAAGGAAATCCACCACTAATGGCACCCATTCCAAATACTCAAAAACCAACCTACTCAAGTCCATTTCTCCACTCAATATAATGCTCCATACATGGTAATATTTCTTGAATAAATCATGCCTAGTAATATCACTTTTCAATCCCAATTACCTTCCTTACCATACCCTCCCAAGCCACCCAATACAATTAATACTAATTCATCACAAGGTCAAGATGATAATATCCAACCCTAGGTGGATGAATTCAAGGGGTGGAGTTTTTCATCAATCGAGTGAATATAGAAAAGAAATAAAATAATGGTTGGTGAAAATAAGTGGTTGGAAAAAATTAGGGAATTGGCAATAAATAAGAACTCATTGTCTCATAAAGGGCTTGGTTCCACATCGATTTGTGAATCAAACAAGTAGTCATGCATAGAATAGAACATAAATTTATAAATCAACACTTTATGGTGTTTTTTCTCTAATACAAGGTATAATCCAATATATCTCATAGTGGCTATGAGACACACTCAGATCAAAATGTAAAATCAACAATGATAGGCACAATACATGTCGATGATGTGGCAAAAAATGGCCATCCTAAAGCCTATACCCATGGTGAATCAACCTATATTTCAACCGTACACTATGACAAACCATGTCAAAGTGATGCAATAGATGGTCCAAGCCATGCTAAATTCAAACAATGTTGTATTTTTTAACTTTGAAGTTATTGAGAATGATGTGAAATTTCCCTTAGAATATCATGTGATGTTGAATAATTAATAAATAATTACAACTCAAGGAAATATAAAGACAAGAGATAAATAATTTTAGTTGATGAAATCTCAAGGAACACCTAAAAATAGTCATATGTAAGGGCAAAAACAACCATCCTAATAAGTGACCATAATTGCATTTGAAAGACAAATAATTACAAGAAAATTCTAGGGAAAATACCCCCAATCAAGATACACAGACTTGTAATTCTCATGGCCTCTAGTAGTGATAAGGATGTGGTGGAACTTGATAAGCAAAGTGAAATAGAAAAGCTGTAAAAGGATCCTGAGAATAACCTAAACTATATATCTTTAATTAATGGACATGTTGTGGTGACTCACCACTATAGGAAGTTTATTATATGTAGTGATGGAAGCTCAACTAGGTCAAAGTGTAATATTATTGAAGAACTGAAGGAGACTATGGTAAAGTTGAGTATGCTAGAAGCATGCTCTTTCCAAGATAAAGGGACCTATATCTCAAAGAGAAGGAGAAGAGCTATACAAAAACTAAGGCATTTGAAAAAAAAAAAAAAATCTAATTGAATAATAAAACTCAATAGTTGAAGATCCATTATAGATATATTAAATATCCCAAGCCCAAAACAATAAAAAACCACCATTCTATATCACCATAAAAATTAATAATTATTTGTTGACATAGGGATCATCATAACAATAATGTTAAAAATAATATATAAAGAAATGAGATTTACATGTGCAAAGACTTCTAGGGATCCTATTTATATGGATGGAATGAAGTTGAATATTATAGGAGTTCTAAAAGACCTCATCATGATAGTGGTCAAACATCTTGAGCTAGTTGTCATCTAAGAAGTAATTATGGTTGATCTTTACTTATATTTTTAGCTTTTACTTTTTAGGGAATGGACAAAGAAATTTTTAGGAGATGGATACTTTGCCATGGTTTATACTCATGTGAAGGTCCCTAAATATGGAAATATTATCGTAATTAAAAATGAGCTTCCACACAACTATCTATTAAACACATTGTATGATGATGGAATGATCAATTATAATGAGCTTCCCAAATTTGTGGATGACAAGTTGAATGAAGTCAAAATAATCTTTGAACTAGATATTATTATTGGGATCCTATAGGAGTACAAAGACAAATATTTGAAATAGACATATCAAGAATATGAACTTGGCAACTACTTAATATTAGAATAAATGACCAAGATTCCAAATTTAACAAGTAAACAAGCTCAAGGATTATTAGATACTTGGATAATATATTTTAATAGGAATACAACCAAAAAAGTAGGTGTACCCATAGACCCACAAGGTACACAAATTCATTATGCTTTCAAGTTATTGTTCAATAATACAAATAACACAACAATGTATGAAGTTCTATTTACTGAGCTAAGAAAGGAATAAAATATGGGGATAAGAAAACTAAAAAAAAAGGTGATTCTAAACTTGTAGTAAACCAAACTAATTTGTTGTGTGCTACCCAAAAAAAACACCTAAAATCACATAAGCATTGAGTGTGGGACTTGTTATAAAGTTATAATACATATGGAATTGTCATAATCTCCAACAAACTGAATGTAAAATTAGATGAGCTAGCATCTTTAGCTACCATATTTGACCCAATTGTATATATGTGGAATTGACCTAAGGAGTTGAAAGTAGTCTTTGGGCATACACTTCTAGATAACTCTGACCATTAGTAAGGCTTTTATACCAATTAATAGGTTGTCAAATTCCTTATTAATAAGACCTATATAAAAAAGGAAAAAATGAGTTTGGGGATGACATTAAGGATGGAGATATTCAATTAAAGACAAGTTAGCTACCTAAAGAATGATCATATTGGAGATTTTGTTCAATCCAAATATTAGTTCTAGGAAAAGCAACATAAAGGCAAAACCCTCATCTTACTAGCCTATTAATATCATCAAACATAAGAAAGTTTTGATGGGAAAATAATTTATAGACAAAGATTTCCACCTATATAAATAATTGTGTGCCAAATATGGAGATGCCATTGCCTAGGATTATGAAGATCTTCAAGTCTATTACAAGAACATAATTGAACTTAACATTTACCTTGAACTCAAAACTAGGTCATTTTACCAAAAAGAGTCCTATTAATCCTAATATTGAGGTATTGATGAAAAAGAAGTTTCTTAAGTTGCTATAAGTACATATTGTGTTTCTTATCAAAAATTTGATATGGGTGTATATTTGATTCCAATGCATAAAAAGAATAGAAATATCTAGTTATGCATAGATTTTATTAACTTGAATAAAGCATCTCAAAAGCACCATTACCATATATTGAATAAATATTGCATAAGGTGGTATGGTTACAAATTTTGTTGTTATTTGATGGCTTTTCAGGGTATAGTCACATGTGGGTCAAATATGGTGATCAAAATTAAACAACATTCACTACAAAATGGGGAAATTTTTCCTATCAAAGGATACCTTTTTTATTATCCATCATAGGGGCCACTTTTTATTGACCTAAGGCCATTTATTTTATTGGGTTCATTGATGAGATGATACTAATATATCTTGATTTTTTGATGGTATTATAGAAAGTGAGGAGTAAACACATTAAACACTTTCTAAAAACTCAAAAGTTAGTTTTTTAAAGGATATTAGTTGACAATATGGGAAGGTGCCTAAGGATAGAACTTAGTCTATTGGAGATAGCTAGCTATGATGTATAAGCGACCTGATTTTTAGGTCACTATTTAAGTTTTGAAGAAATGCAGGAGAGACATGTAAAGAATGTAATTTCATATTTGCTTAATATAAAATTATAATTTTTTTAGGAAAAAAAGTATATGTATTGGTGAAATCTCCTACAAATTTTAGGTATTATTTATCTCAAAGTAAAACCATTTTATTTGTAGTCCACCTTGATGTAAGGTTCATAGTGTTGCATGGGGAGTTGTAAGAAAATAAAATCTATTAAAAAAACAAAAATCCAAGAATTCAACATAGAGATCAATCCAATTAAACTAGTCATGGATGATCTCTTTGTAAAAATCTAGCCACATCCCATTCTAGTGAATAAATAGTGCTTGTGGAAGAGGTATTAGAAGGAAAATGAGATGGACAAATGATATAAGGAGATACATATCGATTGGATTACTACCCAAGGGGTTAACACTCAAGGAGAGATATAAATATAGGAAAAAGCCAACCTACTATACGTGGCTCAATGGCATCCATTTTTAGAAGAGATATGATGGGCTACACTTAAGGTGTATTAAAGAAGAGAAAGTAAAATATCCTTAAAATAATACCATGATGAAGATAGCCATTATTCAGGCTACACTATAGGTCATAAAATGTTAAGGGTTGGATACTATCCAACTATTTTTATTTATTATTTTCAATGGATCAAAAATTGCAAGATGTGTAGCATGTTTATTGGTCAAAGAAGGAAAGCTCCTATGCCTTTGCATTATGTAGTCATGATAAATCCTTTACAAAAATGGATATTTGATGAGGAATAACATGAAGTATAATGCTTCTATTATTATTATGTTTGTTGCTTTAGCTATTATTGTTAGTAGTTTGTAATATGTTATAACTATACAAACCAAAACATTCTTTTAACTTGTTTCTTAATCCCTAAATTGGGGCATGTAATAATTTTTAAGGTCTTCTTCATTAATGAAAACTCAAGTTGAATTTAGGTTCAATATCAATCAGTATCAAAGCAGAATTCTTGGTCTATGTAGGTGGGAATTTCTTCTTTCACAGTTCCCCCTCCTTCTAGATCCTTTTATTGTATTCATTTATTTACATTATTTTTTTTGTAGATAATATACTATAGCATTAATACAAAGTTTTATAGGTTGACCCAAAACCTTTTACAAAAATCAGCCCAGGGTTGTTGATGAACATGTCCTTACTAAGGATCCTATATATGTAAAATCTACATGCCGCCAAAGCCATTACATCCGGTAAGGCATATAGCCTGTTATCAAAAATAAACTTCCCATACAACATTTTGGGTATACCTCGAGAAAACACACCTGCATCATAATTACAAAAAAAGAAACAGACACAAATCCCTTCCTTGAAACAATGGAGAAACAAAAAGCTATAGACACACATAGCATAGTGCTAAAAAAAACTCCCACAAGCTCTGTATTGACAATTACTCTTAATAATTCTTTTGTAATTGCTTTCTTTCGTATATGACATGCTTTGGAACCACATCCCATCTTGGCCAATCAGCCTTGGAGAAGTGAACCTGCTGGCTAGATTTATGGTGGTGGCTATCTGGTGGTCCATGTGGCTCTAGTTCAAAGTCTTATATTGTCATTTCTTTCCTACCCTGTGATTATCAACCAACCTCAAATTACTAAGATGACTAGGATCCATGTTATCTAACATGTGACTATCCCCATTAGTCTTTGTGGTATTTCCAAGTAGCATCCACCAAGACTGACAGCTTGGATAATTTTTCTTGTGAGTCCATTTCAAAAAAGAGACGAGAATACTCATAGCCTTCGAACTTACAATGTCTTCCCTGTTGGTAAATTCAACTATCATTCTTGGAATTCTTGTTGAATAAGCTCCTCTACTTTGCTTGAGACACTATGTTCCCATTTGAAAACTTCGTCACCATCGACACCCAAATTGGCTAGCTTATCAGCAACTTTGTTAGCTTCCCAAAAGACATGTTGGGCTTTTTAGTCCTATCTTCCCTGGAAAAGGATCCTAGCCTCTTCAACAATTTTTTTAATCCTCCAAGGAGGTGTTTTCCAATTATTGAGGATATTTATAACATGCATAGAGTATCCTTCTATGATCAAATTTCCTTCTAAGTCTTGAGTCATTTGAAGGCCTCTCCACATAGCTCTAGCTTCAGCTTCATTGTTCGTCCTTGTTCCCAAATATTCAAAAAATGCAAGCATCATATTCCCATTATGATCTCACACAATACCGCTAGCGCCTTCTCTGCCAAGATTTTCCTTAGCTTCTCCATAAAAATTAAACTTAAACCAACCCCTAGGAGGTGGGGACCACTTAACATTGGCTCTGGGTTTGACTACCCTAGGCACAGACTCATCTAACAAGATTAAGCTTAAATATTGAGCAATTATGGTCTCCTACAGATGAGGTTTACAACTATCAAAAGGGATAAGGTTCACATTCTTATTGAAAAAGGATAGTATCCTGGCAATGATAGTTTGATGATCATGGATAGACTCATTAAAGACTCTATGGTTCCTTTCTAACCACACCTACCAAAGATAGTGATTTGAGACAAATTTTCCACATGTATCCAAGTCTTTGGCTTGAAAAGGTGTAAGGCCACTAGATGAACAAATCAAGTACGATGGCTGGTTTAACCCAAGAAATATTGAAGGCCTGAAAAGCACCACTTAGGACAGTCAAGGAAAAATGGCACTCAAGGAAAATGTGATAAATGGTCTCCCAATTATCCTTGCATAGATAACAATGATTAGTGATACAAATACCTTTACGCATCATATTATCAATGGTTAGAATTATTCCTTGGATAGCCAGCCATGAAAAGACTATAATTTTTGGAATTAATTTTTTTATCCAAACTAAGTCCTTTTGGAGGACAAAATCCTCGTCATCAAACAAAATCTTGTAAGCTGATTTAACAGTGAACTACCCGTTTTTCGTAGTAGCCCAGGTCACTTGATCTTCCTTGGGTCTCATGGGGATAAAATGTTGCCCAAGAATGTTACAAAGATCATTTGATTCCACTTGAAATACCTGAATCCTTATTTATTTCCACTTCATTTTGCCTTTGTACTCAACCATATAATCAAAGACTTTTATGCCAATGAGTTCTTCCATGATATCTCTGATTCGAGCTAAGTTAGAATATTGATTCAGTGGTTCGTCCTTAGCCCACCTATCATTCCAGAAATTTATCCTCTCACCATTGCCTAAAACCTATCTTAAACATTTTTTGATGATTTCCTTACAATTGAGAATTGCTTTCCAAAAATCTTAACCTCTGATTGGAACTGAGTCACTTAGAAATTCCATATTTTGATGATACTTTCGTTTCATGATAGTTGTCCATTCATTTTATTCACCAGAAATGAGGTGCCATGCTTGCTTAGCTAGTAAAGCTAAATTCATATGAGCAATTCTCCTCAGACCTAAGCCCCCATTTTCCCTAGGTCTACACACTTTGGTCCATCCTACAAGGTGTATCCTTTTTTTCTCCTCTGATCTAGTCCATAAAAATTCTTTTTGGAGTTTCTCAATTTTTTGGAAAACCTTCATAGGGGCTTTGAAAATGGAGAGGAAATAGACTGGAATGCTCTAAAGAGAGGCCTTAGTGAGGGTCAGCTTGAGATAGAAGATGACCTTTCCATCCAACAAGTTTTTTTTGAATTCTTTCAATAACCATGTCCCACATTGACTCTCTCGGAGAACCAATGAAAAGAGGGAGACCAAGATACAAAGTGGGGAGGTTTGCTATATCACACCCTAAAATTTTTGCAATCCTTCCTTACATCTGAATGGGGGTGTTCAAGAAATATAACTTGCTTTTACTAAAATTAACTTTCTGACCAACAACGTCCTCGTAGAGTTGTAGGATGTATTTAATTATTTTGGCCATAACCACCAATGCCTTAGTCAATAGAAGGGTATCATAAATGAATTGTTGGTGAGAAACAACCCTAGTGAGAGATGTTGCCTTGATTCCTAATATTAGCCTTGAACTGCAAGCATTTTTGATGGTTTTGCCTAAAGCTTCTGCCACAATGATGAATAACATGGGGCTGATAGGGTCCCCCTGCCAAATTCCTCTACAACTTTGAAAGTAACCAGCAGTTGTTCCATTAACCAGAATCAAAAACCATGCTTTAGGAATGCATTCTTTGATAAAATTAACCCATTGGTGGTGAAAAAAAAACTTAAGGAGGACAACAATCAGAAAGTCCCAATTTAGCCTATCAAATACTTTGTTCATATCAAGCTTGAGGGCAAAAACAAACCTATTAGTCTTATGAGCAGAGTGCAGATCTTTATGAACTATGATAACTCCATCTAAGATTGACCTACCCTGGACAAAGCTTCCCTCGAATGGATCTATGATGCAGGGTAGAACATCTATCATTCTATTTACAATGTATTTAGTTAGGATATTGTAAGAAACATTGCACATACTGATTGGCCTAAAGTCAACCATAGATTTAGGGGTTTGCTTCTTAGGAATTAGAGAAATAAAATTAGATTTGAGACCTTTTGGGATATTATTTCTTGCTTGGAATTCTATGATAGTAGAAATTACATCCTCACTTACGATGTCCCAAAAATCTTGATAGAAACAAGGGGGAAAGCCATCGGGTCTCGGGGCTTTGTATGGCTCCATGCTAAACAAGGCTTCCTTAATTTCCTCATTAGAAAAGGGAGATAGAAGATTAAGGTTTATATCCTCATTTATTATGCTAGGAATGTATTTCAAGAGAATATATTTGGCCTCCTCATTGCACTACGATTCCTGACCAAGGATAGAATTGAAATAAGTTACTGCCTCCTTTCTGATTTCTGTTAAGTCCTAAGTAATAGAACCATATGCTTTTTTTTTAATTTTTATCTTCTTATTGCTTCTGTTTCAGCATGGTGACGTGAAAAAACTTAGAATTTGAATCTCCATATTTCAACCAAAGAGCCCTTGATTTTTGCCTCCAATAGATTTCCTCACAGGCCAAAATGTTATGAAACTCTGCTAGTTTTATCTGTTCCTCCTGCCTAGTAGTTTCATCAGCATCACCATGTTGAATCCTCTGATCAATTATTTTCAAAATTTCAACAACCTATTTTTTATTTTCAAAGAGGTTCCCAAAGACATTTTTGTTCCAAGTTCAAATATTTTCTTGATCAAACTTTAATTTTCCAGCAAGTTTAAAAGTTGCACTACCCCTGACAGGCTGCTGCCACCACTGAATTAAGTTATCTCTGAAACTGGAATGTTTGATCCACATAGATTGAAATATGAAAGGTTTCTTGAAGGATAGAGAGTTAGGGATCTCCAAAAAAATGGGATTATGATCAAAGGTAATTTTAGGAAGGGCTTGCAGGGTAGAATCACCGAACAAAGTTGTAGCCTCCTTTGATAGAAAAAACCTGTCAAGCCTTTCTTGAATGAGATGACACCCTATCCTTCGATTGCTCCAGGTATAATTTGTTCCTCTAAGTTTTACATCCATCAACATGTTGGAGTTCAAAAAGTCATTGAACTCATCCATGCTCCTGATAGGTGGTCCATTTCCACCCATTTTGTCTAAAGGGTAAAGAGGAGTGTTAAAATCCCCAGCCAAAATCTAGGGGACATTATGGAAGATTTCACTCAAATTTCCTAAGTACTCCCACAGTAGAGCTCTCCCTTGAATTGAAGTCGGGGCATAAATATTTGAAAGGATCCATGACCTGTTGCTATTTATTTCCTTAAATAAAACACTAAGAACCCTGTCATATTTATGAATAATGGTGCCTTCTACTATTCGAGGATCCCACAAAGTCATAAGGCCTCCAGACGCTCCTCTGGATGATTTGCAAACCATCTCCCCTTGATTCTAGATTTTTTTGCTACTTTTTTTGACTGAATCTCATCAGTTTTTGTTTCTTGCAACATGATAATAGTTGGATTCAGTTGATTTCTTATTGCACCGACTTCCCTATGTTTGGGCAGGCCATTGAGACCTCTCACATTCCATGAGAGGAAATTCATTAAGATTGTTTGGGATTTCTTCCTCTCCCCCTACCTTGAGGGGTTTTTCCTAATTTGTTGTCTTTAGAACCTAGAATAACCTGTTGAAACAAGGTTCTCTATTTTCCATTGGCAATGTCATTATCAATTTTAATTTTTTGATGCTCAACATTTGATATTCTCCCTCTTCTTTTTTCACTACCAAAATCTATAGGAGACTTCACAGTGCTCCTGGTTTGTTTAGGACTAAACTGGGGGGAGGTAATTTGTTGCTGAACTAGACTGTCATATTCCTTAGTCTGAAGAGTTTCACATATCTCCACCGCTACATCTAAATATTATCCTTTTTTCATGTATTCCCCTGGTTTGCGAGACGACCCCTCAGTAGGATTCACCTAGCTCCTAGTGATGATGTTAGGGAAATGAGATTTTTTATTTTCCAATGCCTCAACTTTCTTCTTAAGTTATTCAACATTAGGGTTTGGCTTTGGGATGCCCACTGGGCTTGAAGTATTTTCAAAATTGGGGTTTAAGGATCCCATATTGGATGGGGATTCTAGAGATCAAGCATTAGGGTTTGGATTTGTGATGCCCATGGGGCTTACAGTAATTTTAGCATTAGGGTTTGAGGATCCTAACTTGGATGGGAATTCTAGAGAGTCATAAAGGCTAGCCTAAAGTAACTGGGCTTCCATGTCTTTCGATAATCCTCCTACTCCCATATTGGATAGAATTAAAATTTATTTGAAACTAGAGGATTGGAACTTACCTGAGTATTTTGGTTTCCAACAACCTGTTGTTTTTATTTGTCTTGTTGGGTCCCTACACCCTCTCTTTTATTTTTTGGTAGACATAGTTTACCTGATTGAAATCACCTCTGTCAAGGAAACTCTATTCATTGCCAGTTTAGGGCACTGATTGCATAAATTTCCTTGATTTTTGCATTCTACATAGAATACCAGTCTGTTCTCATATTCTACTAGTTTTTTTTTATAGTATTCTCCATACTCTAGCTCCACAAACCTTGGCAATTCATTATCCAAATTAGCATTTACGTAGATTCATGCATGAGTCATCCTTGTCCTGGACAAGGTCGCATGGTCAATGGAGATTAGGTCCCCTATAGTTCTAGCTATGCCCTACAGCCAATATTCATTGAATAATTAGGCAAGTAGACTTGGGAGATGAACCCAAATAGGGGTAATATTAATATTTTGCTTTTCAGGGTCAAAATCTTCACCCCATCGTCTGAGAAAAAGGCTCCTTTTGCCCAAAAACCAAGGACCTCCTATTAAAATGTGGTTAGCATCCTCCATATTGTTAAAATGGATAATGAAAAACCCTCAAGTTAGAGCTACCAACTCCAAGCTGCCTATCGGTCACCATTTACCCGTCGCCCAAGCCTTGATAGTCTCCATGTCCGACCTACCTCCCAAAAACTTGCCTACCAGGGAGAATTCTTCCATTGAAAGAAAAGGGCTCATGGAACTTGCTGGGGCTGAAATTTTATTATTTACTAGAACTAGGGGCGGAAGAGAGAGAACCTCCTTTCTTTTTCCTCTAAGAGTCTCAGCAAAAGACATCCACTGCTTGGGCCTCGCATTGTCCTTCATATCTTTTTTGTCGAGGTCTTTCTAAGGAGGGTCGGGCCCCCATGTGATGCCCGCCTCCAAATCTACTATAGCATGACTGCCTTCCTCTGGATCCTCGATTGATCCATGCTCAATGTTCCCACCTACCCCTTCCATACCTACTCTACCTCTGTCGCCTTGGCTGAGATTCTTGTCTAGAAAATTCAAACCCTCACTCCTGTCGCACCCGCTAAAGCTTAGCTCACTCATTCCTAACCAAACTCACTATCACCAACCTATAATTGATTTACATTATAGATCATTGGATGGAGTCAATTATTATTTGATGCTTCTAAATTCCATGGATCTAATGGAGATATTAATTGTAAATCTATCATTTAATTCACCTTAGTTGCATTTTGGAGATGAAGTTCCATGCTCAAATAGTAAAATATAGACATTCTTAAAAATATTCATCCCAGTCACATCAATTGGATAGATCCCATGTAGTATAGGTCCAAAATATATCATCAAATTTTTTGATATTTCATGGATCCTATTCACTTTGTAAAAAAAAACATTATCCTCATTCTAAAATATGTTTGAACATGATCTAAAATTCTAAATTATGTAACATTGGAAAACATTGACCACCACGTTCATCCAATGTCCTATATTTTCCATCAATTGACTATGTAGACACTCCCTCATTATATTCATTGTCATTTAAATATCTTCCCTCTATTACACAAAAATCATAGGGAAAGTTGATTTCAAGGAAAACAATAAGTTGTGGGTTATGAATAGTA
Organism: Wollemia nobilis; assembly: GCA_028583015.1. Classification (NCBI taxonomy): domain Eukaryota; kingdom Viridiplantae; phylum Streptophyta; class Pinopsida; order Araucariales; family Araucariaceae; genus Wollemia; species Wollemia nobilis. The sequence continues at coordinate 34,707,687 of JAQPPZ010015824.1, forward strand.
TTTGATTTTATTCATGTTAAGTTCTTGTGGAAGCTCTAAAGTTGGTGAATAATATTTAATGTATAGATTTGGGTCAATATTATCAATACCATCAATGATCTTGAAGCCCTTTACATAAATCACCTAGAGAAAGTCTTTATTAGGACTGTTTGGTTTATTCAATTTGAATGAATTCAAACATAAGATCTCCAACCTTGCAATGGAGGGATACAATGGCATAGGAATTTTAGTACTCCCTCGACAAGTCCATGCCACAACACGTGGCTTGATGGTAAATATACTTATTTTGGTGAGACTCTACAACCTCAAAATTTACTATGTAAAGAGTTATTATATCATTACTTATCACCTAGGAATTTATATTTCGAGTTCACTAATTAGGTTTTGTCACAACAAGTGAATCCTAAAAATGATGGTCCCATGCTACCCACCAAGGAATCACATATAGATTGTCTGAAGATTATTCAAATACTTAAGAAATACAACCCATAAATCATGTTCATTCTTTAGGTTTTTTATTATTTGATATATTTGATAGTGATAACTTATTTATGTCTATCCTTGTGTATTCACTCAACAAGAAAAATATTTTTGATTAGCTAGTAGCATGTTGAGGGTGCAAATATTTCTCTATAATATAGTTTCTAATTTGATTTAAAGTATTTGAAGATAAAATTATCTCTAGTACCTATTCCTTCAATAAGATGGAAATTACTCTACAAGTCCTTGAGGTGAAAATATAAAAGATGTCTATGTAGAGCAATGTACATGGGAAGATCCCTTAAAATTTTCTTTCTACTGATTATTTAATATAAAATTTTGAATAGTTTTTTAATACCTTAATTGGGATATGTTATCCTTTTTAAATGTCTTCTCCATTAATACAAACTCACTTTAGATTTGGGTTCCATGTCATGATTGGACTTTATTGGGAATATTAGCCCCCTATCTAGTGCAAGACAAAAATTTTATTGAATATTTCACTACGTGGACATAAGGGTAAGGTAATTTTAAAAATCCACAAGGTCATAGGCCATATGAAATAAATATTTTTTACCCAATATATGTTTAACCAACCATACTCCGGTTATCAAAACATGGTGTACAACCCTACCTCCTATAGGATTCAAGCCTTAGACCTCTATTCATAGTTTTTAATTCTCCACTGTTGGGCTACTTAGGCTATACAATCCTTGTCAAAATAATAACTCAAAAATATTCCATTCAACTATTAGATACTATCACAAGATATAGAACCCATTTAATAGTAGTTATTAACAATGTTGTAGTATTTGTAGGATCCAAGTTGATAAAGTTTCAACATTAAAACCTCTTCTAATTACATTTATAAGAAAATTAGAATTCTAGAGAGGACAATTACTGAGTCCTATAGAGACTAGCATACTAAGTGAAAAGAGCCTTAAGGGATAATAGAGTAACTCCTAAATCCTCTGACAGGAAAAAATGATGTTTTCTAAATCGGTCGATTCATGTCTACTCATGTCAATATGGGGATCATAAGCTTATGAGTATCACACAAAGTATATGCCTATAGCGTGGAGGATGAGTCCTTCTAAATATAATGTTCTAATGGGGAAATTTTTTTTTATCTGAAAGTGTTTCAACTATTCTAATGATTAAAGAAAATAATAGTAATGCAAAGAAAGTAAATGTACTCAAAATTAAATATTTAACTAATGACACTTGCATATTAAAATAATGAAAATAACAACTAAATGAAAATTACAAAAAGAAATAAACTACACACTCACTCAAAACTAGAAATAAAAGAAATAAAAATAGGGGAGGATTACCACTTAGAGTGGTCCCGAACTCCCATAGATGATCCACCCAGCTAGTTACTACTGAACAACCTCTTAATACACTAAAAATCTCAAGCTTTTAATTGATAAAAAATAATTACAATGTTCGAAAAAATAATTTTTTTTTTTAGAGATTAAAGATATTTCTCTTAGGTTTACCCTACATTTTTATACAATACGTAGCAACACCTGTTACAACAATAAGTAATTGAAAAACCTAAATAAATCTTGTGTTGTTGGTTTGTTACAATGGCTACGAGTGCAACTACAATTTTTTCCAAAAATAGTGAGTCATTCATCTAAATTGAACATTGATGGCTGAGAACGATGCTCCTATGGAGTTTTAAATTGTTTTTGTCATTTTCTTTGAAATCATGCAATCAACGATCAATTTATAGTAGTCCAAGTATAAGCATCCTCCGTTGGAGAGTAGGCATTGTATTCCTACTGAGGGTAGGTGCCACATTGATGGGGTGTAGGTACTATACCTTTTGGCTGGGTGCATGCATGCTACACTCCGTGGGATGTAGGCACTAGACCTTAGTGGAACGTAGGTACCTTTCACAATTGGTGGAGCATAGGTGCCACTTCATTGTGGGAAGTAGATGCCCTACCTTATACGGGTCGTAGGTGCCTTCTTGTGCTCGAGACGTAGGTGCCTTCTTGTGCTTGAGATGTAGTTGCCTCTTCCTTGTGGGAAATAGGTGCCTATCCAATGCAGGGTGTAGATGCTTCCTACACTCATTGGAATTGCCTTAATAACTTTGTTTCCCATAAATAATAATCCTTTCACGTAATTCCAAGTTCATATAGGACCTTGAATTAGAAATGTAAAATATTTAGAAAAAACTTATAACTACACACACACACAACTAAAAACATCGGTCAAGTATAAGTACCATATTTTCTTATTAATTATATGTAATAGTCATACACAAATGCATTTCTAATGTTAAGTAATACAATGTAAGACCCACACAAATGTAAATAAAATGAGCATTTTTGGTGCTCATCATTCTCTCATGCCTAATTGTTGATATATCCTCATTGCCTAAGCTATGAGTTTACCTTATTTTTATTGTGGTACCTTCAGGTCTGAGCATGGCCAAAATATTTTTGGGTGCGCACTTCAATTGTGTCCCCCTTGTACGCTCGTTCTCTTGTGCATGGTAAACTAGTGACTACCGCAATGTAATATTTGGTCACTAGTATGATGAGACCCCTCATGCACATAGTCACATTCTTCATAGACATTATAAATTCTTGGGCCTTGATAAGGTTTTGGTTATAGTTGACCAAGCTATAATAATCTAGCCATACTGTTGTCTCAATTTATTTCTACACAACTCCTATTATGGTGGCCAGGTTAGTGGGCTCATTATTCCTTTGTGTATGGTTCTTCGATGGTCCTCCCATGGCTACCATGATCGTATCTATATGTATCTATGATGCTTAACGGTGACTACTCCCTTTTAGGTATTATGGTGAAGCATGTTCCTACCCCCCATTAATAAGGCATGATTTATACATCCTCATAACTAATACTTCTAGTTTTGAGACATGTGTTGGGATGTATTTGGGTTTAATAATGAATTTTATCATGCTTTATTAGTGCCATGCACATGAGTTTTGACATGGGGTTTGTACAATAGGGAAAAAAATGTGGGGCACATGACACAAAACAAATTATTTTAAATATAACTATGCATATAATCAATGAAAAAATAATGGTACTTAACTGGATGTACTTCTCGAAACGTGGTGTGTTACACTAAGCGATGCAAAATTATTAGACAATGCTTTATTATGGTGTACCAGAGAATCAGAAGCTTATGATATTCTTCGTGCAGTGCATTTCCATGGTGATTGTGTTATTTGGCACAATATTATTACAGATATTGAGGTTTTATGTTTTGAAAATAAAAGTATGATTTTTTATTATTCATCGCATGAGTAGGCATACTTCCTCATTGGGACTAAGAAATAGGTGTACCTCACCATTAAAATATTGGGAGTAGGCATAATCTATATTGGAAGTGGATGTACTTTATTGTTGAAAAGTAGATGTCTTTATGTTTGACTAGAAGTAGGCATTGCCCTCTTGGTGGGAAGTAGGCACCTCCGCTCTCATCTAGGCATAGGTGTCGCCCTTCCTGGTGGGAACTAGGCACCTCCTACCTTGGCCTAGATGTATGGACCAATCTCCTAGTGGGAATTAGGTACTTTATGTACTTACCTAAATGTATGTGATGGAGAGCCAAACTTGCTCAAACCAATTCTCATTCAAAAACTTGGAAATATTCCCTCACAAACCCTCATTCTGTGGCTATATAGCCAAAAAAACCCTAAAAACTAAAAATGAGTTGGATGGGGCCCAAAATTGGGGTGCGCATCCCTCTTACAATAGACAAGCCAAAAATAAAGTTTCAAGTCCTAACTCTAAATACATTAGGATATATTAACCTCCGAACAACTCAAAAAGCATAAAAAACTAGGTAAGTAATTTTAAAACCTAATTTCGGGGCACTAGATGATGGAATTTGGCCCCGAAAACTAGATTTTTTTGGCAAATAGGACTCATTAGATTCATATTTGTTTAGAACTCTCCCAACTAGTTCCCTGTCAAATTTCACGTCAATCGGAGCTACGGTTGAGAAGTTATGGCCCCGACAAAATGCACTAAAATTTAGGAAAAAGAAATAAAATTTCCAAATTTTGTTGGATGCTCCTGCATCAGTAGGTATCACCTTCCTAATGGGAAGTAATCACCTCCTAAACTATCCTGGATGTAGGCATCACCTTCCTGGTGGAAAGTAATTTCCTTCTATTCTTACCTAGATGTGGGTGTCACCTTCCTAGTGGGAAGTAAGTGTCTTTCACTCTCGCTTAGGTGTAGGTGACTCCTCCTTATGTAAAGTAGGCACCTACCTTGTGCTCATAAAAAGCAAGGAAAAATAGGGTGGAGTGGCTCTTGCCTGATAGGCATGGCTACTTATAGTTACAACGGGTTCCACACCACCCTACAAAAGAAAAAAACAAAAGAAAACATATTCTAATAGTGTTAATCAGAAAAATATATATACATATATCTTCTTCTTTTTTATGAACGCATCAGCATTTGTCATGCTACTAAAAATGTCATTGAATATGAAGTCTCCTCCACACCTAAATTTAAGCTTATTTCATGAAGTTGAGGCATATGGTAAGGTCATAATAAATATTTGTTGACTGTAAAAATCACTCCATTATTGTTGATGTTTTAATGTGGACAAGCTCATTATTAATTATTTTGACCACCTCATAAGGTCTTAACCACCTCTATGTGAGCTTACCTTTATTTTCTTGGAATCGATAATTATACAATAATGTCCATTATTCCTCTTTAAATTGCTTTGGCCAGATATGGTGGTCATGCCATACCACCCTCTGCTTTTGCATTAATTATGTGTGTTGTAAAGCTTCCTATATTTATTCATCCAACTGATTTAATTGGTGGAAGAATTCTTGTTGTGTTGTGTCTATGTTTAGATTAATATCAATAGTAGTTCATAAATTTTTTACCTTGAACTCAATGGGCATCATTGCATTTTTCCCGTACACCAACTAAAATGGTGTGAATCCCATGGTAGTCTTCTAGGTGGTTTGATATGTCTAGACTACTTTTGAAAGATGTTTCTCCTAGTCTTTCTTGTGTTGCTTCACTTTCTTTGTTAGAATATTCTCCAACTCATGGCTGGTGACCTCCACTTGGCCATTAGCTTGTAGATGGTATGAGATGGTTTTGTTATGCTTGATTCGATACTACTGCATGAGCTCCTATATCATCCTCAAGGTGAACTAAGATCCCTGGTTTGTGGTAATCTCCCTGGGGACACCAAACCTAGTGAAGATGAACTTGTATAGGAACTGTGTGATATTTTCCTCTTTTGTGCTACATAATTCCTGCACTTCAATCCACTTAGTAACATAATTAGTACATACTAAAATATATCTTTTACCATTATATTATGGATTGATGGGTCCAAAAAATTCCATTCCCCATTTATTGAATGGTTCTCTATGAAAGTGTGGCTAGAGTGGTATTTCATCTCTCACTATTGGCCACCCCATTCTTTGCCATTGATCACATTAGTTGGTATGTTTTATTGAATCTTTGAATATTGAGGGCTAGTAATACCCTATCTATAAAATTTTAAACATAGGATTTTTTCCTGCAAAGTTCCCACCACATGGTTCATCATGATAGGTTTTTAAAATGGTTGGGTTTTTTTCGTCTACCACACACCTTATCATGATTTGATCTAGGCCAATTTTAAATAAACAACCATAAATCCATGAGAAGGTCACACTCTTCTCGATCAATTTTTGAGCTTCTCGAGGAGTGACTGTGGGGAGTACCTTACCTATTTCTAGGTAGTTGGCCATGTTAGCATACCATGGTATTTGTTCATCCAGGGTAAAGAGATGCTCATCCAGTAACATGTCCTCAGTTGCAGTGTTATCCTACGATGTTAATCTTGATAAAAAATCTGCAACAATGTTATTCCTTTTAGGTTTTTCTATGATGGTGACGTTAAATTCTTGTGGGAGTAAAATCCATATAATAATCCAACCACTTACCATTGGCTTATTCATCATATACCTGATGTTTGCATGATCTATATGCACAAAAATTTTGTAACTAGTAATATAATGGTAAAATTTATTAATAACATGTACAACTACAAGGAATTCTTTCTCTGTGATGGTGTAATTTAGTTCAGTACCCATGATATTTTTAATGATGTAATAAATATTGTATGTTTCATTTCCTTCCTTCTATCCTAGTGTTGATCCTATAGTGTTTTTAGATGCATCTGCATAAATATGTAATGGAAGATCCCAATTTGGACCTATCAGCACCAGAGTAGTGGTCAATTTCTCTTTTAATATCTAAAACAACTATTCACATTCCTTGGTCCACAAAAACTCAAATTCCTTAGTTAATAATGTGTGCATTGCTTAAAATTTCCATAAAATATTGGTAGTACCTGACAGAGCCTAGAAAACTCTAGATATCTCTCTGTTTTGGGGGAGTAGGTAGTTCTCTAATGACCTATATTTTTCTTTCATCTACCTTTATTCCCTCAACTGAGATGTGATGTCCTAAGACTATCCCTTCTATCATCAGTATGAATCACTTCTCATTACTTAGATAAGTTAGTCCCTAGAAATGTTGGAGTACTCTTTCTAGGTTCATTATAGCCTCTTCAAAACTTTCACCATAAATAGTGAAATCATCCATGTATACTTCTATAGTTTCCCCTATCATGTATGATACAATAATGAGTATTGCTTGTTGGAAAGTTGTAAGTGCATTGTATAATCCAAAATATAAAATACAATCGGTAAAGGTTCCCCAAGGATAGGTGAATATGGTCTTCTCTTGTTCCTCTTCCTCTATTTGGATTTTGTTGTACCCACTGTACCCATCAAGGAACAAAAAACACTTTTGTCTAGCCAGGGTATCCAGGACTTGATCTATGAAGGGTAAAGGAAAGTGATATTTCCTTGTCACCTTATTTAATATTCTATAGTCCATGTAGATCCTCCACTTACCATTTTTCTTGGATACTACTACCAATGGTGACACCCATTGGCTATCCGAAATAGGATAGATGAATCTAGTAGATAACAATTTTTGCAATTCAATTTTTACTATTTCTTTGATGGTTGGGTTCATCCTCCTTTGGGGTTCCCTAAATGATATTGCATAATATTCTAGGTACATTCAATGTGTGCAAACCTTGGTTATGATTCCCCTTATGTCTCTATAATCCCATGCAAAAGTGACTTTATGCTTGTTTAATATTTCTTTCAATTTTTCTTCTTGAGCAGCCATTACAACATTGTTAATATTTAGTGTTTTACCAAGTCCTATTTCGATTCATTTGACATGATGTTCCCTCCTACCAACAAGTGGAGAATCCATGGTTGGATATTTAGACTCTCCTTCTAGAAATTTTTTTATGACTAAATCCTCATCTACTTCATCCTCCACTTCATCTAGAGCCATCACATATTATAACATAAGAAGGGTATCATCATTATTTGTGGCTTTCAAACTGGGATCACCCAATTCATCAGTGGATTGTATTTATGAGTAAATGATTAGATTTTTCATATTCTTACCATTAGATATCATCACTTTCCCTATTCAGTAGCTAATATAGGTGTTATTTGTTGCCACCCAAGGATGTCCTAGTATGAGTGGATAACCATCCAATCCTTGTTAGAAAATAGAGCATATTACATTATTTGGGTCATGTAAATGTACCTTCCTTGGTACATACTTAGGACATTAGGTTACTTTAGGGGGAAGTTATCTAATTACTTCATGCAATGTAATAAATGCACAAGTGTCAATGTGCAAGTTGTAATGTGCAAGGTGTCCACTTGTACAACTAGATAGAGTGTCGACCAAGGAACTTATCTTCCTATATAATGGCCATAGATAGATCATAGAAGCATAAGGTAGAGCAGCATCATAGTGTGTGTGTGGTAGATAGGTAGTAGGGTAGTGTGTGTGAGCTATAAGCTCAGAGCTCCCTCATGGAGTAGTAGCATATCTTATGGAGTGCCCATTTCCTCCATTGCTACTATTGTAATATTTTTGCCATTTCTATTTATAGCATATTTCAGTCATCTCGTAGATCTATTTTATTTCTTTTTGCATCTTGTGAATGGTATCTCCCAATGTATGTGGTATCAAAATCTAACAGTGGTATCAGAGCTATGGTAGATCAAGCCACAATAGGTCTAGAGGGAACCACCATTATTTGATCCTAAGTTTTTTGAGAACCTGACACGCCATTGGACCAGTCACTATCAAAATTTCTCAAAAGAGTCTAGGTGGTAGAATTAGGGAGAGTTACAAGTGAGGACTAAAATATCAATTTTAGAAATACTGAGATTGCATAGGGCTAGAGTCTTTCCACAGAGTTGAAGGAAAACTCGTGAAGACTAGGACTCAACATTTGATCCACTAGGTTGATGAATCAACTAGTGAAGCTAAGAGATCTAGAAATACTTACCTAAAAGTTTCTTTTTGTAGGGAATTAATACTCAGATGATTGGGATACCTCCTAAAATAGAAATCTAGGAGACCTCAACTTCATTTCCCGAAGGTCGGAGTGCCTTCATAGTGTAGATATTAGTTGTTGCAGAAGGGAGAATACTTCAAAAGAATATTCTAGAAAAGAATCATGGTGAAGTCTAGAGATAGGAGATATCCATTGATAGATTGAAGAACTTCACAAGAAGAAAAGGCCATAGTAGCCTTGATATAGAAGAAAAGGCCATAGAAGCCTTGATCTAGAAGAAAAGGCCATAGAAGCCTTGATCTAGATAAAAAGGCCATAGAAGCCTTGACATTGAAGAACAGGCCATAGAAGTCTTGATACTGAAATAGGCCTTAGATGCATTTTATCCTAAAGAAGATTCTAGAGGAAAGGATCTAATTCAAAAGAAGATTTTAGTACTAATATTTTTGTTGCAGGTATAGGTGATCCAGTAAGTTGGGAAAGCTTCCTACAAGAAATTTAGGAAGAAAAGCTTCTTTAGAATCAATCTAGTACCTAAAGAAAAAGGATATCAAGAGGAGATCTCATTGAAGAACTTCTAGGAAGAAGAAGGACTAGGAGAGTCCTACTCATATCCAGAAGTAGCAGAATCAAAGATCCAGGAGAAGATCTCAACACCAACACTTCCAAAAGTAGAAGGTTGAAGATAAGGTCTCTAGGAAGACCAAGAGAAGTTGCAAGATCAAAGACCTTGACTAGGTCTCGATGAGCATCCAGTAAAAGGCTAGGAGAGCCTTGTTGAAGAAATCCTCAAAGAAGAACTCACTGGAGAAATCCACTACCAAGGAGAAGCCCCTGATAGTGAAGGACTTGGGACAATTATCACCATCCGACAACAAGCCCAAGAGGAGGAGAATTTGGCAAGGAGTGCCAAATTTGAGCAGAAGAAGAATCCAATGAAGACCTCAAGACATTCAAAATCTTGAGGAGAAGATCCTACTTGAAGTTAGAATTCAACAAGAAGACTTGAAAGTAGAAGATGCTTATCAAATCTAGGAGATTTGAAGATTACCTCCTATAGAAAGAGGTCACTACTTCAGAGATACAAACTTCTCCAAATCTATAGCAGAAGGAGGAGATTACAAGAGGAGATCAAAGTCACCAAATCCTAGGCTCATGAAAGAAAGTTTGAGACCATAAAATTGGTGAAGAAGGAACTATTCAAAAATAGTCTACAAAGAGCTGCAAGATCCTATTCAAGGTAACAACTTGGTGTTCTTAGGCACCAAGATCTACATCCTCTATAGAAGCAGAAAAGGAGCTACAAAAGCATTCAAAAAAGGTATGCAACTATTGGTGCAAGTAGATTCATTAGGTGAATTACTTATCAGATTTATTAAAGCACCTTCATCCTGATTAAAGTTGCAAAAAGGAGATTTGTATTACAATCTTCAAGTGTGCAAAAAGAAAGATTCTTTTTAAGGTTCATTTGCACATTAGGAGTTGATTAGATTTTAGAATTTTTAATAATCTATCAACTAGCCTATTATCTACTTTGGAAAGCAAAAGAAGACTATCTCCTAATATCTTGCTTGTAAAGAATTTATAGAATAAATCTTGAAGGTTCATTTGAGATTATTCTTGATTAGTTGCAGTGAATTGATTAAGTGCATTTTCTTGAGAGTAGATTGGAGTGATAAGGTGTAATTTGTTAGTGCATTAAAAGTAGAATCTATTAGAGCTATTTGCACTATTATTACTCTCAAAAGAAATTAGTTTTGTGCTTTGAAATAAAGGCTACAAAATCTAGTTTGGATCAAGTGTCTAAAGACACTTTTTTAAAGCATAGAAACCTGCAACTCAGAGTGGCCAATAGAAGCCACCAAAATTGGTTAGTACAAGCAAAGGAAAAAGAAAAAAATCTAACCAAAAAGAAGCTTCTAATATTGAGACTTGGTGAGTCTCAAATCCAAGCACTTAGGGTTAGTGCAACTAAAATAAAGCTTCTATTCTATAGCATTTACAAGGCTTGGATTCACCATCAATCATCCAAGAAAAAAGGGTAAGGAGTCTAGCCAAAGAGACTTCCTTAAAACCCTCTTCTTGCACTCATCAATCTGCTACAAAAATAAGAATCTTAGACCTGCAAAAGAGTGCAAGGAAAAGGTGCAATATAAGGATTCTATATTACATGGTGTTGCACTTCTACATTACATCAAACGTAGGTAAAGGAGCAGATTTAAAGGTGCCACAATAGGCACAATAGGTACAGGGAAGAAGTAGCCAAAGGAAAGGCCAAAGGAAGGGCCAAAATATCGAACGTTCTCCATCATCGAAAGGGCATTCTCTCCAGCATTGAACCTGCAGTCAAAGGAAGCTTTACGTAAATGACAACAAGCCTCTCAAAGGCTACTTACGTAAGCTAAAGGAGCCAAAGGAATTCTATCATGCATATTTACGTAAATCACAAGCAAGGTAGTAAAGCTATCTACATAAAATAAAATATAGAGCATATTGCAACATTCAGAAGCATCAAGCTTCACCTCTATCATCGTGAATAGGGAGCACAATGTAGGGATAAGTGCACAGTAGTAAGGTGGATGCTACATTGAGAGTAGCATCAACAAAGGGTAGCAAGAGAGCTACCACATCTTCATCCCAAGCTCCAAGATGGCTCATAGATCACCTATAGAAGGAAATACATTGCTTGCTCTCCAAGAAATTGATGCAAGCTAAGGAGAAAGACTTGGAAGGAGTTATAATCTCCTTCTTGGAGGTGTTACATAGGAAACTCCATGCAAAAGGGTTGAGTGCCACTTGGCACATTATTCCCTCATGGCTATCATTTCTCTAATGCTCAAGAGATGAACATTGAGAGCGCTCAAGCAAGAAGGATACGTAACGACTAGTAGAGCAACGTTACAAGAAGAGGAGGCAGCATTACTAAGAAAATTGAGTGCCACTTATCCATCAAAGACTACCTAGTTGGTAGAGCAACATTACAAGAAGAGGAGGCAGCATTACTAAGCAAATTGAGTGCCATTTGTCTACCAAAGACTACCCATATATGCAATGCAGAGAAACGAAGAGATAGCATTCACGTCCAACATTCGCAGAGTGTGAAAAGCAAGCACAGTATAATCAATTCGTAGCATGGAAGAAGGAGAGAATAGGAGCATTAAAGACTCCATTGAAAGGTCCAACATTTATTCACTTCCAACATCAATGTAGAAGCTTAATAACCATAACAAGTGTGGAAGAAGGAGAACATAGGAGTATTAAAGACTCCATTGAAAGGACCAATGTCTACTCTCCAAGCATCAACGAAGAAGCCCAACAACCATACCACACTTGTTTCCTCAACCTCATCAAATCAAGCACCGTAGAAAGGGTACGTAGAGGACTGTCATACTTCAGCCAAATCAGTGCCATCCAAGTGTGAAGTTAAGAGGGCTAAGGTAAGAAAAATATCTCATTAATATTGCTTTCAAACATTGGAGTTATAAGGTTATATTTTTATGGATTAAATTTTAAGATTGAGAAAGCAAAGACGTAGGAGATAACTTACCTAAAAATCAGAATACTATTTGTAAATTAACCTAGGAGATATAAGGCCTTCTACTTAGGTTGAATCATTTAAATATTTTGCAAATATTATTATCTTTTCTAATTTTCCAAAGTTGGGAGTCATAAGGTCTACTACTACAAATTGATTTATTGGAAATTAGAAAAATTGAAATCAAATTCCAAAGGGCCATTATAAGAGGTTTATCAATATCATATAAAGGTTGGAAATTATAATATTTACTTGTCTCAAATCCTCTCAAATAGAGACAAAAGATCCAACATTAAAAACCTCTTGATATCTAGAAAAAGTGCTTAGTTCAATAGGAGCAATAAGGACAATAGAAGTTGATTTTTAGCATTTTCATAACTTTACAAAATCAACCAAGATTGAACTATATCTCTCAAAAGCACTTAATATCTTGTCCAATTCATACTAGGGAGTCATAAGGCATTCTACTAAACTTGGTAATATCAGATTCTATTGTTTATCAAGTTGCAAATCCATTAGCTATATATATAAGCTATCTTCAAAACCTAAAATCCTTAAGAGTACTCATTCTCATTACTAGGGAGACATAAGGAAGCCCACAAGGATCAAGGATCAATATAGGTTTTATCAAATCAAGCTTATATACTTCTATCAGAGATCAATTATTCTAGTAGAAAGCCATAAGAATGTCTACTCTCCAAAATACTGCAAATATCAATAAAGAGAAAGTCAGTGCCATAAAGCTTGGGATCATGAATCTTCTCTTGAAATCAGAAATAATGTTAGACCTAACTTCAAAAATAATCCATAGTGAAGCCCTAGAAGATAACTTTGACACTATGGAATACTATCTTCAAACTCATCTCAATGAAGCTATCGAAAAAGAAGAAAATATTGTTACATTCTCCTTAGATCTTGTGAACATATTATATATGGCTTTACTCACATACAAGAACTTCAAGAATGAAAATGTAGAACAAAAGGGATTGATAGAACTACTCAAAAAGAAGGTAGATCTAAGTGAATCATATCTAGAAAAATTTTTCAATCCTCATGCAGAATTGATACTTCAAGTTCTACTAACTCAAAATCTTATCATGATGCGCTAAGTGGTTGTTCAGAAGCATCTGTACAGACTAAATACAAGAAAGGAGAATCATCCATGCAAGAATCAAGTAGCAGCACAACCACCAGTGAAAATTCAGAGATCGAATTCAAAGGCAAAGCTAAGGAAGAAGAAGGAGATGAACCCAATGAAGGAGGAATACAATGCAAGGTGAACTAAAAGAAGGGTCTACAACTTCAGCCTATTTTTACATCATTTGAAGACTGAAGCATCTACTGAAGAAGCCAAAGATCATTTCGAATATGAAGATCCAATTCAAAGCTATCATATGGAAGAAGATCCACATTGAAGACTAAAGTCTTCAATACCCAAATATTGTAATACAGGGGGTGTTAGAAAATAGAGCATATTACATTATTTGGGTCATGTAAATGTACCTTCCTTGGTACATACTTAGGACATTAGGTTACTTTAGGGGGAAGTTATCTAATTACTTCATGCAATGTAATAAATGCACAAGTGTCAATGTGCAAGTTGTAATGTGCAAGGTGTCCACTTGTACAACTAGATAGAGTGTCGACCAAGGAACTTATCTTCCTATATAATGGCCATAGATAGATCATAGAAGATAAGGTAGAGCAGCATCACAGTGTGTGTGTGGTAGATAGGTAGTAGGGTAGTGTGTGTGAGCTATAAGCTCAGAGCTCCCTCATGGAGCAGTAGCATATCTTATGGAGTGCCCATTTCCTCCATTGCTACTATTGTAATATTTTTGCCATTTCTATTTATAGCATATTTTAGTCATCTCGTAGATCTATTTTATTTCTTTTTGCATCTTGTGAATGGTATCTCCCAATGTATGTGGCATCAAAAGCTAACAATGCTGATTTTGATTTCAAGACTAGGAAGTCTGCTGGGTATTCCCATGCATCTATAGTTACTATCACATATTTTAATATTCCCTCTAGGAGTACTGTGGACTTGTTTTCCAGTTGTAACACTATTTTTATTGATCTCATATTTTTTAATTGTAACCTATGCATGGTTTCCTTAGGTATGACATTAATGGTTACACCTATATCCACTAAAGTATTGGGTAGCTTTAAGCCTATAATTTGTACTATTAAAATTGGACTTCCTCAATCAAAATATTTAGGGTGATAGGTGTTTGCTAAAATTAAGTCAGCTAACTATCTTATCACCTACACTACTTGTGGTTGTTGTCTATGCCCAGGTCTCTTGAGGCATAGTTCTTTAATAGCTTTTGTGTAAATGGGAATGTCCCTAATAGCTTGATATATGGGAATGGTAATAGTGAGATTTTTTAGTTCCTCCATTATATTAATTTTGGGTTGCACTCTTTTCCTAGTTTCTTGTAGTCTTTTGGGATAAGGTGGGATCCCTTCATTGATTAATTGTTTAGAAATATTATTTTTTTCTTCCTCTACTTCCTCCACTACTAGAGGTGTCTGTTCTACTCCTATCTCTCTACATGATCTAATCTGAATTGGGTTGCAATCTATATTTTCTACACTAATATGGTACATTGGATACATCCCCATTTATACTTGATAAGTTATTGGATTTGTTTTTTTGGTAGGATTTAGAGTTAGTTGTGTTGGTAACTATTGTGACCTCGAAGTAGGTGGTGCCTATAAACTAGGATGTAGTGGAGGTTGTGCTATTCTTTGTGGAGGTGGAGTCCACGTATTAAAATTTCTCCACTACGTTCCATATTGTTGGTATGGCATTCATGGGTATGGTGTATAAAGAGTGGGATCTTGGATAATATTCATCCAATGTGGCTGACCCCACCAACCCATATTGGGTGTTTGGATCTACCCTTGGTTCATGAAATTAGACCCACCATATGGTGGTGCTACACTTGGTATTCTACCTCCCATAGGAGGTTGTCAATTCCTTCTATTACCCATGAAATATGTCTCAAGTACTTCTGGTTCTTCTTTTATGGTTTCTAATTTTGAACACAACTTAGTTTTATGGTTCATTTGAAAAATCCCACATACTTGTACCTTGTGTTCTAGACATTCATTTTTTCGCGTGTTTCCTTCTACACCTTGGGTAAGAAAAGGCCAATGCCTCTTTTATATCTTGCTTTTTCTTTTGTAATTAGAATGTATCTAACTATAATATAAGAGATGATGAAATATCACTCTTCATATCTTCTAGCAAGGTGCCTATTTTTATTGAGGTTGTTTGTGTTCCTCGTGTGACTAGTTTACCTTTTCTCCTAGAATAGTTTCGATACAATTGTTGGATATTTGACATTTGGGATCAATAAACATCACCTCTTTCCAATAGTTTTAAATCCTCTAGTGATTCATTTGTAATACCCCTTAGGAATATACTTTTTTATGATATTTCTCCTAATTTTGCATAGGGTGAGCGTTGGAGATTAAATTTAAACCTACCCAAATAATCTTCTAATGATTTGTCCTCCCTTCGTGTCATTTCTAGGATTTCTTCTATTGCATCCCTTGCCTTTCCAAAACCTTGGTATTGCTCTAGAAAGATTTTTTTCATATTTTCCTAGGTACTTATTTGTCTATTCCCTAAGCTAATAAACCAATGTAATGTTGCATCATCTAGTGTGGAAGGGAAATTTTTTAATTTTTGGGCATCTATTTTGTAATCAAATGATCTGCAAAGGACATAAAATTTAAAAATAAATAGATCAAGATCTTCTATTGGTAGTCCTCTAAATGTAGGGAGGTGTGCTGGAGAAATATTTTTCATTTTAGTTTCTCCCCTAGGTTCTTCAATTGGAAATTCAAAGCTTGTGGAAGCTTCATCATTTTTAGCCATTTCTTTTCTTTTAAAAGGTGTAGGTTCAAATTTTTCTATGGTAGCTAATAGAGTTTCACACTCATTCTTTTTATCTTCTAACAATAGTCTCATATCAAGGTCTAAAATGGTACCCTCTTCAAGTGCTTTCCACCTTCGAGTATTCAATAAATCTTCAAACTAGCTACATTTACGATTTGATCCACTAGTTATTTTGTATAACAAAATTTTGTTCTAGGGTGACTCAGGTGGAGGGGATCGTTCTTCTTCCATGAACATATCTAACTCTTCTAAAGGTATTTCTAGAGTAGCTTGAGTTTGTGGTTCTGAGGTGAATCCTATTCTAATAAATCATTTGTCAAGTCCTCTAAGTCTTGGCGAACTCATGCATTAGGTAGTGGGTCTATGGATGAGGTAGTTTGAATGTGCACTTTTAGGCTACCTTACTTTGTAGATCCTAAACACTACAATTTTGGTAGCTCCCTGATAATGGTGTCAAAAGGATAGGTAAAAAGTATTTTCTAAATTGGTCGAGTCCTATCCAGTAGGGATCGTAAGCTTGTGAGTGCCACACAAAGTATATGCCTGTAGCATGGAGTATGGATCCTTCTAAAATTAACTTTCTAATGGAAGAATGTCTATTTATCTGAAATTGTTTCAAATATTCTAATGATTAAAGCAAATAACAGTAATGTAGAGAAAGTATATATACTTAAAATTTAACAAAAATAACAACTGAATGAAAATTACAAGAATAAATAAACCACATACAAAAAGAAATAAACTGCACATTCACTCAAAACTAGAAATAAAAGAAATGAAAATAGGGGAGGATTATCGCTTGGAGTGGGCCCGAGCTCCCTCAGATGATCTGCCTAGCTATTTGCTAATGAACATCCTCTTAATCCACTAAAACTCTTGAGCTTTTAATTGATAAAAATAATTACAATGTTTTACCAAAATAAAAATTCATTCAGTTATTAAGCATATTTCTCTCAGGGTTACCCTACGTTTTTATACAATACGTGGGCAATGCCTATTACAAAAATATATAACCAAAAAGCCTAAATAAATATTGTGGTGTTGATCTGTTATAATGACTATGAGTACAACTATGATTTTCACCAAAAATGGTGGGTCCTTCATAAAAATCGAACATCGATGGCTAAGAACAACATTCCTATGGAGTTTAAAACCACTTCTATAATTTTCTTGGAAATCATGTGGTCAATGATCAATGTCTGGTAGTCGAGGTGTATGCATCCTCCATTGGAGAGTAGGCATTATATTCCTATTGAGGGTAGGCATCATATTGATTGGGTGTAGGCACCATACCTTTCATTTGGGCATGCATGCATGCTACACTCCAAGGGATGTAGGTGCTACACCTTAGTGGAGCATAGGTGCCTTCCACAGTTGGTAGAGTGTAGGTGCCACTTCATTGTCAAAATTAGGGGCCCTACCTTGTATAGGCTATAGGCACCTTCCTATGCTCGTGACGTAGGTACCTCTTCCTTATGGGAAGTAGGTTCCCTATCCTAGGAAGGGTGTAGGAATCTCCTACACTCATCAGGATCACATTTATAACTTCTTCATTTCTCAAAAATAATAATTCTTTTCCATAAACTATTTAGCAAAATCTTGTAACTATACATACTTATAACTAAAAACATTGATCAAGTATAAGTACCACATTTTATCATTAATTATATTTAATAGTCATACAAAAATTCATTTCTAATGTTAAGTAAACTAGTGCAATGCCTACACAAATGTAAATAAAATGAGCATTTTTGGTGCTCATCATCCTCCACTAGTTCATGTCTTTATAAACTTGTTTTTGATAAATATGCAGTGCTCTTGATAAATTTAGAGTTTTCTTCTCTCCAAATGTCCTAGAAATTAGATATTGAAGACACTGATATAGATCCTATGCAAGCACAATTAAATACACTCTTATTATCAAAATAAGATAGGAAAAAAGGTTTCAATAGTTTCATTCAACACCATATGGGAGTCAAGATATGGTTTGACAAGGAGGCAATAAACATGGAATTCAAAGGAGATCTCATTCTCAAATGGGGTCAAGATAGGGCTAAGCCTAGAAAACATAAGAAACTTAACTCACTCTATAATGGACCATACTAAATTGATATGTTTTAGGGAACTAATGATTATAGGTCAGTGAAAATTGACAAAATGTCATTGCCTAGATTGATCAATGGGAAACACCTAAGGCTTTTCTAAAAACTTGGAAAAATTAATTGTAAATATATATGTATATAGTAATTTATTTATTTTCCCTTTCAAAAAGAAAAACATACATAAAAAAAGTATAAAAATAAAAAAATGAGAAAAATAAAAATAAAGTAAACAAAAAATTCCCCTTTTATCCAAGTGAAAATTTTGGAAAAGGAACTCATGCCTTCCCCTTATTTCATCCTTCTCTCAAAATTGTTGAAATTTTCATAAAACAATTTTAAGTACAAAAACAATCATTTGTCAAAACTCAAATAGTGAATTGTCATTTTTTAAATTGGTGATTTGCTAATTTTAAAGTGAGGAATCTCAAAATTCAGTTATAAGTAAAGTTTAAAATAAACTACCGACATGGAAAGGTAGAAGGTTATCATTAGCAGGAAGAGTGCAACTAATTAAACTAGTCTTATAGGCCATTCCACCGTATTATATGCCCTTGTATACTATATCAAAATCAATAGAAAAATATTTAATATATAATATGTGGTCTTTTTTATGGTCAGGTTCACATGATAAAAGAAAATTTCCTTTGGTGAAATGGAGAAAGGTGTTTGATGATAGGTCTCTGTTTAAGAGTTTTTATAAATTCAAACTTAGCTCTTAGGGGAAAACTAATTTGGATATTGTACAAAGAGAGTCAAAGAAAATGGTAAATAATTCTTCTAAGTATGTTGAGCCCAATGACCCAAGCTTAATATTTAATACAATATCACTACCAAATGATTTTGCTCTATGGAATGGTTTAAAAAATCAATTGATCTTGTGATTGAAGGTTTAATATGGGTGGTGGAAACTAGAGAGAATATTTGTATTTAGATGGATACTTGGTGTGATAAAAAACCACTCAATCTAGATCCAATTTTGAAACCACATATGATATTACTTCAAGATAAATATGGTGATAGGATTTCAAACATTATGTACAAGAATTAGGAAGGAATATACAAATGGAAAGAAAACAAATTTTACAGGTATATGAGACATTGATGCTAGGAGGCAGTTGAGTAAAAATATAACAATAGTGATTTTTCTATAGGGAGCCAAGGATAACTTGATTTGGGAGTTGAATAGTAGAGAATACACAACAAGAAGTGGATATAATATAAAACACCAATAAAATAGGAATACTACAAAAATATGGAGAGATATTTGGGATAGCTTGATCATTCCTAAAGTCAAAATTTTTGTTTGGTTAGTAGGTCATAGAAGAATTTTATCCTAGGATAACTTTATGAAAGGGGGTTTTCACGGCACCTCACAATGCATTCTTTGTAAAAAGTAGGAGGAGACTATAGGCCATATCTTGGTACACTGATCAATAGTCTAGAATCTATGGCAATGTATTCTTAACATGTTTGGTAAATGCATGGTGATGAATGGTAAAATTGAAGAAAGGTTAAATCAATGGTAGAGCACTTTTAAAAGTGAGGCTTTACAAATAATATTGGATTTATAAAAAGATACAATACTTTGGATTTTATGACTAGAAAGGAATAGAATAATATTTAAAGGAAAGGAAAGCAGTTTAGAGGTGATGAAAAGAAGATTTGTTTAGCCATAGAGGAGTCTAAACCAACCATATCAACTAACCCAATCCTAATTAGGAAGCAAAGAGCCTTGATAGATGGATTCAAGTCGTCGAATGGAATTATGATATTGGGTACAGGAGAAACAAAATGAAGGAAAAAATATAAAGTGGAAACCACTAGATATGGAGTTGTTCAAATTGAATTTTGGTGGAGCATCTAAAGGAAATATAGGACCAACAGGAGGAGGAATAATTAGAAATAATAGAGGAGATATTTTGTCTTGTTATGCTTTCAATAATGGATTTAAGAAAAATAATGAATTTGAAGCTTGAGTGGCTTTGGAAGGGTTAATAATATGCAAACAAATGAAATGGAATAAATTATGGATGGAAGGTGATTCACTCATAGTAATAAATGCAATTTTAAGGAAAGCAAAGACTCCATGAAATATATAATAAATAATTATGGAAATTAAATACCCTTCTATAGAGTTTTAAGAAATCAAGTTTACACATATGTTAAGGGAAGGAAACAAATGTGTAGATAGGATAGCCAATAGAGGGGTTTTAATTGAGGATCTTGAAGTTAAATTATATTTTCCAGGGATTTAGTTGAAGTTGAAAATAAAATGTTGATTTCCTGAATCAAATAATGATTAATATTTACTTTAATATTTTCCATTGATAATATTTACTTTATTTTATAACATTAATGTGTTTTCATATAAACTATTTATTACAAATTTTGTGGTTGCACTTATTCTTCAAGAAGGAAACTAGCAATTCAAATATGGTAAATAGGACTATGATAGTGTGATGTTATAGAAATATTACTCTACTAAGATGTAATGAACAGATAGTAGAGGTGGAGTTTTGGTATTGTGAATGTTGTAGAAAATTTTTAAGAAGGATACTGAAATCTGGAATATTTGTATTCACACAAAAAATTGAAGTAGATCCATAAAATGAAAATCAAGAATTCAAACATTTTATAAAAATGGTGTAGGTATCTAGCTATAGCAACTCAATTGAGATGATAATTAAATCTATTTGTAAAATTTCAAGTTGTAAAGGAGATAGGTTGTGAAATTATACCTTGGCTTGGTGATGTCTCATTGAAGTAGTTCTTTGATCGGTGGGGCTCTAGGGGGCAAGTGGATAGTCTACCCTTCTAGTTCATTATTTCAAGGCTTTCACTTTGTGGTAGGTGAGGCTGAAGCACAACAAATGTATTTTTCATGATTAGTGCTAATATAAGGAGTCAATTCTCTTGAGAATTTTTCTCAATATTAGAGAGGTTATAAGAGGAATCAAAGGTTCTTAGCTTATGCCCAAATACAAGGAGTTATTGGATCTTCTTGGGATTGTAATCCCTAGGTGGGTTCAATCATAATAATTATATAATTAATATTAGGAATAAGGAAGGCCCCTCCTTCTAAAATGCTAGATAGGGGATGGAAGTGGAAGCCATCGCCTATGGATTGGGTTAAGGTTAAAACCGATGGTGTTGCTTGTAACAATATTGGGGAGGAAAATATTGGAGTGTTGGGTCATATGCATTAATGGGCATTTGGAGGAAAAACAACCTGGTGGTAGAGGCTATGATCATTTGTGAAGGCTTACACATGGTTCTTAAGCAAAGGATACTCAAGAATTGAGGTGGAGTTTGACTCTTAGGTCTTAATAAATAGGTTGAACAAGCAAGATGAGGGGGAAATGGAATGGAGGGTCTAGAAATTATTAGAAAATATTATAAATTTAAAAATAGAGTGCAAATAAAATTATCCATGTGGTGAGAGAAAAAAATAGAGTTGTAGATATATTGGCTAATTGGGAAATAGAGAGAGGTCATTATTGGTGGTATTATGGTAGGGGAAAAAGCTTGGGGGAATATTATATGGACTTGTATGTTTTTATTCAATAGGATTAACCCAATTATGGGGAAGGAATAAGTCATTTGAATTAGTTTGTACATGGTAAGGTGGAGATAGGAGAAATAAATAACAGTAGAGATTAGCAAGATGAGTTGGTGGAGCTGTAAGAATTTGCAATCACCACTAGAAATGGAGACCTCTCAAATATGGTTTCAAGAAAATGATGGTTTTATCTTATTGTAGTTCTGAGTAATCCTCCTACTCTAATATGTTGTTCAATGATTTGGTGTAACAATATTTTTTTGTGCAATTTTTGTCTATTCTCTAATTGGGCAGTGTTTCTCCCATTCTCAACTCCTATTCAAGCTTACACTTGTCTTCTCTTCTACTCTCTAGACCAACACCTTCACTTTCACTTATCTCGGCTTGTGGTAGCTCTTCACCTCTTCTTCCCTAACACTGCTCTTTCAATATTCTTACTTACAAACCATGGTCTCTTTCTCACTCTACCTTTCTTACAACTTTCCTCTTCATGGATTCCTTCCACTTTGGACTTCAAACAAGGTTTACCTTAAACTTGGATGTCTAACAATCATGGTTCCTTTCTTATTGTATCTCTTTTCAAATGACTCTCTCTTAGAATTGTTCAATTTCTTCCAAGAACTCTAGATGCAGCTTTGATACCATTGTTAGCAATCCAATATTCTCACAAGTTTAATACTCTCACAATATCTCAAAAAATATCAAGACTTAATATTCACATAACTCAATACATAACAACAATGAACAATAAACTCATTGAATATATTATTGATATATCTATTTTAAGTAATTCACTATAATGCAATGCTTATTCTTCAACACTCTATTACAATGCTTTGTATTCAATAAATACATACATATGACTCTTCATATTCACAAGACTCTTGACCTTTATACTTACACAAATTTTTCATCTCCTCATACACACAGGATATATAACACTTCATATTTCTTAATACATAATAATTAATCTCACATATTTACATAAATATAAAGACTCTCATGGTTGTACATACTAAATGACAAACTCTTACATAACTCATAAATTCACACTTATTAACATGACACCTCATTTATAACTCACACTTACTAACATGACACCTCACTTACATAACTCCACACTTATTTACATGACATATACTATATACTCAAATATTAAACACACTCTAGACTAAGCCCTTGCATTAATCTTACAAGGTACCAAATAATGTAATACTTCCAATAGGTATGTTGTTGAAATCTATGAGAGGCTAAAGCCAACGCATTCCAAGTTGCAAGAGTTAGTTGCCATATAAGAGATATTATCAAAGAACCCTTTTAAATACCTAATGGGAGATACAAAATACCTTGGATCACTATAGTGATCAAATGACAACGAGTGACAAAAGCTATTGGGACTACTACCATTAAATATTGGATTAGGAGAATAAAAATTTTAATAGTTTTGCCATAAGGATACCTATTTTGTAGACTCCACACCCAAATATAAATGCAAGATATGGGATCTTATTCCACTAGATCTTAGCATCCCATGAAGTCACCATAAGTGTCGTACCTTATCACTATCTTGTGTTAGGAAATAAAAATATTATCACATTATTTTATAACTACACATATATTTGTAAGTTGTAACAGTGATCTTTAATTAGCTTATGTATTGGTTGGGTAGGTAAGCAAGTATAACAATAATATTAATTTATAATTTGTTATAATAGCAATGTAATATTTAAATTTGATCAATAACAATGCATCGATTGCTTTTCACCAATAGTGGTATCAGAGCATGTTGGTCGAATGGGTCAAATTGATCGCTCATGTTCTATAAGTAAACTGAGTCTGTGTAGACACAATGATGAGCCTAAAATATCTTGGGTGTCCATGAGCACTATAATACATTGTAGAATTGTGCAACGAACAGTAATAGCATTTGCATTCAACTTGTTTAAATAACAGGTTACACAGCCGGGAATAGCATCGGCGTAACTGAGTAGTTGTAACAGCATAACAGCGTAACAATCTACCAGCCAAATAATGAAATACAAACAAGAATAGTTAAGTACGCTAACATCCCCCTTTATTACATTATTTGGGTAATGTAATAACTAATAGCTATACTAGACTACTAACATCCCCTTACATTATTTTGCAATACAAAGTGAGCTGCGAAACAATTCAAATTTGACACGTCCAAGTGCCTTAGTGAAAATGTCTGCAACTTGAGCATCGGTGGGAATGTGCTGAAGTTGAATTCGGTGCTTTGGAACTTCCTATCGAATGAAATGACATTGTGTGTCAATGTGCTTTATTTTTTCATGATGGACTGGATTCTTGACGAGGTTCAGAACACCCTGATTGTCGCAGAACAAGTGTATTGGAGATTTTGATGGATGGCCCATACTTGTCAGAATGCGACGTAACCATATCACTTCGCACACAGCTTCACGTGCGACACGATATTCTGCCTCTGTTGAAGAAATAGCAACCACCTATTGCTTCTTGTTGTGCCAAGAGACAGGACCGGATCCCAGATGAAAAATGTATCCAGAAGTTGACTTGCGATCATCAAATGATCCAACATAGTCGGAGTCCGTGTATCCTTGCAAGAAGAATTTGTTGTTCCTCTTGTATTCTAGGCCATATTCCATAGTACCACGGACATAGTGAAGAACACGTTTTGCTGCTTTCCAATGAGTGGTCTTAGGCTCCTGCATGAACCTCGAAAGATAGTTGATAGCAAATACAAGATCTGGCCTAGTATTGGTCAGATATATGAGACTCCCAATCAACTGTCGATAGAGAGTACCATCTACCTGAGGTGAGTCATCATATCGCGATAACTGAAGTCCATTCTCCATTGGAGTTGCCATTGGCTTGTAGTCGATCATGCGATATTTTTCCAGCAATGTCTTGGCATACTTTTTCCCGAGACACTTTGATGGAGTGCTCCTTCTGGCTGAATTCCAGACCAAGACAGTAATGGAAAAGTCCGAGATCTGTCATCTCAAAATATTTGCACAAGTTTCTTTTGACAGTAGAGATCATAGTTTCTGAACTCCCTATAATGAGCAGATCATCCACATAGAGTACAAGCAACACTATCTCAGAACCCTATTTCTTGAAATAGAGGTTTGCATCTGACGGACATCTCTTAAATCCATGCTGCATAAGGTGATTTTCCATTTTTATATACCAAGCTCGAGGAGCTTGTTTCAGACCATACAAGGATTTGACCAATTTGCAAACTTTCTGCTGTTGGCCTTCCACTTCAAATCCTTCAAGCTGAGTCATATAGACTTCTTCTTGGAGATCACCATTAAGAAAGGCACTTTTGACATCCATCTGGTGAACTTTCCACCCATATTGTGCTGCCATAGCACACATAACCCGAATTGTGGTCATCCAAGCAGTAGGTGCAAAAGTTTCCTCATAGTCAATGCCTTCCTTTTGAGCATAGCCCTTTGCAACAAGTCGGGCCTTATGCTTATCAATTGTTCCATCTGCCTTGTACTTGAATTTGTATACCCATTTGCAGCCAATAGGTTTCTTTCCATGCGGCAGATCAACAAGCTTCCAAATTTTATTCTTCATCAGAGACTCATACTCTGTATCCATAGCGGCCTTCCATTGAGGCTCACTGAGAGCATCTTGCACTGATGCAGGTTCAAGAATATCTATGGTAGACATGAATGCCCTGTCATCATCAATATCCATATCCTCAACTTCTCTACTTGGA
Source organism: Wollemia nobilis (assembly GCA_028583015.1). Classification (NCBI taxonomy): domain Eukaryota; kingdom Viridiplantae; phylum Streptophyta; class Pinopsida; order Araucariales; family Araucariaceae; genus Wollemia; species Wollemia nobilis. Next base: position 34,733,434 of record JAQPPZ010015824.1, read on the forward strand.
GTCACAGAAAGTTCCTCAAAAGATTGACAAAGTTCATCAACCTCACCAGTTTCTTTGGCTTCTCTTTCCTTTTGAGCCATATTGCGTGTACGAGGTCTATCCAAATTCAAATTGGGAGGAGTGGATAAATTTGCATCTCTGATTGTATTTGTACACCATTTAGGATTCTTCTTCGATGGTGATGAAGAAGATGTAGAAGGACCTCCTGTCTGTTTTGACGAAGGAATCTCCTCTTCCTTAGGTTCCACAATATCCTGGTGTACTGTAGATGTGCTTTGTGATGTGAAAGCTTCATCAAAGACAACATCTCTGCTGATATGAATTTTCTTGGTCAAAGGATCTATCAACCGATATCCTTTAGAGTGCTCAGAATATCCAAGAAAAATACATCTCAGTATTTTCTCATATAGCTTCTTCCTTTTCTCTTTCGGTATGTGCATGAAAGCTTGACACCCGAAAATACGTAGATGAGATATGGAGGGTTTTCGACCACTCCATGCTTCCTGTGGAGTCATTCCTTTTAGGGACTTTGTGGGTGCCCTATTCAACAGATACACTACAGTGGTGACAGCTTCTGCCCAATATTGTTGCCCAATAGTAGCTCCTATGAGCATACAACGAACCATTTCCATGATAGAACGGTTCCTTCTCTCAGCAACTCCATTTTGTTGAGGAGTATAGGCGATTGTTAAGCTGTCTCTTGATCCCATGCTTATCTAGGAATGCAAAAAATTCATTAGAGGTAAACTCTCCCCCTCGATCTGAGCGGAGGGTTTTGATAGAAGCTCCTGACTCCTTCTCAACGGATTTCTTGAACTGCTGGAAGAATGCGAAAGCTTCGATTTCGGTTTGAGAAAGAAAACCCACATCTTTCATGAGTAGTCATCTACGAATAACTGAAAGTACCTCTTCCCTCAAACACTGTTGGGTGTGAAAGGACCGCATAGATCGGTGTGAATTAGCTCTAGAGGTTTTCGTGCTCTTGTAGAGCTCTTCTCAAATGGTACTCTATGCTGCTTTCCTGCCAAGCAGTCAGAGCACACTGGCAATGTGGCAGAAAGGGAAGGAAGACCCTTTACCATCTCGTACTTGCTGAGCTCAAGTAAGTAGCCAGAACTAAGATGCCCATATCTCTTGTGCCATAGGGAAGTTGCCTCCTTGGTAGAGACAGTCATGGCAACATGTGGAGTAGAGATAGCATCTAGTGCAAATAAGCCATGCTTATATGAAGCTGTTGCAATCTGCTTACCCTTCCTGGTAATTGTACAACACTTCTTTCCATTCTCAACACGAAAGTTGACAACCATATTTCTGTCCAAGATTTGTGTCACTGACAACAAATTGTTGGCCAATCCCGGAACATAGAGGACTTTGTCAATCTGACACTTGCCATCAGGAAGAGTGACTAAAACTGTACCCTCTCCCTGAACCCTGTAGGTTTTATCATCAGCAATGGTGACAGGTTTGCCCTCCTTGGCCTCAAATGATTCAAACCATGATCTATCGCCGATCATATGTTTTCTAGCTCCAGAATCGACATACCAAATAGGATCCCTCTGAGTGGAATCTGTGGTAGTCATGAGCACCTTGTGTGCCCATTCAGAATCTGAGTCAGATTCTTCAATAGCAACATTCACCTTGGGTTGCTTGTTCTTATTTTGTGGTTTGTTTTGGCCTTTCTGCTTGTTCTTATGCCAACACCTATTGGTGTCATGGTTGTCTTTCTCACATATCTTGCACCACCTCTTCTTCTGTTGAGGTTGTTTGCCTTTTCCTTTCGTATCTTGTTGAGAATTTCCTCATTTCTGAAAGTGGCCTCCTTTTTGCCCATTACCTTTCTTCCTATAACCCTGCCTGTTGGTGTATAGGGATGTATTGGAAGAATCATCCTTGTGAAGTTGGCGTGCCTCCTGTTGTTGAAGCAGATTGACCAACTCGATGTAGGTAATTTGTCGTTGAGACACCTAGATGGAGGTTATCAACATATAAAATGAAGAAGGTAAAGCTCTCATCACAAGTGAAATGAGAAGCTTTTCATCCACAGTATCACCCAGAGAACTCAATTTCTCTTTCAACTCAGACACTCTGCACAGAAAGAGTTCAACTGTTTCACCCTGTCTCAAACTCAGGTTATGAAGTTGTTGTTGAAGATGAAGAATGGTGGATTCATTCTTCCCCTCATAGATGGTTCTAAGGGCATCCCATGCCTATTTACCACTTGCTTTATCAGCTATATGAGGTTGCACTTCATCTGAAATAGCAAACAAAATGAGCACCTTTGCTCTACTGTATTTCTTGTCAAAAGCAATCTGATCTGCTGAAGGACCTGTGGATCCTACTGTTGGTGAAGGCCTGGTTGCTACTCCAGTAACAATATCCCACAAATCTTCCATTTTGAGAATAGCCTTCATCTTATGTTTCCATGGTGTATAATTTGGACCTTTCAATAACTGATGCGGATCAGTCATCAATTTTGCAACAACGGCCATAGTGAAGGTTCCTTATATCACCAAATTGGTCCCCCTTTCGATATACCTTTTGCTAGGCCAATAAACCGTACAAAATACCCGCCCTTACGTGAGGGAAACTATAGGTATTTAGAAAGATCAACAAAAATCACCTGCCCTTATGTGAGGGAGACTGTAGATGAGTTTTAGAGATCATACGATACGTGGAACATAAGCGGTACTGAAAGGGAATCGCCTTGTTGATGGCACCTACCATAGAAGATTCTTCTCATGCATGGGGCGTAACTTCCCCTAAACACTATGAAGAATACTTCGTCAGGATTTACGCCTAAACACAAGTGCGATAAAGGGTAGTGGATGGAGTAAAAAAATGCAAAAATGGCATACTTATTCCTCCCCGATGATTTATAGAGAACAAGCTCAGACGTCATTATAGCAGCTATATTAGGTTGCGGATACGGAATGCATCGTGCGGGCTGGACGGGGGAGATGAGGGGGGGTCCGTCCGCGTGGCGCGGACTGTGTCCGACGCGCCCGCTGGACTGGGGGGAGGGGGTCCATCCACGTGACACAGACTATGTCGTCCGCGTCGTGCGCGTTGGACTGGAGGGGGGGGTTGGTCCCTCCTCCTCTGCGTGCGACGTGCAGGCTGTCTGCCCATGTCGTGACCCTGCGCGTGGCTGCCTGCACGCATCGTGACTCTGCACGCGATCGTTGGCCTGCACACGCCGCGAGTCTGCACGCGGACGATGGTCTGCCCGCGTCGCGACTCTACGCACGGATGTCGTGAGTCGCGGACCTTCGCGTCTGCACATCCCTCCTCTGCTAGCGATTCTAATGCACTCAAAAAAAATAGCTGTCTTCTCCCAGCCTTTTCCTTCACGCCTCCCTACAATCACCTCGCCAGAAAACCGAGTGGCTCTGATACCATGTAGAATTGTGCAACGAACAGTAATAGCATTTGCATTCAACTTGTTTAAATAACAGGTTACACAGCCGGGAATAGCATCGGCGTAACTGAGTAGTTGTAACAGCATAACAACGTAACAATCTACCAGCCAAATAATGAAATACAAACAAGAATAGTTAAGTATGCTAACATACATGTTAATTCTTTCTTGAGAAGGAATACCATATACTTCCCCTCGACAACCTTGATAGTTATTGACCCTTGTACAGTACTATTTGTGAGGTTAAATATGTTGTTCCTGAAGTTGTCATCCTCATGGATAAAACTATAGAAGAGAAACCACTCAAATTTATGATTGTCTATTATGGTTGTCTAAGGTTGATAGTACCCAAGTGGTTGTGGTCATGGTGTCGTTGCACAACTCTACCAAAAATTGTGTCATATGCATCGACGAGCCATAGCAGAGGAAATAGTACCTCAATCACAAACATCACTAATCTAGGCCATACTTGTGTCCTTTGTATGTAAGACACATGGCACCCTAAGGATGGTATCCATATTTAAGCACTCAAGAGTGGACAAAGAAAGACACACAGGAGGAGCTGCCAGGGTGGAAGGAGCTACTGAATCCGAGGAGTGACTAGTTTGGTATTCAAGCATGCCCCTTTTCCTACCTGATGAGTAGGCCAACCACTCTAGTCAATGCACAAAAGTTAATACTTTCAACCAATAGTACCTAGGTTTGAATCTCGTTGGTCTTATATTTATGATTAAAAGTGGGTGGCAATTATTAAAAAAAATTACAATAGTAAAGTTAGGACTTTAGTATTTTTTTTTTAAATAAAGATGGGGCACTTTTAAACGTTTGCAAAGTATCTATAGTTTATTAATTTGAAACCTTATGCAATAATTGTTTATTGAATAAGCAAAACCTTATGCATTAATTAAACTATAGATATTGTTTTTTTTAAATTAAGGAATATTATAATTGTAATATCATTATAGAAGGTGCATTTTTGGTGGAAAATAACACCTTAATTTTTTCAAATTATATGCTTTGCACCCTTTTTTTACTACACCCCAAATTATTACCAAAAATATGCACTACACACATAGCAACATTCGATATCTACATCACCACTGGCTCACATGTATAAGTAATGTTGTAATACTTGAGCTACTATGTCTAATACCTAAAATAGTTGCCACAATGATGTATGGGGTCTATCCCTATAAATAATCAGGGAGTATTAAGGAAAACCCATTTTAGTTATTCACTTCATCATGACCCTTATTTGATTCTATTGCTCAACATAAACCCTAAAATAAAGACCATCCAAGTATTTAAGGGAAGTTATGCCCTATGTATGCTAAGGCATTTTTAAGCAAGTATCAAAGATATAGTGGATCCATTTTTTCATTACCTAAGTACCATGTGTCATTATGTTTTTATGTACCTTAAGGTCTCTCTCATGTACGATCATGTATACCAAGAGGACTAGCTTCTTCCACATATCTATGAGTATCTTATAAGGGAAGTCATATCAAAAGGTTTTATATATTAAAATTGTTAGTATATAGAAAGGGGGACCATTTGGAGAGATAAGACACCCTCACAATGTCAATTCTAAAAATCTATCTCATAGATTCATAGCTCTTTAGAGGTCCAAATTTTATGCCATGTAAGATAAATTTGCAAACAATATTACAGGTTGAAAAGCTATAGGACATTGTGGTTGGAAGAGTCACATGATCTTAAGAATTTGATGATCAAGACAAATATGATGATGTAGATACAAGAGACCTCATGATCATCACTCTTACTACAGTTGATGAGATTCAACCTCATATTTGTGAAGCATAGAGTTTCAGAGAAGCATGATATATACTTACTACTATTTTTTAAGGGAAGAATAAAGCAACTATTCTTAACCTTTAGTCATAGTTTCACACCTTGATCATGAGAAATGGATAAATTTTAGATGCATTTCATTGCAAAGTTTTTGACTTGAAAGCAAGTTTGAATACATGGGTAAAATAGTGGAAGGCAATTTCTTAGTACCCATAATACTTTGAGATTACTAGATTCCTTTAGAGTGCTAATAATATCCCTCCAAGAGTACAATAGGCAAGTTACCAACAAGAAGAGGAAACAAACAACTTGATGGATTCATCGTCTAACAATGCACTAGTTACCAAGAATTTTGGCCACAATAAATCTCATATGCATTCTTCACAAAATAGTTTTGTCCAAAATAATTCTTCCACATACTCATCGTCATCCTCCTCTTAGAAGAAACCTCAAAATCACAAGAGGTGCTATCACATATATGAGATACAAGGTCTTGAAACCAAATAGTGTTAATAAAATTTAGCAACTCAAGATAGCAAAGTCCATCAAGCACAAAAGAAGAAGATACAATACAAACCACATCCCAAAGACAAGAAACCAAAAGGTCATATTTCCATTGAGGAATTAGAATCCAATACAGAGCAAGAACACAAGGTGCTTATGACCAAGTTTGAACCCAAACATAAGAACAATGTTTGGCACATTGATTCAGGTTCTAGTAAGCACATGACAAGAGACTAGGAGTGGTTTTATTATTTAGAAGCCAAATAAGGGAAACCAATGACAATCATAGATAACAAGACCTATCAAGTCAAAGGTGTAGGAAATATCTCCCTTACTCTTCTAAATGGTAAATGCCATATTGAAAATGTACTATATGTACTAGGACTAGTAAACAATTTATTGTTTTCTCCCCAAAATTTGGATAAAAACATGGTGGTCGATTTTAGATTTTTTTATTGTCAAACGAAATGCTTCATCACTAAAAAATAGAAAGAATGTTGCATCTAATTCATACAAACATGGCTTGTTTGCTCTAGATGCCCTATCCTCTCCTCATAATGCAATGGATGCAATCACAAAAAATGCTACCTTGTTATAACACAAGCGTTATAGACATCTAAGTTCAAGATATTTATTACAACTATGCATCAAATGGTGTTATGTCTACCCAACCTCTCATAAACATTGCCAATTTGCTGAAATTACTTAGAAGGAAAGAAACACTAATAACCATTTGAATTTAGCACTTCTATATCTAAAGCACTATTGGAGTTGATTCACACCGATCTATGTAGAGCCATGCCAAACTATTTTAGTGGAAAAATATACTTTTAGTTGTTTATTGATGACCTCTATAGAAAAATATGGGTATCCTTTTTGTAACTAAAGTTAGATGCATTCCTCCATTTTTAGCAATTCAAGCAGCATGTTGAAAAATATTCTAGATGGTTTATTAAATCCCCTACTCAGATTGAGGGGGGAATATACCTCCAAAAAATTCTCAAAATTTCTTGATAAGAATGGGATAAAATGATAACTCATTATACCCTACACTCCACAACAAAATGGGGCTGTTGAATGAGGGAATCATTCCATCATGGAAATGGTTGATTGTATACTCATAGGGGCTAATCTAGGGCAAAAATATTGGGCTAAATTTATCTCCACTATAATGTATTTCATCATTAAAGTATTCATAAAAGCACTCCAAGGTGTTACACATAAGGAAGCCTAGTCTAGAAGGAAGTCATCCATTGCTCATCTAAGAATTTTTAGAAGCAAAGCATATGTGCATATTCTAAATAATAAAAGGACCAATCTAGATGAAAAATTTGTATCATGTATATTTCTTGGGTACAATTATGAATCCAAATGGTATATATTGATAGACCCCATCACCAAGAAAATATATAAGTCGAGATGTAATATTTTATGGAGTTGATCCCAAGTCCAATACAATAGATTCTAAGGAGTCTAGAAATAACATATCTCCTATTGTGAAAATACACTTTAATGAATATTTCCAAGATAAAATTCATTTAGTTGTTGATGAACCTAAAATAGTTGCTCCCTCACAACAACATCAAATTCCAAAATGGTACAAAAGTATCATTAGAGATGCCAAACTTGATTCACCTATTGATCTCACTTCCACTCGATCACATGCTTGAAGTATGTCAAGACACAAAGTAAATATGGAATTTATGGCTTTAGTCATGGATCATACATAACCCACATCAGTGAAGGATGTACTTAGATTTCCCCAATTAAAGATAGTGATGGAGATAAAATATAATTCTGTATTAAAAATCAAAACATGGGAGTTGGTTGATCTACTTGAAGGAAAGAAGCCCATAATATGGAAGTGGATATTTAATATCAAATATAAGGGAGATGGAAGAATTGATAAAAACAAGGAATAACATGTTGCAAAGGGATATACTTAGAAAGAAGACATTATCTATGAAGAAAAATTTACACCCACAACAAATATGATAACCATCTGTGTTCTTTATGCAATGGTAGTACAGTTTGGTTGGAATCTGCATTAGATGGATGTCAAAAGTGCCTTCCTAAATGGTGATCTCAAGGAAGATGTGTATATAGTTCAATCCAAAGATTTTAGTTGTTAATGGAAAACAACAAAAAGTATGCAAAATGTCAAATTCTTTGTATGGGTTGAAGAAGGCTACCGGATCTAGGTACATCAAAATTGACAATCATCTATTGCAACATGGTTTTGAAAGAAGTACCTCACATACAAATCTCTATTACAAGAAAGTTGGATCTAAGATATTCATAACGATGTTGCATGTTGATGATATGATCAAAACTAGCAGTTCAAATGAATTGGTAGATGCTATGAAGAATGACTTGAAAAAAAAATTGATATAATATATCTAGGACTTCTCCATTATTATTTTAGCTTGAAGGCTTGGCAAAGAAAGAATTAAATTAGGATCTCATAAACAAATATGCCAAGACATTATTTGAAAAATATGAATTGATAGATTGTAAACCCAAATAAACTCTAATGGAACTAGAGTTACAACTATCCTAGCATTATAAATCACCTTTGGTATCTAGAACTCTCTATCATCAACTTATTGGGAGTCTCATATATCTAATGAATACTAGGCTAGATATCAACTTTACCATAATCTATCTATCAAGGTTCGTGTAGGATCATAATCTCAGTCATTAGAAAGCAATAAAGAGAGTATTGCATTATATCCATGGAACATTAGATTATGGTTTGGAATATAAGAAGAATGATGCATTCTTCTTATAAGGATAGATGGACTTTAATTATATAATATCACTAGATGAAAGGAAATCAATGTCTAAAAATGTATTTCATCTAGGATTTGGACCTATCAAGTGGTATAGTAAGAAATATTAGGTACTTGCATTATCATCCACTAAAGTAGAATATCATGTTGCATGAGGAGTTGTGTGCAAAGTGATATGGATACGTCACATTCTTTCATCCATGGGAGTACAAAAAATATACCAGTACCATTGCATTGTGATAATCAAGGCATTCTAAAATTAGTCAAGAATCTTGTGTTTCATGAAAGAACAAAACACACTAAATCTCAATGTCACTCATCTGAAATGAAATTCAAAAGCACAAGATTCAACTCCAGTACATTCCCATTGACAAAAAAGTTATAGATTATTTTACAAAGGCACTTGCACGTGTTAAGTTTAAATTATTTTGCAACTCTCTTTGTATACCAAATAATGTAATAAGGAGGGATTTTAGGAAGTAAAAATATTATTACATTATTTTACAGCTTCACATAGGTTTGTAAGTTGTAACAGTGAGCTTTAATTAGCTCACATATTGGTTGGTAAGGTAATCAAGTATAACAATAAGCTTAATTTTTAATTTGTTATAACAACAATGTAATCTTAAATTTGATCAATAACAATGCATCGATTGCTTTTCTGTCAACACATTATAAATTTTGAAGGGGAATTGGACAGTAGCGATCAAGTAGCAAAGGCATCTGCAAATTCTTAAAATTTGACTATGGACAAGAACCAGTGTGCCTATAAAAACTAGCTAATTTAATATAAATGTTGATACACTAGCTAAAAAGGACCGATTTGATTGAGGAGTGATTCACTCAACAAAATTGTTTGATCTATTCTACATATATGAGAAATTTGCTCACCAAACCAAAGAAAATCACTTGGACAATCACAAAGGTAGATTAAAGGTACAAATCTTGAAGTGACACTTCTAGAAAGCAACATTTTGGCATGTAGTGGCACACTAGGTCATTTTGAAAGTCTTATAATCCTATTAGGGGCACAACTAGAGGAATGTAATATTTGGTGGTGTAACATTTTTCTACAGTTACCCCCAAATCTTTAAATTTACAAAAAGTAATTTTTCTCACCCTAGGCAACTAAGGGGTAAATTTTGATATAAATAGGGGCTTAGGGCCCTCATTGTATTCATATTTTGAACATGAGAATTTAGAGATACACCCTATGAAACCTGTATTATGCTTTATATGCATGAAGTTGTAATAAATTGGCAAGCCCTTAAGCATTCCATTAGAGGCATTTCCTTTTTTGTTTGTCAAGTGCACAATGGTTGTGGCATGGCCCTTCTAGCCCATATTAATATTCACTTATCAATTTTATTATTTAATGAATGGGTGGACATTGATATTATTTTACTTCTCATGCATTGAATGATCATAAAATTTCCTTGATATGGTTTAAAATTTGTAATTGTTTAATATCTTACACTCTTAAACTTTCATGAAATTTTATTTTTACAGTTCAATTTTTTACATTTTACTTTCATGCAAGATAGTTTAGGTTAGCATAGGGGTTTCTTTTGCAAGGACAATGGTGAGCCAACTTAAATTTGAAGGTCAAGAGAAACCATTGGTAATACCTTCCAACCTTGTTGAAACTCAAATTAAGGGCACAACATATCAATTAGAAGTCAGGATAATTTCCTCACTATATTATTATAATTATTTTATTGTGTAGTTGATGGGCTAGATGTTTTTGGCCCTATATCTTTTACGTGCAAAGGTGAACTCCCCTTCTTAAAACTAAAGTATTTGTTCTTGATTTAGATTATTTTTTTGATGTTACTTGGAAATTTTCCTATTGCTTGGTAGTCATCTTTCTCTTACTCTTGGTGCCAACCCCTTATTATTAATTACCCATCACTAAATGATTTAAAAAAGTAAAATAATCCTCATTTTTAAAAATACCAAAATGGAAATATATCACATTTTCTAGATTAGACTAAGTTGAGACTAATTGTTGGATTTCTCTTGTTTGGTCTACCATAATAAGTGGTTATGCCATTGGTAAATTTACCATGGGCAATTGTTTTATGTTAGGTACTTGTATGGCCATTATTTGGCCCATTATTGTTCCTTGTTATGTCTAGCATTGTTGATTGCATTTATTTATTTGCATTTTTATTATAGCCACAACACATTTTATTACATTATTCCCAACATTATAAGTGAAACATTATAGAGTGTTTACCTCCCAAATCATATTGACCATATTATTTTGCATTTGACCATCTATAGGTTGATGGGGAACTTGACCTTTTATAAAAATAAAGAGTTTTACACTATTGCTAATTCCATGACTAATGCCATCATTATTTGATACAAGAGACTATTTTGCCTCTTTACTATATTGGTTAGATTTAGAAGAAACTTTATTATTTATCTTATTTTGTTGTTTTATATTTGGGATGAGCAAGTAGGATTGGTTTTTTGTGAGGGATTACAAGGATGGATATTGGAGTTGGAAGGCAATAGTGGTGGAGGCATTTTGACCAGGTCATTATATATGGAGAATTTAATTTTGGATATGACGATAATTGATTTGTTGGATTATTTGGGATTGGTGCCATTTATAGAGTACAATTTTATATTTGTAGAGTTTGGGCTTGAGCTACATATGTGGTGTAGTCCATAGGTTGAAAAGGGTAATTTAATGAATTTTATAAGTGCATTCTCTACAAAGGATGCTTCTTCAAAATATATATCCAAGGTAACATGATTGACATTAGAAACCATCAGCTCTAAATTTTATTATACCATTTTTATCTAATATGGTAAGGCTTACTCATCTAATGGTCAAATATTTTTTGGCATAAGATATAATTTCCCCATAAATTTAGCATTATAATCATGTATATTTTCTTGAGGATGCCTATACATGGAATTTAGCTAGAAAAGGACTAAATAAGCATTAACCAAATTGTTAAACTTTTTATGAAGGGTTTGATAATTGAAGACTAATTGATGATTATATTATTGGGTGAGATCCTATACCATAAGGATAATTTATACCTCAAGTAATAAATTAATAGGTACACCATGATGTCTTCTTCCTAAATCCTATGTACAGATAAGTGTGAAAAACTCATTGAGGTGATTCAAGGTGGTTTTGCTCCTTTTCTCATCAAAGGTAGGTAAGGACCTCATGGATGTATCTAGAATAGGAGATTAGACCATCAAATTTAAAGTCCCTTGGTATGTCCAATTAGGTAGTTGATTTTGAGATCTTGCTTCCACAAGCACGTACTAGTATTGGGTACCTTGAGTGTACTACATTTGTAGTGCATATAATGGACTTATGGCATATAATGGACTTATTTTTATGGCAAGATCCAGTAGAGGTTTTGGGGATCCATAGGATTTGATAAATTTGGGTCTAGGTATTTGTCCATGCTTGAGGATTAGGATTTGATAAGTGTAGATTAGGCATGTGTTGCTCATATTATGGGGGTGGATAATGCTATGGAATCAATTGATTCTATGGATTTGGATTCTATTGTAGATATTATGGAGGCTAGTTACTAATATAATAACTTGACTCGGGATGGTTCCAAAGGTCATTTGTGCTCCCTAGTGGAAAAATAGAGCTTGCTAATACTACACAAAACCTTGGCTTACTTGATAATTTAGCATTGTCAATTGTCCTTGGGTGAAGATGGTATTTTAATATAAGTATTTTCCTATTGCCTAATTTGGAGGTCCTAGAAACATAGTCTAGTAAGTTGACCCCATAGAGGTGATGTTTGTTTCAATACATTACCCAAGATCATTTACCTATAGTTTGGATTGGTGGAAATCATATACTCAAGGAGTTTTTTGTTGGTTTGTACCAAATTGGGTTTGATTAGTGACTATATATAAACAAACTGATGACCCTATTAAACTAGAATGAATTTGTGTCTTATGGATATGACCAACTTACAAAGTGGGATAGTTGCCAAGTTAGCTAGTTAGAGTTGTTAACTAACTAACAAGCTATAATGCAATAAAATCTACATAAGGAATTTATTGGTTATTTATATTAGGCAAAGGATATGACATCAAACATATACTATATAAGGGGATTATGATCATCATATAGATAATAGGTTCAATAGTAGCCCAACATTAAATTGGTATAATATGATCACCAACATGGACTACCTTCGTTGACCAAAGTGGAGGATTAGGTGGTGGGAATGTACAAATAGGATTATGACTTGGGTTGGTTTCGATTGGAGTTTCCATGGATCTCTTTATTTTTATGGAATTGAATAAAATTTGTCTAATTCTCATATCCACATAACTATAGTTGTATTTTTCCCTTCAACACTTAATTTTAGTATTAAAGGAATTCAAGTAGTCAAATTTATTTATTATATTTTTGCACCTTAGTTCTTGCATTCATAAGCCTTTAGTCAAAACCTCATTTACCTACACACATGATAAATTTGGGTTAGTGTAGTAGCATGACTACTACCTTTATATTCTTGATTATTAGGGGCCATGTTAGAGCCCCAAGAACATTTTTTCAAAACCTTGAAATCTTGAATAATGATAGGAAATTAAGTATAGAAGCAACAATTCACTTAAATCATGCAACTTTATCAAAAGTGTGACCTAACGATAAGGTGTATTTTTCTCAAGATGGGTGAATTGCTATTTTGTAGAATAGATAATCACTCCTTCTAGATGAATTAATCACTTATTTAGGTCAAATGGTACAAAGAGCAAAGAATCTAAGGAAATATTTAGGAATTTTATGGCACCAAAAGCTAACTAGAAAGCTTCTAAGTAATTTAAAGATAATTTTTAAGGAATGTAACACTTAGTGGTGCATCATTTTTGAGGAGTGTAACACTTTATTTCAATAGGTGGAGTTACTTCCTAGCCATCCATCTAAATAATATGTATAACTTTGATTTGTCACTCAAAATCAAGGAGTTCAAGGATGACGTGCAAATGTTGTTATCAAAAAATACAATGGTGCTCAACGAGATAATTGATGAATTAGTATGAGAGCATGTAGCCTTATTATATGAAGTCAAATACTACCCTCAATATTCATTGTCACACATATCATTCATCTATGAATGGTTTTATGGTTCCATTAGGACATCATTTCCCTTTCAACAAGGGGGATGTGTACACAACTTTCAAGATGGATAGTTTTAAATCTATTCAAAGTCTAAGTTTGATATATATATATATATATATATATATATATATTTACCTTAGTAAAAACTAAAAGAATATAAAACCTTAAAACCTAGTCTTCTAGAAATGATGTATGAAAATAATTATCAATGAAAACAAAAGTGTACACCACATGCAATTTATCTTTGATGCTAACAAAAAGTAGAACTTATTCTCTTTTGTGTTTTTGAGCAAGGGTTCATGAAAATATATAGCAAACAAATCTATGTTATATGACTTTCCATTCCTTTCAAATGCAATAAATCTAACTAATGCATACACATAAATCTAGGCTATACCTAGGTTGCATTATCTTTCTCAATGTTGAAATTGTAATAAGATTCATAGCCAAAGTCAACATTTTATGATGTATTGAATAGGCCTAAGGGCATTTCATTGTACAATGTATTAATTAATTATAATATTTTATTATGTAAGCCCTACAAGCCACAATTAACCTTGTTATTGTTAAAAAAAAAATTATAACTTGTAATTAGCCTAAAGCCTCTACAATGGATTCAAAATAGAAAGCACCCAAAATAAGGCCAAAGCAACTCATCTACAACATCCCAATCTTAGAAGAGAACATCCAAATGATCTTTCATATTGTCCACAATATTATTCAATTCCTCTCTAGATGATTAATCTCAATTTCAATTTCTTGCAACTTTGAAATGGAGTTGAAGTTAGTTGATTCCTTTGTTGGCTCAACACTCTTCACATCCTCTAACATCTAAAAAATTTCCTTATGTAGAATAATTGTTTCCACCTCTCCCCTACTTCTCAATGGATTGATCACCCTCAATTGACTATTTTTTCTTCATAGACTACCTCTTTGGTATGAATTGGATAGAAACATGGCCAAACACAAGGACATATAGACAATTGAACAACTACATAACTAAAAAAATTGATAGCTTTTGCATTCCAATATTTGTTAGAGATCCTCCATCCACAACAATGAAATTGAATCTCCATCAACACCTAGAAAATCATAAACTTCCAATGAAGCAAATGATCTCGAGAAGCTCATTAAACATACTAACTCTCTCCCAAAACTACAAAAAACCAACAAAGAGGAAACCATTTTTTCTAGTATTGTGTAATATGGGTTCCCACCATATCTCTCTCTTTTTAATCCTTTCTTTTGCTTTCTATATAATATTTGAGGGGATGGATTACTTTTGTTCATTTCTAGAAAATGTTGTGAATTTCAACATGGTATCCAAGTGCGTATGGAGCAGTTTCACTTAGTCATGTGAAAATCTAACTTGGTGCCTCGAAATTTCCTACCAAGTTTTGGGATAAACTATTTATCATATCTTCATAATCTCTTTCTATAGAAGAAGCCAAGAGGAAACCCTATTCCATGGATCTATTTTTTATCTTTCAACCATATTAGAGAATTTGTGCCTTCTCTTTATGCCCGTATGTTTGAGTTCAAATGTTTTCTCATTTTTTTTCCATGACCAAGACTCAAAAAGGAAATCTAGTGGGAAAATTTTTAACTTAAAAGTCTCCATTTTCCATGTACACTCCCTACAATGTTGCATTAATAGAGAAAGGCATTCTTTCTCAAGGGAAAGTTGTCCCCTTATATGCATCCACTGAGGGCAACAAGGTGGTCAAATGAGGTACTTATCAAGTTTTTCTTATGTCATCTAGGTTTGAAACTATGTTGTGCTTTGTTTGCGCATTCACTTTGGTTTCTTGAGTCGTGTTCATAGAGGATGTCTGATATACTACCTTATTTTATTATAGCCTAGACCAATGATGGACTTGCTAGGTGAAGTGATTTTAGGGCATTAAACACACTCAAGACTATTTTTGAATCCTAGCCTAGCTCTTTTATCATATTTTATAGGGATGTGGAGGTCTTTAGCCTATGGGCAAAGCCACAACATCTCAAGAAGGAGACTTGGTTAGTTCAACACGCCAAGGTACTTGAAGTCTTAGAAAGGGGAGGATCTCATGTTTGAATCCCTTTATTATCTACTTTGGCACTCTATTTTATCCTTGAGATAGAAACATGTGATTGGAAGTTATTTAGAGGACCCAACGAGTGTTGTGTTATCTTGGATAGTATATTGATTTTGGGCCATAGGGACCTGATATTGAATCCCACTAGCACCATGCATTGAAGGAAAATATTTTTGGCTAACACGGAAGTCAACTTGGAGCTTTCACACTCCATGAAATTTTTTTAATCTTTAAAAAGTATCAAATACTTGCAAGTCTCAACACCAAAGGATCTAAATTGGTAAAGTGTGATTAGAGCATAACAATGAATTAGATTTTACCAAGTGGTAGGTCGGAATTGGCTCTTATAGCCCTAAGTTTTGAGCATTTAATTTTTTATTATTTGGCATTCATTAGGGTAAACTTCTAGAATCCATATCTTTTGCATACATAAGGTTTTTAGCCCCCTTTTTTCAAATTGCATGATTGTTTAAGCTATATGCATCAATAGCATCAATTCATGGACTTGTTGTGGTGTTAGGGGTTGGATTATGTAATATGGACTACAAAGCCCTAGTTACTTATCTTAATGGGTAAAATTATAGTATTTAGCTAAATCAGATTCTTTTCCCTAATTTTTTAGGAGACAGATGGATTTTTTATAGTTGTAGTAGATTTCAAGTCTTTTGAAGGCTTGTACAAAAAGGATTCAAGATATGCTTTAGTTAATCCTTCTTCCTCATTTGGAAATTGATTTAGCTTATTCATGAAGATATAATATTTCACCATCTCATTGTTCTTCTATTTCTTATCTAGGTACTCTTGGAATTTTCTTACCACTATTCTTTTAAGCAAGTTCATGCAAAGCCTCTTTTGGTGATTAAAATCAGATGGCCTAAGGGCAATAGGAAGCCTTCAAAAAAGGTGATGTATGTTGTAAGAGAAAAAAATTTCCTTTAATACATAACTTATATGATAATGGAAGATTTAAGGATATTATATTTAAATGAGGTGGTGATCTTGAATTTTTTTCTTCATTTGAAATACTAATGGGAGTATTTTTGGGATGTGTGCGAGAGTGTCTAATAGTGGCAGTGGTGACTATGGTCTAGCCTAGGTGAATTTGTGTACAAGAAATATTTTTGTAGTAATAGATTTTAGATGAGGGGGGATCTAAATGAGTCTACCTCAAAATGCGGAGGCCCACTAGAGCATCCATTATGGGGATGATATTATTGTTACTAATGTCTCCTCTCCTTGGCCCGTTAGTTCAAATTATAGGGGGTGTTGAAACTGTAGTCTAATTTATGGTCAAGCATGATACTATATGATGTATTGGATAGGCCTAAGGGAATTTTATTTTACAATGTATTATTTCATTGTAATATTTTATTATGTAAGTCCTATGGGACACAATTAACCTTGTTACAAATAAACCTTCTTTATAACTTGTAATCAACCTAAAGCACTCTTGTTATGTTGGCTAAGGTTAAATTTTACTATGTAATTAGGGTTTTGGTATTGGTATAAATACCCACTCCCACCACTTATTAATTTATTAGTGTTGTGTAATATTATCCATGGATATAGTTATTATTTATGGTACCTATGGGTGCCTATGTGTAGCACCCTAAAATTGGCACGATTAAACCTTAGTAAAAAGATAAAAATTTGAATTTTAACCCCAAACCGCCCATTAACCACTTGTTACCCGCTTCCCTTGTTTTTCGTGCCATTTTTAGGATTTGTTTTGACCGTTGGACGATATCATCGTAGATCAGACGAAATCGTCCCAGATCTGACGAATTCATCTAGAACAGAACATCCAGATGATTTTGTCCCAAAACCAAATTTTCATAATTAGCTTCTGTTTCAATAACTTCTCTAACTTGGGCAGAAAGCGTGTCTGTGCGATTAGAGTCTCCCCCGTTGGAGATCTCCCAAATTGGGATGATCTCCAACCTCCTAACCTCTCCCTAATCCTATATAAACTGGGATTTTCTTAGTTTATCCCCCTGAACCCCCTAGTTGATTGATTTCCCTACAAATTTAGTTCCTTGTGCCTTAGAACACCTTCATACTTTTGTTTGCATTGCATATTTCAAGTTTTCTTGCAGGAATCTTACTATTTTTTAGTTGGAGCAAGCTTGGATCATCGTAGGCGATTCCAGACGATTTCGGATGATCCTGTCGCAGATCGACGATGATCTCATACGATTGGAGGCGATCTCGACTGTAGTCCAGATTGGGGGCAATCAGAGCCTAGAGTTTGCATTTTCTTATCGTTTCTCTACATTTCTTTATGCATTATCTTAGTTTATTATATTTATGCATCCTGGAGTTCACCTCATTTAGTATAGATGCATGATAAAGTCAAAATAAATTGTCAAATTGATGCATTTCCTTTTAATTGCTATCTGGATTTATCATTTAGGCAATTTTACTATTATTTCTATCATTTCCCCTTGCTTTTGCAATTGCATTTTTGGTATTTTGTATCTATTTTTGTGATTGCAGGTTTCTGATGAATTTTTCTGACGAATTTGTCAGATCACCGATGATCCGGTCTGATCTCAGATGGCCGACTATGATCTGAGACGATTATGTGCAATTACAGACGATTACGTATGATTTGAGATGATTTGGACTTCTACAAAACTCAGAATCTTCATCAGACATCCGAAATCAGGTATGTTCTATTTTATTTAGCCTACTTTCTGTGTTTAGCACTTACGCATGTTTTTTGTATTCATAAAAATCAGCATTGGCATATAGAATAGCTTAGATTCATCTTGGCCAAACCTAGGAATTGAATGATTAAAGCACAAAATGAACACATCAAACCTACTCTCAACCTAGGCATGGAAACTGCCACTCAAAAGTTTCCTGGTGAACCCACCATCCATCAAAAATTCACCCTTATACCCCTCCCCGAGAGGCGGGACCTTCAAAGGGCCTCTCAGTCCGAGGTATTGTCCCATCCTTCTCGCATCCCCCTTTCGGGCACGGATCCTATAGCCTGAAGGTAAGGATGCAAAAAATTTGGAGCGATACATTTTGGTGAACCCGACGTGAAAACTAAAAACCTTTTGAAAACAATCCAAAAAACAAAACATAAATGCATTTAGAATCAAATATTGCATATCATATTTAGATGGTAGATTATAATAAAAGACGAGTTGTCACCGTTAATGTTGAAAATCAATTAGCAGCCATAGAGATTACTTCTTTGCTTAGAGTATCTCAAATATATAGAGTCCCACCTTTATGGGACGAACTTAATAGGAGATTGAATCTTATTTCATCTAGATCAACAGAACTTAGGCAAATCAAGAGGTTTGTCCTAGATAGAATCCTGGATCCCGATCAAGTGACCTTATATCATGAGCTTCAGAGAGCTTGCCATAGGTGGTTAGCAGATAAAAGAGCCCTTGTGTCTTTCGAGTTGTACACCTTTGAGGAATACCTTGACAATGCAGTTGTAGTACATAAATTTCTATCTCGTATAGAGGATCAAGAGGTCATCCTTACGGATAGAAAGATATGGAATAGAGTTCCTAGAGCTATGTTATATCAAGAGTATTGCCATGAGCTCTATTTTTACAAGTCAGAGTTAGAAGTAGATAACATCACCATAGCACACTTTGTCAAATTCTTGAAAAACCATTTCCAATTTGAAGAGGAGCATTTCATGACTCCTGATGAACTTGATCCCATCAATGACATCTATAAACTATTTATAGAAAACTAAGCCATTCTTTTATTATTTCTTGCATTTAGTGTGTTTTTTGTTGTCTTTATAATCATAAAAACATAATAAAAAAAAAAAAAAAAAACATAACAAAAATCAAAACATTTTCTTTTAAGTATTATAGTAGGTATATAATTAAAATATATACCTCCCAAATTTGTTGCAAATATATATATAAATATATATATATATATATATATATATATATATATATATATATTTGCTAAAATCTAAGTTTAAGCATAATGACTAGACTCAGGAATGGAAAACAGACTGAAGTAGAAGAATATTGGTTAGGAAAACCAATAAATAAACCATATGTCCTTCCTGAAGACCCAATTCAGGAAGAAGGAACACTAGACCAACAAGAAGAAGAGTTTGCTAAAGCAAATGAACAAAGAGAAACTGTTAGAGGGGAAGGATCCTCATCCCCTAAAATGTCTCCGGAAGGAGCTGTTACTTTTGAGAACATGGAACATTTTTGGAAGTTCCTCAATACTAATATTGGCACCCTTAATAGAGCAGTCCATATGGACAAGGATCAAATTAGTGACACTCAAGCAACCCTAGAAGAAATATATCACACACGCACTAATCCCTTGTCCTTCATTGATCAAGAAAGTGATCAAGCTGGACCATCCAATTTGGATATGGCCGCTATAATCTAGAACATGCAACAACAACAGGTTACCCAACCACCTAGAGTGTCTGTTACCAAGCCTAGGGTTATTCCCACACAAAAGAAACCTTCATTCATTGCTCTATTTCACCAAGTTATTGATCAACATACCTCAAATCAACAAAATCCCAAAACAAAACCTAACACCAATTTCCAACAATCTGGGATACAACATAATGCTACTACAAATATTCTTCATAATACTCTTCCTACCAACCATTTGCATAATAGCAATATAGCATCCAATCCTTACGTCACGCCATCATACGCTCAAATACCACCAAACCCATATGGTGGACAAACTAGTAATCTGGAAGCCATGGTGAAATAGTTAGTCTCCCGCATGGACCAGATAGATCCTTACCATCCCTCGTACAATTATCGAGAGATGTGTAGTCAGCCTCTAGATCCTATAGTTGTAGCGCAACCATATCCTAAACACTTTCCTATGCCTGTCCTACCTATATACAAAGGAACCAAAGATCCCATAGAGCATCTTCGTATGTTTAGGATAGCATGTCATGATATATCACATGATGATTTGTTATTACTAAAAATGTTCCCAAAAAGTTTAGGAGGAATGGCATTGGAGTGGTATTATCAACTACCCACTCATTCTTTGAGGAATTTCGAAGAAACCACCGAGTCTTTTGTTCATCAATTTAGTGCCTACATCGAAAGGCATGTAACCATTAAATATTTGTACAACTTAAAACAAGACAAAGATGAATGTTTTGCTGATTTCCTAGCTCGGTGGAGGCAGTTGATAGGAAAATTGCACTTTGTGTTACCTTATCGGGAAATGTTGGATATCTTTATCAATAATTTACAAGAACAACTATCCTATGAGTTATCAACTGCTACCTTGACCACCTTCGATCAAGCTATAGATTTAGCTCGAAGAGTGGAAGATGCTCTTATTAGGAGAGGTCAACTTAAAAAGAAAGATGATGAGAAAACATCCAGAAATCAATATAAAAATAAACAAGTTGTGGGTGATGGAGTCACTGATAGTAGAAATATTGCTACTGTTAATACTACGAAAACAATAGAGAAGTTCATATTGAAACCTCCTGATAAACCACCTCAAGAATTTACTAGGTTAAATCAACCTCTATCAACCATTCTCCCATAATTACTAGCATGAGGTTTGATCCAATTACCAAATATCCAGGAACCTGATCCAACTATACCCGGATACAGAGCTGATTTACACTATGATTTCCATAGAGGACCTGGACACGCTACCAACTCTTGTAAAATATTAAAACATAAAATACAAGACCTGATTGATAACAATGAGATGGAGGTGCAAGCCTTTCAACCTAAACAAAATCCTCCTAATAATGCTCAAAAGAACATCCCTCAAAATCAGAATCAGAATGCCAATCAATCATTGGACATATTTCAACATCCTTTACCAAAGCATGGTAAAGAAGTGGCTAATCAAATTGAGCACCATAATGTTCCCCCTCCTACCCGATATGTAGGAACTATTAGTGGACGAGTTACCTACTCATGATTTGGAAATATTTGACACAACTTTATCCATGGTTACGACCAGACCTCTATATAATACTCCGATACCTGATCTTAGTGATGTAGAATACGAGACTGAAAGTGACATGGAAATTACCTCAAATCAATTGAATAGTTCTGAAGATGAATCAGATCCTATTCAACCTATCACAAGTTCTATGGTTCCAGAAGAACCATTTCCAAGAAGAGTCACTACTAGACCATCTTCTCACCAATTACTTTCTAATGAACAAGCCATAAACGCTAGACCAAGACCTATTCATCATCTGCAAAATAATATTGTCGGTACCATCGGAGCTGTTACTAGACAATAGGCTCAAAATTCTCAACAAGATCAAGCTCAGAACGATGGATCAGCTCCATTTTTTTTGAAAGTTCCTAATAAAGGGAATCATGCGTCTAATGTTCAACCTAAACCTCCTTATAATATTAATGAACAATTATCAAATACTACAGCTAGAATTTCCCTTTTGGACCTTTTAAGATCTTCTCCTACACATAGGGATGAATTAATGCTCACATTAAGCCAAATGATGGTACCACAAAATATTCAACCTGAAGCCATGTCCAATACTATCATAACTCGAGAAGTCGATTGTATTGACTTCCGGGATAGAGATATACCACAACATAGTTTACATAAGGATAACCCCTTATATATTACTGCCCTAATTGGAGATGTAGCAGTTAAACGAGTCTTGATTGATAATGGTTCATCTTTAAACATTTGCACTTTTGACTTCTACCAAATATTTGGGTTTAGAAGTGACGAAATGAAAAGAACTGATATGATCATAAAATCCTTCAATGACGAAACACAAGAAACATGTGGAGTTATCACTATCCCATTGCAAGTTGGTCCAAGAACCTTAGACATGACCGTGTTTATTGTACATTGCCCTGCATCGTACAATATACTCTTGGGTCACCCGTGGATCAACGCAATGTGAGTTGTTCCCTCAACTTTACATCAATGTGTTAAATTTGAATTTAAAAATCAGTTGGTTACCATTCATGGTGATCCCAGACCCTTTGATATGTGTGCTTTGGCAGAACCTGTTGGAGTTCAATTTTGCCCTGCTTTATCATCCACACATCCTAATTCTAATCATCCGTCTAAACGTATGAAACACACACTCATAACATCATCTACTCCATCAACTCCACCTCTACATATAGTTCAACCATCTTCCGAACAAACCACATTAGGACCCTAAAAGGATCCTAAACCCACAACCAATGCTTCTTGTCTTACTCCTATCACTTCCATACCTATAAACCCATCCATCAACATCTCTATAACATCTACATCCACTAAAGGCATACTTTCCGCATCCGACGATGTAGGGAATGTTCCTTCTACCTCTTATGCTCTTACTGATGAGCTTTTACCCGATTTATCTAAAATTCTTATATAAAAAAAAACAAACGTTGCTATGCAAAATTCCCTTATTTTAAATAATTTGCCATCCTCTCCTCGCACCTTGGGTCTCCCACAACCTATGGGAAGTATTTACCAAGTCGGGAGTTGCGCTTTTATTTATAAGGGATATGACTGGGGAAGAATACCTAGAAACATCAAGACACATTATGATGGATATGCTCGATGTTATTTTGCTAATGAGTATATTAAAGCTAAGCCTATAATGCTTAAATTGGGATATAAAGGGAAAGGTTTGGGACCTTCCCATAATGGTATGAAAGAACCTTTTGAGGTAGAACCATGGCCTGCTCGATGTGGTGTGGGCCTATTTCCTAGTAAAGGTCAGCCCTTCCCATTTGAGGATGATGACCATCTCATATCTTACCAAGATTATTTGGATGAACGCGATCCTTTGCATTTAATAAATAAGTCATTTACGTGTAATATGCTCTCCATAGCTTACCCTCAGATGATCGTTGAATCCGACGATGAGTTGGAGGGAGATATTTTCCATGATGTCTCCATTGAGGAATTATTACATAATGGATTTTATTTCGATGGCTCTATACCTAGTATAGCCCAACTTGAGGCCATGACTCCTCAAGACGAATTATCCAAGCTAACCTTGAAATAATTACAAGAATTGGGTGTTTCACCCACCCCACCTAATTTTGAGAGAGATCTACACATGGAAGTAGAGAATGTCATAAAAATTAACATTGGAACCGAAGATAACCCTCACATAATCAACATTGGATCAGAATTGAGTCAAGAAAAACAAGATAAATACATTGCATTTCTTAAACAATATGAAGACGTCTTTGCTTGGACATATGAAGATATGCCAGGATTAGACCCTTCGTCAGTTATGCATCACCTAGTAGTCCATCCGGATGCTAAACCTGTTAAACAGAAACTTAGAAAAATGCATCCTAAAGTGGCCTTACTAGTCAAAGGGGAATTAGAAAAACTCCTGAAGGTTATTTTTATACAAGCCATTGATTATGCTGAATGGATCTCAAATGTAGTTCCAAGTAACTAAGAAAGAAGCTACCAAAGTTAGGGTTTGCACAGACTTCAGAGATATTAATGTTGCATGCCCTAAAGACGATTTTCCTCTTCCCAACATGGATCAGATCATTGATTTTACTGCTGGGAGTGGAATGATATCCTTAATGGATGGATTTTTTGGTTATAATCAGATCAGGATAGCTCCTGAAGATCAGGCTAAAACAACCTTTATTACCCCTTGGGGGACCTTTTGTTGGAAAGTGATGCCATTCGGTTTGAAGAATGCAGGTGCAACCTATCAACGAGCTATGACTTATATCTTTCACGATATGATGCATGATATTCTACATGATTATGTAGATGATATTATAGCTCGTTCCATCAAAGAAGATGATCATTTAGATGACTTGAGAAAAGTCTTTGATCGGTTAAGGGAATATCTTATCCGACTGAATCCGACTAAATGTATATTCGGAGTTAAGTCCGATAAATTATTGGGGGTTATAGTTTCTTTACGTGGCATTGAAATTGACCCTCTCAAGATCGTGGCTATCACTGATATGCCCGCACCCACAAATATATCTGAATTACGAAGTCTACAAGGTAAACTTCAAGCTATTCGTCGCTTTGTCGATAAGTTGGCGGACAAAACAGGACCCTTTCTTAAGCTTCTTAAGAAATATGTCTCTTTTCATTGGGACGACAAATTTAGGAAGCATTTGAACTCCTCAAACAATATCTTCTTAAACCACCGGTGCTTTCACCACCTAGATCTGATCACCCATTTATCTTGTACATTTCTACTTCAGATTTTGCCTTAGGAGCTATGTTAGCTCAACTTGACGATGAGAAGAAAGAACGTGCTAATTATTATATCAGTAGAACCTTACTCAGTTATGAAACTCACTATACAATATTAGAGAAGTTATGTCTAGCAGTTGTATTTTCTACACAAAAATTACGCCATTATATGCTCAGTCAGAAAACGTATGTTATTGCTAAATTCGACCCTTTACGATATCTCATGAGTCGACCTTATTTATCTGGTCGCACAGCAAAGTGGGTTCTTGTGCTAAGCGAGTTTGAACTCACGTTTATAGGACAAAAGTTTGTTAAGGGTCAAATCATAGCAGATCAGTTAGTTTTTGCACCCTTAGAGTCTACCCATCCCCTCATCATTGAGTTTCCTGATGAATGCCTTAAATTAGAGGCAGACCATCCTGAGCAATGGTCCCTATACTTTGATGGAGCCCGATGCATGAGTGGGGCTAGTGCAGGTATTATTTTAATATCTCCGTAGAAACATCTTATACCTCTGTCCTTCAAACTAACATTTGCTTGCACTAATAACACTGCTGAATATGAGGCTCTAATCCTTGGATTACGAGCTGCCTTGGCACTAAAAATTAAAAATTTATTGGTTTTCGGTGATTCTCAACTTGTCATAAATCAAATCAATGATGTTTATCAGACCGAAGATGATAAATTACGTCCATATAAAGCATATGTCTTACAATTATTAGCTTTATTTGATCAAGTTACCTTGGAAGCTATTCCTCGAACTAGCAACCGTGCGGTCGACGCTATGGCTGCAACTGCATCTCTTTTGCCCTTGGAGTTAGATGATGAATATGCTACCATCATTATTCGTCGACTCTAGGAACCCGCTTCAAATAAATCATGCTTAGAACCTTTGGATGTGTTTCTAATCAATGAAACTACTCCTGAACCATGGTACCTCGATATATTTAATTTTCTTCAAAATGGGACCTTTCTCGAAGGTTGTAATAGCAACCAACGTCGATTGTTACGTCGACGAGCAAGTTACTTCATGATTATTGGTAATACCTTGTATAGGAGATATTTTGAAGGCATCCTATCGAGATGTTTGAATCTAGAAGAATCTAGATCAGCTTTGAGTGAAGCCCACAATGGATCTTGTGGGGGACATTTTAGTGGTAGCGCCATTGCTAAGAAGCTCCTTAGGATAGGATATTTTTGGCCTACCATGGAGAATGATGCACATGATTATGTGCGTCATTGCAACAAGTTCCAGAAACATGTTGACCTTGTCCATGCGCCTGCACAAGAGCTACAGGCTATTTCATCTCCTTGGCCCTTTTCAAAATGGGGCTTAGACATCATTGGAAAAATCAACCCTGTGTCATCTGATGGACACAAATTTATCATAACCACCACTGAGTATTTCATGAAGTGGGTTGAAGCTATGCCCTTAGCTTCTTGCACTGGAACCCAAGTTTCCAAATTTATTTTTAATCAAATTATTTGTAGGTTCGAAATTCCTGCAAATCTCATCTCAGATAATGGAACTTGTTTCAAAAATAAAGATGTCAAGAAATTATGTCAAAAATATAAAATTCAACATCGTTGGTCCACTCCCTATTATCCTTAGGGTAATGGCCAAGCCGAAGCATCTAATAAAACATTAATCAAAATCCTCAAAATACTGGTCAATAAATCTGGTCGAGATTGGCACATCCAATTATATCCTGCTTTGTGGGCTTATCGAACTAGCATTCGCACCCCCATAGGTACTTCACCTTTTGTTTTGGTTTATGGCACTGAAGCATTTTTTCCCTTTGAATTAGAAGTTCCTTCTTTGGCTCTGCTACTTCAAGATACTGAAGTAGGAGATGAATATCATGTTGGCAGATTTAGTCATCTGGAACTCCTAGATGAGAAGCGCATCAATGCTTTGGAGCATCTTCGAGCCTACCAAAACAAGCTTAAACGAGCATACCTCAAGAAAGTTCATCATCGATCTTTTGAGATCGGTGACCTTGTCTTAAAAGAAAATCAAAAAAATACTAATGCAACTAAAGATCTTAAAGGTAAATTTGAACCTAACTGGCTTGGGCCATATGTCATCACTACTAAATTTGGCTCAGGAGCATACATATTATCTACCTTAGATGGTAAATATCTTAAAGAACCTATGAACATTATGCATCTCAAACGCTATTATGCATAAAATCTGGTCATTTCATCATTGTATATATTGTTATTTTGCATATTATTTCATTTTCGTCATCCATATAAAAATTTCAAAAAACAGTAATAGTATTTATTCTTTCCATTCATAAATTAAAATCAAAATATAAAAACTTCAAAATCATCAAAATCTTCAAAAACATCTTTTATATTCGCACCTGTCAATTCTTGAAGTATTGCAGTTATATTTTCAATTATTTTGGATAAATTAACATTTATTTGGAATCCCGCACTTTCACACTCACATGGATAAATATCTTGATTTTATTTGGTATGATTATTAATCTCTCTTATATCAAAATCCAGAGTTGAATTAAATAAAGTTTTTGAGCATAGAGAACTGATCTTGTTATTTACTTGAACCAAGTATATCTCTTCACATTAAAATGATTTCATTGCAAATTCGATATGATGCTACATAGTAGAAATGGTTTCTTGAGCGAAAAGTTTCCCCTGCTATCCTATCATGCACATGGTCTAGAATCTTTGAGAATTGACAAAAGGACAAGCTCACCCCTACCCAGAATAAAATCCCTTGCTCTACAGCCAATCCGAGCAAGTATCCCTAGCATAGGAAGAAAAAGAAAAGTCAAAGCAAATGAGAAAAAGAAAAATATTATTTTGTACCATCGCAACAATATTTCAGCATTGTCTCAGTTCCAAGCAAACATACAAAAAAAAAAATCAAAAGAGAAAAGAAAAAGCAAAAAGCAATAAACTCCCTTTCCCTACCCCTTGAAAAGAAAAGAAGGGTGAATGAGCTTGAATCCCTGGAATTCTCAATTATTCAAAAACTGTGAGGTAAGCCCCATAACAGGTGGTTTGTGCCCAACCCACTTGGCCTTGGGTAATTCCTAGCGTGGTGATATGTCTATCACATTAGCGACCTTCTTTTGTATAGACCTATATCTGCTTATGGATTAGCTAGCTCTTGATGACCCGACTTACATAGTAGTCTGGTACGGTTACGTGCATATAAATCATGGTCAACGAACACTTATTTGGTTAATTCAAATTACTTGTATCAAATTATCTTGCTCAAAATTGGTAAATGAACAATACAATTGCACACACATTTGTATTTGAGAGATTTTTGTATCATTATGATAAATCAAGATCGGCAATGAACTCACATATGCACATGAGGGTTCCTTATAAATCTACATTTGTCTTTGAGATAATGTAAAATATTTCTGCAACTCTTTTTGGAATAATTTTATCTTCTTATTTCAGAACATCTGTTTAGTATAAAAACAATTACATACATTGTTTTCAAAAATCACAAAATTCTTTCAAACAACATATTACACAATATAGTAAATAAAGTCAAGTTTATATATTATTATTTTCTGTTTATCTCAAAATCAAAAATCAATCATGCAATAAAACTAAAATATCAATTTCTTCTTTGGATTTCGTGATGATGGTATAAGTCTATACCTATAATTCTATGCCTAGCGCAAACCATTGTTCTAATTTTATTTTCCCATTCATTTTAATTTATAAAAACATATGGCTTACATCATTATGTTACACAATTGTGCTTTAAAAAGAACGAACACATTTTTTTTTTCATTTCATTATGTCAACATTCAATTTTGCAATGATGGTATAGTTCCTAGGGACTTATTCAAAAAATTTATCACACTTAGGAATGTATGCCTAGCAAAAAATCATATTTCTTTAATATGTCATGCATAATATTTTTTATGAAAATCTGAAAACAAATCATCACCATCATCATTTTTCATCATCACAACCCAAAAGTCTTAAGACAGTCTCTTAAGCACTCTTTTACTTTTAACAATATTTCTATACTGGGATTAGCTTGACGACCTAGCGAGCGGTGACTCCATGAAATGGTCTATAACAGTGACAATGTCCTTTGAAATTATTGTTAGAAGTCTCTTTTATTTTTCATCAAATCACACCACAAAACAACCAATTTATTCACATCAGATTATTTCATTTACAATTTTATGCCATGACATAAAAATTATAATTTATTTCCAAACGACATAATTACATGAATCATCAATCACCAAAATTCAAAAATTAAAGCATCATACAACATATACACAAGTCATATCATCAAAAACAAGACCATATATATATATATATCAAATTATGTACATCATATCAAAACTGGATTGGTATGCCATAATCTATACCCTGGCATACTCAATCCTCTCAAAAATCTATACAATATCTGTGCAGTCTATAGTCAGCTAGTCTCGAGAAGCCCTCGAGCTCTCAGCCTCATCTCCTCTCCCACCCTGGCATGGAGGAGGTGGTCCCATAGAGGTCCATGTTGTGTCTCGGGTCCTCACTGTCGATCGTGAGGATGTCCTCATCGATCCCATCTTGATTGGTTCAGCAATGTTGGCTAGCAGTTGTACCCTCTGGCCCTCTGGAACCAGCTAGAAGTATACCCCCTGGTAGAACATGGTCTGCATCATAGACCACACCAGCTCCTCCATGCTCGCCCCTCCACTCTAAGCCCTGAGACGTGTAGCCTCATCCTGAAGTGTCTGCACCTGAGCCCGGAGGCGGGCATTCTCAACTCGGAGAGCCGCCATCTCGTTGCTCTCCCCCACCTCGACACCCTTGCCCTTATCGGGCGATGGTGGCCTCTCCCCCTACTGAGAAGGGAATCTCTCCTCCCTCCTCCCTATCTGCTGTGGCCTCTATGGAGCCCATGCCATCCTTTGGCATCTCTCCTGTGGAGACCGTCGTTGCTCTCTCCCATCGTGACCCCATGCTGCCTCAATAGCAGCCTGACATCGCCTCCCCATCCATCGCACCATGGCATGCATCGGACCTTGTGCCCTCATCATTCAAGGAGGGTGGATGCCTACGTACCAGGCATCATATCCATCAGCAACCCTAGCATCGTCACCATCCACTGGCTGGATGGGGGCATCATCCGTGTCCTGACTCCAGAACCATTGCATGTCTGGAGCCCCGCTCAGTGTAGTACTATTTCAAACAGTCCGAGAGTACTCGTAATCCCTAAGGGAAGGGATCCCCTGATGAAGACCGAACTATCATAGAACCCGGTCGTAGCGGTGGAGCTCTACCTCTCCTCGCTCCATCCTCAGCCAGCAGACTCACCTGATGCGAGCCAGCTCCTACCCATCCTCTGCCCACCCTGGATGCTCTCTCCATGACCTCCAGGTGATCTGGTCTAGGATGAGGTCATCCAGCAACCTCCGTGACATCGGCAGATCTATCCGCCACTTGTGACCCCCTCTGTAACCACCAGTAGAAAACCCGGGGCCTCTCTCGATCAACCCCTATCAGTGGGAGCCCTATCGGCCTCCGCACCATGATGTGCTCCCAGCACCAAACCTGTAGTAGTGATGTCAAGACCAGACATCGGCCTCCCTTGTATATGACCCCATGCAGGATCCTATACAAGTGGCATAGTACAAAGCTGCCCCATGCATATCTATATCCGTGGTCTCTCATGTCACAGACCACATCTGAAAGGAGCCATGGTAGCCTGCACCCACTCTGGTGGCACAACAATAAGCCACCTACCACCCCTGCTAAAACTTGAGTCAGCCTAGATGCCCCAGGCATCTGCCTTAGAGACTCGATGTTCACTTCGCCCTTCTCCAGGGTGAAGCTTGGGTCTTCGCTCAACCTCATCATCGCCTGGCCCTGATTGGTCGTAGGAGTCATCAGTCGTCCCTATATGGGGATCCTCAAGATCCTCCATACGTCCTCTAGTGTGGGAGCCATCTCCCCTATCGATAACCGAAAGTAGGATGACCCCGTATACCACCTCTCTGCTAGGGCTGTCAGTAGCCCCATGTCTGTCGATACTTGTGGCATCTCTGCCACATGCTGCAAACCGACTTGTGCTAGTCGGTCACGCTCCGCCTGGTCGAGTGCGGCTATGTCATCTCTCAGCCCCTCGTATTTCCACTCCCGACTCTTTAGTAATCCCCTCTGCAAAACAAACAATAAAACAACAAAATTCATTAATAAACCAATTATTAAAGTCAATTAAATGCAATTCAAACAAACTTAATTTCATCAAATGATGATATCGTTCACTATTGGACGATATCGTCCTAAATTGGGAAAAATCATCCTTTGTAGGATGAAATCATCTCCTATTTTGCAACTTGGGGATCGCCCCTTGTTGGACGAGATCGCCCCTAGTTCGTCGATTTTGCCCTCAGACGAAATCGATGATCTAGAGACGATTTCGACGAAATAGGGACGATTTCGTCCCGACATCGTCGATGGCCTAAAAATGGCCACGATGCCCCAAACAGTCAAAATTTCAATCAAAAAATTGCACAAATTAAATCCAAACATAATTCACTAGGATTAGATCCTTACCCATAGCCCGCGTCGGACCTCTGTCGATCGGTGCGCTGTCTCAACCATTTTTTCTATAGAGCTCTAAAACAATAAAAATGAATAGTAAAAATGAATTAGGGTTTTACCCTATTTTCTTAATTTTATTTTAAATCAACAACTTTTTTTTAATTTTGCTTTTTCGTGCTTTTACCTCAAACGTTCGATTTGGGTAAAAACACGGAGGGGGCACCATAGTCAGTAGTCGAACGATTCGACCAAGAATCGTCGTCTAGAAAATTGAGTAAATTTTTGCTTTCTCGTAAAACGGGAAGAA
Source organism: Wollemia nobilis (assembly GCA_028583015.1). Classification (NCBI taxonomy): domain Eukaryota; kingdom Viridiplantae; phylum Streptophyta; class Pinopsida; order Araucariales; family Araucariaceae; genus Wollemia; species Wollemia nobilis. The sequence continues at coordinate 34,765,208 of JAQPPZ010015824.1, forward strand.
CTCGTCTTTAACGCATTTTCTTCAAAAAATTTGCTAAAGAGGGGGCAAAATGTAGCACCCTAAAATTGGCATAGTTAAACCTTAGTAAAAAGATAAAAATTTGAATTTTAACCCCAAACCGCCCGTTAACCGCCTGTTACCCGCTTCCCTTGTTTTTTGTGCCATTTTTAGGATTTGTTTTGACCATTGGATGATATCATCGCAGATCAGACGAAATCATCCCAGATCTGACGAATTCGTCTGGAACAGAACGTCCAGATGATTTTGTCCCAAAACCAAATTTTCATAATTAGCTTCTGTTTCAACAGCTTCTCTAACTTGGGCAGAAAGCGTGTCTGCGTAGTTAGAGTCTCCCCCATTGGAGATCTCCCAAATTGGGATGATCTCCAACCTCCTAACCTCTCCCTAATCCTATATAAACTAGGATTTTCTCAGTTTATCCCCCTGAACCCCCTAGTTGACTGATTTCCCTACAAATTTAGTTCCTTGTGCCTTAGAACACCTTCATACTTTTGTTTGCATTGCATATTTCAAGTTTTCTTGTAGGAATCTTACTCTTTTTTAGCTGGAGCAAGCTTGGATCGTCGCAGGCGATTCCAGATGATTTCGTACGATCCTGTCGCAGATCGACGATGATCTCATATGATTTGAGGTGATCTCGACTGTAGTCCATATTGGGGGCAATCAGAGCCTAGAGTTTGCATTTTCTTATCATTTCTCTGCATTTCTTTATGCATTATCTTAGTTTATTATATTTATGCATCCTGGAGTTCACCTCATTTAGTATAGATGCATGATAAAGTCAAAATAAATTATCAAATTGATGCATTTCCTTTTAATTGCTATCTAGATTTATCATTTAGGCAAGTTTACTGTTATTTCTATCATTTCCCCTTGCTTTTGCAGTTGCATTTTTGGTATTTTGTATCTATTTCTGTGATTGCAGGTTTCTGACGAATTCATCAGATCGTCGACGATCCGGTCTGATCTCAAATGGCCGACTGTGATCTGAGATGATTATGTGCAATTACAGATGATTACGTATGATTTGAGATGATTTGGACTTCTACAAAACTTAGAATCTTCATCAGACATCCGAAATCAGGTATGTTCTATTTTATTTAGCCTACTTTCTGTGTTTAGCACTTACGCATGTTTTTTGTATTCATAAAAATCAGCATTGGCATATAGAATAGCTTAGATTCATCTTGGCCAAACCTAGGAATTGAATGATTAAAGCACAAAATGAACACATCAAACCTACTCTCAACCTAGGCGTGGAAACTGCCACTCAAAATTTTCTTGGTGAACCCACCATCCGTCAAAAATTCACCCTTATACCCCTCCCCCGAGAGGCGGGACCTTCAAAGGGCCTCTCAGTCCGAGGTATTGTCCCATCCTTCTCGCATCCCCCTTCCGGGCATGGATCCTATAGCCTGAAGGTAAGGATGCAAAAAATTTGGAGCGATACACTATGATATCCCTCTTTTTTTCCTTTCTTTTATATTTTGTATAAGATTTAAGTGGGTGGTTTGTTAATGTTCATTATTAGAAAACATTGTGATTTCTACATGGTATTAGAGCAAGTATGGAACAACATCAATTGGTCACGTGGAAATGTATCTTAGTGGATCTATTTTTTCTTGCAAGTTTATGGATGAATTATTCCTCAAATTATCATTATCTCTTTCTATAGAAAATTCCAAGAGGAAACCCTACTCCACATATCTCTTTTTCTTCTTCAAACATATCAAAGAATTTATGCCTTTTCCTTATGACTACACGATTTATTTCAAATATTTTCTTATTATTTTTCCATGGCCATGACTCAGGAAGGCAATATAGTGGGAAATTTTTAAATTTAAATTGTTCATGTCTCCCATGTGCACTGCCTACAACATTGTATCAATAAAATTTGGCGTTATTTCTCAAGGGGAAGATGTCCCCTCTTGTACATCCACTAAGGGTGATATGATGGATAGGTTTTGTGAACCTCTCTTCTCATTTCATAAATCATTAAAAAATTTACATAAATATTCAACATGCATCCACAAATAAATTAATTGCACAATAAATTGCTCAATAAAATAGAGATTTATTATACCCTTGAGGTAGGGAAACACCGTACAATGCTCCTTTGGGAAGGAAGCCACTCCATAATATATCTAGCTCCACAAGCCAAAACTTCTTCAAAAATACATCATAGATACCTTTCATAATGGGGGTACATATCTCTTTATACAAGAGTGTGATGGTTCACCTTCCATGAGTTACAAGATCACACATGTGGAGGTTCACCTTCCATGAGTTACAAAGTGTATAATAATATGATAATATTCCTTGCGATTACATATGACAATATTCCCCCAACAGTTACAAATATGATACTATGATATACCTATTTCTATTTTGACATGTGACCTTCCCTACTCAATAATTAATTTATGGCTCGTACCATTATACAATACAATATTAAAGACCTATCTTGGTACCTAACATTCCATCCCCCTTACAAATGTTGCATCCTTGAAATATTATAAGAGGCTAAATAATATGATCTTTTGAGCCATGATGAATATTGATACCAATCTCGATCATCCATCCATCCTACTGGAACTATGATTGGTGGTGGTCTTCGTTGATGCCAATGCCATGTGTTAAAAGCATAAATTTCACTTTTTTCATCCATACCTGCTTGCATTTATGACTTGAAGCATATCCAAAGTTTTGGATCCATTGGTTCCTTCTATGTCCCTCATTGTTCATATGTTGCCTCAAGCCTTGTCTCCATGATTATTGCCTCTCACGGTGGTGTGGATGACGATATACTCCAACCTTAGCCTTATGTTCCACCTCTCCATGATTGTTGCCTCTCACGATGGTGTGGATGGTGATATAGTCCAACCTTAGCCTTATGTTCCACCTGTTTTTTCTCTTTTATCGTGCTCCTTTATTTTGGTTCATATTTTGCTTTTGTTTCTTCTTTGAGCTCTATTTTTACCTCATCCTTAGGTTCTATTTCAAGTTCTTCATTGTGGTCCTTTGCAATATTTGTTCTCCTTTATTTTGGTTTGTCTTTTAACTTTTTATTTTTTGAGATCTATTTCTTCCTCATTCTTAGGTTCTATTTCAAGGTCTTCACTATGGTCCTTTGCAATAGCTACTTGTTTTTCCTTACATTGATAAATATCATGTAATGTTATCTTCTTCTTTTGGTACCATAAATTTATAAATTTATTTTGCACATTAATGTTAATAGTACCCAAAGAATGCAACCAAGAATAACCAAGAACAATATTTGCATCATTCATCTTAGTAGCATGAAAATATGAACGTAAAACATATTTATCAATGGTGATTTTAAAATCTTCAAAAAGTGGAACATTGTGACCCTCAAGTTGTATGTCCTTGATTTTCTTTACTCGGGCTTACAACCTCTTAGGCAAAGATATATTGATAAAATTATATGTGCTACTAGGGTTAATAGAAACAATATTTTTTTGAATTTGAATGCAACCATGAACTTGCAAAATAAAATTTTTACATTCAAACAAATCTTTTTGACCAATGTTTGACCTTGACACACAAGGTGTAGTTTCTGTAGCCTCCACATTTTTATCCTTTTCTTTTGATACCCATTTGCTTAAAAAAACAACTTCAAATTCTTCCCATGTATCACCAGAAAGCTCCACAAACCAAGATAAAGCTTCCTCTCTCAAAAAATGATAAACATGAAGTTTCCATAATGATTCAAAAGTATTTAAATATTTTAACTTCTTCAACCATTCTTGGGCGTCACTATTATCCCCACCATTGAATATTGGCATCTCCACTTTTTTTTTAAGTAGCTAGGGTTTAAAATAACTAAAAATTTAAATTTTTTGAAATCTCATTTATTCTTGTCTTCAACAATTAAATCTTCATATTATCTTCAAAACAAAACAAACCACAACTGATTTGCTTAAAAGAATTGAAAGTTATGATTTTTTCCCTTTTGTTGGTAACCCCAAAAACAAAATCAAATGCCCAGCTTGCAACAGTTATAACTCCATCAATATTTATCAAAATTTAACAAGTGAATAGTCATTTTTGTAGTACTCAAAATAACTGTAAACTGGTGCAAAAATATTCTGAATTTAACAAGTGAGTAGTCATTTTTGTAGTACTCAAAATAACCTGTATACTCATGCAAAAATATTCTAAAAATGATTGCTAAAAAATTTAATACAATTTTTTCTTTTTGAAAAAGAATTCGTGCAACCTAAAAACAGCCTCAACAGCCCAACTTCCAACTTCAAACAAATGTAACTCACTCAATACTTATTAAAATTTCACAAATGAGTAGTCATTTTTATACTACTCAAAATGATCTACATGTTCATGCAAAAAACTTCTAAAAATGACTGCTAAACTATTTAATACAATTTTTTTCTTTTTGAAAAAAAATCGTGTTGTTCAAAAACAACCTCAGTAACTCACTCAATACTTATTAAAATTTCATAAATGAGTAGTTATTTTTATAGTACTTAGAATAATCTACATGTTTATGTAAAAAACTTCTAAAAATGACTGCTAAAAAAATTAATACGAATTTTTTCTTTTTGGAAAAAAATCGCGCAGCTCAAAAACAGCCTCAACAACCCAACTTCAAACAGATGTAACTCCCTCAATACTTATCATATTTTCACAAATGAGCAATCATTTTTATAGTACTCAAAATAATCTATATGCTGATGTAAAAATCTTCTGCAAAGGACTACTAAAAAATTAATAGAATTTTTTTTATTTTGAATAAAAAATCGCACAGCCAAAAAATAAGAGTAACTCAACTTCAAACAGCCATTTTTTTTTAAGCGAAAAACCCCTTACGGGTCTACCTTGGTCTAATATACCACGACCAAGGGGTTCTACACCGTCAAAGTCACCCGGGAGTTGCACCCAGCTCTGCCCGCACCAACATTATCAATTGGATTTTGGGTACCCAATTCAACTTTTTGGTAAGGTGGAGATTTGAACCTGGGACCTCCCTTGGAGGATTGCCCTCTCCTCTCCAACTCACCTACAACACCTAGGTCAACTTCAAACAACCATAGCTTTCTCAATACATATCATAATTTAACAAATGAGTTGTCATTTTTGTAGTACTTAAAAAGATCTACACAATGGAGCAAAAAAATCTAAAAATGATTGCTGAATTAAAATATATGGCCTCTACAAAATGTGACATTATTTTTTTAAAACATGCCCTAGGTCTACAAAAACAAACCCACTTTGCCAAATCGCTGCTCTGATACCAAATGTTGTAAACTTCTCTTTTCATACCATATATCTTTCAAAAATATATCAAAATATTCAACATTGATCTACAAATAAATTATTTGCACAATAAATTGCTCAAAAAAATGGAGATTGATTATACCCTTAAGGTAGGGCAACACCATACAATGCTCCTTTGATAAGGAAGCCACTCCATAAGATATCTAGCTCCACAATCCAAGACTCCTCCAAGAATACATCATAGATACCTTTCACAATGGGGGTACATCTCTCTTTATACAAGAGTGTGATGGTTCACCTTCCATGAGTTACAAGATCACACTATGGATGTTCACCTTCCATGAGGTACAAAGTGCATAATAATATGATAATATTTCTTGCGGCTACATATTACAATATTCCGCAACGGTTACAAATATGAATCTATGGCATACTTATTCTATTTTGGCATGTGGCCTTCCTTACTCAATAATTAATTTATGGCTCATACCATTATACAATACAATATTAAATTATTCAATATTAAATACCTATATTGGTATCTAACATCAGATGAGGGCATTACTTATCTTTTTCCGATGTAATATAGGTTCAAAACTATGTTATGCTTTGATTTCTTGGATTGCATTTGTTTTGGTTACTTCAATCATGTTCACAAAGAATGGATGGTATACTACCTTGTTTTGTTACAACCTAGACTGGCAGTGGACTGGCTAGCCCAAGTGATGTTAGGGTGTTAAATGTGCTTAGGACTTTGTTCAAATCCTAACCTAGCCCTTTCATCATATTCTATAGGGATATGGAGGCCTTTTACCTATGGGCTTGGCCACAAAATCTTGAGTAGGAGATTTGTTTAATTAGACATGCCACGGAATCTAAAGTCTTAGAAAGGGGGGGAAATCACATTTGAATCCCTATGTTGTCCACTTTGGCACTTTGTTTCATCCTTGAGATCGAAACTTGTGATTGGAAGTCACTTATAGAACTCAATGGGTGTTGCATTGTCTTGGATAGTGTGTTGTTTTTAGGCTGTCAAAGACCTAAGATTGAATCCCACCAACATCATGTGTTGAAGAAAAATATTTTATGGCCAATGTGGTGGTTGACATGGGGCTTTTACACTCCATGAATTTTTTTTTTTAATATTTAAAAATCCCCAACTTATCAAATGCTTCCAAATTCTGACAATCTAGCAAACCAAATGAGCTAAAGTGGTAAAGTGTGAAAATAACATAGTATAAAATCATAATTTTCCAAGTGGTAGGTTGAGATTGGCTCTTGCAACCCAAATGTTTGAGCACTTAACTTCTAATTTTTTGATCCATTAGGTAAAAACTTATGGAGGCCATATTTTTTGCATACGGATGTGTTTTGAGCCCCTTTTTGCAAGTCACGTGATTTTTTGAGCTCTACACAATAGAGACATTAGTTCATGGACCTACTACGGTATTAGGGGTTGGATTATGTAAGATGGAATACAAATTCCTTGTTACTCGCATTAATGGGTAAAATTATATTATTTGGTCAAATCAGAATCTTTTGCCTAATGTTTGGGAGATATAGATGGATTGATGACAATTTCAATAGATTTTGAGTCTTTTAAAGGCTTGTAGAAAAAGTATTTAGGATGTGCTTTAGTTAGTACCTATTGCTCCTTTGGGTGATTGATTCAACTTATTCACAAAGTATATTTTTATAGCTCTTCTTTTAAGGAGGTTCATGCAAAGCCTCCTTTAGTGACTAAAATTAGGTTGTATAATATTTTTTTATTAGATGGATGAAGAAGTTTTGAAAGGATCTCCAAACTTTGTACAAAATAGACTAAACCCCGCTCAAAAAGAAGGAGCCAAAATTACTTACATTTAGTAATAATCAAGGAATGACCAATTAGAGGAGTTATCCCTTCCAAAGCCAAACCAATACATAGGTAAGACCATACATAATTTAAAACTTAAAACAAATTGAAATCAAATCAGGATGTCAGAGATAACCAACCAAACACATATCAGTAGTAGGACCTAAACCACAAACCGAGCCATGCACCAGTCCCATTCTCCCCCATGAGGTCATTGCTTTCCTAGGACTGTCATACCATCAAGACAAGAATTTAGTCTGGATTGGAGATTGTGGCTTGCAGGCAATAAACAATAGCTTGGAGATATAAAATTTGGTGCGGAAACCCAAAATCAACAAGCACCCCCATGTTTTGCAACCAAGTCATCAACAATAACTCGACCAGAGTGACTATTTGTGTATGAGGTCATTATCCATAAAAGCAATATCTACCAAGAAAGTATCTTGCCACACCACTAAACCATTCTAAATAACTTCTTTGTTAGCCAATAAATCGATCACTCGATTACCTTCCCTGTATGTATGCTTAAACTGAACCTCTTCCAGATTTTGGATGTATCTTTGAACTTCCAAAATAAGGTTCAAAATAGTCCAGGTAGGAGATTATTAGGTTGTATAATATTATCTATGGATGTAATGTTAAATTTTGTTTCCTACGGGTGCCCACCATATCTCTGTTTTTTTGTCCTTTCTTTTGCTTTTTGTATAATATTTGAGGTGATAGTTTTCTTATGTTCATTACTAGAAAATATTATGACTTTTGACACTCATTTTCTTGTAAATGTAGCTAAAATATATGCACTAAGCTATTTAATCTAATAAATTACTTTTACTAAAAAAAATAACTATTTATATATTTAATCAAAGTGATTTTTTTATCCTCTTAAAAAACCACTCTTCTATCACAATATAGATAAAAGTGTAGCAACACTATTAGAAGCATTATAGTACTTTTAAATGTGTTGGAAGTAATGGTGCCTTTCCACAAAGCTTAAGAGCAATCACCAACTCACATAGTAGAGATGGAATACAAGTTTATTTTATATATATAGAAACTTAATCAAAATATTTGATCAAATGGTGCCCATTTTATGCTACAATGTTGTTGATGAAGATTAATGGACCTCTTGCTTTGCTTGCTTCCTTGGCCTTTTGTCGTTGTTCCTACACACACCCACTCCAAAATATGTTAAATATATAGGGGCCTACCTCAATCAAACCCCTTGTTAAAAATTTAGTATATTTTAATCCTTTTATAAGATACATGTTGGATTAGAGTTTTTGCTTGTGTAGGTGAAGGAGTTGTTTTATAATCAGTGCTAACAATAGCATACCAATAGTTCTAGTAATATTGACTATGACTCTTGTATACTTGATTTTTGACCAAAACTTATACAAGAAAGGGTAATCATACACTTTGTAAATAATTTTTAAGATTGTACTTATAGATATTTGACTAACATGTCCTACGAAATGGTTAATCTAATTCAAATAGAACTTAAGGTGCAATAAAAGTATAAGAGATGAGCACTTATTACACAATGCCTATATAATGTTTAAGAACTACTTTTTCAAACATCATATTAGCACACCATGAAATATGATTAAACAAATATAAATGCAAACCAAGAAGTAAGTAAACAAATGAAATTAGCATTAACATAAGCTAGGTTAGATCATATTGAGATGTCTAGTTACACTAACAAAAGTGTTATTGCAAAAATATCACTATGATGAGAATAATTGTGTGTGGCCCTAGAACTAATGATTACAACTCTAGCAAATGGAATTTTTAAATAAAATTCTATAAGAATATTATTATATGATTTTGTGACTGATCCTTCCCTCAACATGGAGACAATTGTCACAATTAAACATGAGATTTATAGCATTAGTCATGTTTGGTTGATGAGGATAAAACTTTGGGAAACCATAGGTGCTTCTTTTGGCTTTGATATTGGCAATGGCATTGGCCTCAAAAGCATTATGGCACTAATGCTAACCTAAAACTGATGCAAAAGAGGAAGGTTGATGGGTTGGTCATGTATAAAATATTCATATTTTAAATTTGAACTATAGCATTGGACCCTGTAGTAAAAATATTATAATGATGATATGTGTGGGACAATGTTTTTGATATGGGACACTTAAGCTTATTTTTTATCAATTTTAACTTGGTCTTTTATTATGATTTTTAATGAGTTTAATGAGTTAAGAACGAATTTATTTATGTTGTATATCAATTTGTAAAATTTTTATGTATATATCTTCCACTTTTGAGTCATTTATTAGATGATGAATGTATAAAAAACTAACCTACACACCCTAGTTTTGTTTATGAAAACTTTGTTGCTTAATTTATTTTTATATTTTAGATTGATTGATGACTTTTAAAGAATGTTTATTTACGATGCAAGCTTTATATTTACAATGGGAATAATATTTTCATACCTATGTACACCCCTCAAGTTTCTAAGAAAAAAATTGGGTTGAATGAGAAAAATCAACTTGAATCTCATGCATATATGTGATGAAATATGATTACGAGGGATGGGAGAAAAAGTATGGGGTAAAAATAGAATAATTTTATTATTGATATTGGTCAAAAAGGAGCTATATATGTATGTTTTTATTGTTATTTTTAATGGCTTAGTAGGCGATATCCACACACCATAGCAACATGGTACAACCACCAACAATTGAAGGAGGAGATCAATATCAAGTATGATACCCAAAGCTTGAAATTTTTTATCATCTATTATTTAATTTTGGCCCTAAACATGAGTGCATCACTTTCATTGTTCTATAGTTTTATCTCTTAGAATTTTTGTTGCATTACAATGTTATTAATAACACTTTTGCAATGCAACATTGCAACAGTGTGGTGCTTTCACAAAAAATAGCATCATCAAATGCATGAGTATTGGAAATTTTTATTTATTTAGGTATTTAGATGATTTAAGATAAAAATATTGATGGTTGATAAGATCATTTGGTAATTTTTTACAAATGAGGATACAAACTTTAGATATGGAGCATCAATCGCATGCTTTAGAGTTCATTTTGTCACTTCTAATATTTAAGGACTCTGTTGTTATTGGCGGTAAGGCTTCATATGTGGCCCTAATATCAAAGATAGAGTTTAATAGAACATTTATCAACCTCATTGAGTGATCGTATTTGAAAATGAATACTTTTAGCTCTCATGTAGGGACATGGCTATTACATTGGAGGATTGTGGTATATTTTGTGGGTGTCCATTCTAGATGCCTTGATCAACAACAACCTATTCCAAAGGTGATTCTTAAATAGGATGACATCTAACCCTAACTTAAAGCTTTTTAGGTTTGATATTGACATCAATGTCACATTTGCAAGAGGGCACTTGGATGAACAAGCAAATCTACCAGCATTTTTAATTTTGAGTGTTCTATTATCAAACATGAGTAAACATGTGTTCCTTTGGGAATGGGAGAGGTAGTGACAAATTTTTATGACTTTATCCTAACACAACCATTGTTATGTACTTGTCTAGTGTTGGTGTACATTTGCACATTGAGCGCCTAGTATGTATGGGCCCATTATGATGTAACCTTTACTTTTATTATAAGTAGGAGTTAGTAGCTTGGGTCCCCTATTTCATGTGGTCTAACCCTTGAGCATTATTGTTAGGGTAAATAACATTCTATTTAAGAACATGGTTTAGAGTAGAATGTATCTCATATTTTTTAAAATTATGTCGAAGCTCTACTTCTAAGGAGGTTTCCCTCTCAAAGAGGATTGTGATATTTGTTTTTCTTGATTAGTATAAGTTTGTTGTACTTTTAATCAATTTTTTTCTTAAGAATTTTTGTTATCTCATTTTCATGATCATTTTTTTTTTTGGTAAATAAAAGTCTTCATTAATTATCGGGTTTTGCAGGTTAACCCAAAACCTATTACAATATCCAGATTTCTATTGAGATTATAGATCCTAGTCATCCTTGAACCTTTCTTACCAGAAATTGTGTTGAATCCCCTACAACACCTTACTAACAAAGCACACCCATACCTAAACATAATTGTAAACATTACTTACATTGACAGGAATTGAAGTTTGGAACTTTGCACTTGTGAAACCTGTTGCTTGCCCATTTCCTATTCTCTATCGGAATATTCCAAGGCTTACACCTTGTTACCTTCATTTCCAATTTGGTATGATTTAGAGGGAAACCCCATAGTTATTACCAGCTCCATGGGGAAATAACACCCATTCATATTTCTCCTTAATAGGTAGGTTTATTTTCATGACTAATAATGTTTTCCACTTCACGTGGCACACCTTGTGTCCATGTCACAAAACTACCAACATCAACACCTATGTTGGCTAATTTTTTAGCTGACCTATTGGCCTCACGGTACACATGATGAGCCCTCATGTTCTGTCTTGTCACAAAAAGGATCCTCACTTCATGGATGACTCCCTCGATTCTCCATGGAGGTTTTTTTCCATTGGTTAACAGGTTGATGATGTTCATAGAATCACCTTCAATCATCAAGTTACCTTGAGTTGCTTGGGATACTTGCAACCCTCTCCAAAGGGCTCTAGCTTCTGCTTCATTATTATTTCTGATTCCCAATGGTTTAGCGAAGGCCTTGACCAGATTTCCTTGATGATCCCTAATTATTCCTCCAGCTCTAGCTCTTCCTAGGTTCTCCTTGGCTACACCATAAAAATTTAGTTTAAACCAACCCTGGGGGGGTGGCTCCCAAGAAATCCCATTTTTGGGATTGGGCAAAGGAATGGAAGGTTTGTCCTCAATACCTAAGGCCCGAGCTAATTGTTTTTCTTGGGGAAGAATTGAGTGGTTCTCATCCACTAAAGTGCTAAGGTTTTCTTTCGCAAAGACAATAATCATTTTGAGGATGGTTTTGGGTTGTGAATGGTATCCTTAAAGGCTCTATGGTTCCTTTCTAGCCAAATATGCCAGAGAAAATGATGCCAACAGATTTTCCATAGGTACTTAAGTTTTATGCTAACAAAGGGTTGAGGCCATTGATGGAACACTTCGGGTATAAGAGCAGGCTTAATCCACGAGATCCTAAAGGCTTGGAAAAGTTCATCCAAGATGGACTCCGCTACTGGACACTCTAGAAACAAGTGTTGGGTTGTCTTCCATCCTGCCCTGCACATGTAGCAACGGTTAGCAATAACTATACCTTTGGATAACATATTGTCCATAGTGAGGATTTTTCCTTGAATCACCAACCATGAAAAAAAGGATATTTTAGGAATTAAGCCTTTGATCCAAGCCAAACTCGGTTGAAATTGTTGATCATTTAGTTCATAAGCATTTCCATTAATTCCTACATTGTTATTGTAGTTATGCTTATTTTTATATGAAGTTTTCTAACAAGTGGTATCAAAGTTCTTTCCAAGGTCATGTTCCATAGTAGCAGCAATATTTCTTATCCTTTTTTCCATTTTTTTCATTATGCTCATTTTTTGTTAAAGCATATTTTCAAAAAAATGCTTTTTTCTTCTATTTTTTGTGGATTAGTTTAGAAATATTGTGTTGGGGGTTTTTAAATATCATAGAGGAACTATCATTTTTGGCTAACCTAGATTGCCCATAAAGCATATAGTGAAGTGAGGGGTGGTCAAACTCTAATACGCAAGCCTTAGACAACACTCGTACATAATTGTCACCTCCTATGTACCCTTGGCTATATAGGGAGACACCTCAAGAATAGGATAAGCCTTCATCCATAGGAAGATATCAACCATTTGAGTTTTATGGTTCACTAGAAAGCGATTAGCCATAAAAGGTTACTCTCATAGTACCCTCAAAAATAGATAGTACAATTATGGCTATGGTGGAACCCTCTTTAGTTAAAGCTCTAAAAATATGGGATGACCACTAGTCATGAACAATATTGTATATCAAAGAGCCAAACAAAATCAGACACACCTTGATTTAATTTATCCCTATTGAAACCTTATTTTAAGTCTTTTACCAGTATAAAAAAATACATTATATAAGAATACTATAGAAGAGACTACTCTAGTCATGGTCTAATATTATAGATAATATTTGGTGTTATAGCATAGAGTAATAATATAGAGAATATCCAATTTGACAGTTAGAGTAGATAGTTGTCAATACTCTACCAATGGAGTAGTTAATTTTTAGTATTTAAAAAATATATACAAAAATCTAAAATTCATCATTATGTATGTTAACCATTATTACATTATATTATGTTATGTAATTGTTAGAAGATAATTGATGATTTCACCTTATATGAGGGTGGATCACATCACCTATGAGCATAAGAGAAGATAAAAATATAAAGTTAAAAGTGAAACACTAAAGGATGAAACACCAAGGGTCTCTTCAATCTAAGAGATATCGTGTTGTATAAATTTGAAAGATGCACAATAGTTTTGGATGGAGGTAAAATATACAAGATATTTTTGTGCTTAAAATATTACATGCTCATGCTAATTCCAACATTTTGTATAAGAGCAAGAGAGTCTATGTAAGGCATTAATCAAGATAGGAGTTGTAAAGGGATAATTATCGCCATCTGATGGCATGACCTTAGTGGTTTTAATATACTTGTCCAAGACAAATAAGAGTACATGAAAGGTTCCTTTTATGTGCCAATATTCTAAGTCACACACAAGCTGTAATTATGCTTACCTTTTGTCTCATTCAATTGTTCCTTCTAGCCATTTCATTTTTAGTTTGCTCATTTCTCTATTTTATATTCTAATTCCTCATGATGTATAAAATATGCATTCTTTTTGCCTTTTATATTTTTTTATAAAAGCCTTTAAAAAATTATATAAATTTAGACCAAGACATGTATGAGCTCCTCTAAATCCCTTCAAGATGTATTTTTGCTTCCAAATGTGTCCAAAATTATTTTGAGTTTCTTCCAAGATGTATTTCCTCTTCCAAATTGAGAGAGAATCACTTGTTCCCCTATTTGCTTTCTTTGTCTAAGTTGTATATTATTTTCTCATCAAAATGTTAAAAATACCAAAGTTGAATATGTTTCCTATTTTCTCTGCTTAAATTATTGACACATACTGGAAATATTAACTAAAAAATAAAAATATCCAAAAGGATAACATATACTATGTGAAGTTTAAAATGTTCAATAGAGTAGAATAATAACTTTGTAATGTAGCTTCCGATGTTGCTGAGGATGAAAGCGAGGATGAGATCAAGGAAGAATCTAAGGATACCAACTTTGAAGTCGAAGAGGAGGCTTAGCGGTTTTTTGGTTCATGACTGGTTTTTGTTCCAGGGCATCCTTATGCTCTGCCCTTCCTCTTCTCCTCCTATTCCTTTTTGTCTTCCATTCTATGGGGCTGCGTCTCCCCATTTTTATCCTTCTCGTTCTATCCTCAGCTTCCTACTACCGATGTAATTAGGTTTTGGGAGCTTGTCAAAACCTGCCTTAATTAAATTTTTAAATTTAAAAAAAAACTTTGTAATGTAGCCAATAATGAATCACCACATGGAAATAAACCATGTGTTCAAAGTGAGGACGTTACCAAACTAGTTAGGATACTCTACATGAAGATTCAACATAAGGTCACTGTCAAATTTGTTGGGGTGCTCGACATGAGGCTATTGTCACAAGGCCACTTGAATTGAGGTATCATTAATATCATATTTTTCTTTATTTTAATGCACATTCAAATTAAAGGAAAGTTCACAAAAATATATATATTTTTAAGGGAGGCTACAAGTTCAAATCTCATTGCTATAGTTTATTAAATTTTCTAAAACTATAGTGAATGTTCTACAAGGAGGTGCATTTTTTAAGAAGGAAATTATTTTTAGAAGTTGACATTAAGAAAAAAACAAAGGGGAATTTTAAAGGAAGTTGATAAATTTATTTTTGAACTTTGAAGTTAAAAGGTATAATAGTTTATAGTGAATATTTTTATGAGAGTAGAATTTTTTTTTGTTAAAGGGTGCATTTTAAGCAGTGAATTCCACCTTATTTTTCAAATAAATTTTGCATCAAAAACAATTTTGTACATAAAAATCAAAACATGTGTTTTACACAATTGTAACATTTGATAAAAATGATGCCTCTAACTTGCATTTATAGGTAATATATTGTTGTGTTAAGTTACTATGTCCAAAGCCTAACACAAATGCCATAATGATGTATGAGCATCAACCCTATAAATTATTTTAAATAAATAAGGATATTTTTTGTGTTTTTTATTTCACTTTATTTTTACCCCATTCATTATTATTGTTTGATGTAAATCCTAAAATTAAGAAAATCCAAGTATATAGAGAAGTTACACCCATGTATGAGGATTCTCTTTAAGTAGGTTTTATTGATAGGACAAATCCTTTTTAGTACTACCTTGGTACCATGTATCACTCTCTTTCATGTACCTTAAGGTCTCTCTCACATACGATCATGTATATCGAGAGGACTAACTTCTTCCATGTATCAATGGGTATATAGTAATGGTGGGTATAGAAAAAC
This sequence comes from Wollemia nobilis, assembly GCA_028583015.1. Taxonomy (NCBI): domain Eukaryota; kingdom Viridiplantae; phylum Streptophyta; class Pinopsida; order Araucariales; family Araucariaceae; genus Wollemia; species Wollemia nobilis. The sequence continues at coordinate 34,780,847 of JAQPPZ010015824.1, forward strand.
ATTTGATATATAGGATTGGTGTATAGAAAAGGGGACCATTTTAGGAGATATAAGGAACCTTTGACATGGCCATGTCATTAGTTTTTATCTTAGAACCTCAATTAATCAAAGGTCCAAATTTTGCACCATGGAAAACAAAAATGATAACAATACTAGTGGTAAAAAACCTCTGGGACATATTATTGGTGAGGAAACTCAACCTGAGAAGACTGTAGCTAAGAAAAAGTATGATAAATGCAAGGGAACTTATACTCATCACTTTAGGAGTGGCACATGAGATACAACCACATATCAGTGAATCAAAAACATCAAAGATGCATGGGATATAATTTGTACTATATTTGAAGGGAGAAATGAATCCACAATCCTTCATCTTTAGTCATAACTATATACATTAAGTGTCCAACATGGAGAGAGTATAGAACATTTTTATGAAGAATTGCAGACTTGAAGGTAAAATTGAACATGGAAAAAAAATTGGATGACAAGATTTTAGTCTCTATTATACTTAGACCTCTTCCTAAATAATAAAAATGTTGGTCATGTCTTTTCAAGTATCAAATAGAAGTGTGACATTTGAATAATTAGTAAACATCCATAAATAGTAGGAAATAGAAAATCAATTAAGATATGAGTTGTCCAATAATGCTCTTATTTCCATAAAGATACCACAAAAAGGTTTAAAGGATTATTCTACATCATCTTCATCATAAAAGTAGTCTCAAAAGAGGAGGATTTATTATCAAATTTGTGAAAAAGTAGGACTTTACACCAATTTCTATAAATACAATTTGATGATTCATGTGACTCAATTTCATAGACCTCTTTATAGGAAGCAACAATTTAAATTACAACATCAACAAGGACAATACCAACAATTGTATATTGTTCATAAGGAACCTGAATCATATTGTGAATAAGAGGATGAAATAGCACATAAGGTACTCATGGATAAGTAAGTGACAAAAACAATAAATAAATGGGTTAATAAATAAGCTAAGAAAAAAAGTAAAATTAAAAAGTGTGGGTCATCAAAAACTAGTGAAGGTGGAGAATTTTCAAAACTTAGGTGTTATTTACAATCAATCCTTAGAAAATCTAATACTTGTGAAGAGTACTTTGAAAATGGTGTGACAATATCTATTGGTTCTATGAAAATAATGAGCATGGCATTATTCACTCTTGATATTCTTGAGATGTAATGTAGAAAACAATTTAAAATAATTGAAAAGTCAAAGAACAAGCCCCTGAAGGCAAGTGTTTTTTGTGACAAAAGTGACCTTCTTTAAAGGATAGATTTCGCTTGTGATACAAGTGATTTGAAGCCTATAGTGGCCAAAGAGTGTTGTGATAAAAGTAATATCATACAAGGAATAGGTATAGCCTATGATACCGATGATTTGAAGATTTTTGGTAAGAGAAGATTTTGTGTAGAAGATTTTATTGACCATGATAAATACCATGTTGTCAGATTTGAAAGTGATAATGATAAATTCAAATTATGTTAAAGGTCATTGTGATGATTATGTGTGGTATTTAAATTTTGTTGGTGATAGTGACAAATACCATAGTGGAGATAAAAAAATTGGGTTTTTTGAAAAACATACCAAAGGAATTGGTTCAAAACTAATGAGAAAATTGGGATACAATGGTACAAGTTTAGGAAGATATGGGTAAGGTATTAAAATACCCATAATACCAAAAATAAGACCAAATAATGAAGGCCTTGGATATATTATTCAAGCAAAAAACATAAACACTAAATTTATGAAAAAATAATCATATGCAAAGAATGAAGCTCCTAGGATGAGTTGTTGCAATCATTGTGGAAGATCCATACATGTAACAACTAGGTGTTGGAACCTACATCCTTGTGAGATTTATGGAGGTAATAACCACTCTAAAAGAAAGTGTTGGCACAAAGATAAAGTGACAAAAAAAATACATATGAATTGTGGATGGATGAATGTGTTAGAATGGGATAAAGTAAAATAAATGTTGAATGGATTCTATAGAATAAAGTCAAGTTTGATGGTTGAAAAACATCATAGTTTGTCAAATGTATGTTTTCCATGGAGTAATGAAATCTTGGGAAACTTGAAATTATTAATTTTTTTATCATAATATGATCCAATCTATGCTCAAAAGACCTACAGTGACAAAACATGTAGGAAAACATTATGTCAAAGATTATAAATATGTGAATTGAAACAAAAGTTATAATTCAGTGGTGATGATCTAAAGGTATATCTAGACGCTGACCTAGAGGTAACACAAAGGAGATGATCCAAGGGTGACCTAGAGGTATTCAACCAGAGGTGACCCAAAGAAAAATATCCAGACATGATATAGAGGTATTACATAGAGGTAAACCTTGAGATAGAGCAAAGAGGTAGACCTAGTGGATATCACCCAGAGCTAGAGCCAAGGACATAGCCATAACTAGAGAAAGAACTAAATACAGAACATAATTCTAGTTTACCAACCCTAAGAATTATGGGGGGTACTAACCTTTATACCAAATAATGTAATAAGAGGGGTGTTAGTCATTATTATTATTTGATGTTATGTAATTATTAGGGGATGATTAATGATTTCATATTATAAGGTTGGATAGTCACATCACCTTTGAACATTAGAGAAGATGAAAAGACAAAGTTGAAAGTTAAATACCAAGGGTCTCTTGAATATAAGATACACCATGTTGTATAAATTGGAAAGATGTATAGTAGTTTTGGCTAGTGGTAAAATATATAAGATATTTTTGTGTTTAAAATATTGTACACTCGTGTTGATTCCAACATTGTGATCCCCTCATTGACCTGATCATTTTGAGACCTAGCTCCAAAAATGTATTTTCAAAACTTGATCTTCCCAAAATTATCATTTTATGGTATATTATATTCCAATATTCTCTTTGATTCAATCATTTTGATATATAACATTAATAAAATTTATTAGAAACCCTAAAGTAACTAAAAAGGGTTGATGGTACTAAATCTACCCAAGATCTAAATCGATTGGGTGAACAACTAAAACAAATTGAAAACACCTAGTCAAAAATCCTTTAGGCATTATCCAAATTAGACAAATTGAATAAAATTTATGATCTCGAGAGTCATTTAGTAGGTCTAAATGCAAAATACAATGTTTTAGTAGGGCAATCACCAAGGATTCAAGATGGTAGTTCTGAGGGTAAAGCACAAAATACCTTACCTCTAAATACAATTTAGAGAATGCCCAAGCTAAAATTTCTAAAATTTCATGGAAAGGATCCAACCAATTGGTTGAATTATGCCAAATAAAATTTTATCTTCATGCCACTCATAATCAAAGGCTTACAATTACCTCTTTAAACCTAGAATAGGAAGCAGTTCAATGGTACCAATTGTTAGAGAATATGCATTTGCATCTCAGTTTAGCTAAATTTGAGATAGAATTATTCACCCATTTTGGACCTACTAAGTATGAATATTTTATTGGAGCCCTCACCAATTTAAAATAGATGGCATAAGTCTGTGATCGCTAGACAGTTTGAAAAGTTGGCAAATTGCATTAAAGGATTACTGTCAAGTTTTTCCAAAGTATTTTAGAGTCTCATCAATGTAATATTTCAACCATTTATATGTAAATTTATTTTGGCCTTCTTTGACACTAGTTTACAATCATACAATGGTGAAATATTTTAAACACTTAGACTAAACACTATAACTCTTGTCTAATAATAAAGTATGTTTCGAGCAATCTAGATGTTCCTTTGGGATGGAATAAGTGGAATACCTAGGCCATAAATTTCCAAGGAAAGGGTTCAAGGTGGATCCTAAAAATATTACTGCCATACAAGAATGGCCCAAACCACACACTCTCAAAAATTTTCAAGGTTTCCTAGGCCTCACTAGTTGTTATAAATATTTGCATATGATTATGGAAATATTGTATTCCCTTTGATGGCTATGTTGCAGAAGATCTCGTATCTATGGATAAAACTTGTTGAACATGTATTTTTGTGACTCAAACAAGCTATGCTTTCTACTCCCATGCTGGCTATTACTAATTTCTCTAAGCCATTTTTGGTTGAAAGTGATTTCTTTAAAAGTGAAATTGGTGCAATGCTTTTGCAAGAAGGATGACTATTGGCCTTCACTAGTAAGGTACTATCAAGCAAAAACTTGGGAAAATCAACTTATGAGAAGGAGATAATGGTAATATTACATGTTATTAACCAATGGAGGCCTTATCTTATTGGGAAATATTTTCCCATAAAAATAGACCACCACAACCTTAAATAATTTCTTGAGCAGTGTGTATCTATGCCTAAACAACAAAAATGTGTTACCAAACTATTGGGGTATGAATATGAATTCTTTTATAATAAGGGAAAGGAAAATATAGTCATTGATTCATTATACTATCAATATGAGGATCAGGGTATGTTATGTGCCCTCTCTACTCCACTTCCTCAATGGGATAACCAAATTCAAGAAGAGACCTAATATTTCACCTTGCAATCATTAATTCAACAACTTCAAACTTATACTAACTCTTGTCCAAGATATACATGAGATGGACAATATATGCAATATTACAATCACCTTGTTATCCCAAAAAATTTACCACTTTGATAGTCTATACTATAGGAAATGCACATTTTTCTAACTACATGACATTTGGGCTTCTTAAACGTGTATGAATGGGCTAAACACACATTTTTTGGGTAGGAATGAAAAAGGATATCAAGACCTTTGTTGCAAAATGTGATACTTGTCAATGCATTAAGCAATAAACTATTCACACACTAAGCACACTCTTATAATACTAGAGACTATCTAGATGAATATTTTTATGGATTTATTGAAGGGATCCCAAATTTTGGAGGTAAAAAAATCATTCTTATGTGGATCGTCTCTCTAAGTATGCTCATTTTTGTCCTCTAGACCACCCTTATAAGTCTTCAACTATTGCCTAAATATTCATTGATTCCATTTTTTGCCTTCATGGCATGCCCCAATCCAATCCACACTAGCCAAATTAGATAAGGAAGGCCCAATCATCTTAGAACTTGCAAGTATTTAGGATACGCATAAACTTCACAATTGTACTCTCATTGGTTTCTAGTACAATGGCATGGATTGTAGCTATAATATGCAACCTAGGAGCCATTATATCAACTACAACATTAGTTTCCTCACCTCAAGTTTTTAGGATAATACTTCTTGAAGGGTGAGGTATGTTAGAACCCTATCCTCACACAACCATTGTTATATACTTGTCTAGTGTTTGTCTATATTTGCACTATAGGAACCTTGTGTGATGGGCCCATTATGATGTAACCTTTACTTTTATTATAAGTAGGAGTTAGTATCTTAGGTCCTCTCTTTCATGTGGTTTAACCCTTAAGCATTAGGATTAGGGTAAATAATAGTCCATATAAGGACATGGGTTTGGAATAGAATGTATATCATATGTTTCTAAAATTGAATCGAAGCTCTACTTCCAAGGAGGTTGCTTCCTCAAAGAGGACTGTGATATTTTTTTTGCTTGATTAATATAAGTTTGTTGTATTTCCAACCAGTTATTTTCTTAAGAATATTTGTTTTTTATTAGATAAACAAAGGGGTTTTGAAAGGGATCCCAAACCTTTATACAAAGTGAAACTAAAAGAGTTTAGGGCCTAGCCCAAAAACTCAAACAAGAAGAACCCCAAACTAAAACCTACACAATCGACCAAACCACCCACTACCAAACAGGATCACTCAATCTCGTAAAGGAGCAAAAAATAGAATTGTAATCCAAAACAACCAGGATAATGATTACAACAGTAAGAAAGACATTACATCTTTGGAGGAAAATTTCCCAAGTCTCCCACATCCTTATTGGGAGTATTTGGATCATAGTGATGCTGCTAAGTCATCCCTTAAATCTCCTTAATAAAATATATAGCAACCTGGAGAGATCCAACCTTAAGAATATATTGTATTCATGATCATTTAGTTTATAAGCATTTCTATTAATTCCTCTATTGTTATTGTGGTTATACTTATTTTTATATGAAGGTTCCTAACACAAGTATGCTAGAGCAGTAAACCATTTTTACATGGGGTCTAGCTATATTAGCCATGTCGAATCTCACTTTACACTGTGTAAGGTAGTAAGAGTATTACTTATTGCACGCTCCTCCAAATTTGGGAGTGGAAGTATATTTTGGTAGTGTAGCTTCTAGGGATACCTAGAGATATATATGATGTGTAGGTATCATGGACTTATAGGTTGGCCCATTATTTTGATCTTGGATATGGGCACCCCTATAGAGGAGTTTTATGGATTATGAGGCAATATATCGATGAACTGTGGGAGCAATACTTTACATAGTAGCCTTATAAGGTATATCCTATTTGGCCAAAGAATTTATATCAACTATTTAGGGTACAAAAATAAAGGTTGTTGGTCAGTCTATGTAATAATAAGGAGTTGTATGAGCATGTCGTCCCCTAGCTTGGGTTCATTTAGGATATCCCTCCATACCTAGTTTGGTATAGGTATCCATTTAGGGAGTGGTAGTTTGAAGCACCACTAGATCCAAACTCATATCTAGAGCCTAATGTATGATGACCCTGTCATACCAAATCCATGAGTGGATAATCTTATGGTTAGAAATCAATGTTGGGATTGGTATTAGGAATTCAAATTAAGGTAGATCATGGTGGTTGGGTTGTAGATAACCTAGAGGATGCAGTTGAGATAGAAGTCAAGTTGGGCATAATATCACGTGTTATCATTGATTAGATAATGGTGGTGTTCCCAAGACATGTAAAAAGGAGGGTCTAGAGGATTTGTGCCTACCATAATTATGGGGAAGCTAGTCCTAATTGATCACCCTAGTTTGTTGTGGAGGCAAAGTGGGATGCCTTAGCCTAGTAGATTACCAACTTGGATGCATGGGTAGCCATCTTAACTATTGAGCATGATCAAGCATGGGCAAAGGTAGCAGTGCAAACTTAATAGCAAGACCAGCTAATCTTAGATATTAACATTATAGTTTATATTCCTTAGACTATATAGTAAGTGATATATAGCTATGGTAAAATTCATAGCTCAAGATAACACCAACGATGGTGATAGCCAAATGATATAATCATTTTTGTACCAGATAGTAGCATTGCAATAGATAAATAATATAGATCTAGCATGGCTATAAGAAAATATAGAATAGTTATAGAAGGCCCTAATGGTAGTGGTGGCATGGTTGACACACTATTGGACCACATACCATGCATTAGTTCTTGTGGACTATCAACTTCCCTTGCTTATGCATCTCACTATCAAGATGAGATTATCATTGCTAAACTGCACCCACCCACCACACATAATGGTTAGCTATGATATCACCATTTTAGGGAGGAAGAGGAGTAGAAGTCTTATACATCGGGCCATAAACCTAAGAGGATATCTCCCATGAGGGATAATTGTATTATATGATGGTGTACTATGTTATGTATAGATTTTTTTATGATCTATATTTATTTATTTTTCACAAATATTGTATATATATATATATATATGATAGAATTGGTTCATAATCATTGCAAAAGGTTAAAATATTTATAAAATAATTAAATTAAAAAAATATGTACAAAATAGATTTGTCCACGAGGACTTTGAGTGTGCCTTATAGGCTTTTGTTATGATGCAATTTATTTACAAAAGAGATGTGCCTAGGGGGACTTTACATGTGCTAAAAAAATTACGCTATGATATAGATATTTACATAAGGGATGTGTCTAGAGGGACTTTAGATATTCCATGTAGAACTTTTTATGATACAACTATTTATAGCCCAAGGGGACTTTAGATGTGCCATAAATACCATGCTATGATACAATTATGTACAAAATAGATGTGTCATGAAGGTTGTAGATGTGCCATAAGATAAATATCTTTAATGACTTTGTTTTTCCCTAAAGGGATTTGTATGTTCCATAAAAAGCATTGGATTTACCCTAAGATAAGTGTGTTTGAGAACTCTAATGTGTCATAAAGGCTTGCATTTACCCTAAGACAAATGTCTTTGAGGACTCTATCTAATTATTTTTATTTAATTTATTTGTTATTTATATTTGTTATGATGGATAATTGATTGTTTATGTGATGAAATTATAGTATCTATTTTGATGATTAAAATAAGAGATAACATAATTGTATGATGACATTGGTTTGTAAAAATTACAAACGGTTCGGTTGTTTAAAAAATAATTAAATGAAAACAATACATGTATAAAACAACTTTGTCCATGAGGAATTTGAGATGTGCCTTGCTATAATGTAGTTTATTTACAAAAGAGATGTGTTTAGGGGACTATATATGTGTCAAAAAGGCTTTACTATGATATAAATATTTAAAAAAAAATATGTGCCTAGGACTTTAGATATGTCATGTAGGACTTTCTATGAAACATATATTTATAAAAGAGATGGGCTTAAGGGGACTTTAGATGTGTCATAAAGGCTATGCTATGATACAATTATATAGAAAAGAGATTTGTCATGAAGGTTGTATACGTACCATTAGGGTTGTAGATAGATGTACCATTAGGGTTGTAGATAGATATACAATTAAGGTTGTAGATGTGCCATGAATTTTGTAGTTATGCCATAAGATAAACATATTTTAGGACTTTGTTGTACCCAAAAGAGATTTGGATGTTTCGTAAAGTTGTTGGATTTACCCCAAGATAAATCTCTTGGAGGACTTTGTTGTGCCCTAAAGTAATTGTGAGGCATTGGATTTACCCCATGATAAATGTACTTAAGGACTCTATTGTGCCTTAAATGGTTTTGGATGCACCATAAAAGCATGGGTTTTAGCCTAAGATAATTATTTTTTAGGGCTTTGTTATTCCTAAAGGGCTTTGGATGTGTTTTTATGATTTTTTAGCTAATATTATTTTATTTTGAAAAATCCAACTACTATGCACAATGTTTAATCAAAATAGAACAAAAGCATAAGATAAATATGTACAAATGGAATTTATATGGGTTTTGTAATTAATGTGATAAAGGAGATAATGAATTCATCCAATGGATGATGAATCGAGAAAAATTCATTTGATGAGATAGATATTATATTGCACCAAATCTAGCAATATATCAAACAAGAATAATGAAGATTACTAAAATATGAAAGGTGGTATATGTGAAGTCATATTACCTCCATGTGAATATGTGATCAAAATATTTTTTATGATCCTAAATAATTGCTTGAAAATATCTAACCTATTAAGATCACCCAACACTTTGATTTGGTATAAAAGCAATATATAGTAAATATAATATAGGAGTGAGATGTTATAAAATAACACATGTTATGATCATTAAAAAAATTAAATGGGATTCAACAAATCTTGACACAATATTAGATGACAAAGGTGGATGAGAAAAATTACACTATGAGAATATTTGGATGTCCTATTAAATGGAAAAGATAAAGTTTGACCTTTTACTTATGATAGGAAACCTAGAAATTCTAGTGTTATAACTCCTTTAGATAAAAAAGTTGTAATATATTAATTAGATAGTGTACTAAATATTTATACCACTAAAATTTATTGATGGACTATAAACTGTAAAAGATAACGACTTTACCTTACATGTATGATAGTGCACCCCAAAATTTGAGCATTATAATTCATCACCCTTGTAGATGCAAATACGATGAAAGAGGTTTAGTTCTTGTAGTTTTGAAAATAAATTAAAATATGGGACAAAGTAAAGTAGAATAGATCTTAGTTTTTAAGTAGATAAAAATGCAAAATGTAGTCATGTGATAATAGGATAAAAGGGATAGATTTAGTGCATCAAAATGGGATGGGAGAATAAATTAAATTTTTTATTTTTTTAATGGAGAGGGATAACAATGAGAGGATACTCTCATCAACACCTGTGAATCTCACGGTATTCATCATACGATAGAATATGTAAATTGGGAGATTAGATAGTGATTGCAATCAAGATATGAAATAACCAATATTTGAGGATGAATTATGAGAAACAAATGGTAATTTATCCTTTTATATCTTACAACTCATGTAGAAACATAGCATGATGTTATGAATCAAGTTCTAGCTATATTTTATCCCATTTTGGATTGCTCCTAGAAAATAACAAATTTATCTATCTTACCTAAGTGCAAACCAAGCTAGGAAAAAGTATGAACAACTCAAATAAATTAAAATGTTGATAGATGTAGATAGAAGGTGATGAGGGTTTGTTACCATAAATAACTATGAAACTCATAGTATTCATGATGTGACAAAGGATGGTGATTTGAGAGGGTCGATGGTTATGTTATATAGTCTTTTTGGTTAGAAATGTGATGAGATAAATAGGATCATCATTTCTTAGTCATGTCAACCTTGATTTGGACTAAATAAAAACATACATTTTGGTCATTTTTTAAGATACAAAAATGTTAAAATACATAAATGATGTGATAATTAAACAATTATGATTTATCTGTGTGCTTGTTAGCTTAGAGGATTGGAAATTTGAGATTATGTAGACCCATTGGCATCATATTCCTAGAAAAAATAAAAATAAAAGAATCCTAACTAGAATCATACCTTGCCAAAAGTAGAGAGGAGAAATTGATGAGATATGAAAGAGGAAACAATAATATAATTTGGATGCTTAGTTTGATATTTTGATGATTAGTTTATATTCTTGTGATGCTAATAAAGTTTGAAAGAATGTTGACGATACAAAATATGTGATGATGAGTTTATTGTGAAGTATGCCTATGTCTATTGGCACTGGTGTTGTGGACTTAAGTGATGAATTATTCATACCATTTTCTTAACTTAGATATAAAGTAGCAAGGTTGATGGGCTTAGAGGATTTTGAAGTTAGAGATAATATAGACCCATTGGCATAATATACCTAGAAAAATAAAAAGAACACTAACTCTAACTAGAGTCACCCCTACCAATGAGTAGAGATGGAAGATCTATGAGATTTATAAGAGCTTGTGATAGATAAAAAAGAAAGTGGTATCTTGTATCATTTAAACATGATACTTTGACCTAAAGTAGGGGTTTGGGTGTTATATCTCTATGTTTAAGTATAAAATAACCTGAGTAATAAATACTAGATAGAGATCAAGTGTATGGATATAAATTGGAAATACCCCCATGCTTATCAAGTAGAGCAACTTGGACTTAAGGAAATGTACTTATATCTCATATTTGTATCTTAGGCATAAACAAGCCTTCTTAACAAGCTTTAGAAATATGATTATAAGAAAGAAGATGTGGTGGTTATTAGTTTACCTAGCTATGATGCTTAATGCCTTGTACTTGAGAAAAGAACAAAATAAGTCCCATGTCCTCTACTTAGATACAAGGTCACCAGGATCACAAGCATGCAGAGTTTGAAGGACAAAGAGAATGACTTTGATGAGAAAAAAGCTAGTTGGTCTAGTTGTAATAACTAATGACTTGTATTAAGGAAAGAACAAAACAAGTCCTATGTTCTTTACTTAGATGAAAGGTGGAGGATCACAAGCATGAAATAAATTATTTGCAACTTGATATATGAGAAATATAGTTTTAAAAAGAAGGATAATGAGATTTAAGATATCCACTCATGGTTTAAGGTGCATATCCTCATGGAAATATGCACAATTACAAGCAATTGTAATAGAATACATTTTGAATCTCATATTTACAATATGATTGTCCTTGCACATTCTATTTCTAAAGTAAACAACACAAAGCATGAATAAGTAGAAATATAAAATTAGAGGATCCTCTTGCATCAACTACCAAGAAAAATGGAAAATAACTAAGCCTATCTAAGATCATCCTATACATATCCTTGTAGGTGTTAGATATAAGAGTAGTTTTGTAACAACCCTTCTTGGTAGGACTCATTATTGACAATGAATTTGTATTTGTGTGGATGTCTAATGCATAGATTTTTTTTATGATGTCAATAATATTGAGTAATTGTATTTTTTCTATTATGGTAATATGGTATTGTTGATGTATTTGTGGGTGTAGGACCTGGTACTCTCACTAGTGGATATATACATGGGTGAACCACTTGAGTTGTGAGATATTTTAGAAAATGATGGTGATGACTTGTTCATCGACAACTCTAAGGTAAATATTTGCTTTCATATAGATGCATTGCATTTGTGCTTGATTTGATAAATATAAAATTGGGTTGAGAGATCATTTTAGCGAAGGAGTCATCTTTAGTATGATAGAGATAATGTTTTAGTTATCTTAAAAACCATATACTTAAAGGTAAAGCAACGTTGTACAACTTTGAATGATAAATTCTTATCTTGATTGTGTTGGATATTTTGGATTAAGTGGTTGGTCAATAAAAGGCATTAATAGTGGTAATATCATTAATTATTAATATTAATATCTGCGTTGATAATTCATATTGACATATGGTATTAATTAGCAAGTAATGAGTCCTTCCACAATATTAATATCAATTCTATATTGGATTAATTATTTTAATTAATTATTCAGTTTGTTTTATAGTCATGCTTATTAATTATAGAAAAGGTGATAAAGGATAAATTAATCCAAGGGTTCCTAAGGTTGGAAAATTAATAATAATATTTGCATGAGGAATTTATTATGGCTTCATTAAGTTGCATGATCCATAACTCCCTAGCTTGACCTCGATGAGTCTTGATGATGCTCTCTGAAATGTTACCCATCAAGTTGGATAATGATGGTAATGGTGGCCACCAAATCCAAGAAGGAATAGGAAGAGACTCCCACATATTACAAGGGTTTGGGTTGTTATTTGAGAGGCTCGATGGGTGGTTTCGAGGGTTGCTAGAAAGTGAAGAAAAGCAAGGAGTTTAGAGGGTATATGGTTCAATTTTGGAAGCTTCTCACTAAGAGGTAGGTATGGTTTCTACCTACGTAGTAAGCAATGTGTTACTTATCTTTAATGTTTCTAAACTCTTGTAATGGTTGGATGAATATATGCTCTTTTGTTTACTTTTTTGGATGGTTATTTTGTCATCTGAGTTGAATCACTTGGTGGACATTGTAGTTGCATCGATTGTTTATTTCATGAGTGGTCTTGGATTGTGTTATGTCAATCGATACTTGAGTTGTGATCCATACTTGTTATCTTTACCTATAGTGCAAGTGTGTATATTTTCTTCTAGTCAAGGCTTTGGATGCAAGGTTGTATAGATTGAAGTGTTTTCTCAGATATTGTGTGTTGTTAGTTTCATTGTTGGGAGGTCGTCGATCACCCTAATTGTTGTATTGATTTATTTTTGCATTCTATTTTTCTCATTTCCTTATTTTTTAATGCTTACCTAGGTTTAATGCAGCCCCTAAGTTGGCTTGGGATGCATTAAGGATTCGTTAGTGACCTTGTTATATCCTTGGATAGTAGGAGTGTTATTGTTTGTATCGCATTGCGTAGCTTAGGTGGAGATAATTTTCTATTGTCCTTTTTTTGAATGCATGGGATTTGATATTTTTGTTTTAAGGTTGTTGTGTGGTGCATTGTTTGGTAGTGAGCACTTGGTTAAGCATATTTTTGGAGAAAATTTTACCTTCACCCAAGGTTTATTTAAGAAGATTGTATCCAATGTTCTTTGGTTTCTTATTTGTATTAATAAAAATGTTATAGATGCAATGCTCTTCTAAAATCATTATTGTACTAGGAAAATATTAAAGATTTCAAATGTTTTAGTTTTTAATGTCATTTGTTGGAAGTAAGGAAAATATTGTAGATGTAATGTTCTATTGGATTCATTATTGTGATAAGAATAATGGTTAATAGAAAGTAAATGGGTGTTGTAGCTTGCATTATCTTTATTGGAAATTATTAAGAGCTTGGGTTATGATTGGGGAAGATAAGTAGTTTTATAAGGTTTCTGTTGGAATCCTATGAATAGTTTTAAGTGTGTATGTTAAAGAATTCATTAAACCTTTGGTTGGTGAAATATCTAGTGCTTTTGTACTTTTTGTTGGATGATAGTTAAATAAGATTAAAAAAAGTACTTATTTATGAATGTTAACTTTGGATTTGGAACTATAGTGGTCTCCTAAGACTTGAGTAGGTAAGGGGGCCATTATAGAGAGAAGTATGGGATTCTCTTCTTGCTATCTTAAGTTGTATGCTTATTCTTGTGTGGAGTATGCTTTAAAACTATAGTGGTCTCGTAGGTAAGGGGCCATTATAGAGAGAAGAATGGGATTCTCTCCTTGTTGCTTTTATGTATTGTGTATGCATGGTTGCTAGCATCTTAGTTAGAGCATGTTAAATTGCAATGTATAAAGAGTTATCTTTATCCCTAAGTATTCTTCAATTTCACTTGAAAATTCCATTTGTAAATATGATCATAAAAGGGAGATGGTGCAAAAAACACTTAGGCGGAATGACTCTAATGTATCTTGGATTGAAAAGTTATGTAAATAAGAAATTTCTTTGGGTATCTTAGTTTAACTTCCAAAATTGTTTTAAGAATATGAAAACTTTTGTAAGGATAATTGTTTATTTACTAGTATTATGCAAAGGATGGTTGGTCTGAAAACTTATATTGCCAATGTTTTTCTTTATTGCAAAATATATCAAGCTTTGAGGATATTTTATGGAAAAATTTTATGTATGCATTTTTATGATGATGTGAGCATTGTGAATTTGAGAGGAATGCTTCTTTTACATAGTTATGCTTTAATTCTTGAACCAATATAATTATGATGTTATGTTGCTTTATAGTGATGGCATTATGTTGAAGCTCATGCTAGATTAAGTTAAAATTTAATATTATGTTGAAGCATTTATATCTATAGAGAAAAGATTGCTTTGAATGCTTCAATGTTATCATGGGTTAGGGAAGAGTTCTTGGGTTGGATTTAGAATTCTTCTTTTAGGACCTAAGTCTTTGAAATAGCCCAATCCTAGAAGGAGTTGCGTTGATGCAATAACTAGGTGAATGTGGTTCCTAGAAGGAGTTGCAAGAATGCAATAGCTAGGAATTCATGAATCTGGAAGGAGTTATGTGGATGCAATAGCCAAATTTCTTGTGAAATGATACACCTTGAACATTAAGGATTGGGTGTTCCATATTTAGGAAGTTATGGAAATCATTCATAAGACAACAATGGTGGTTCCTTGAACGTGTAGGTTTGGGTGATCATGTACATTACCAATTGAGTGGTAATGACCTTAGTTAGCCCACAAAGGTGTGGTAACTAAGCACCAAGGCTTTACACCTTATTAACCTACCTAGATGGACTTAGGTTAAGGTTAGGGAATAGGATTCCTCCTTTAAGTGTTATGGGTCTTAAAGGACAATCCCTACGTTGTGGTCAAATTGTATTTTATCAATGAGGGTATAGGAAAGATAGGGGGACCACTTTGGCATCCTTCTAAATGATGAGGTTTAGTAAGGTGAACCCTAGAAAATATGGGATGTTGGCCACTCTTGTCCATTGAGTGTCATCTACAGTGACATAGAACTCAAATGTGGTGAAGCCTTGATAATGCTAAAAATATATTGGGATTCCATTTTGTGAACCTTACTTGATATATATATATATATATATATATATATATATATATATATATATATATATATATATATATATATATATATATATATATATATATATATATATATATATATATATATATATATATATATATATATATATCTTGGATTGGTTTTTGGTGGTTGTTACAAGTTCCCATAAAAAAATGGTATCAATCATTACCTAGTGTTACTTCAATTAAAGAAAAATATACAACATAAAGAATATAGAATATAATGGGTGCTCATATACACCAAATGATATTCACTAGAACACCTTGAAACAGGGTCAAATATTAAGTAAAAAACCAAGCCTATGGTGGAATATTGCTCATACAAATCACCTACCCAATCAACATCTTAAAAACCTATCAAAATCAAAGGGGAACCAATAGAATAGTGGATGCCCATCAATAACTCTTCCAAGATTCTTGTATGTACTTTGAGTAATAGCTAACAATCATGTCTAAATTCGATCAAATGTGAGTGAGATAGAGAAGTCCTACAAGAGACCAATATAGGGTGGCATAAACTAAAAGTGTGGTATAATCAGCCCAAGGTTTCAAATCTAAAGAAAAGGGGGTATGAGTAAGCTTACACTTCATCTTGAACCATTAGAAGCATACTTGGGCTAAGAAATGGTAATACAAAAATCTATCTAATCAATCTAGATTCCCAAAAATAGTATAAAAGCCTTAAATATGTCATCTTAAAGGTGGAAAAAATCCATGACTTTGTATCCTAAATTAGAGTAGTGGAGCTACCAATGATGAGAAGATAATCAACATATAACACAATCACTAGAGTTTCCTCATCATGATGATTGATGTAAATATCATGTTGAGCCTCATATTGCTAAAAGCCATAACTAAGAAAAAATGAATGGACTTTCTCATACCAAGCATGAGGAGCCTACTTAAGACAATATAAATATTTGGTTAAATTATATATTGTTAGAGTAGGGCCCTATAGCTCAAATATATATGATTATTACATGTAGATTTCCTCCTAAACTTCCCCATTGATAAATGCACTCTTTATGTCCATCTAAACCACCTTCCATCCATAGGAGTTAGTAGTGGAAACAATTATTCTAATGGAGTCCATTATAGCCACAGGTGCAAAAGTTTTAAAATAGTCCACTCCCTCCTATTGAGAGAAACCCTTGGTAATAATACATATTTTTGCTTTTTAACTTGACCATCTAATATGTATTTGGTCTTATAGACCCATTGACACCCGATAATATTATTCCTTTCTAAAATAGGAACCAACTCCCAATACTTGTTCCTCATACGTGCCTCATACTCTACCACCATAGCATATTCCCATTCAAGCTTACTCTTAACCTATGATTAAACAAGAGGATATTGTGAATGGGCTAACTTTAAAATGAAGGAGCCTATCAATGTTGCTTAAGGGACAAAATAGGTTAAGCATCCTTTAGAAGCATCTTGTGAAGAACACAAGCTTATACTGAGAGGGGGAGTGAATAGTATAAGGTAAAACTTTTTCTTTTCTTTCCAAAGCAATAACTTCAATTATTATAAATTACAATAATGAAATAATTCACAAATCACCACACACATAAGAGACACAAATTTAATGTGTTTCACCCAATGTGGTATACATCCACGGAGAAATATTTCTTATAAATTTTCTCAATAAATTTTGTGGGAACCAATTCCCTATTACAATGTTTGTGGAACTTTATCCATAGGAGACACAAGCTTGTGGATCCCAGTCCACAAGAGACACCAATCCTCTTTTCTTTGGTTCACGGACCTCAATCCACTTTGCTTTGGTTCATGGACCTCAATACACTTTGCTCTAGTTCATGGACCTCAATCAACTCTACTCTAGTTTATGGATCCTAATCCATAGGAGACATCAATCTTATCTACTCTGATCTGCTCTAAAGCTTGCTCATAGCTCTGCTCAAATCTGCTCCAAACCTTCTCAAAACTCTACTCAAATATTCTCACAAAAACCTACTCAAATATGTTCACAAAACTTGCTCAAACTTGCTTCACAAAAACTGCTCATAATTCTACTCAATCCTGCTCACAAAACCTGCTCACAATTTTGCTCAATCCTACTCACAAAACCTGCCCAAATATGATCCAAAATCTTGCATACAAATAATGCTTATATATTTTTCAAACCTTGCATACAAATAATGCTCATATCTTTCCCAAATATCACATACAAACAATGCTCATATCTTTACCAAATATCGCATACAAACAATGCTCATAACTTTTCAAATATGATTTCCTCTACTATAGCAATTTAGACATATTCTACCCAAAATTATTTTTCTTCATGAACATATAGAAAATGATATGCATTACAAATACCTAATATGTTCTTTCACATTCATTAAGTCTGTCACTTTCTCATGTCTCACATTCATTACATTGAAGGATAGCTTTTAAACTTAGCACTTGAAAACTAACCTTGTAATGTCCTTTTCTTCAATGAATCCTTTAATACTATATTTGTACTTTTTTGCACTTTGGTTTGACACTCTTTCTATTTATGTGAGACTATTCTATTTTGCTTACTTTCACATTATATTTAAAATCAATAATGAACAATACACAAACTTGCTTACAAATTTTATCTATAACTCTTGCACATTCATTCTCTTCTTTCAATCAAAACCAATGCACATTTAATCATTCTTTATACCTCCAACCATATGACAACAAAATATTTTATTCAACCAAAACACTTTGAGAAAGGAATTAAATCACCATACCTCTAAATCTACCTCAATGATTATGATGATCTTTTCAAACCTATCTTTGTAAAAATAGTTCCCTTTTTGTTTCTTAAAAAATCTAGGTCCGAGGTGTAGACCAATTGGTTCATCCAAACCCCATAATGGGGGCGAAGGTCCAAGGTTCAAATCTCGGGCCTCGTCGGACTGAACGCTTGTCCCTTTCCTGGTGCTTTTAGCGGTGTAAAAGGTTTAAAATTATTGTGGCATGGTGGTTATAGGGGCGGACTGCGCGAAGATCTATGTGGCGGCTTCTAGGGCGGACAGTGCAAAATACTGTGGTGGCCATAAAAGCTAGACAGCCTGCCTAGATTCGTGGCGGCTACCGATTCCACCATGTAAATTAAAAAAAAAAAAATTGGTTAGTAATTTTCTCTTTATTGCACAGATATTAAACCCCATTTTTAATATTCATAATACAATTTAAAATTGATCACAATTACACCTTATATATTATTTTTCTAACATGCACAAGTACAAATAGATTTAACCATAATACACCTTATATATCCTTTACTAATGCACAAATAAATTTAACTTTATAGATCCCTCACACAATATGCAAAATCCAATTTTCAATTAATCACAATATACCTTATGAGTCCCTCACACAATATGCAAAATGTAATTTTCAATTAATCACAATATACCTTATGACTCCCTCACACAATATGCAAAATACAATTTTCAATTAATCCCAATACACCTTATAACTCCCTAACACAATAACACACAATGCAAACCTTATATCTCTCTAAAATAAAATTACATAGTAAAATCAATTCAAAACCTTAGGTCTTCCTAAATTTAATTTAATCAAAAATTCTTTTGCCCTTACGACACACAGCCACCGTGAATTGACCCTGTAACCTCCTGTTCACCTACGCCCTAACACAAGCTAGGCTATCGTTCGAGCTAGACATCTGCACAAAAATCAAGGCGCATGATTTATCTTTTAAAGTCTTTTTCGAATTCCTCTCTAACCATAATCTCATAAAAATGGTACTACCGTGAATCATCCCCGTGACCTCCTATTCCATAATGCTCTAGCATAGGCTAGGTTACCATCTAGGCTAGCCACCCAGATGGAATCACAAACACACTGTCTTCTTCTTATTTTTGTTTTCGATTCTGCCTCCAAAGACATGCACGCTTCCATTTCTTATCTTCAGCCCTCCATGAATTTCACATGAAGGAATTTTTGACTTGCGCTCCTTCAAAACCTTACTAAAAAAAATTACTATTCCCCATTTATATAACTATTTTTTTCACCATGGAACGTCGACGCTATATTTTTCTTGTATATTTTTGACTTTATGCTTGCTCTTAATGACATTGGTGCCTTTTAAACTTACACTTGTTTATATTATAATATTTTAAACCTTTGGATTTAAATATTATAATATTTTACTTTTCAAACCTTTGTCCAATTTCAAAACTTTTATCCCAAGCTTTTAAACTTTTTTCCTTCTTTTAAACCTTTTGTCCCAAGCACTTTTAGACCTTTTTCCATCTCTTTTATAATATTTAAATTTGATATTTAAATATTATAATCCTTAAAAATAATTATCTTGCTTTGCAATAAAATTTTCTTGTAATATATATTTGCCTTGGATGATTTTCTACTGTTTTCTATTTATCAAACCCATCTTTGACCTCAATGATATATTGTCCATCCTTATAAACTTTTCACCCTTGAAGAATATTTCATGCTCCTTTGACATCAATGACAACTCAATATTTCCAACAATCTCCCCCTTTGTCATTGATGGAAACCCTACAAAAAATTTCTTTTATTTCAACTAGATTCCCAATCTACTCCCCTTGACAAGTTGCTCCCCCTCACTGAATTCTCACCCCCTTTGACATCAATGGCAAAGGGCTCCTTGGGGCTAATAATAAGACACTTAGCACAACCCCCTCACCACCTCCTTTACTTGAGGTGATCAATTTTGGGATGGAAGTAAAGCTACTCCCAACTTACAATGCTCTTCTTCTTTTCAATTTTCTTTTTCCAAACTTTGAAGGTCATACCCTTTTGAACATCTTGATCATTCTCATTTTTGCTTGAATTTGGAAATGCAAGGAACACTGTTCTACACCATTTAGATTTATGCCCAAAATTATTGCTATTAAAACACATGATGTTGTAGTCTTTGAAAGGTGCAAATGACTTGAAATTTCTTTTGGTGAAGTCATAATCATTCTTACCATGAACCCTGTAATGTATAGATTTATGACCAAAAAGATTACATGAGTAGCAATAACCATGAAAGAGATATTGAAACTTGTTTGATTACCTTCAAGGATATTGTTGCATGGTTCTCTCATTACTTTTTCTATGATGGTCCCTATCCCTTGATGGTGTTTTGTTTTCTTCCTCATTGATGCTTCCACTTCTCAACACGTCAGCATAGGTCTTAGGTTCCTCTTTAATCATTTTCTTAGATGCCTTTGTTTCTTTTGAGCTTGACTCCTCTTTGTGTTTCTCTTGACCTTATTGAAAACCAAGTCCAGTATTTATAAATGGATATCTCTATACTTTGATAATATCATCCAAGGTTTTTGAGATTTTCTTAAACTAAGATATCTTATCATTATATTTTTCAAGTCCCTTCCTTAGAGAGATAACTTCATTTTCTAGTCTTCCACATTCTAGCTCTTTTACATTTAACTGCTTAGCCATACCTTCTTCAATTTTCCTTACCTCTTCAACTTTAATTTTTAAATTAGTGAGATATTGTAGAAGCTTTGCATTTGTTTTCCCATCCTCTTGTACTTGAGCCTTCAATATTAAGTTCTCCATTTTTAACTCTTCAAGACCAATATCAAGTTCCTCTTCCATATCATTTGTGGCTTCCTCTTTCTTTTCTAAATATTTCTCTTTTTATTGGTCTTCAACTATAGGATCATCTTCTTTATCTTCTTCTTGGTCTTTGACAACAGGAGCATCTTCATTCTCTTCTATGGCAAAAATTAGTATTTCTTCTTTTTCACTATCTGACAGGCTTTTATCACTACTTCTGGAAGCACTGCTTGGTTATTCAACATAAAAGCTTTTCTTATGTCTTTGAAAGATCTTCTTATCATGATTGCATTGACCATGCATGTTTTTCTTTTCATGATAGAATTTTCTTTCCTTATTTTTTTGTATTTCTTTTCTTCTTCACTGCTACTATTTTCAGCTTGTGGACAATTAGCTGCATAGTGACCAATGTTACCACAATGAAAAAATTTGTGTTTTCTTGGATACTTATTATTTATTCTCACAAAGTTAGCCTCTTCTTCACTGCTGCTATTTTTAACTTGTGGATAATTAGTTGTATAGTGACCAATGTTTTTTTTTTTTTTTGGTAATTAAGGAACAATTTCATTACATCCGAATTTTCTAGGTTGACCCAAAACCTTTTACAAAAATTAGCACTATGCTATTATGGATCAAAACCTCAATAGGTACAGTCTATCCTTTGCTACGAGTACCCTTCTGAGGCCACCCTGCCAAGAGAGAGCACAGACCCTTACCCATATTTACAAATACCTTAGAACACAAGCAGTGGCCCACCGCATTGCTTTCTTTTTGCCCCAGTAGCGGAAATGCGACCTATCACGAAATCGTGACGTCCTTAAGTCTTCTCCTTCATTTGCTCTAGAGAGTCGCAAAACGGTGACATGTCATGAAAATGAGACATGTAGCAAAATCATGACATTCTGCCTTCGTTCTGCTCCTTTGCCACTATAAGTTGTGAAAATGCAACATGTCACGAAAATGAGCCATGTCATGAAATCGCAAAATTCGTCTCCCATTTTGCACTCTTTTTGCTTCTAGTCACAAAAATGTGACATGTCGCAAAATAGTGACATCCTTAAGTTGTTTCCATATTTTACTTTGGATAGTTGTAAAAATGTGACCTGTCACAAAAAAGAGACATGTCGTGAAATTGTGACATTCTGCCTTCGTTCCGCTCCTTTGCCACTGCATGTCGTGAAAATGTGATATGTCACGACAATGAGACATGTTGTGAAATCGTGACATTCATCTCCCATTTTGCACTCTTGTCGCTTCCATCCACGAAAGTGCAACATGTCATGAAATTGCGATGTCCTTAAGTCTTTTCCTTCATTTGCTCTGGATAGTCATGAAAATGTGACATGTCGCAACAATGAGACCTGTCGCAAAATCACAACAATATGCCTTCATTCTGCTCCTTTGCCACTGCCTATCGTGAAACTAAGACATGTCATGAAATCGTGACATTCGTTTCCCATTTTGTTCTCTTGCCGCTTCTAGCCACGAAGAATCGACAAGTCACAAAATCGTGTCATCCTTGAGTCTTTTCCTTCATTTGCTCTGGATCATCGTGAAACTGTGACATGTTGAAAATGCGACATGTCACGACATTGCAACACTTCTGCCTCTTTGTCCTCTTTTGTTGCATTTGGACGAAAAGGCAACATGTCGCGATATCGCGACACATTCGCCTCCTTGCTCCTTTTCTTGGATTTTGCTTGCGAAAATCCAACATGTCGCGATATCGCGACACTTTCACCTCCTTACTCTTTCTCTTCTCTTTTGGTCGCGAAAATGTGACATGTGATATCGCGACACTTTTTCCTTCCTACTCTTTCTCTTCTCTTTTGGTCACGAAAAATGCTACCACAACTAAAACATTTGTGTTTTCTTGGATCCTTCTTATTTCTTCTCTCAAAGTTAGTCTCTTCTCCATTGCTTTATTCTTTACTTTATTATGGTTCTTTATTTTTTTCATTTGTGTTTATGTAAGATCTTCCTTCAAGTTTTTAGGCTTTCACAAAGAAACCCTCTCTGATACCAAATGAAGAACACAAGATTATACTGAGAGGGGGATGAACAGTATAAGATATAAATTTTACTTTTATTTCCAAAGTAGTAACTTCAATTATTATCAATTACAATAATGAAAAAATGCACAAATAACCACACACATAAGAGACACATATTTAACATGGTTCACCTAATATGGGATACATCCACGAAGAAATATTTCTTATAAAATTTCTCAACAAATTTCATGGGAACCAATTCCCTATCACAATGTTTGTGGAACTCTATCCACATGAGACACCTGTCCCCTTTCACAAATTTTTGTACCCCAATCGATAGGAGACACCAATTCCCTCTGCTCTAGTTCATGGACCTCAATCCACTCTACTCTGGTTTGTGGACCTCAATCCACTCTACTCTGGTTCATGGACCCCAATCCATAGGAGACACCAATCCCCTATGCTTTGGTATGATCCAAATCATGCTCACAACTCTACTCAAATATGTTCCAAAACTACTCATAACTCTACTCAGATATGCTCATAAAAACCTCCTCAAATATGCTCATAAAACTTGCTCAAACCTGCTTTACAAAACCTACTCAAACCTGCTCACAATTCTACTCAATCCTACTCACAATTCTACTCAATCATGCTCACAAAACCTGCTCAAATATGATTCAAAATCCTGCATACAAACAATGCTCATATCTTTCCCAAACATCACATGAAAAAATACTTATATCTTTCCCAAATATTGCATACAAACAATGCTCATATCGTTTCCAAATCTTGCATACAAACAATGCTCATAACTTTTCAAACATGCTTTCCTCTACTATAGCAATTCATACATATTCTACCCAAAATTCTTTTTCTTCATGAACATACAGAAAATGATATGCATTACAAATACCCAATATGTTCTTTCACATTCATTAAGTCTATCACTTTCTCATGTCTCACATTCATTACATTGAAGGATAGATTTTAAACTTAGCACTTGAAAACTGACCTTGTAATGTCCTTTTCTTCAATGAATCCTTTCATACTATATTTGTACTTGTTGACACTTTGGTTTGCTTTGCAACACTCTTTCTATTTATGTGAGACTATTCTATTTTGCTTACTTCCATGTTCTCTTCAAAATCAATCATGAACAATACATGAACTTGCTTACAAATTTGATCTATAACTCTTGCACATTCACTCTCTTCAATCAAAACCAATGCACATATAATCTTTCCTTATACCTCCAACCATATGACAACAAAATATTTTATTCAACAAAAACACTTTGAGAAAGGAATTAAATCACCATACCTATAAATCTACCTCAATTATTATGATGAGCTTTCCAAATCTGTCTTTACAAAAATAATTCCCTTTTTGTTTCTTCAAAAATCTGGTTAGTAATTTTCTCTTTATTGCACAGATATTAAACCCCCTTTTTAATATTCAAAATACACTTTAAAATCAATCACAATTACACCTTATATCTCCTTTTTCTAACATGCACATGTACAAATAAAATTAACCATAATACACCTTATATCTCCTTTACTAATGCACAAATAAATTTAACTTTATAACTCCCTCACACAATATGCAAAATGCAATTTTCAATTAATCACAATATACCTTATGAATCCCCCACACAATATGCAAAATTTAATTTTCAATTAATAACAATATACCTTATGACTCTCTCACACAATATGCGAAATATAATTTTCAATTAATCCCAATAGACCTTATAACTCCCTAACACAATAAAACACAATGCAAACCTTATATCTCTCTAAAATAAAATTGCATAGTAAAATCAATTCAAAACCTTGTCTTCCTAAATTTAATTTAATCAAAAAATATTTTGCCCTTACCACACACAGCCATCATGAATCGACCATGTAACCTCTTGCTCATATATGCCCTAGCGCAAGCTAGGCCACCATTCGAGCTAGCTTTTTGCATGAAAACCAAGGTGCACGATTTATCTTTTAAAGTATTTTTTCGAATTCCTCTTGTAAACACCTAAAATGCATCATGTGTAGGGGACTACTCATATGGGTATGCTAAATATGAAGGATCTTGGACAACTCCCAAGATTTGGCATACTTAGCCTTAGTCGTGGCTGACACCCACGGCTAACAGAGCTAGATGTGCCTCAAACCCACAACTAGCAATGAAACTGTTTTGAATCCTAGGCTGAGCCAAATTCGGTTGAAACGGTTTGGGCAATCGAGTTCAAATGGTTTTGGGCAAGGAATCTTTGAGATTTTTCCTCCCAACTGATCCAACCTCTTGGATCTTGATCTTGGCTTCCCAAGCAAGCCAAGATTAGGGATTAGGAGGGCTATAAGACCCCCCTTCAAATTGGGAAGAGGTCTGGAATGATCTTGATTTGGAATGTAGTGAATCTCTACCAAAATGAACAGTGAAGTGAAAACCCCTTGAGGAGAGTTGAAATTTTGCCCAATTGTGGAGTGACAAGCATGAATCCATCAATGAAGCTTCCAAAATACTAAGAAGCATCAATCACAAAATCAAGCCAATCAAATGCAAATATTATCAAATTCAATCACCAATCCATATTGGGACACAAAGGCAACCCTTGATCATCAATTCCATAGAGGAAATTGAATATCCAATCCTTGATTACAAGAGCAAGAATACTTTGGGGTTGCCAGCCATAGCTAATAGTACCAACTGCACCTCAGACCCGTGACGAGGGTTTGATCTTTAATTTCCTTTGTTTTAGTAGTATATTTACATTTCCAGTTATGCAAATAGCTTAATCTAGCATATATTAACACTATAACAGACATTTTATCGATTAATTTAGGATTTAGAGGTAGATTTGCTTCCATTTCCTTGCAATTATCAATTTAGACTAGTTTTTTGAAGTTTCATGCTTTGCAAGTTCTAATGGCTAATTAGGATGCATAATAGTTGGATTTTGTACTTTATTTACATGCTTTAAAGTAATTTGGTTATTTCTTGCATATCTTCATAGGTTTACATGCTTTCTTCTTTTCTTTATCATCAATTTATGCAATTATCTCAAAAGCCTCATCAAGGGAGGCCTCCTTTGTCATTAACCCCTTTCATGTTATTTCTTGAACATAGGGTTTACAGGACCTAATCATTTTTAAGGTATTCAAGGTAGCATATGCCTCCAACCAAAGGATAAGAAGACTATCTTTAGCCTTAAGCAGTTCGTGTACCTTCTAAATAGTCTACATATTACACCAATTCCTATTTAGGGGACTCAAAATATTTTTATCAAGGATTTGGGTATCCCTAAGAGGGACGTATTTGTAATCAGGATTTAGAAAAGTTTTAAAAAATAAACCTTAATTTCTTGTTAAATTTATTGTTGTCCATATTCTTTATTGCTTTAATGATTATGTTAATTGATGCACTAGTTAGGTGTATGCTTTTTAGATCGTTACAGATGGCAATCACGATGGGGACCCCACAAAATTTGTTAGAATTAATGGATTTTCATGAACAGGCTGATCCATTTTCTTTGCTGCATCAGTTTAACACAATTCAGAGGCATCCGCAGGAGGCAATAGCAGATTTCAATGTTTGATTTACCAAAAGCTGGCAGCGAGTGCCTGAGGGTCTTCGCCCTACCCATGAGCAAGCTACATTCTACTATCTTCGAGCGTTCAATACAGATATTGGCTTGGCAATTAGGCAGTCCAATGTGATGACCTTCCCAGAACTATTCGAACAAGCACAAAAGGCGAAGGCAGATTTGATTGCAATTGGTAGGCTTCCTCCAAAGGTAGCAATGCCCATTTTACCTGATATTCCACAGCATTTATATCCTAGTTCATTTTTACAATCTATGTCTTCCATGTATTATGTTCCATCATGGAGCTCCAGTGCACCTTAGATTGCACCCATCCCAATTCCTCAGCTCCCTACTCTAGCACCTTCACCCTTGCCAGCACCTCCTACGCCTGTAAATCCTGATCCTTACACAACACTCTTGCAAGAGGTAAAATCTACCAATTTTGCAATAAGAGCAATGGGCAATAAGATCACACTTATTGAAATGAAGCAAGCTGAGCAAGATTTATAGCCCAAGAGATTTTAGCCTCTGTCGATTACTAGAGAACAAGCTGCCTCAACAAGCAAAACACCCGAGAAGAACCTGATTGTTTTGGCAAATGAAGATGCAGCCCTTGCAGAAAGAACATATTGGTGTTCAGCATGTAATGATCCACATGGCAAAGACACTTGCATGGTTCATTTGAATTATGTGTAGACATTGGCCACTAGCTCTTCAGGAGGGCAATTCAACATGATCTCTGAGATAGGTCATAGTTTAATGGTTCCATCTGAAGAACAAGTTTCAGTTCTCACAAGTACTAGAAAGAAGCCTGTCACAGTAGATCCTGCTAAGTTAGAGCCATTAAAAGTGCCAGCTGATTTGAGGAAACAAGTGAAAACTCCTATGCCAGTATCAAATCTAGATGCACCTGTTTTACCAAAATATCCTGTTCCACATAGAGTACAAGAAAAAGCTGCAGCTACACAGGCAAGATCGGAAGTAGAGGAGCAAGCAAGAGAAAAGCTGAAGTACCCATCATTGACCAAAAGGTTGAGAGTAGAAGCTACTCAGCAGTATAGGAATAGATATGATTTCCCCATTGAAAAGAAGGAATCTGTTGTGGCTGCATACAACATTGTTGAAGAATTGAAGAAGATCCCAGCAAAGGTTAGTCTTTATGATGCATTACAATTGCCTAGATAGGTAGATTTATTGCAAGAATATTTGAAATCTATGAAGGATAATGAGAATAGCCCTACTCAAAAAATTTATGCTCAAGCATTAACCACCTCAATCACTGGTAAGAATAGACCACCCCCGTTTTATTTGTCACTTCGAATGGAGGTTTGGATCGTGCATAACTGCATGATTGATTCTAGTGTCGCTACAACTGTCATGCCAAAGGCAGTTTTTGAAGTTATGGGTATGGAATATACACGAAGTAGCCCTGGATTCTTGTAGTTAGATGGTACTCCTATGAAAATAGTAGGTGTAATCAAGGATTTCTTGATTATTTTACACAGTATGCCTCAGATTATGGTCATTTAGAAGATAGTTGTGGTTGATCTAGAACCGTATTTCAGTATGTTCTTATCAAGAGAGTTCACTGCAAAGCTGGGAGGTGGCTACCTTTCTATGGATTATTCTCACCTAGAAATTCCTTTCAAAGGGAAAAGAATTCATATTTATAATGAAAAGCCTTCATATTTTCATATAGAGAAGTTGGAAGAAGCAGAAAAGTTCACACAGCCTGTCAGCTTGCTAACTGAAGAACCAGAAGATCATGTTTTGATGGATGAACCTTGCTTAGAGGATGTGTTCTCAATGCTTGACTTTAATGCCATGCTGGAGACTGAGATTGGCTATTGTCCCATTATGAATCCTGAAGAGGTTGAGGTCAAGTTGCCCCCTAGTCAAGTTGGTCTAGACTCTCTACCAGATCAGCTCTATTTTTATGGAGCACAATACAGAAATGGCATTCACACTGGGACTGAACGATCATGCCTAGGTCTCAAGACGGCTGAGACACTTGCAGTATAGTAGTTTCAAATATTTGGTGACTTCAAACTAATTATCAATCAGGAATCTACTGAGTGTCTATCAAAGGTCTGGGATCCAGGAGACAGAACTGTGTTTGGGTCTTTCTCGAGAGTTCACAGCTAATTCGGGAGTTACCTTTAGCAAAAAAAAAAACAAAAAAGAAAAAAAAATAGAAAAAAAAATTTGTTTTTACTTCGGCTCTTTTTGCATGCAAGCCCGCAGGTACGTTTCTTTCTTTTTCTTTTCCTTCCTTCCTAGAAGATTAGTGGCTTCCTCTCTACTTCTTCCTTCCCCTCCCTTCTTTTCATTCCCTTCCTCACTCATTATTTCTTCTTCTGTTGTCTGTAATTAAACCACTAGTGTTGTTTCTTTTTCTCTCTCTAACATTCCCGCTTCTTTATTTCCCTTTTCTTCTAATCCTTGTTTTCTTTTCAGCATTCATCTGTAGTTCATACCGCATTTCCCACTATCATTTACCTTCATTTTCATTATCTGCTTTTCCATCTCTACAGTGGGTAGCACAGTAGCACTCTGTTGCTATCTCTACCACTTCACTTCTTCCATTCCCACCATCCCCATCATTTACAATTTCCATTCCGTAGTCCTCACTCCACTCATTTCGTTCATTTCCGTTTTGCAACCCTAGTGCTTTCATAACTGTTATGGAGATCCTTTTACAGCACCTGGTGAGCTAAGCCAAATACAGATTTATTTGAATTTTTCAATAAGTCAGCAAGAGTTGTTGTAGCAGTCTATAGAGATGTTTCCTATCAGTCAGCACTTCCTTTCCTACTTCTCATGTTTCTTGACTCTGTTGCCCAATGGATTCAGGCCTGGGATTCGTGCATACAGCAGAACTGTATACCCCACGAGCTGCCAAGAATGTTGGCATTTTTGCCACATTATTTTGATTTGTGATTATTCATGCATAAATTGTAAAATTATCATTCCTTTATGTTTCTCTGCGAGTTTTGGTGCCAAAACAGCTAAATTCTGAAGACTGTCGTGATATCGCGACTGAAAACAGCATGGAGAGCACGGGTTAAAAATTGTCGTGATATCACGACATGTCGCGTTATCGTGGGTCTTTGAGGAGAGAGAAGCCAAAGTCGAAGAATTTCATGATATCACGATGTGTTCCAAAATTGCGATCAAAATGGTCAACAGAGGTAGAGCAGTGAAATTGTCGCGATATCGTGACATGTTGCGTTTTTGTGACTTGCGATGGCCATGGAGCAGAGTGACAAACAAGGTCGTGATTTTGCGACATAATTGAGCAAAGGGCAATGACAATGAAAGACGTCATGATTTCATGACAGAAAAATGAACAAGGGCCAAAATGACAAATCGTCGCGATATTGCGACATGTCGCATTATCGCGATCAAGGTGGACAGAAAAGCTTAATGCATGAAAGACATCGCGATTTCATGACACTTTTGAAGATGTGACCAAGCAAGAAGAAGACATCGCGAAATCATGACAAAAAGTGGCAACAGTAGAGAAAACAAGGAAACATCATGATTTCGTGACATATTGCAGCGAAAGAGCTAAATAGACAAGAATGTCACGATTTCACGACATGTCGCATTTTCGCGATGTGAAAGCGCAAAAAGAACAAAATGGTATGGAATGTCACGTGACATGTTCCATTTTCACTACCTACAAGAGGGTGAAGGCCAAGGAAGATAAAATTGTCATGATTTCACGACATGTTACAGTTTCACGAGTAGATAGAAGAGAAAGGCACAGAAAGTAGAATACGTCGCGATTTCGTGACATGTCACATTTTCACGACGGGAAGCAGTGAGAAAGCCAAAAGAGAGAAAGGTGTAGCGAAATCGCAACTTGTCGTGTTTTTGCAGTTTGCAATAGTGCAAAGACAATATGAGGAAATAACGTCATGATTTCATGATAGGTCATAGTTTTGCGAGAACAAGGCAAAGAAGGAGCAGAATAGTACGAAACGTCACAATTTCATGACGCGTTACGTTTTCGTGACCTTAGTTGACAAAGGAGAACAAGAAGCCGAATACATCATGATTTCGTGACATGGTTGATTTTCGCAATCCAAAATGACAAAAGCGTATGGAGGAGAAATATGTCACGATTTCATGACATGTCGCATTTTCACGACCCGTCATAGTTTTGTGCCAGAAAGCAGTTCAACGGCTCGATGAAATATTGTGATTTCCAAGGATTAAAAGCACTCCAAAATTGAATGTTTTGCTGCTTTCCAATGCATGTAAGGTAGAAGAACATGCCCAGGATTGTATTTTTTGAAGCCACCAGAATTGAAGATGCCTCCATTATTCAAAGCTTCTATTCATGATTTTCTAAACGATTCTAGCATGTTTCGAGGATGACCATTCAATGAAGACAAACGGTTCCTTGTTTCATTTAATTTATGGTTTCTCTAAGGCTAGTTTAAGGGGATCATTTCCTTGTTTCTGTTGCACATTTTTGTAGATCTCGAGGAGGTTCGTTTCATATTTTAAATGCTACAAAGAGGCAAGACCTCTATAAATATCAATGTATATCTCAGAAAGAGGGATCGAGAGAGATACTTTTGTTGAAACACTTTTCAAGTTCTTTGCATGAATGAAAGATATTTGGCCTCTATTTTTGCAAGCAACTTTCTATGTGTTTTTCCTTCTATCTCATGCATTCCTCATTCACGCTCGTATTTCTTATCTGCTGCTTAATTTGAATTCTGCATCTGAGTTTAAATATTTCTAGTGAGGAAGTGAGTTCTGGAATGAAATTCTGAAGGTTATCTGCGCAAGGTTGTAAGTGAATTACGTCACTGTCTTCTATTATATGTTGTTAATGTGCTTAAAGTTATCTACTGCTAATCTTTCCCGATCTGACAAGTTTGGCCTGTGGCTACATTTCCCATTTCTTTCTGTAATTTCTCATTTCTTTCTGCATATTTCCAATTCCTTTCCTGCAACTTTAGTCTTAAATCAAGCTTAGATTTAGTAAGAGAACTAGCCCTCTCTAGATATTGGTCTGGAAGACATTTCTTTCTCCCAAACTTTCAATGTTGGCCAGGTCTAGGGCACATTTTGTATAAAATCCTTTCCTGTGGTAGATTCGTGACCAACAGGACCCCACAAAATTTATGAGAACTGATGGATTTTTGAATGTTTCTTATTGTAGGTGTCAGCCATGCTTGACAGCCATGGTGCACAGTCTTAGCTGCACTTGACAGCCATGGCTAGCAGCAGATCAAAAAGAAGACAGGATGTGAATTGTCTCTCCATCAGATGAGGAATCCAGGTAATTTTGATCCTCTACATTTTTCATTTTTCTACTTTTACTGCATTAGGTAATTAAAAAACCTAGAAAAATAGTAAAGTGAATGAATTTCAATGCAATTTTCATGTTGTCTATCATCCGTGCTTGACAGCCATGGCTAGATCTATTAGCTACGCCTATCAAACATGGCTAAATTCTTGGCCCATGGCTCTATCCCATGGCTAGCACTGTTACCTATGGTTCTATCCCATGGCTAACAATCAGAGTCTGTTTGTAGAGATTACCTGTTGTGGCCCAATCAGAGGCCTAATTATATCATTTAACTGCATTCTCTGAAAATCATTTAAATAAATTAGATGCATCTTTCTGAATATTAAAATGCTTTTATCATTAGGCATATAGGAAAGAGCATTGTATGCTTGGTGTTGCATTTTCTCTTTCTTGCAAAGTATAAAATGAACACACACACACCACGCAACACTTAAATGCTAGTGAGTTGGAAGTCATATCCAACCACTAGTAGGGTTCAACGATGGTGGCAGTGATTTCCATCCATTGGCCCAACTCCCTCGAACCTTGTACTATTGGCCAATACCGACTCCAAGATCTATCCTAACCATGCAAAATAGCATGCATTCCTCTTCGGAGGGGTGTATCACTGTGCATGGGGTGTTGGGTGAGGATCGATAGGACCTGTGCTCCCTGCTCGGGTGTGGATTTCATCTCCACATTTTGGGGGGTTTACGTGATCATGACTTTCATTGTCGGTTGTCGAGCTATGAGCATACAGGTGAAAACCCTTAAACTATTTGAGCATTACATCAACAATTTCAAACATGATGAGAGTAGTTTAAGTTTTCAACAAATTTCAAAACACATCAAACTAGTGTAGGGCTCACAAATAAAATTTAAAAGAGATAATCATTCTTGTTTACTTTGTTTGCTTTAAAATCTACATACGAGATAATACACATCATGGTTAGAACATGGAGAGGTCGATATCGATGTAGAACCAAGGTCAAAGCCGAAGCTCCACCCAATGCACAACACAACGCATCAAACCCTCAATCACAAGATCCTCCCAAATGATATTCGATGAGCATTAGAGGGGATAACTCTATGCAGGGGGTTCTCATCAGAATACCCCACCTAGAGGAGGCAATGTACATGCCTCATGAGATAGATCTGAGTATGGAAGATCCCAACATGGGGCCTTCGAGCATGGGAGCATATATCATGATCATACACCTCATGGATCCACTAGATCCACTAAAGAGTACATCATTGAGGAAGGAACTATAACCAAGTTAGTTCCCATCCATACTCGAGCTAAGGGAGGCTCAAGGCCCCCATAAGTTCAAAATAGACAAGTAGAAAATCTACCCATTCAAGGGTAGGAAGAGAGGGCTGCTTCAAAGCATAGGCCACAGACTCCAAACAATAATGAACTTGGTAAGTTCACATTTGATATGTCTAAGGTTGGAGTCAATGGTACGCCACCACATGAGTCATGGTGCACTAGACAATTGGATGGTCTTGATAGAGTCCTAGGGTAGCTAGGGTATAAACCCTTAATTGCACACTCTCATTCTATGAGTTCTCATAGTGAGAGCACATGTAGGACCATCAGAGAACTAGGAGAATTCTCTAAGCATTCTCATAGTATACTTGCCCCATCGACCCATGTGGGCATAGAGCACAGACAACACCAGAATATAAATGTCATCTACATAGAAAAAGGCAAGAGCATGGCAAACAAGTCTATTGGAGGTCACACCGACAAAGCTGCTCAAATAGAACAAATCCACCAGAGACCACATACGAGATCTTATAGATCGATCATAGAAACTAGTGTCAGAACAATGATAGCAGATCTTCCAAGATCAATTGGAAGATATCCATGTAGAGCGTGAGCACCTCAAAAATGAGGATACTCAGAGATAGAGGTTGCTAAGGTAACATATTTTTGAGCAACGCATGCATGAGCAATGCATCCTTGATCAAAAGGAGTGTGTTGAGTGAGAGGATCGATTGGCTCATACCAATTTACCCCCTCATAGTGAATACAGGGAGCGCACTCATAGATGAGCTACTTCATAACCCAATTTGCACCCTGAGCACATTGAAACTTATACTCACCACACAACCCAAAACATGATGCAGTGCCAAGCGCTAGAACATCATGGGCATACATAGTACGAAGAAGTAGTAGGAGATGAACAAGAACAGGAATATCCTAAGATCTCCTTAGTAGACGTGGAGGATGAGCCTAGTCCTCCACCTCGACCAAAGAAGAATTTACCTCCAAAGGCTCCTCAAAGACCTCTCAGAGAAGAGGAAATTCTATCTTCGAAGGCCTATCAGGCCTTGGCAGACAAGGTTCAAGCTATAGAGAAACAAGGGATGGCTTATCAAAAGCCAACCTTGAACAAAATTCATAATGAGCCTTTATGCCCTTAGTGCCCATTCTAGCATATCCCGATCACTTCGAGATGCCAAAGCTAGAGAAATTTCAAGGAGAGGAAGATGCTCAAGAACATGTTACGAGATTTATGGATATGTGCTTTCAGATAGAAAGCAATGATGCTCTATTGCTGAGAACCTTCATCACAACCCTTTTAGGCCCTACCCGAGAGTGGTTCAATCAACTTAAGAGGTACAACATAACCAGCTTTGAATAATTGGCTAATGTATTTCTTGAATGCTTCTCCTTCGACATCAAGAAGAAGGTAAACCTATCTGATCTAGCTGCTTTAATGCAACATGATGATGAGTCGATCATGGATTATGGGAAAATATGGAGAAAGATAATGGTAAAGTTGCCATTTTCTATTCTGACCATAGAACTAACTTGGATGTTTACAAAGAGTTGTGTGAAGCACATCTCATTACTACTATAGTTGCAATAGTATCAAACATTTGAGGAGGCCTTGGTGCAAGCCAAGGTAATAGAGGACATCAAGTTACAGGAGGGTAACTTGAAGCTCAGAAAAAGAAGGAATGGAACAAGAAGAACACCCAAAATCAAAATCAATAGGCCAAGCTGGCCCATGTCAACCAAGTGGTGTTAAACCTCTAGAAAGGGGATAAGGGGCAACAATAGAATTATCAGGCCCAACCTCCTCCTGCGTGATACGATCAATGCAATAATAACAAGAAGGGTAAGAATAAAGAACAATGCCCACCTCACTAGTTCACACCTTTTGAAATTGATGACATCGATATTCCATCAACTATGTGAGGCCAAGGCCCTCAACTTACCAGAGATCAAATTAATAGACCCTAATCAACCCAAGCCAAAGGGGTATAGGGATGATCTATATTGCACTTTCCACAGGATGAAGGGACATGACATCGAAGGATGTTATAGTTTCAAACATGTAGTGCAAAACATGATTAAAAAAGGTGAGCTAATTGTGGACAACCCTCAGGCTCTGAACAACCAAAATATGGGGATCTTCAAGAACCCCTTACCGAATCATGAGCCATCGAGGAACAATGTTGGTCATGTGAATCAAGTGTGGGTGGAACCACCAACTCAAGGATTCATCGGCATGGTCAATATTGTCATAAGACAAGGGAGGTATGAGTGACCAAATCTACCTCCAGCTCCAATTAGGGTTCAAGTTGCACCCCCTCAAAGGCCAATGAAAATATTCTAGGCCCACCAACTAGACCGGTGGTGACCATTAGGAGTAGGCTAGTTCAAAGCCTACAGACAACTCCAGCAAAGTTGTCAATATATGAACTGATTCAATAGTCTCCTAAGCATAGGGAGATGCTCATGGACATCCTAAGGTCTATCGAAGTTCAGTCCTAAGACCCTAAAGCATTTATAAACTTCATGGGACATGTGCAATAGTGTAGTGAACCGATGATTCAATTTAATGATCATGAGATTAAGATGGTCTCCACTGCTATAGCGGACCCATCGCTACATATAATTGTATGTGTTAATCACACACCATTCAAATAGGTTTTGATTGACATAGGGTCATCAATCAACATTATTACTACCAAGGCATTGACACATCTAAAGTTGCCAAAGTCACATATTGTACCTTCTACCTTCACCTTGAGAGCATTTAATGATGCGCTATGCTCAATGGTAGGTACTATAGTTCTTCCAATTTAGGTTGGACTGAAGACCATCCCTATGATGTGTCATGTGATAGAAGGTGCCATGCAATATAACATCCTCCTAGGGAGGCCTTGGATTAGAGAAATGCATTGTATTCCCTCGATTTTACATCAATGTATTAAATATATACATGAGGGACAAGTTCACATGGTTCCTTCCGATGAGGAGCCATTCAAATATGTGAACTTAGCAGATTTACCTAGAGATTTCATTCTCCCCTCAATGCATCTAGATATACGGCTGACATCGCCAATCAAACATCCAGAAGGTAAATTAAAAGGAGTGTGTGTAGGACCTTCCACGATAGCACCACAACTATTAGAGCACACAATAGTAGCTTCAACAAAGCCTACGACATCCAAAATGCTTAGGAATGATAAGAAGCTTAAGGTAGTTATGGGTGAAAAAGAGTCAAAGCAAGCACCCAAGGTAGCAACTATCGAGGTTCCTAGTCCCATGGATGAAGGGGATGCTCAAAATCAAGTCGAGGAGGCACCTCAACCTACCTCACCTACTTCTTCAGTAGGGTCATCTACACCGTAGGTGACCATACATTTGGTTAATCCTAGATTAGCAGAATATATCATGTAGAATGTGACATTCATACCATTTATCAAAACTACATAGGACATGGGCTGACCTCAAGCCCATCACTTTCCCATGGGAATGGTGGTACCACTAGGGGTGCCACCCAACCAAACAAACTTCATTTATGGAGGGCTTGATCAACTTGCAAATCGCATGCCCATAGATGAGGATGATGATGAACCATTCATGGTGAATGTTCATTATTTGTCTAACCCTGAATTCACCTTGCGCTACTTTAAATGTTACCATTGGCATGGTTACGATTTAGGCTTATTCGAGCAAGGGCACCGAACTCCTTATGAACCATAGTATCAGCTACCAACTGATAGGTTTGGGTTAGGCTACCATATAAGAGGATAGGATGAGCTCTTAGCAGCATCTTTAGATCATCTAAACCTTAGTTTGGGGGATGATGTGGATTGGAATCCTTATCACCCTAACCCTTCTCACATACAAAGGGGTAATAGGTTGGTAACCTACATCTCTATTGAGCCACCTAAGATCTATCATGATAACATCATGGTAGAGGTCAATCCAAGAGACAATCCAAGAGCCAACTTGGACATTGAAAGTCATGAAGCTACCAATGACACTGGTATGCAGATCCAAAATCTAGGTATAGCAATAGACACTGAATCAGAAGTTGCTTCTGAGGAAGTGCAAGCAGAGTCCATTATCGAAAGTGATGGACCAGATTGTGATTCTGGAATAGATGATAATGAGCAATCCTCAAACAATGAATAATATGAGGATGAAACTGAGTTGGCTTACTTAGGTCCTCTACATTTACATCATCTATTACCCATGGAGATAATGGGTGAGAATGAGGGAGCCCTCATTGATGATAGTGGCTATGAAGAGTGGGCCTACCTTGGGCCTCATATTGCTAATCACCCGATTCCTAGTCGGTGGGGTGAAGGACTCATATACGATAGTGATGATGAGGATGAGACCGAGAGAGCCTATCTCAGGCCTCACTATTTACATCATCATCATGAGTCGGTTGACATCGATGAGATGTATCGAAGAGTCTATCCTAGCCCATACCTCATAGGGAGACCACCCAATTTGGATATGATTTATCATATAGTCTTCCCTGATCCACCGACATACATGCAACTCCTTGAGCCAAGTGATCCCACTTTCTAGTCTATTCATAGACCAGATCTGGAGATCCCCATACCCCCAGAGCCACATCTTGGGTATGGGAATAGCACAGATAAGTTAGAATTGCACACACATGGTCCTAGAGATCTAATCCATTCCATCAATATGATCTCCATTGATTTGACCACTCCACTTCACAATCCATTGATCCTTCCAAACCATTGTATCTTAATGTAGATGCTATTGATTGGGATCACATTGATTCACCACTAGAGCCTGAATATTTCTTCCCTAATGAAGAAATGTTGCAACCTTTCCATTTTGTACTAGGTTATGCACATGATGTTTATCATGCTGAGGGAAATTCTAATGTAGGACCTTTAAACCCAGCTGATGACATCCACTTGATTCCTATGCCTCACCAGCTTGAGGAGGGATCACATATGTCAATAGAGGAAACCTTCGATGTGGATATCAGTGATGATCCCACTAATCCTAAGAAGGTTAAATTTAGAGAGAGTCTATCTCCTGATGAGTATGCCAACCTCATCCCTCTACTGAAAGAGAGACCTGATCTCTTTGCTTGGACATACAAGGATATGTCAGGACTAGATCCAAAAATGGTTACTCATAACCTTTCGCTAGATCCCTCTAAAAGACCTATCAAGTAGAAGCTCAAGAAGATGCATCCAATAATCACTTTAATGGTTAAATATGAGTTACAGAAGTTATTGGATGTAGAGTTCATTATCTCCATCGACTATCCAGAATGGGTATCAAACATGGTACCTATAGGAAAACCTGATGGAAGGATCTATATCTATATAGATTTTAGAGACCTCAACAAGGCAACACCAAAGGATTCATTCTCATTGCCCAACATAGATGCTCTTGTAGATGCAACTACAGGTCATGAGATGCTCTCCCTTATGGATGGTTTTTTGGTTACAATCAAATTTAGATTAAAGTTGAAGACCAACACAAAACCATATTCACAATGCCATGGGGAACATTCTATTATAAAGTTATGCCATTCAGCCTTAAAAATGTTGGTGCCACATATCAATGAGCCATGACATACATTTTCCATGACTACATGCACAAAATATTAGAATATTATATCGATGACTTATTGGCAAAGTCATTGCTATGTTCAGAGCATGCAGAGGTCCTGAGGAAGGTCTTCGATCACCTGATAGAGCATAATGTCAGGTTGAATCCCAAGAAGTGTGTATTTGGTGTAACTTCAGGAAAGCTCTTGGGATTCATCATTTCAAAATGAGGGATCGAAGTTGACCCAGTGAAGGTCAAGGCCATATTAGAAATGCATCCTCCCATAAATATCAAAGAGTTAAGAAGCCTACAGGGCAAAGTAGCATCCATAAAGTGATTTATCACACAATTATCGAATAAATGTTGACCCATGAATCGATTGCTACACAAGGGGGTCCCATTCAATTGGGATGAGGACTATCAAGTGGCCTTCACTAAAATTAAGCAATACCTAGCAATGCCACTAGTGCTAGCTCCACCAAGACCAGATGTGCCTTTCTTGCTATATATATTAGCTACTAACTTTGCATTGGGAACTATGTTAGCCCAAAAGAATGTGCAAGACAAAGAGCAAGTGATATATTACATCAGTCACACCTTGGTGAGTTATGAGCTAGGGTATGCATACATGGAGAAGTTATGTTTAGCAGTGGTGTTTGCAATGAAGAAGTTGCATCATTACATGCTAAGTCATACGATGTATGTGATATCCAAACAAAATCCTTTGTAGTATATGATGAGCAAGACATATCATAATACACGTACTACAAAGTGGATCATGCTATTGATAGAATTTGATTTGGAATTCATCAGCCAAAATTCCATCAAGGGATAAGTCATAGTTGATCAGCTAGTAGAGGTACCTCTCAAGAATAGTAGGCCTCTCACCATAGAGCTTCTTGATGATGTAATATTTGCATTATCAAAATCTCCCAAACTCGAAGAACCAGATAACAAAGCTGACATGACTTTGTTCTTCGATGGTTCGAAGTGTGAGCAAGGGGTGGTGCAGGAATTGTCTTCTTCATACCACAAGGTGCTCCAATGCCCTTGTCATTTAAGCTAGACTTTCCTTGTACCAATAACAATGTTGAATATGAAGCCCTAATCTTGGGCCTCCAAACAACTATCACCATGAAGATTAAAAGATTAAACATCTTTGGTGATTCCCTTCTCATAGTCAATCAAGTGAAGGGACTTTTTCAATGTAGGTGTCCTATCCTGAAAGCTTATAAGGATCTTGCTGACACTTATCTAGCCCAGCTAGAGTGGTACGACATCGAGGCAATCCCTCATACATCAAATAGATTCATAGACACTATGGCATATTTGGGATCTTTAATCCCTCAGAATCCATCTACCAATTTTACTACCATTCATGTAAAGATGCTATCGCATGTCATGATGCAGCATGAGGCTTTCGATAACAAGGAATCAATCAACATGATTCATATAGAACCAAACCATGAGTGGTTCTATAAAGCCAGAGACTTTCTCAAGAAGGCACCTTAGGGGTCTTTGATCTCATAGGGTCCTATGGGGAATGGCACCACCATTCACCACAAGGTTGTATCCCAGTCTACATTCATACATAATAAAATGCTAGGGGAACAAGTCATCTTGTCAGTCGAGGTAGAAGCTTATCAAGATTGGATGTCATAATTACATGACTTCCTTAAGCTTGGTTTAATCCCTCAGGGATTATCACATGTCGTGAAGCACACATTCAGATAGAAAGTGACAAAGTATGTCTTGCTAGGAGACATCTTGTACCATCGAAGCTATGATGGAATTCTCCTTCATTGTCTTGAGCCCCAAGAATCAGCTTGGGCAATTTTGTAAGCTCATGATGGTACATGTGGTGGCCATTTTAGTGGCATGGCCATTGTCAAGTGCATCCTTCGAATGGGTTATTATTGGCCCACTATGGAGAAGGATTGCATCATGTATGTCAAGAAATGCATTAAATGTCAGCATCATGCTAATCTTATGCACTTGCCATCATAGGCCTTACAACCCATTCAAGCGGCTTGGCCATTTTCTCAGTGGGGTTTAGATCTAATCGGTAAGATCTCTCCCCCATCATCGGGCTAGCATACATTTATTATAATGGCTACTGAGTATTTTACAAAGTGGGTGGAAGCAATCCCTTTAACAATGACAACTAGAGCACGTATTATAGAGTTTATACTTCACAATATCATTAGTCATTTTGGGATACCATCCAAGATAATCTTGGATAATGGAACATCATTCAAGAACAAAATTATAAGGGCTTTGACATCCAAGTACAATATACAACATAATTTTGTGACTCCATACTATCCATAGGCAAACGAGTAAGCTGAGGCTTCAAACAAGATAGTGGTAGCCATATTGAAAAATATGGTACAAGAAAACCACAAATATTGGCACATCCAGCTACCCCTTGCATTATGGGCTTATAGGACTAGCATACGGATGCCCACTAGGGCAACCCCATTTTTACTAGTATATGGCATTGAGGCCATTATGCCCTTAGAGTTGGAAATTCCAATGTTATGCATCACATTGAAAGAGTTCATCGATGATGACACTGCATGACAAGCTCACCTTGATCAATTGATGCTTCTTGATGAACATCATATGAATGCCCTTGAGCATCTCCATATTTATCAAGAGTACTTAAAATGAGCTTACAATAATAAATTCCATCTAAGAGACTTTAAAGTTGGTGATCTTGTGCTGAAAGAGAACCAACAGAACTCAAACCTATCACCACACTTGCGAGATAAATTTATGGCTAACTGGTTAGGTCCATATATCATCTCAGAGCAGATTGGACCTAGAACGTATCACCTGACATCGCTTGAAGGTGTTGAAGAGCCTGAACCTCTCAACATCCTTCATATTAAGGCATTCCATACATAATAATTCAAAAATTCAAAAATATGGAAAATTTCAAAATCCATAAAAATCAAAAAGCAATAAAATCTAAAAATATTGCAAAATATTCAAAACTTCAAAAACATTTGCATCATGCATTTTCATTTTGCACATGCATTTCATTTAATTGCATTGCATTTAGGCATTTCCATCCATCACACTTGCATTAGGATAGGTTGTGTTTGCAATCTTACAAATGACACCACATTTGTATTTCAATCATGCATCTATGCATCATCATCATCCATCACCCTTGTGAGTAATTGTGTTTCTCAACACAACCCCTCCTATTGCTATGAAGAATATACTAGGGTTTTCTGGTCATTCAACCATACCTAGTGGTCTTCTCAAATTTAGTAGAAAGCTTGCTTTGCTTTTGTAGATGAGGTCTAGTTTTGATAGCACTTAGCATATCAGAATCCCATCACTAATCAAACACATTAACAATCCTAATTAGGGTAAGGAAGGATGAACACTACAAAGTGGTCCGAGTCACCTTAAGTGAAAGGTTTTGTTACTTGCTCATTTGTGAGGTGCAATGGTCTAGAGTAGTGGTCATTGGAAAAAGGACAAGTTCCCCCTACCCAAGAAATCCCTTGCTTACAAAAAGGAGCAAAATCCCAAAATCAAATCAAATCCCTTGCTCAAAACAAAAAAAAAATATATAAAATAAATAGTGATTTTTATCACTATATATGAGCAAGTATCCCAATAAATTGAAGAAAATAAGGGGGTGAACTTGAATCCCTGGAATGGTCAATACTCAAAAATCATGGAGTGATCCCCAATACAACAATGGGTTGAATGAATCCCACCTGACATTGGGGTAGGTCTAGCAATTCACAAATGAGCTAGCTTTAGGTGGCTTGTATTGCCTAGTGGTCTAGTCCAACTAAGTCCAAACCTAGGATCAGGTGGACATGTGGTGATCCTCATTACAACAATGGGCTGAATGAATCCCACCTAGCAATGAGGTAGTCTTATGTCTCATCTAATATATTCATTTGCACACACAGGGATAATGAATAGCTTGGTCTTTCATAGCAAAAACTTTATCTTTCAGAAGTCTAGTATAGTCATTATACAACTTTTGATAAGTCAACTAGGGTGTTTGAGTCTCATGGAAAACCTCAAAAATTCCCAAATAGCAACAATCACATCAATCAATCAATTATCAACTTCTTTTTATAAGATTTTGTTTATTAAGGGGTGTTCATAACATAGGTTAGATACCGGATGGATATCAACAATGATATTTAGATGACCACTGACTATGTTGTGCATATCTTTTAACTTACAAAAGCTTATGAATAGAAACAATATCATCATTTCATCTCACATATGGATGTCTAATTGATTAATTCTTATGATAAGATATATCAATTACATTTCATGATTGTTATACATTATGTGGTGTCATCCATTAGATTGTTAACTCATATTGCATTCATTCCTTATGTTTTAAGTGATTAAAGCATACAAGTTCATTTACATTAGATCATCATCATGTAAATAATGCATTACATACATTGCATTCATCATATCATAACATCATAAATTAAATGCATACAAGTAAATCAAATTAAACATGCATTTAACATCTAACATTGCATCCATATGCATACATCATAGTAGTCCATCTACACATCTAGATCACAATATCTAGTCATACATCCATCATCTAGCTAGTGCATGTCATCCATACATCACATCATATAGCATCAAATAAACATAACATATAAGCATTGCATCCATATGCATCTCATAAACATAAAATAAATAAATGTACACATATAATGAGTCATAAATCCAATGTCATATCATATATATATGTGTGTCTCAAAAAGTACATAGGTGTGTCCAAAATGCCCATAGGCTACAAATGTGTAGGTCCTCAGACCTTACACTCAAAAATGATACAATATGCCCAATGCATAATCATGACTAGCCTACACCCCCTATCTGTGAGGCTCCTCCATCACCTCCACCCTCTCGATGAGTCCACCTAGAGCTGGTACCAGTGGACCTCTCAGACCTATGAGTCCTATGGCTAGGCCGAGCTGAGGACTACCCTATCTCCCATGTTTGAGTCCTCTAAGTCCCTAGAGCTATGGATCTCTCTAGAATCTCACCACCATAGAGTGTGACCTCTCCCTCCAAGAGAGTGATGTGGGCAACATCTAAAGCATACTACTTGATATGAGTCTAAACTAGAGCCTATATCTCTGATATCTATATGATCCAAACCTATGGGTCCCTATACAACTAGAGCCATAGGAGCAGCCTATGGAGTCGAGGTCTCACCTCATGATTCAGATCCCTCTCATGAGTCCTGAAGTCTAGTCAAGACTGTAGAAGATCCTACTCAAGCGTCATCTTCTCTAGAGCTATAGTGGCACTATCAATCTATGCCAGGTGAAGAGTCCTCTCCTCCTAGTATCCACACCACTAAGTCTATCCCTCTACAAGATGATCTTAAGCTACTCTCAATTATGCCTATAGAGTGGCAATGGAGGTGTCCCTCCCCAAAATCTACATCTGAATCCTCAACTATGACTACAAGCTAACCACCTAGGCTCTGAGCTATGAGGCCTCATCATCTAGCTCCTCCTCACCCTCCTCCTCAACCTAGGGCTCCTCCTCTATGATAACCTCACCCCATCCACCCTCTATCCATTGGCAAACTCATCACCCTAGGATCTACCTCCTACCTCTCTCTACTCCATCCCTAGCTCTGCCTAGTGGGCCACCACCCAACCATATCCTAGTAGTCCACCAAGCATCATAATCAATAGTGGTCCCCATATCTACCAATCTTAAATCCTACCAGTCATCATCCTCATCACCTAGTGGAGTCACAGTAGGCCAAGTCAAATCCTTCTCCACCTTAAGGTGATGGTAGATAGTGGGCACTAGTGGAATATCCTAGTAGATCCCAAACTACCTAGTGATGCATGAGAAATGGAAGAACTCATG
This sequence comes from Wollemia nobilis, assembly GCA_028583015.1. Taxonomy (NCBI): domain Eukaryota; kingdom Viridiplantae; phylum Streptophyta; class Pinopsida; order Araucariales; family Araucariaceae; genus Wollemia; species Wollemia nobilis. The sequence goes on from JAQPPZ010015824.1 coordinate 34,825,666, forward strand.
CATGTCAAGCTTACACTCGAGGAGCCACCTATCTCATATCATCTACCTCAAATAATAGTCTACCTCCCCCCATGTAGGATAGTCCATGTAAGGTCACCATAGAACCTACCCTAGCCATAGTGTAGTCAATCAATCTAAGTAGTACTACAAATCCCCTACCTGAGACCTACTCCTGAAACCCTCAACCTCTCTAGGCCAGCAAGTAACATAGCACTGAGAAGCCTCTATAATATCTCCAATCTATAATGGAAGTCCTCTAGGATGGTCAATGGTGATGTGCTACCACACCCATATCTAGAAGTAGTAGACTATAGGCAACTCCAAGGGGCCTCATTGAGTGATCCGATACAGCTCATCATAGAGCTATGCAAGTAGGGTGCTACCCCATGATAGAATCAATGGCTACTCTATAGTACTACCTAGAAGGTCCTACATCCTAGCTAAGAGGTTCCAAGGGAACCTCACTCTAGACATATCTAGGAGTAGGACATGTATGCACAGGTACATCAGGATGGCCTATCACTCTATGAAGACATGCACCCTATACCAATACTCAATGGGCACACCCCCATGGTCAATATCCTCTAGTGCCTCATCACTCTAAGCACCAAATATCCACTAAAATACTACAACCTTCACCATGGTAGGTGAAGAGGTGATGGCCTCACCATCAATAGGGATACGAAAGATGTGATAAACATCCTCCAAGGTGACCATAATCTCTCCGATCGATAAATGAAATGTGTTGGTCCATGCATCCCAATGATGGGCCAAAGTAGTCATATAGGCTAGTCAGCCCTAATGGTAGGTAAGTGAATGACATAACCAAGGCCTATAGTGATGAACCAATCTTGATCAACATCACTAATCTATGAAGGAGGTCATGAAAGAGCTTAGACTCCCTCACTCTAGAAGTCAACTAAAAGGGCAAATAATAATACATAAAATCAATCAAAAACATCAAAAATGTACTTCAAAAGTCAAACAAATTCAAAAAATATTCAAAAAATAAAAACATTCATAAATGCACAAAAAATTCAAAAAAATCAATTAAATAAGTCAAAAATAAAAAAATTAAAAATTTTCTAAAGTTGCTCAATCATGGATGGGACCCACGATCGATGACAACGATCAAATTTATGACCATTGGGATTTGAATCCCATCATGACAATAGCAGACCCCAATTTACCAATTGGGAGGCTCTACCACCCATGGCTAAGAGAAGCACCCCTTTCGAGGTCACTTCCCATCCCAAGCAACCCCAAAAATTAAATTCCCACCCATCTAAGCTAACCTAGACTAATCCTAACTAAGGTGAGGTTCTTTACCAATAATTTAATTTGGTTCATTTAACCCATTTCTTAATGAGGTTCATTTTAAGTTGGTAATCAAATAAGTGAGTTGTGATGCTACCTTCATAGCACCAGCTCCACCACTAGAAGATGCCTCTAGTTGATCAAGCCATGAGTGGGTGTGAGTTTAAAGATTTTAGGTCAAATTTTAATCTCACCTCTCAGAGCTCTCTTGACAATAGCAAATTGGAAAATAATGAATTGAAAATGATAGATTTTTATTTTATATTTCTAATTTACCCTCATCGAACTGGAAAAAATTAGGGTTTTCACCATGGGTCAATCCAACTAAGGAATTTACAAAAATTAGCTATGGCTGACAAGCGCGACTAGCATCCAAAAATAAATACCCTCAAAATTTAACCATGAGGAGCTTCAAAATGCAAAATAAAAAATATCTAATGGTGCAAAACCCTCAAAATTTTCAAAAATAACAAAAATTCACATAATTCAAAATTCAAATGTGCCTCGTATCCAGTTATTTACCCTATACACTTGGTGGTTGCAACGACTTGTGATCCATGCAATCTGACAAGATGAGTAAATTACCATAAGGCCATTTGGGGTAAATTAGTCATCATGTAATTGATATGCTTCACTTAATCCCTAAGAAGGCCACAGAAGACTTATCACAATTTTTAGTAGATCATCGAACATTATGATTCAACATAAGCCTAATTGGAATTGTTATCATCTTGATTCCCTAAGAAGGCCATTATGAGGACTGCTCCATGGGATAGAGATGTACAATTACTATTAATAATTGTAATCATGGCTAAATTAGGCCTTGCCAAGTAATATCAAAGTGCAAAAGTCTTCAATTATTCAAATCAATCATGTTGGTCAAGCGACTCATCGCTTCATTAATTGTCCTACCCTCATCGACTCATCACTTGAGGGGGTAGTCATAATATCAATAATCATAATCAAATTCAATAAGAGATCACTCAATCTTGTCAAATTATATTCATCTTATGAATCATTGCCAACAACTATCATAAGCTTACCCTTTGTTAGGGCAAAAAGCAAATATGATAGTTAAGCTAGTAGCTCTCCACCTATCGGTACGATTGTAGCACTAACGCTACCCGATCACCATGGAGCTTGCAAAAGCTTTGCAAATTAAGCCTTCCCTCAGTTGGAAGCAATGATTCTAAGATGCATCCTTTTGTAGGATTGGGCATCTAATGTTGATCAGATCAATGATCATCATTCAACCTACAACATGGTTTTAGGAGGTCTATTTTTGCTCAACATTGTTCGTTCTCACAATGCATCCCAAAAGGGGCATCTGTAGACACCTAAAATGTGTCATGTGTAGGGGACTACTCATATGGGCATGCTAATAGACCATATGAAGGATCTTGGACAACTCCAAGGTGAAGTAATGGTTTTAACCACTCAATTTGGGTAGAGTTGGCATACTCAGCCTTAGCCATGGCTGACACCCATGGCTAATAGAGCTAGCTATGCCTCAGAGCCATGGCTAGCACTAAAACTATTTTGAATCCTGGGCCGAGCCAAATTTAGTTACAATGGTCTAGGCAATGAAGTTCAAATGGTTTTGGGTGGGGAAGCTTCGAGAGTTTTCCTCCCAACTGATCCAACCTCCTGGATCTTGATCTTGGCTTCCCAAGCAAGCCAATATTAGAGATTAGGAAGGCTATAAGACCCCCTTCAAATTGGGGAGAAGTCTAGAATGATCTTGAGTTGAAATGTAATGAAGCTCTACCAAAATGGATAGTGAATTGACAACCCCTTGAGGAGAGTCGAAATGCTGCCCAATTATGGAGTGACAAGCATGAATCCATCAATGGAGCTTCCAAAGGACTAAGAAGCATCAATCACAAAATCAAGCCAATCGAACGTGAATCTTATCAAATTCAACCACCAATCCATCTTGGGACACAGAGGTGACCCTTGATCATCAATTCCATGGAGGGAATTAGAGATCCAAGCCCTGATTACAAGAGCAAGAATACTTTTGGCTCACATGGCTCCAACCATGGCTAATAGTGCCAGCTACACCTTAGACCCATGATGAGGGTTTGATCTTTAATTTCCTTTATTTTAGTAGTAGATTTCCATTTCTAGTTATGCAATTAGCTTAATCTAGCATAGATTAACATTGTAGCAGACATTTGACCGGTTAATTTAGGATTTAGAGGTAGATTTGCTTCCATTTCCTTGCAATTATCAATTTAGACTAGTTTCATGCTTTTCAAGTTCTAATGGCTAATTAGGATTCATAATTGTTAGATTTCATGCTTTCTTTACATGCTTTATAGTAATTTGATGATTTCTTGCATATCTTCATAGATTTACATGCTTTCTTGCTTTCTTTATCATCAATTTATGCAATTGTCTCAAAAGCCTCATCAAGAGAGGCCTCCTTTGTCATTAACCCCTTTCATGTTGTTTCTTGAACGTAGGGTTTACAGGACCTAATCATTTTCAAGGTATTCAAGGTAGCATATACCTCCAACCAAAGGAGAAGAAGGCTATCTTTGGCCTTAAGCAGTTCATGTACCTTCTAAAAAGTTCTACGGATTACACCACCCCCTCGTTTAGAGGGTCTTCAAAATTGTATCAATTGTATCAAAAATTGAGTATCCCTAAGAGGGACGTATATGTAATCGGGATTTGGCAAAGTTTTAATAAAATAAACCTTACTTTCTTGTTAAATTCATTGTTGTCTATTCTTTATTGCTTTAATACTCGATTTCAATTGATGCACTAGTTAGGTGTATGCTTTTTAGATCGTTACACCTCTCTAACCAAAATCTTAGCAAAATAGTGCCACCATGAATCATCCCCGTGACCTCCTATTCCACAATGCTCTAGCGTAGGCTAGGCTATCATCTGGGCTAGTCACCCAAATGGAATCACGAACGCATTGTCTTCTTCTTATTTTTATTTTTTATTTTCTCCAAAGACGTGCGTGCTTCCCTTTCTTATCTTTATCTCTCCATGAATTTTACACGAAGGAATTTTTGATTTGTGCTCCTTAAAAACCTTAGTCAAATAAATTATTACTCCCCATTTATATAAGTATTTCATTTTCACCATCGAACGTTGATGCTATATTTGCTTATATATTTTTGACTTTATGCTTGTTCTTAATGAAATTGGTGCCTTTTAAACTTACACTTGTTTATATTATAATAATTTTAAATCTTTGGATTTAAATATTACAATATTATACTTTTTAAATATTTTTCCAAAGCCTTCTATAATTTCAAAACTTTTATCCCAAGCTTTTAAACTTTTTTCTTTCTTTTAAACCTTTTGTCCCAAGAACTTTTAAACCTTTTTTTTTTGAAAAATAATTTGAAAAAACTTGTATTAAAACAAAGATCATTTACAAGTTGGGATGAGACTTTTCCCAGCCTTAGTCAGAGAGAACACATGTTTACAACAGTAAAAGAAGATTTGCATTGGAGCCAAATCTCTTAAACCATATTTCTACAATGACTGTTCACCTGTTTACAACTATAAAAGAAGATCTACATTGAAGCACAAATCTCCTAAACAATATTTCTGGAATGGTTATCCAAATTAGCTAAGCACTGGATTTGCTCACCAACCTGCCTAATCATCTCATCCTCAATAGCCATGTCACTGTGCCACTGAACCCCTACCTCCTTCTTAGTACCCATCTTAGCCAGGAAGTCTGCCACTTTATTTAGATCTCTACTCACATAAACTGGAATCACATCATCTAATTCCCTCCATAATTCCTTAATTTGAGTGACAAGAATCCTCAACCTCCATGTTTTCAAAGCAAAGTTCCTCATGCAATCTAGAGCTCCAACCATTATTTGAGAATCTGATTCTAGGATTATCCTCCTATGACCTTGTTTTACTGCCCAAATAGAAGCAGATTTGATAGCTAAGGCTTCTGCTTCATTGTTTGTGGCTCTTCCCAAGCCTTGCAGTTCCCAATAGAGCATTGTTCCAACATGATTTCGGCAAACCACTCCAATTCCAGCTCTACCCGGATTGCCTTTTGTAGCTCCATCAGTATTAATTTTAATCCAACCTTCTAGGGGTGGTTTCCAACTAGCTCTATCCTATCCCTCTTGCACTTCAACTTCCTTCTCCATTGCCCCAATAACAACCTGAGTTTCCTCTTTAGCATAGACTGCCACAGTTTCTGTGACTTTGCTCCAAATGACCTGCCAAACTCCATCTAAAGAAGAAAAAGTTTCTCTAAAAATTCTAGCATTTCTCTCCAACCACACTTGCCACCAAATAAAGTTTAATCCAAGCTCCCAACCAATACAAAGAGCTTTAGATTTAAATCTACCCCTCTTCCATATTTCCCAAATATTAATCCGATTCAAATCACCATTAACTTGAATTTTATAATATAAAAACCATCTCTCCCAAATCTGGCACGTGAATGGGCACTCAAACATCAAGTGATCAGTTGTTTCCTCACTCTTGTAGCATAAAACACATTGATATGGACCAATGATTCCCCTACATCTGAGATTATCAAAAGTAAGAATTCCATTATGCATGAACTGCCAGGCAAAAAAGTTTACTTTCGGCCAACCCTTGGACTGCCAAATCTTTCTCCAATCCTCAACCTGATATGTATGAGGAGGAGGCTCTGGAAGGATCTTATCATATCCATCCTTCACTGTGTAGACACCAAGGCTCCCATAGCCCCAAGCTAATTCATCCTCCTCATCTCTACCTGTGAGAAATATTTCTGCCAAGATTTTAGTCATGATGGGTGTCAAATCCAGAGGGATTGAAATTGGCCACTCATCCAACTTCTTAAACTGCTTAAACTTATAATCCCCCAGCTGACTAGTGTTGAAATAACTTTCAATTTGGACCCATCCCTTGGTTTCTATGGCTATTTTTATTGGTTGCAATTCAGGAAATTCAACAATGATAGGTGGGTATTGATCCCATGAATCTGTCCAAAATCGTGCCTTCTCCCCTCTCCCCACTTTCCAAAATAATCTATCTTTTACTACCCGAGATCCTAACTTGAGAGCCTGCCACACTAAGGATCCATTACCATCCAAAGGGAAATGACCCACCTCATTTGGGTTTACATGTCCCAAATATTTACTAGTTAAGATTCTACTGAATAAAGAAGTTGGTTGGGAAATCCACCTCCAATAAAGCTTTCTAGCCAAAGCTTTATTATTTAACTTTGATCTTCTCAGTCCCAAACCTCCTTTTACCTTGGGCTGGCTTACTTTATCCCAACCTACTAAGGCCCATTTCCTCTCTCCTTTTACTCCTTCCCATAAAAATTTTCTAGCCATCTTGTCCAACTCTTTCCATATGGTATGTGGGGCAGCAAGGATAGAAAATTTATAAATTGGCATGGCCTGAATGACTGACTGTAAAAAAGTTAATCTACCCCCATAGCTTAACCATTTGTGAGACCAATGATTAATTTTGTCCTTGATACAATCCAAAATATTCCTCCAGATATCTATTTTTAGTTTTTTAAAATGCAAAGGGACCCCCAAGTATACCACTGGGAGATAAGTCCTTGTGAATCCCAAGATCTCTAAAATTATGTCCTGAAGCCTTTGATCAAGATTGAAAAAGACCACTTTGGATTTTTTATCATTGATGACTTGGTTTGTAGCCCTAAGGTAGACATTAAGTGTATCTCTAATCATTCTTGCTTCCCTGAAGCTGGCCACTCCCACCAATCCTGTGTCATCCACAAACTGTAGGTGAGTCAAAACTTCCTCACCCACCTTGATACCTATTAGCAAACCTTGTTGTCTTCTCCTCAAGATGAGTCTACCCAATCCTTCAGCCAATATGAGAAAAATATAGGGAGAGCAAGGATCTCCTTGATGAAGGCCTCGAGTAGCTCCAAACGGTTGCGAGGGAAGACCCTTGATTAACACTGAGTATGTCGGAGTAGAAACACAACTCATGACCCATTCTATCCAATCCTGAGAGAAACCAAAGGCTGCCATCATCTTTGACAAGAAGCTCCACTCCACCCTATCATAAGCCTTTGACATATCTAATTTTATGAACATTCCTCTATTACCAGATGTTTGCATTGAATGGATTGCCTCCTGAGCTAGAACCACACCATCCAAGATCTGCCTACCCTCTACAAAACCCCCTTGCTCCGAGGAGATAATGTTATGTAGAAGAGGTTTTAGCCACTCAGCCATTACCTTTGTGATTATTTTATATATGACATTGCATAAGGCAATAGGTCTATAATCTGAAATATGTACCCCCTCCTCCCCTTTTGGAATTAAGGTAATGAAAGTATGATTTAATGCTTTAAGCATTCTTTTACTACCTTTGGACTCCTCTATAACAACCATTACATCCTCCTCCAAGTTATCCCAAAAGGCCTGAAAAAACTCAATTGGAAAGCCATCTGGACCTGGTGTTTTTTCGATGCTCATTCCAAAGACTACATTCTTCAGTTCCTCTCTATCAATGGGTTTAAGTAGGGTCTGATTTTCTTCTTCAGAGATAACAGAGGGTATGACAACAATAACTTCTTTTTGAGCCTCTTCATCTTGCACCATACTTTCCTTAAATAGTTTAGAAAAATAATCCATTGAATGGAAATGCATACCTAGAATTGTATCAAAGGAGTGTCCATTCTCATCTTGAAGAGCTTCCATGTTGTTCATCTGTCTCCTAGCACAAGCAATCCGATGGAAAAATTTGGTATTTTTATCACCTTCTAATAACCAAGTGGTTCTTGCTCTCTGTTTCCAGTAGGTCTCCTCTTGGTTGTCAATGTCCTCAACCACTTTACGCAATGCATCATCCTCTTCTTTGAGCTGCTCTGTAATTGTTCCTTCCCTAAAGTGTTTTTGAACCTCATCCCATCTGGCCACCAATGGAGCTCTTTGGACCTGGAAGTCTGTCTTGTTAGCTCGCCTCCATTGTTTCAGTTGATCTTTGACATAATGAAGTTGTTTGTGGAATCTAAACATTGTTGTCCCATATGTTGGGTGACCTTCTTCCCACCACTATGGAATTTTCTTTTGAAGTTCCTCTTTTTGTAACCAAAAGTTTTCAAATTTAAATGGTTTGTGATGCTGCATTGTCTTGATCCCTCCTTCCAACAAAATGGGAAAGTGATCTAAAACTGGACCCTCCAAAATCTGAAATTTTATATTCCATTTTACAAATGCCTCCTCTAAAACCAAAAAATGGTCTAACTTCACCTTCCTGCTATGTGGCTCCCTCCTCTTATTAGTCCAAGTATAGTTGGTTCCAGGGCATTTAATATCCACCAAGTGTAATGCCTGGACTTGGGCAATCATAAGTCGATCCCCTGGGTCCAAAATTGGGGTTCCCCCTTCCTGATCTCTAGAGGATAATTTAGCATTAAAATCCCCAACAATAATCCAGTCTAAATCTTCCCTTGAGACTCTCATGTTATGCACAACTTTCCATTGATGCATCTGACCATCTAGGTTTTGAGCCCCATAAAAATTTGTGATTAAAACATGTTCAATTGTGACATTATTTCTAAAATGTGATGTGAGAACACCCCTCCAAGCTATATGTTCTATTGTAGTCCATTCAAGAGAGTTCCAAAGAGTAATTATCCCCCTTGAGGCACCTTGGGCAGCCACTTCCATATGACCAGCACCCCTCCAAATTCTGTTAACTATTTTACACATAAGATCTAACGATATTTTTGTCTCCTAGATAAGCAAAAAATATGTTTTACATTTTTCTAAGAGTCTTTGAACAGCATATTGATGGTTTCTACTGTTTAAACCCTTAACATTCCATGATTGTATAATCATTGGTTACCTTGAGAGCAGTAAAAATCTATTGGCCTCACCGATCCTCCAGTGATCAGTTTGTCTCCTTGAACTGCTATCAATTCCTTATTTGATTTTCTACCCACTCCTTGAGAGTTGCTATTTTTTTATCTCTTTTCCACTTGAGTTATCCCTAAAGTTGGCCTTTATTTGTTCTTTTCTGCTATGCCCATGTTGACATCCTTAATTATTGGCTGCTCTTGGTTATACACTATCAATGCCCCTACACTCTCTGACTGCGGTAACTCACTATACTCAATTAAGAACTTTTAAACCTTTGTCCATCTCTTTTATAATATTTAAATTTGATATTTAAATATTATAATCCTTAAAAATAATTGCCTTGCTTTGCAATAAACTTTCCTTGTAATATATATTTGCCCTGGATGGTTTTCCACTATTTTATATTTATCAAACCTATCTTTGACCTCAATGATATATTGTCCATCCTTATAAAATTTTCACCCTTGAAGAATATTTCATGCTCCTTTGACATCAATGACAACTCAATATTTCCAACATATTGACAAACTTAAGTGTAAAACAAACATAATAATCATGTGTGTCATCCACAATATCAACATTAGGAACTAAAACAAAAGAACCCAATTTGTCACCACTCACCTCATCATGCAAGGTTGGAGCATTCTAATTTGATGTATCATGTTCATCCTACCTTGCTTTAAGGGAAGAAAAAAATCCTATAAAATTATCAATGAAGAGGTCAAGTCAATAAGCATGGAATAACCACTCAAAGAAGATGAAGAGGAAGATGCTCAAATGGGAATAGAATCTACCAAGAGATTTGAAGAACATACTAAATCTGGAATAGGAAGAGAATCAAAAGAATTAATAACTAAAAATTCTAGAGTGGGAGTGAAAGGAATGCCTAGAAGAACCTCATCAAATATGACATCAAGACCTTATGCTTCTAAGGATCATAATGATAATATACCTTTGAGATATCAAAGTACCCTATAAATATACGCTTATGGATCTTTAGTACTTTCTTCTTCTAAATACCCTTGGGTATATGAGCCCATGTTAAAGACCTATTGATATAAAATCAAGATACATCTAGTTTATCCCCTATTAATCTCTCAAGATGTGTCCTCCCTCAAATTTCCCTAGTTGTAACCCTATTTACGGTAAACCTTACAAAAGTGAACCTCATCTCAAAACTTATGGATTGGTCCCTTAGCATGAATCATACAATGTGTCATCTCCATGATTACCATGTTTTTCCTTTCAACCATACCATTCTATTCACGAGTGTAGTGAATAGTTTTTTGACATGCTATTTCACAAGAAGCCAAAAAATTATCAAATACATTACTAACATATTTATCACTCCCATCTATTCTTAGAAACTTGATCCTCATATCTAGTTGATTTTCAACAAGAGCCTTGACAATCATAAACCTCTCAAATACCTCATCATTAGTACAAATAGTGTATATCCACATGTATATAGAAAATCATAAATAAAAATAAGGAAGTACCTATTTCTTGAAAGAGAGGGTGTACCCATAGGTCCACAAATATCACCATGTATGATCTTGAAAGGATGTGATTCCCTACTAACAACTCCTTTCAAAAATATCTCCCTATGATGATTTCCTAAAATGCATCCCTCACATGCACCACTTGTAGGGAATATGCATGGAAGCTCAATGACCATCTAATGTTGATTCATATCTCAAGGAACCATAACTAAGATGCCCAAGCCTATGATACCACTTCTGAATCTCATTATCAACATGTGCAACCATGACAACAAAGCTTTTCTTGACAAAAGTTGAAAAAAGGTAGGTCTTTCACCTAGCTTATACATGTTAGTTTTATCACAATATGTAGAAGCATCAGTTTTGAACCCATTGTCTATATCCTTAATCACCCATTTATCAGGCCAAAATTCTACTTTCTTATTTGTATGAGTAATGCAATAAATAAATAAAATTTTAGGGCCAACATTAGGAACATTAAGTGCATCATCAAATGACAAAGATCTAACAATGCTGTCTCCACTTCCTACAACCTGTAATGGTGAGTCATCTCCAACCACTACAAGGGCAATACAAGGGCCTATAGCATGGTCCTATGAGGTTTCTCCATCAAAATATCCTCACCTTGAGCATAGAAAAGAACATTATTAGCATCCCCATTTCTTACTACATCCTCCAATTTCTTGATTCAAATATTGCAAAATTTTGCCTTGCATCCTTTTCTATAAAACTCATAAGTAGGACTTTGAAAGGCTTCTTGAGCTTCTAGGTGGCATATTTAGGACCATTCAACAAGAGCACATGATGATCTATAACTATTCTACCAAAATTCAAAAATCTACATGCAATTGTGACTAGAACAACACCAATGTAGAGAGCTTGAAATATTGTGCAAATTAAAAAAATGGTCATGTTGTGACGTCCTTCACAATGACCCCAAAATTGGGGACCCACCTTAAATTTTGTGATTTCGAGGGATTTTTGTTTATCCAATTTTGCTCGCATCAAGGTCTTGGAAAATTTGCTTTCACTTTGGAATTGCTGACATATTTGCATTTTGAAGGTTTGAATGTAGTTGCAATGCTTGAAAACTGAATATTTTGATTATTTGCATATTAATTGCATTATTTCGAATCAAATAATTTGATTAAAATCATTTTCAAAGGTTTAAATGATTAATTTTCATTTAAATAATTAAATTTTATTTTAGGGTTAACCCTAAAATTAATGCAAAATTGAAATGGACATATCTTGAGGTAGAAAACTCCGTTTGATCTCATTCAAAACTTGGTAAAAAGATATGGATTTTCTCTTTCTAATGATACCAAACTTGCAAGATTCCAGATGTCAGTTTCACCAAAAAATAGTAGGTTAGTTTAGCAATATGAGAACTTTGAAATACTTTTGAAAAAAAAGGAAAGTTACGGGAAAGTAAAGTTTGGTTTTGTTTTGATATTATGATTATTGTTTCATTATGCAGGTAATACAAGGGCAAGGGTTTGAAGAAGATAGTTATAAAATCCGTTCCCGGTGAAGAAACAGAATAACTAAACTTTTCAAATTATAAATAAATCATTGAGATTCATGGAAAGGGTCGGACATTTTATACAGAGAAGGAGAGGAACGATTGGAAGGAGCAAAGCTACACATTCATTGGAGGAAAATGGAGAAAGCCATTTGCAGAACAATGGAAATTATTGTAAGATTTTATAAATTGTTTTAAGCATTTTGGATCCAGATTTGTGCACAGATTGTATTTGGAATTAATAAAATGTTTATTACAATTTCTTAATAGTTTGTATACCTTAGAATATTGCATCAATTCATTTGATTTCATTGTGTGAATACTGGTGAACATTGGATTGGTTTTAGAATTCTGTAGATGGAAATCTGATCTGTGGATTTTGTCCGAGACATTAATTTAATTTCTAAAGTTTAAAATATTTTATTATTTTTTTATTATTATTTCATTATGAAAACTATATATTATAACCTAGCATAATTTTTATAAAGTGAAATTATATGGTTAGGTTATAAATTAAATTTATTATTCAAATATTACATCAATTAATATTTGAATTAATAAATTTAAGAAGGGATAAATGAATATTCTATTCCTCACCTTAATTTCATAAGGTTGAGGAACTAGGATTGATATCTCTAAAATTCAATTTGGATTTGATTTATAATATAGTTCTATTTATTTCAGAAGTCCAAATTTCAAATCGGAGATCACATTTACTCTTTTGAATATTTAATTTCATAAATATTTCAAAAGATAAATATTATAAGCAAATCTAATTTATAAACTTTATTTTATCATAAAATCCAAAGTTTATAGATTAGTTTCATATTAAGCCCTAAGATTTTATCATTGACAAGGTTTTGGAACCTTATAAATTGGGCAAGACATTATTTCATTTATTCACCTCTTCTGGGTTTGATTTATAATTTCATAAGGGGGTTTGAATAAATAACTGCTTTATCAAATAGACATTTGGGAAATGAATTTATTATAAATTTATTATATTCCAAAGGTTTATTAAATTTATAAAATTTCATTTACTTTGATCTTTATCAAAGTTAAATTGAAATTTAATACAAAATGCTAGATTCTTTTTATGCTAATTTCATTTAAAGCATTTTGAGACATTAAATTGAAGAGAGGAAATAAAATTTGGTATACTTTAACCTAAGATCATAAAACAAATTTTATTTTGTTGAATTGATATCAAAGACATACTCCACATGATGGATTCGAAATCATTTACATGATCCCAGGCCCCTTGTTAACAACACTTGCAAGACCCTAGAGTTTTATTCTTAGCACTTATATGAGTTTATGCATAAAACATTGAATACAAGAACCTTGGAGATATATATATATATTTCTTTGCAAGAGAGAACTTAAAGTTCTAAGTTGTCGAGTGGTTTTGTGACTTGACAAAATCGCACCTCAACAAATTGGCGCTAGAAGGAGGGCATGAAAGGTAAATATTTGATTTTCATTTGAAATCATTCAAATCTCAATTTAAAAAAAAATTACAAATTGAAGGGTGTTATTTAATGCCAAGGTTTAATTGATGCATATCTTTTATCAATTGATTAGTCATTTCATGCTTAGTTGCAAGATATATTTCTTTGATTAATAATATTGGCATTAAATTTTGTGTTCTTTGAAGTTCACTAATGGCATCACTTTCTTCAGTAAAGGAAATGATGGCTTCTTGGATAGGTGATTATTATAGCAGTTTAAACATGCCTATTCATCAAATTCCTGAAGGTGTAGAAGTTTGTTTACCCAGATTTAGGCATGATGTGGATCAAGCCAAGGACCATATTCAAAGATACAAGAGTGTGTTACGTCATTTGCAGCTTATGCAGGGAGATGTTCCTTGCAGATTATTTTCATACCCATTGGATGAGGTTGCGCTTAAGTGGTACATACAATTACCTGTAAGGTATGCTACTTCTTGGGTTAAACTAGAGAAAGCATTTCTCAAACATTTTGGAAGGTTGGATGATTCAGTTATGATGTTAAATCAATTTGTCTCCATCCGTAAAAAATTTAATGAACCCATGAGATCATTTAATGATAAATTTCATAGGTTGTATATTGAGGTGGGGATGCATTATATCATTTCAGAAGAAAGAGCTACTCAAATATACATGGGAGCCTTAGATCATGTCACATCTATGTTTTTGGGGGAAGGTCTTAAAATTACATCATTGCTTAGAGCTTACAATGAGGCAGTAACATTTGAACAACAATTGATATCTCAAGGTGTTAATATGGAACAACTATACAGACTTAGACCTAAAATTCATGATCAAAGATCACAAATGAGTCAGGTTGAGACTGATAGTTTAGATGTCACAACTTCCTTAGATGTTGAGAATGAGGTACAGGTTTCAGAGTCAATACCCATCAATGAACATTGTGATGATCAAGTTGATCAAAATGTAGAAACTGACTTAGAGCCATTATTCACAAAAGAGGATTGGGATGATCTTATAAAACAAAATACAGAAATTGATCCCATTGAAGAAACTCTTGTCTTACCAAAATATGAATCTGAGGAAGATGAATTCTTTGAAATTGAGGAGAATGAATCTGAGAAAGATGAATTTTTTGAAATTAAAGAAAATGAATTTGAAAATGAATCTGAAGAATATATAGAAGAAATGATAGATTTTCATCATTTGTTTCAGGAGGATAATGAGTGTGATGTTCAAATAGGTAAAGTTAAAGAATTGAATGATCATAGATGTGATTTCATTGAAGATTGCAAGGGATTACAAAAAAATAATACCTCGACGATTATGGTTCAAATGAATGATCCTAAAATATTATTGTTTGAGGAAGATGAATTGTTTGAAAATGAAGATGAATTCTTTATTGAAGAAGGTGAATCTAAAAATGAATCCAAATATGGTATGAAATAAAATATGGAATGTCACCAAGTGCTTCAGAAAGATAATGATTTTGTTATTTCAGATCATGAAGAAGAATTATTAACTTTATTCACAAGTTCCAAAGAAGTTCTTATCTCAGATGATGTGCAGGAAATTGAAAGCCTTGTGTCACTTAAGGATTCTACAATGCTCATACAACAAGAAATCAGTAGGTCTTCATCTCAGGTGATTAATAAAGGTGAATTTGAAAAGGAAATTATAGACCTATCCGAAGTTTGCACAAAAGATATGGTTGAACCTCACCCTTTAACTATAAAAGATAATTTTTATAATGGTTGGGGAAGATATGATGAATGTTTTTCTTTTATACCTACTGATAAGAATTGTTCTTCATCTGATATGCAGGATGCTAAAATTGATATCTTACATGAAGAGTCTACAACTCCTGTACAGTCAAATAATCACATGTTTTCTAAAGCCACGATAAAATCTCATCCCTTAGCTTTAGAAGATAATTACTATAATGGATGGGGTATGTATGGTAAATCATTGTTTTCTCATACTTCTACTGATAAAATTTTTATTTCACTTGATATGCAGGATGTTGAAACTTCTATTTCAAAAGAAGATTTCATAATTCCTACACAATCAAAAAATGACATGCCAATTGCAGAAATAGAGAAGGTTCCAAAATTGAATCACTTTGAAGATGAATTTATTGAACACCTTGCTGAAATTGAAAATGAAGAAATGGTAAATGTTTCTTATGACTCATTTATTATTAATGAGGACGAGGTAAAGTCATCTCTTTTACCCATGACTAATAAAAATTTGAGTACAAATTCACATGAATGGTTTGGATTTAATGTTGGTGATGACCTAAAGGAAAATGTTGATCTATCAAAAGTAACTCAGGTGGTTGATCAAGAAAATTTGTTATTTAACACATCTTGTGATCAGTCAGATTTATGGTTTGAAAAGGATAGGCATACATTTAATTGGGTGCCTAATTTTGGTGTCTTTAATAAACAGGTATTTGATGAAGATGAAGAACTACAAGGTGATCATGATGGAGACCATGAAGAAAAGGAAAAAGTGACAAATGCTCATCAAATATTGGTAAATGCTAATAATGATGTGTTGAGTATAGATGACGAGGTAAAATCTTCACCTTTCTCATTGGTTACAAAA
Organism: Wollemia nobilis; assembly: GCA_028583015.1. Taxonomy (NCBI): domain Eukaryota; kingdom Viridiplantae; phylum Streptophyta; class Pinopsida; order Araucariales; family Araucariaceae; genus Wollemia; species Wollemia nobilis. The sequence goes on from JAQPPZ010015824.1 coordinate 34,841,933, forward strand.
TTTTCAGGTAATGGGTTGCATGATAAGTTTTTGGATGCTAATGCTATCAATGATGAAATGTCAAATGTTATTAACAAGAAGTTGGAGACAGATTCTAAAATTTTTGCCATAAATGAAATGAAGGAAAACATGTTTGAAATGCTTAATCAAATTCATGAGCAATCAACTAGTGAATCTAGGGCACAAATTTTTAATGATCTTCTTATACCAAATGTCCTAGATGCTTGTCAATTCTTGAATGATTGTGATTGCTTTAAAAACTTTGAAAGTGACTTGAATATGAAATTTTTAGAAATAGGTTCTTATTTGCAAAATCTCCTATTTGAAAAGAGGAGCCTAGTTCTAAATTATGAAACAAATTGTGAAATTCACACCTTTTTGAATAAGCAAAGGATAATTGAAAATCATGTTTTCACTTTTAAGTTTAATAAATCAAATCTTAAACATGGAACTGCTTATAATTTTGAATCAAATCAGTGGGATGAAATAGGCACAATGAGAATTTCTATTTTTGGCCTAATATTATTTTTATTGGATTCTTATAAAACTTGTCAGGCATGTAATCATATATGTTTTCTAAAGTATGCTAATCGTGTATGGGATCCAGGGAAATGATGGTAAATATTTTGGTAGTGTCTTGTATATTATGTATATTTTTTGTAAATAGTTTTTTGGATTTGTTGTGTTATTGTATATATTTGTTTCGTCATGTGATGTGTTGATGTCATGTATTGATGTTGTGTTGTTGATGTTGTTGTTATGTTTGTTTTCATATGTTTTGTTGTTGAGCTTAATGACAGATGAACTTCACCAGATCTTGTTGGAGTTTCATGACTAAATGTGTTTCAAGTTAGCATGATTTTAGGTGAGTCTTCCAAAGAGTAGGGTAAAGCTACCTAGTTTGAGGACCTGTGAAACCTGGAAAAAGGGAAAATGAGGTATTGATTTATGTCCTTATGAATGTGAACAAAGATAAAGCAAATATGAAAAATTGGAATTGTATTGCGAAAACTTCGTATCCTTACATACACTCGCATTTCATAAACATGTTTCATAACATTGCATACATCACCCTCGCACTTCATATTTCATATCCCATAAAAAGGATCATTTATCAAATTCAAAAGGTGTTAATTGGTTTTGTCAAAAGTCATGTTGCTTTAATCAGGGGCACTTTCACAAAGGCATTTTGTACAAAATTGTAAAAGACAAAAGCTTCATGTTTACACACCATAGTTTCAGGGTTCCTAAATGTTTTAGTCACTCAACCATTTCTAGTATGGTAGGCAACCACCGAAAAGCATGTCATATTCTCTTAGGATCATTGCACAATATACACTAAATGGGTCTTGAGATCGGGGACTGATGTTGAAATCATCTAGAACCAAACACAATTTTACACATATTAAAAACATTTTGGGTAAAATGGTCAAAACCATCCTTGGAAGAAAGTGTAAGGTGAAAAGGGACATCCTTGTCAGTCCTATCATGCAACATAGTCCATAAGATTCATTTTTTACCACAAATACTTGAAAACTCTAAACAAAGTCGAGTAGTAAGGATAGGGTCAAATTCTCATCATACTTCGGTTGAGAATCCAATTCCCCAAAGCTCTAAGTCTATTTTCATCAATGGATCGTAAGGATTCGTACTACTCATCCATCAGAAGGAAGGGTAGTCATCCCCAAGGTTCAAGAAATCAAAAGCTAAACACATCATTCACTATTGGATCGTAAGGATTCGTACTACTCATCCGTCAGAAGGAAGGGTAGTCATCCCCAAGATTCAAGCAATCAAAAGCCAAAATTATGGACTATGGGGTTAACCTCCATCGGGGCTATAGACGCTTGATTGGCAGTGGAGTACGCTCATGCATGGTGATATGTCTCATTGAAAAGTGAGACCTATGATCATTTCAAATGGGCAGGCTAGCCTTGTGTTTCTTTCATAACAGGTTTAATCATTTTGGTCAAAATGAGGTAATGAACTCACTTGTGCACACACTGGTTCTAGATGATAGTAAGGTCATAACTGAGCTCTTGATCTGGTAAGGAACTCACAACACACACTTTTGGTCCTAAGAGGATTAGATAAGTTTTAGTGTGTTTGTTTATTGTACTAGAGTGTTTGAGTCTTTGTAAAACATGTCATTCATATTATTACATCCTGTTAATACATGTTTCAGTTTATGTCATATCATTTTCATATCATCTTATTTTCATGAATGTTCATTTTAGGGCCCCTGATTAAAGTATGATGACAAGCATGGCCAAAACAAAGATTTATATTGAGAATGATCATTAATACATATCACCTGATCCCAACCAGTAATACATCACATTATGCATAAATCATCTCTGATTCTGGTGATTCATATTTGTATTGGTCTATTCACATTCTCTGGATGCTTATCAATGCTTGTGATTCTAATTTTCATGTTTTGTGTGTTTTCAGAGATTGGTTTTTAGTCCGAAATGTCCAAGGACATTTACCAGCAGAGTCGCCAATGTTGTGAAGTCCTTCACAATGACCCCAAAATTGGGGACCCACCTTAAATTTTGTGATTTCGAGGGATTTTTGTTTATCCAATTTTGCTCGCATCAAGGTCTTGGAAAATTTGCTTTCACTTTGGAATTGTTGACATATTTGCATTTTGAAGGTTTGAATGTAGTTGCAATGCTTGAAAACTGAATATTTTGATTATTTGCATATTAATTGCATTATTTCGAATCAAATAATTTGATTAAAATCATTTTCAAAGGTTTAAATGATTAATTTTCATTTAAATAATTAAATTTTATTTTAGGGTTAACCCTAAAATTAATGCAAAATTGAAATGGACATATCTTGAGGTAGAAAACTCCGTTTGATCTCATTCAAAACTTGGTAAAAATATATGGATTTTCTCTTTCTAATGATACCAAACTTGCAAGATTCTAGATGTCAGTTTCACCAAAAAAATAGCAGGTTAGTTTAGCAATATGAGAACTTTGAAATACTTTTGAAAAAAATGAAAGTTACGGGAAAGTAAAGTTTGGTTTTGTTTTGATATTATGATTATTGTTTCATTATGCAGGTAATACAAGGGCAAGGGTTTGAAGAAGATAGTTATAAAATCCATTCCCGGTGAAGAAACAGAATAACTAAACTTTTCAAATTATAAATAAATCATTGAGATTCATGGAAAGGGTCGGACATTTTATACAGAGAAGGAGAGGAATGATTGGAAGGAGCAAAGCTACACATTCATTGGAGGAAAATGGAGAAAGCCATTTGCAGAACAATGGAAATTATTGTAAGATTTTATAAATTGTTTTAAGCATTTTGGATCCAGATTTGTGCACAGATTGTATTTGGAATTAATAAAATGTTTATTACAATTTCTTAATAGTTTGTATACCTTAGAAGATTGCATCAATTCATTTGATTTCATTGTGTGAATACTGGTGAACATTGGATTGGTTTTAGAATTTTGTAGATGGAAATCTGATCTGTGGATTTTGTCCGAGACATTAATTTAATTTCTAAAGTTTAAAATATTTTATTATTTTTTATTATTATTTCATTCTGAAAACTATATATTATAACCTAGCATAATTTTTATAAAGTGAAATTATATGGTTAGGTTATAAATTAAATTTATTATTCAAATATTACATCAATTAATATTTGAATTAATAAATTTAAGAAGGGATAAATGAATATTCTATTCCTCACCTTAATTTCATAAGGTTGAGGAACTAGGATTGATATCTCTAAAATTCAATTTGGATTTGATTTATGTAGCACCCTAAAATTGGTGCAGTTAAACCATTAGTAAAAAGTAGAAATTTGAATTTTAACCCCAAAATCGTCCGTTAACCGCTCACCTCATTTTTTGCACCATTTTTAGAGGTTGTTGTGACCGTTGGATGATATCATCGTCGATCTGACGATATCGTCGTCGATCTGACGATATCATCCCAAATCGGATGAATTCATCTGGAATAGAACATCCAGACGATTTCATCCCAAAACCAAATTTTCGCAATTAGCTTCTGTTCCAACGACCTCTCCAACTTGGGCAGAAGCGTGTCTGCATGGTTGGAGATTCCCACATTGAGGATCTCCTAGATTGGGATGATCCCCAACCTCCTAACCTCCCCCTAATCCTATATAAACTAGGATTTTTCTAGTTTATCCCCTGACTCCCTGACTCCCTCCCTGATCTCCCATCATTCGCACTTGTGTTTTCAAGTTTTGTTGTAGGATTTCATTGTGTTTCAGTCGGAGGTAGCTCGGATCGTCGCAGGCGATTCAACTACAATTCTAGACGATCCTATCAATATCGGTGATGATCTTGTATGATTACAGATGATCCGGTCTGCAATTCAGCTTGGGGGCAATCAGAGCCCTGAGTTTGCATTCTCTATCTCATTTTCCTTATTTATTGATGCATTAGATTAATTTACTTATGTTTTGCATCCTGGAGTTCATCTCATTTAGCATAATTGCATGATAAAATTCAAAATAAGTTTCCAAAATAGTGCATCTCATTTAATTTGATATCTGGATTTATCATTCAAACATCTATACTCTTATTTCTATCATTTTGCATCATTCTTGCAAGTGTATTTTTGGTTTTTGGTGTCTGTTTCCTTGATTGCAGGTTTTTGACGAATTCGCCTGATGAATTCGTCAGGTCGCTGATGATCTTGGGTGATCTCGGATGATCTCCTATGATTTGGGATGATTCTGTACAATTACAGATGATCCTGTCATATCCGGGATGATCTGGACTCCTACAAGCTTCAGAATCTTCATCAGACATCAGAAATCAGGTGTACTCTTCTCCATTTTATATATTCTCTGTATTCAATCATATTAGGATTCATTTATGTCTTCTATCTTCATATAAATCAGAATCTTCATATAGAATAGCTTAGCTTCATTTTGGCCAACCTAGGAATCTAAATGATTGAACATAAAATGAACAAATCAAACCCATTCTCAACCTAGGCATGGAAACTGCCACTCAAAGTTTCCTGGTGAACCCCACCATCTGTCAAAAATTCACCTTTATACCCCTCCCCCGAGAAGCGCGACCTTCAAAGGGCCTCTCCATCCGAGGTATTGTTCCATCATTTTCTCACCCCCCTTTCGGGTACGGATCCTTTAGCTTGAAGGTAAGGGTGCAAAAAATTTGGGCGATACATTTTGGTGAACCCGACGTGAAACTAAAAACACCTTTTGAAAACAATCCAAAAAAAAAAACACATTATTAAGAACATCTAGAATCATTAGAAAACTGTTAAATTTGCATATCATATTTAGATGGTAGATTATAATAGAAGACGAGTTGTCTCCATAAATGTTGAAAATCAATTAACGGCCATAGAGATTACTTCTACGCTTAGAGTACCTCAAACATATAGAGCCCAACCTTTGTGGGATGAACTTGATAGGAGATTGGGTATTATTGAATCTAGATCTGCAGAACTTAGGCAAATTAAGAGGTTTGTCCTAGATAGAATCCTGGATCCCGATCAAGTGACTTTGTATCATGAACTTCAGAGAGCTTGCCATAGGTGGTTAGCCGATAAAAGAGCACTCGTGTCTTCTGAATTATACACCTTTGAGGAATACCTTGAGAACGTAGTTGTAGTACATAAATTTCTATCTCGTGTAGAGGATCAAGAAGTCATTCTTACGGATAGAAAGAGATGGAATAGAGTTCCTAGAGTCTGTGTTGTATCGAGAGTATTGCCATGAACTTTATTTTTACATGTCGAGTCTAAAATAGATCATATTACCATAGCACACTTTGTCAAGTTCTTGAAAAACAACTTCCAATTTGAAGAGGAGCATTTCATGACTCCTGATGAACTTGACCCTATCAATGATATCCATAAACTATTCATAGAAAGCTAAGTAATTATTTCTACTATTGTTTCTTACAACTAGCATGTTGTTTGTTATTTTTATTCTCGCAAAATAATAATATAATAAAATCACACAAAAAAAAAAACAAAAATAACAAAACATTTCCTTTAAAATATTATAGTAGGTATATAGTTAAAATATATACCTCTCAACCCTATTGCATATATATATATAAGTATATATATTTGCTAAAACCTAAGTTTAGCACAATGCCTAGACTCAGGAATGGAAAACAAACCGAAGAAGATGAAGATTGGTTAGGAAGACCATTAACTGACCAAAATGTCCCTCCTGAGGACCAAGTTTAGGAAGAAGAAACCCTAGACCAACAAGAAGAAGAGCTTGTTGTAGGAAATGAACAAGAAGAAACTATTAGAGAGGAAGGATCCTCATCCCCTAAAATGTCTCCGGGAGGAGCTATCACTTTTGAGAACATGGAACAATTCTGGAAGTTCATTAACACTAATATTGGTGTTTTTAATAGAGCAGCCCATATGGACAAGGATCGAATTAGTGACACTCAAGAAACTCTAGAAGAAGTATTTCAAACACACACTAATCCCTTGTCCTTTATTGACCAAGAGAGTGATCAAGCTGGACCATCCAATTTGGATATAGTAGCTGCGATCCAGAGCATGCAACAACAGTAGGTTACCCAACGATCTAAAGTGCTTGTTAACAAGCCTAGGGTCATTCCCGCACAAAAGAAACCATCATTTACTGCTCTATTTCTCCAAGCTCTTGATCAACATACCTTAAATCAACAAAAACCCAAAACAAAACCAAACACCAATTACCAACAATCTAAGGTACAACATAATACTATTACAAATCCCCTTCATAATACTCTTCCTACCAACACTTTGCATAATAGCAATATAACATCTAATCCTTGTGTCACACCATCATACGCTCATAGATCCCATACCTATGTGCCACCGAACCAATATGGTGGACAAACTAGCAACTTGGAAGCCGTGGTGAAATAGTTAGTTTCCCGCATGGACCAGATAGATCCCTACCGTCCCTCGTACAATTATCGAGAGATGTGTAGTCAGCCTTTAGATCCTATAGTCGTAGCATAGCCGTATCCTAAACATTTTCCTATGCCTGTTCTTCCCATATATAAAGGAACCGAAGATCCCATAGAGCATCTTCGTATGTTTAGGATAGCATGTCATGATATATCACATGATGACTTGTTATTACTAAAAATATTCTCGAAAATCTTGGGAGGAATGGCATTAGAGTGGTATTATCAATTACCCACTAATTCTTTGAGGAATTTCGAAGAAAGCTTCGAGTCTTTTGTTCATCAATTTAGTGCCTACATCGAAAGAGATGTGACCATTAAAGATTTGTATAACTTAAAACAGGGCAAAGATGAATGCTTTGCTGATTTCCTAGCTAGGTGGAGACAAGTTGATAGGAAAATTGCACTTTGTGTTACCTTATAGGGAGATGTTGGACATCTTTATTAATAATTTGCAAGAGCAACTATCTTACGAATTATCAACTGCTACTTTGACCACCTTCGATCAGGCTATAGACTTAGCCCGAAGAGTGGAAGATGCTCTCATTAGGAGAGGCCAGCTTAAAAAGAGAGACGATGAGAAAACATCCAAAAATCAATATAAGAATAAACAAGTTGTGGGTGATGGAGTCACTGATAGCAGAAATATTGCTAATGTTAATGCTGCGAAGACAACGAAGAAGTTTGTATTGAAACCTCCTGATAGACCTCCTCGAGAATTTACTAGGTTAAATCAACCTTTATCAACTATTCTACCGCAATTATTAGAACGAGGTTTGATTCAATTACCAAATATTCGGGAACCTGATCCAACTATACCCGGATACAGAGCATATTTACACTGTGACTTCCATAGAGGACCTGGACACACTACCAACTCTTGTAAAATATTAAAACATAAAATACAGGACTTGATTGATAACAATGAGATGGAGGTGCAAGCCTTTCAACCTAAGCAAAATCCTCCTAATAATGTTCAAAAGAACACCCCACAAAACCAGAATCAGAATGCCAATCAGTCATTGGACATCTTTCAACATCCCTTACCAAAACATGGTAAGGAGGTGGCTAATCAAATTGAACATCATAATGTCCCTCCTCCTGCCCGATATGTAGGAACTATTAGCGGGCATTTACCTGTTCATGATCTGGAAATATTTGACACAACTTTATCCATGGTTACAACCAGGCCTCTATATAATATTCAGATACCTGATCTTAGTGATACAGAATATGAGACTGAGAGTGATATGGAAATCACATCAAATCAATCGAATAGTTCTAAAGATGAATCAGATCCTATTCACCCTATCACAAGTTATATGGTTCCAGAAGAGCCATTTCCAAGAAGAGTCACTACTAGACCATCGTCTCACTGATTACTTTCTAATGAGCTAGCTATAAACGCTAGACCAAGACCCATTCATCATCCGTAGAATAATATTGTGGGTACCATCGGAGCTGTTACTAGACAACAGGCTCAAAATTCTCAACAAGATCAAATTCAGAATGGTGGATCAGCTCCATTTGTTTTGAAGGTTCCTAATAAAGGGAATCATTCACCTAATGTTCAACCTAAACCTCCTTATAATATTAATGAACAATTATCAAATATTACAGCTAGAATTTCTCTCTTGGACCTTTTAAGATCTTCTCCTACACATAGAGATGAATTAATGCTCACATTAAGTCAGATGATGGTACCACAAGATATTCAACCTGAAGCCATGGCCGATACTATAATAACTCGTGAAGTTGATTGTATTGACTTCCGGGATAGAGACATACCGCAACATAGTTTACATAAAGATAACCCCTTGTATATTACTGCCTTAATTGGAGATGTAGCAGTCAAACGAGTTTTGATTGATAATGGTTCATCTTTAAATATCTGCACTTTTGACTTCTACCAAATATTTGGGTTTAGAAGTGATGAAATGAAAAGAACTGATATGATCATAAAATATTTCAATGACGAAACACAAGAAACGTGTGGAGTTATTACCATTCCATTGTAGGTTGGTCCAAGAACCTTGGATACGACTGTGTTTATTGTACATTGCCTTGCATCGTACAATATACTCTTGGGTCAGTCCTTGGATCAACGCGATGCGAGTTGTTCCCTCAACTTTACATCAATGTGTTAAGTTCGAATTTAAGAATCAGTTGGTTACCATTCATGGTGATCCAAGACCCTTTGATATGTGTGCTTTGGCAGAACCTATTGGAGTTCAATTTTGCCCCGCTTTGTCATCCACACATCCTAATTCTCATTATCCATCTAAACGTGTGAAACTCACACCCACAACGTCATCTACTTCTTCTCCATCAGTTGCACCTCCACATATAGCTCAACCATCTTCTGAACAAACCGCATTAGGACCTAAGAAAGATCCTAATCCCACAACCAATGTCTCTTGTTCTACTCCTATAACTTCCATACCTTTAATAGACCCATCTATCGACACCTCTACACCGTCTACATCCACCAAATTCATATTTTCTGCATCGAAAGACGTAGGGAATGTTCCTTCTACCTCTTATGCTCTTACTGACGAGCTCTTACCCGATCTATCTAAAATTCTTATATCAGAAGAAACGAATGCTTCTATGCAAGATTCCCTTATTTTAAATAATTTGCCACCATCTCCTCGTACCTTGGGCCTCCCACAGCCTATGGGAAGTATTTACCAAGTCGGGAGCTGTGCCTTTATTTATAAGGGATATGACTGGGGTAGAATACCTAGAAACCTCAGAACTCATTATGATGGATATGCTCGATGTTATTTTACTAATGAGTATATTAAAGCCAAACCTATAATGCTTAAATTGGGATATAAAGGGAAAGGTTTGGGACCTTTCCAGAATGGTATGAAAGAACCTTTTGAGGTAGAAGCGTGGCCCGCACGATGTGGTGTGGGCCTATTTTCTAGTAAGGGTCAACCATTCCCATTTGAGGATGATGACCATCTTATATGTTACCAAGATTATTTAGATGAACGTGATACTTTGCGTTTAATGAATAAGACATTCACATGTAATATGCTATCTATAGCTTATCCTGAGATGATCGCTGAATCCGACGATGAGTTGGAGGGAGATATCTTTCACGATGTCTCCATTGAGGAATTATTACATAATGGATTTTATTTTGATGGCTCTATACCTAGTATAGCCCAGCTTGAGGCCACGACTCCTCAAGATGAATTATCCAAGCTAACCTTGGAAGAATTACAAGAATTGGGCGTTTCACCCGCCCCACCTAATTTTGAGAAAGATCTACACATGGAAGTAGAAAATGTCATAAAAATTAACATTGGAACCAACAATAACCCTCACATAATCAACATTGGATCAGAATTGAGTCAAGAAAAATAGGATAAATACATTGCATTTCTTAAAGAATATGAAGATGTTTTTGCTTGGACATATGAAGATATGCCAGGTTTAGACCCTTATGTAGTTATGCATCACCTAGTAGTGCATCCGGATGCTAAACCTGTTAAGCAGAAGCTTAGAAAAATGCATCCTAAAGTGGCCTTACTAGTCAAAGGGGAGTTAGAAAAACTCTTGAATGTTATTTTTATACAAGCCATTGATTATGTTGAATGGATCTCGAATGTAGTTCCAGTAACTAAGAAAGAAGCTACTAAGATTAGGGTTTGTACAGACTTTAGAGATATTAATGTTGCATGCCCTAAAGATGATTTTCCCCTTCCCAATATGGATCAGATCATTGATTTTACTGCTGGGAGTGGAATGATATCCTTAATGGATGGATTTTTTGGTTATAATCAGATCAGGATAGCTCCTGAAGATCAGGCTAAAACAACCTTTATTACCCCTTGGGGGACTTTCTGTTGGAAAGTGATGCCATTCGGTTTGAAGAATGCAGGTGCAACCTATCAATGAGCCATGACTTATATCTTTCATGATATGATGCATGATATACTACATGATTATGTAGATGACATTATAGCTCATTCTACTGAAGAAGATGACCATTTAGATGACTTGAGAAAAGTATTTGATCGGTTAAGGGAATATCTTATCCGATTGAATCCAGCCAAATGTATATTCGGAGTTAAGTCAGGTAAATTATTGGGGGTTATAGTTTCTTTACGTGGCATCGAAATTGACCCTCTCAAGATTACGGCTATCACTGATATGCCCGCACCTACAAATATATCTGAATTACGGAGTCTACAAGGTAAGCTTCAAGCTATCCGTCGCTTCATCGATAAGTTGGCGGATAAAACTGGACCCTTTCTTAAGCTTCTTAAGAAGGATGTCTCTTTCCATTGGGACGATGAATGTAAGGAAGCATTTGAACTCCTCAAACAATATCTTCTTAACCCACCTGTACTTTCGCCACCTAAACCTGATCGCCCATTTATCTTGTATATTTTTGCTTCAGATTTTGCTTTAGGAGCTATGTTAGCTCAACTTGATGATGAGAAAAGAGAGCGTGCTAATTATTACATTAGCAGAACATTAATTAGTTATGAAACCCGCTACACAACATTAGAGAAGTTATGTCTAGCAGTCGTATTTTCTACATAGAAACTACGCCATTATATGCTCAGTCAGAAAACATACGTTATTGCTAAATCCGATCCCTTGCGGTATCTCATGAGTCGACCTTATTTGTCTGGTCGCACAACGAAGTGGGTTCTTGCTCTAAGCGAGTTTGAACTCACATTTATAGGACAGAAGTCTGTTAAGGGTCAAATCATAGCAGATCAATTAGTTGTTGCACCCTTAGAATCCACCCATCCCCTCGTCATTGAGTTTCTGACGAATGCCTTAACCTAGAGGCGGATCATTCAGAGCAATGGTCCCTATACTTTGACGGAGCCCGATGCATGAGTGGGGCTGGTGCAGGTATTATTTTAATATCTCCATAGAAACATCTCATACCTCTATCCTTTAAATTAACGTTTGCCTGTACTAATAACACTGCTGAATATGAGGCTCTAATCCTTGGATTACGAGCTGCCATGGCATTGAAAATTAAAAATCTATTAGTTTTTGGTGATTCTCAACTTGTTATAAATCAAATTAACGATGTTTATCAGACCAGAGATGATAAATTGTGCCCATATAAAGCATATGTATTACAATTAATATCTTTATTTAATCAAGTTACCTTGGAAGCTATTCCTAGAACTAGCAATCGTGCGGTTGACGCTATGGCCACAACTGCATCTCTTTTACCCTTGGAGTTAGATGACGAATATGCTACCATCATTATTCGTCGACTCCAGGAACCCGCTTCAACTAAATCATGCTTGGAACCTTTGGACGTGTTTCTAATCAACGAAACTATTCCTGAACTTTGGTACACTGACATCCTCAATTTTCTTCAAAATGGGACCTTCCCTGAAGGTTTTAATAGAAACCAGTGCCGGTTATTACGTAGACGAGCAAGTCGCTTCGTAATAATTGGCAATACGTTATATAGGAGATCTTTTGAAGGTATCCTATTAAGATGTTTGAATCTAGAAGAGTCTAGATCAGCTTTGAGTGAAGCCCACGATGGATCTTGTGGGGGACACTTTAGTGGTAGCGCCATTGCTAAGAAGCTCCTTAGGATAGGATATTTTTGGCCTACCATGGAGAATGATGCACATGATTACGTGCGCCATTGCGACAAGTGCCAGAAACACGCTGACCTTGTCCATGCGCCTGCACAAGAACTACAGGCTATTTCATCTCCTTGGCCCTTTTCAAAATGGGGCTTAGACATCATCAAAAAAATCAATCCTGTGTCATCTGATGGACACAAATTCATCATAACCACCATCGAGTATTTTATGAAGTGGGTCGAAGCTATGCCCTTAGCTTCTTGCACTAGAACGCAAGTTTCCAAGTTTATTCTTAATCAAATTATTTGTAGGTTCGAAATTCCTGCAAATCTCATCTCGGATAATGGAACTTGTTTCAAAAACAAATATGTAAAGAAACTATGTCAAAAATATAAAATTCAACATCGTTGGTCCACTCCCTATTATCCTCGGGGTAATGGCCAAGCGGAAGCATCTAATAAAACATTAATTAAAATCCTCAAGAGACTGGTCAATAAATCCGGCCGTGATTGGCACATTCAATTATATCCTGCTTTGTGGGCTTATCGAACTAGCATTCGTACTCCCACGGGCACTTCACCTTTTGTTTTGGTTTATGGCGTTGAAGCTGTTTTTCCCTTTGAACTAGAAGTTCCTTCTTTGGCTCTGCTACTTCAAGATACTGAAGTAGGAGATGAATATCATGCTGGCAGATTTAGTCAGTTGGAACTCCTAGATGAGAAGCGCATTAATGCTTTGGAGCATCTTCGTGCCTACTGAACAAGCTCAAACGAGCATATCTCAAGAAAGTTCATAATCGATCCTTTGAGATCGGTGACCTCGTCTTAAAAGAAAATCAAAAAAATACTAATGCAACTAAAGACCTTAAAGGCAAATTCGAGCCTAACTGGCTTGGGCCATATATTATCACTGCTAAATTTGGATCGGGAGCATACATATTAGCTACCTTAGATGGTAAAGATCTTAAAGAACCTATGAACATTATGCATCTTAAGCGCTATTATGCATAAATCTAGTAATTTAGTCACTGTATATATTATACATATTGTCTCATATTAGTAATTCATATAAAAATTTCAAAAACAGTAATATTATGTATTCTCTCAATTCATAAATTAAAATCAAAATATAAAAAAATCAAAATCCTCAAAAAACATCTTCTATTTTGCACCTGTCAATTCTTGAAGTATTGCAATTATATTTTCAGTTATTTTGGATAAATTAGCATTTATTTGGAATCCCTCACTTTCACACTCACATGAATAAATATCTTGATCTTATTTGGTATGATTATTAATCTCTCTTATATCGAAGTCCACAGTTGAATTAAATAAATTTTTGAGCATAGAGAACTGATCTTGTTATTTACTTGAACCAAGTACACCTTTTCACATTAAAATGATTTCATTGCAAATTCAAAATGATGCTACATAGTAGAAGTGGTCTCTTGAGCGAAAAGTTTCCCCTGCTATCCTATCATGCACATGGTCTAGAATCTTTGAGAATTGACAAAAGGACAAGCTCACCCCTGCCCAGAATAAAAATCCCTTGCTCTACAGCCAATCCGAGCAAGTATCCCTAGTATAGGAAGAAAAAGAAAAAGAAAATCAAGAAAAATCATGAGAAAAAGAGAAATTATTCAGAAGCACTATTGCAGTATCATTTTGTACCATCTCAGCAATATTTCAGCATTATCTCAGTGTCAAGCAAAATACAAAATACAAAAAAAAAAAAATCAGAAAGAGAAAGAAAAGAGAATAAGAAAAAGCAATAAAATTCCCTCCTACCCTTTGAAAGAAAAGAAGGGTGAATGAGCTTGAATCCCTGGAATTCTCAATTATTCGAAAACTGTGAGGTAAGCCCCATAACAGGTGGTTTGTGCCCAACCTGCTTGGCCTTGGGTAATTCCTTTTTGCGTGGTGACATGTCTATCACATTAGCGACCTTCTTTTGTACAGACCTATGTCCGCTTATGGATCAGCTAGCTCTTGATGACCCGACTTACATAGTAGTCTAGTACGGTTACATGCATATAAATCATGGTCAACGAACACTCATTTGGTTAATTCAAATTACTTGTATCAAATTATCTTGCTCAAAATCGGTAAATGAACATTACAATTGCACACACATTTGTGTTTGAGAGATTTTGTATCATTATGATAGATCAAGATCGGCAATGAACTCACGTATGCACACGGGGTTCCTTATAAATCTAAATTTTGTCTTTGAAATAATTTAAAATATTTATTCAAATCTTCTGGAATAATTTGACTTTCTTACCTGAGAATATCTGCTTAGCGTAAAATCAATTAAATACATTTTTTTCAAAAATCCAAAATTTTCTTGCAAAACATGTTCAAAAATCTAGCAATAAAGTCACATTTATATATTTTCGACTTTCGCAACGATGGTATAGTTCCTAAACCTAAATTGGAATTTTATGCCTAGTGCAAGTCCTCATTTGTATATTTTCTGTTTATCTCAAAATCAAAAAACAACTATGCAATAAAACTATTATATCAATTTCTTCTTTGGATTTCGCGATGATGGTATAAGTCTATACCTAAAATTCTATGCCTAGCGCAAACCATCGTTCTAATTTTATTTCCCATTTATTTAATCCATAAAAGCATATGGCTTAAATCATTATGTTACACAATTGTGCTTTAAAAAGAACGAAAACTTTCCTATTTCATTTCATTATGTCAACATTCATTTTTTTTTGTGATGATGGTATAATTCCTAGGGAATTGTTCAAATTTCTATCATACTTAGGAATTTTATGCCTAGCAAAAATCATATTTTTAATATTTCATGCATAATATTTTCATGGAAATCTGAAAACAAATCATCACTATTTTTCATCATCACAACACAAAGTCTTAAGAAAGTCTCTTAAGCACCCTTTTACTTTTAGCAATATTTCTCTCATACTGGGATTAGCTTGATGACCTAGCGAGCGGTGACTCCATGAAATGGTCATGTAACAACGACAATGTCCTTTGAAATTATTGTTAGAAGACACTTTATTTTCATCAAAACACACCACAACAACCAGTTTGTTTACATCAGATTATTTCATTTAATTTTATAGCATGACATAAAATTATAATATTTTCAATGACATAATTACATGAATAGTCAATCAACAATTAAAATATTAAAGCATCATAAAACATATGCACAAGTCATATCACAAAAAGAACATCATATATATATCAAGAAGTATATACATCATATCAAAACGGATTGGTATGCCACAATCTATACCCTGGCATACTCAATCATCTCAAAAATAGTCTATGTACAATATGCATCTAGCCTCGAGAAGACCTCGAGCTCTCAGCCTCATCTCCTCTCCCGCCCTGAGGTGGAGGAGGTGGTCCCATCGAAGCCCGTCCTGTGTCGTGGGTCCTCGACGTCGATCGTGATGATGTCCTCGATGACCCCATCCTGATCGGCTCCGCAATGCCGGTTGGCAACTGTATCCTCTGGCCCTCTGGAACCAGCTGGTAGTACACTCCCTGATAGAACGTGGTCTGAGCAACCGACCGTGCCAGCTCCAGAATGCTCGCCCCTCCGCTCTGAGCCCTGAGCCGTGTAGCCTCATCCTACAGAGTCTGCACCTGAGCTCGTAGGTGGGCATTCTCCACCTGGAGAGCTGCCATCTCGCTGCTCTCCCCCACCTCGACACCCTTGCCCCTATCGGGCGATGGTGGCCTATCCCTCTACTGAGGAGGGAGTCTGTCTCTCCTCTCCTCTCTCCTCTCCTCCCTCCTCTTTGGCTGTTGTTGTCTCTCCGGAGCCTGTGGTGCTCTCTAGCGTCTCTCCTGAGGAGGTCGTCGCTGATCCCTCCCTCTATGACCCCTCACTGCATCGATGGCAGCCTGGCGCCGCCTCTCCATCCATTGCACTACAGCGTGCATCGGACCCTATGCCCTCGTCATCCGAGGAGGGCGGATGCCTGCATACCAGGCATCATATCCATCTGCTACCCCCATGTCATCCCCATCCACTGGCTGAATGGGGGCATCATCAACATCCTGACTCCAGAACCTCTGCATGTCTGGAGCCCCGCTCAGTGTGGTACTATCCCACATAGTCTGGGAGTACTCATAATCCCTAAGACTAGGGATCCCCTACTGTAGACCGAACTACCTCAAAACTCGGTCGTAGCGATGGAGCTCTACCTCTCCCCGCTCTGTCCTCAACCATATGACTCACCTGATGCGAGCCAACTCTTGTCCATCCTCTACCCACCCTGGATGCTCTCTCCATGGTCTCCAGGTGATCCGATCTAGGGTGAGGTCATCCAACAACCTTCGGGACATCGGTAGATCTATCCATCATTGTGACCCTCTCTGGAGCCACCAGTAGAAAACCTAGGGTCTCTCCCGATCAACTCCTATCAGTGGAAGCCCTATCGACCTTCGCACCGCAATGTGCTCCCAACACCAAACCTGTAGAAGTGATGTCAGCACCAGACATCGACCCCCCTTGTATACGACCCCGTAAAGGATCCTATACAAGTGGCATAGTACAAAGCTACCCCAAGAAAACCTGTATCCATGGTCTCTCATGTCACAGACCACATCTGATAGTAGCCACGGTAATCTGCATCCACTCTGGTGGCATAGAAGAAGGCCACCCACCACCCCTACCAAAACTCGGGTCAACCGAGATGCCCCAAGCATCCGCCTCAATGCCTCGATGTTCACTCCGCCCTTCTCCAGGGTGAAGCTCGGGTCCGTGCACAATCTCATCATGGCATGGCCCTGATTGGCCGAAGGCATCATGAATCGACCATGTATGGGGATCCTCAAGATCCTCCATACATCCTCTAGAGTGGGAGTCATCTCCCTTGTCGATAGCCAGAAGCAGGATGACTCCGGATACCATCTCTCTGCTAGGGCTATCAGTAGCCCCATGTCTGTAGGAATTTGTGGCATCTCTACCACATGCTGCAGTCCTACCTCTGCCAATCTATCTCGCTTAGCCTGATCGAGCATGACCAAATCATCTCTTAGACCGTCGTATTTCCACTCCCGACTCTTTAGCAATCCCCTCTACAAAATAAGCAATAAAACAACAAAAATCATTAGTACATAATCATTAAAAAAATCAATTAAAATCAAAGTTGATATCGCCCATTATTGGATGATATCGTACCAAATTGAGATAAATCATCCTTAATAGGATCGCCCCTTATTGGACGGGATCGCCCAATAAGGGATGAAATCGTCTCACTTCTTCAATTTGGGGATCGCCCCTTATTGGATGGGATCGTCTCTATTTCTTCGATTTCGTCCCTAGACGAAATTGGCAATATAGAGATGATTTCGTCGTCGGCCTAAAAACGGCCGTGACGCCCAAAAAAATTAAAATTCAAGTCAAAAAATTAAGTAAATCAAGTTAAAAACATAGTAAAACTAGGTTTAGATCCTTACCCACAACCCGCGTCGGATCTCTGTCGATCTGTGTGTCGTCTCCACCATTTCGCCTGTAGAGCTCTAAAACAGTGAAAGTGAACAATAAAAATGAATTAGGGTTTTACCCTATTTTTCTTATTTTTATTCAAAAAAATGACATTTTTTTTAATTTTTGCTTTTCTATGCTTTTACCTCAAACGTTCGATTTGGGTAAAAACTCGGAGGGGGCACCATAGTAAACAATCGTACGATTCGACCTAGAATCATCATCTAAAAAATGGAATAAATTTTTGCTTTCTCGTAAAGCGTGAAGAACTCGTCTTTAACGCATTTTTTTGAAAAATGTGCTAAAGAGGGGGCAAAATGTAGCACCCTAAAATTGGCATAGTTAAACCATTAGTAAAAAGTAGAAATTTGAATTTTAACCCCGAAACCGTTCGTTAACCGCTCACCTCATTTTTTGTACCATTTTTAGAGGTTGTTGTGACCGTTGGACGATATCATCGTCGATCTGATGATATCATCATCGATCTAACGATATCGTCCCAAATCGGATGAATTCGTCTAGAATAGAACGTCCAGACGATTTCGTCCCAAAACCAAATTTTCGCAATTAGCTTATGTTCCAACGACCTCTCCAACTTGGGCAGAAGCGTGTCTACGCGGTTGGAGATTCCCACGTTGAGGATCTCCCAGATTGGGATGATCCCCAACCTCCTAACCTCCCCCTAATCCTATATAAACTGGGATTTTTCTAGTTTATCCCCCTGACTCCCTCCCTGATCTCCCATCATTCGCACTTGTGTTTTCAAGTTTTGTTGTAGGATTTCACTGTGTTTCAGCCGAAGGTAGCTCGGATCGTCGCAGGTGATTCAACTACAATTCTAGATGATCCTGTCAAGATCGGCGATGATCTTGTACGATTACAGATGATCCGGTCTACAATTCAGCTTGGGGGCAATCAGAGCCCTGAGTTTGCATTCTCTATCTCATTTTCCTTATTTATTGATGCATTAGATTAATTTACTTCTATTTTGCATCCTGGAGTTCATCTCATTTAGCATAATTGCATGATAAAATTCAAAATAAGTTTCCAAAATAGTGCATCTCATTTAATTTGATATCTAGATTTATCATTCAAACATCTATACTCTTATTTCTATCATTTTGCATCATTCTTGCAAGTGTATTTTTGGTTTTTGGTGTCTGTTTCCTTGATTGCAGGTTTTTGACGAATTCGCCTGATGAATTCGTCAGGTCGTTGACGATCTTGGGTGATCTCGGATGATCTCCTATGATTTGGGATGATTCTGTACAATTACAGATGATCCTGTCATATCCGGGATGATCTGGACTCCTACAAGCTTCAGAATCTTCATCAGACATCAGAAATCAGGTGTACTCTTCTCCATTTTATATATTCTCTGTATTCAATCACATTAGGATTCATTTATGTCTTATGTCTTCATATAAATCAGAATCTTCATATAGAATAGCTTAGCTTCATTTTGGCCAACCTAGGAATCTGAATGATTGAACATAAAAATGAACAAATCAAACCCATTCTCAAACCTAGGCGTGGAAACTGCCACTCAAAGTTTCCTGGTGAACCCCACCATCCGTCAAAAATTCACCTTTATACCCCTCCCCGAGAGGCGCGACCTTCAAAGGGCCTCTCCGTCCGAGGTATTGTTCCATCCTTTTCTCACCCCCCTTTCGGGTACGGATCCTTTAGCCTGAAGGTAAGGGTGCAAAAAATTTGGGCGATACAGTTTATAATATAGTTCTATTTATTTCAAAAGTCTAAATTTCAAATCAGAGATCACATTTACTCTTTTGAATATTTAATTTTATAAATATTTCAAAAGATAAATATTATAAGCAAATCTAATTTATAAACTTTATTTTATAATAAAATCCAAAGTTTATAGATTAGTTTCATATTAAGCCCTAAGATTTTATCATTGACAAGGTTTTGGAACCTTATAAATTGGGCAAGACATTATTTCATTTATTCACCTCTTCTGGGTTTGATTTATAATTTCATAAGAAGGTTTGAATAAATAACTGATTTATCAAATTAACATTTGGGAAATGAATTTTTTATAAATTTATTATATTCCAAATGTTTATAAATATATAAAATTTCATTTACTTTGATCTTTATCAAAGTTAAATTGAAATTTAATACAAAATGCTAGATTCTTTTTATGCTAATTTTTTTTGGTAAGCTGGTTTTTTGTATTAAGTACTGGGTTTTTTAAGAGGATCCCAAAACCTTATAACAAAATAGGCTACAACCTTATAAGAAAGAAATGCCTCAAGGGTAATTATAGCTAACATGTTTAAACCTTATCAAAAAGGAAAAGCAGAGGCCTATCGACTACAAAAAAAAAAAAATGTAATAGTCCCGGACAAAACATAGTAGAACAGAGACTTTAGTGGATCCGTCGTCAGGCATCCGGTTCCTCTTGATCATCCACAGTCTTGCGCTCTGTGTAATGCTTTAGGGCCCTAATAATTGCATTTGTGGATGCCAAAATATTATCAGCCACCTCCTCAAGGAACTGGACTGGAAAACCTTCCACCTCACTCTCTGTGTCAGAGCTAATCTGCTATACGAGTGGAGTTTCTTTCTCATTTTTGATCTTCTTTAGGTACTGAGAGGCCTTGGCCAGGGTGAGGGTATCCCCAGTCGCCCCCCTCTTGACCGAACGACATCAGGAGGAGCCTTTGAAAGGGGAGGGTTTGTCAACACCAGGGGGGCTAGTTTGGGAAGGACTAGGGGCTTTTTCCTCCTGCCCAACAGCAGGGCTAGATGGATTCTGGGTAGACAGGGGAAAAATGACTTGAGGGGGGGACAGTTAGCCAGCACATGGTGATAGATGATAGCCATTAAACCTTGTTGAATTGGCATGCAGGATGACTTCATAAATTTTTCAATGGCTAGGCTCAAGGAATAGGTGAGATAATCAGGGATACAAACCTGCTTGGCATCCCTCAAATGATTAACAAAACTTATATGGAAGCTGTGAAGAGTCTTATCTAGATCGTCACAGGTAATGTACTGCATGATGGGGATCATAGCAAGGTTCCATGGCTCCAAAAGGGAAGAACGAAAGAGGTTTGATTTATCCCACCCTAGGTTTCTCCCTTTGTCATGGAATTGCTCAAGTTCCTCACCCCAATTATGGCTATACCGATGGATTTTATGCCTAAAAATAGGTAAACCAGTAACCTCACAAAGGAGCTCAACAGTGACACAAAAATTTAGCCCCCAAAAAACAACCTTACCTTTGTTCCAGGTATCAATGAAAGCATGGATTACCTCATCCTCAGGCCTGTGAAATTTCTCTAGGAAGGGGACTAACCCTTTGGCTCTCATAAAAATTTGGGCTTCATTACACAGGGAGAGTTAGGCTGATTTGATGAAAGGAGTGGATATTGTGACACAGGACAACAGGACTCCCAATGAAACCACCAGAAAAACTCACCAGAGGGCAATTGCACTCATAGACACCCACAATGGACATCAACACGATGACATAGAGATTTAAATAGCCTTCTCTCATGGACGCCAGACAAAGAGAAGTATGATTACATGCAGAGCCTCCCATAATTACCCGAGGTGGTGACCAAAAATGGAAAGGTGGCAGAGGAGCGGACTGAGGTGGCCTTCCTTCTTGAAACCACCATGTATGTCTCATGGCCCAATGGTTTTTGGTGATCTCACATGCCACCTCATCAAGAAATCAAAGCTAAAACCTCCTCCCAGTGTAGCTAGGATCCCGACCAATGGTGTGTCGCCCTTGATCAAGGATAATTTTCCCCCGATCGTGAGGAGATTTAGCAATAAAATTTAGGGCATTCCTTTCGATGCCATAATCAAACTTTGTCCTTCAAGAAACCTCAGCCCGACCCCCAATGAGCCTTGGTTCCCATACAACCTTATTACCCACCTCCACCCTAGAAGAGTGTCCAACTGTGATTGGAATAGGTGACAAGACCCAATAATTTCCATCGTAGACCATCGACCATCATTGCTTAGGTGGCTCCATGTGTACCTTATTTGCTGGCAATTCTTTCCATGTCATCTAGGAAATTTTTTTGCCACATGACAAGACAAGTGGAATAAAGCCCTTTGTTCACCATGTGGTCAGTGAGGTTATTGCCCTCTCTAAATGAGTGCTTGACCTAGACCATGCTGCACTGGCGAAGAAGGTTCCTTGCCTCGGAGACGATGTTGAAGACCCTTAAGGATGGGGTCTTGGTGTTGAGCATGTAGTTGATGATATTCATTGAGTCCCCTTTGATCAACAAAGGACGAGGATCCTCCGACATGAGTTGCAGCCCCTTGAGAATGCCTCTTGCCTCCACAACATAGTTCGTTTGGACTCCCAAATTTTTGTAGAAGGTGAGGATGATCTTCTCATCGTCATCTCTGACAACACCACCTACTCCTGTTGGTCCTGGATTGCCTCTGGTAGCTCCATTTAAATTTAGCTTCAGCCATCCTTCAGGAGGTCTACCCCATCTAACCTCTTTCCTAGAGGCTCTAAGATTCGCCTACCTAGGGTCCCCATCGAGCTTCAGCTCCTTGAAAAATTCCTCCTCAATGCCTGATCTGGGAGAGGGGCTACCAATGATCTTTGAATTCTCAACCACAAAGGCCATGGCCTTATGAGCAATGGATGGGGGGTCTTTGGGAGGGTTTCTCTAGCTATTTTGCTTCAACCAGATCTGCCAAATTAGATGATGGAAAATAGCATTCGCTAAGAAACAGAGTTTTGAGTTCCTAAAAGGACTGGTCCATTGAAATAAAGCTTCCTTGATAGTCTTGGGAGGGATCCATTGTATCTAAACAGAGGATAGGATGGTGCCAATGATAGTGCTAGTGAAGGGGCAGTGCAAGAAGAGGTGATCTGAGGACTTGCAGGCCACCATGCACATATAACACCTATTAGGGAAGGCAAAGCCCCTTTTATGGAGGTTATCAAGAGTGAGGGTTTTGTTTTGAAAAGTGATCCAAGAAAAAAAAATAACCTTAGGGATCACCCCCTTCCGCTAGACCAGGTTGCAAGGAAAAGTTCTAGTTGGTCCACTGGACAGAATCTCATAAGCAAACTTGACTGTGAAAATACCACTATCAATTCCTTTCCAAATCATCAGGTCAACCCTCCTATTGGATGGAATTATGGTTCCTTGGAGAAGGGAGGACAGGGTGGACACCTCCTCTTCATGCCCTGGCAAGTCATGGATTCTCCACTATGGGTTGCTGCTCCCCCATACTATATAATAAGCCACTTTTTGTTGGCTATTAGGATCTGCCATAGTTCTCAAAAGACTCAAGTCAGCTCGTTGTGAGAGAGGATCCTCTGAAATCCACCTATCCTTCCAAAAATTAATAGACTTACCATCCCCCAAGTTCCACCTGACCCCATCCTGAATCAACTATCTCGTCTGCAACATGACCTTCCAAAAATTTGATCCTCTCATGGGGATATCATCGTCAAGGAAAGATAAATTTGTGAGGTACTTCTTGTTAACAATCTTGACCCACTCCATCGAGTCATTTGTCATGATCCTCTAGGCATGCTTGGAAACCAGAGCAAGGTTCATCATGTCTGTTCTCCTCAGCCCGAGGCCATCTTGATCTTTACTTTGACACACCCTATCCCAAGCTATAAGGGGGATCCTGGCCTTGTCCTCGTTCTCGGACCATAGAAAGGTTCTATGGACCTGTTCAATCTTGTAGTGGACAAAAACTAGCAATCTGAAAATAGACATGAAGTATGTTGGGATTCCTTTAAGGCATGCCTTAGTGAGGGTGGCCTTGCCTGCTTAGGACAGGATCTTGCCTTTCCAGGTGGCTAACTTCCTGTGGATACGTTCCAACACTAAGTTCCACATGCCCTCCTTTGCACGACCACTGTAGAAGAGAGGAAGGTCGAGATAGATTATTGGGAGGGACCCAATAGAACATCCAAGGATCCTAGCAATCTGGTTCTAGCGTCTTACTGGGGTATTGACAAAAAAAATCTTGCTTTTAATGTAATTCACCTTTTGCCTAGTGGCTCGTTCATAGAGGGTTAGAATCCTTTTGATGTATTTGGTATGGGTAACTGAGGCACTGGTGGAAAGAAGAGTGTCGTCCATGAACTGTTGGTGTGTGATTTCTTCGATCCCAGTGGCTAGGAGGATACCAGTCACCTAATTCCTCTGAAGAGCCTCCTTGAGTGATCTGCCTAAAGCTTCTACCAGGATAATGAAAAACATGGGAGATAGGGGATCTCCTTGCCTGAGACCTCTGGCACTTTGGAAATAACCTGCAAGGGACCTGTTGACCAAAATATAGAAATAGGTGGTGGAAATGCAGCTTTGGACAAGGTCAATCCAGAGAGGATGGAAGAAAAACTTTAGGAGGACTGCACAAAAGAACCCTCTGTCAAAGTCTTTTTCCATATCGAGCTTAAGGAACAAGGCTGCCTTCTTAGCCATGGAGGCAGAGTGGAGGGTCTCATGAATTGTGATGACCCTATCCAAGATGTTTCTACCTTTCACTGAACTCCCTTAGCATGGGTCTATGAGCAGGTGGAGGATGGGTTTCAACCTATTGGCCATAGTCTTGGTTAAAATTTTGTAGAGAACGTTACAAAGACTAATGGGCCTGTAATCAGAGAAGGTTCAACAAGCAACAGACTTTGGGATAAGAGCTAGGAAAGTGGATTTTAGGCTATGATGGATAGCTCTAGTAGACTGGATCTCTCTGATGGCTGCACAAACATCCTCTCCCACCACATCCCCCATGGTTTGGTAAAAATGGGAAGGAAACCCATCTGGACTAGGGGCCTTATTAGGATGCATGGAAAAGAGGGCTTCCTTGATATCTTCTGAGGAGAAAGGTTCCATAAGTTTGAGGTTAGCCTCTTGTGAGACTCGAGCTAGGATGTTAGCTAACAAATCCCTCTGGGCCTACCAGTCACCCTCAGGAGGGATTCCCAGGAGATCCTGTAAAAATCCCACTGCTTCGATCCTTATCTCCACTAGGTCCTTTATGGTTGATCCATCACTACGAATAACATCCCTAATTTTGTTGGACCCTCTGTGTTGCATAGTTGAAGCGTGGAAGGATATGGTGTTTGAATCCCCCTCCTTTAGCTAGAGGTCCCTGGACATCTATCTCCAGAAAGTCTCTTCCCTAGCCAGAATGTTGTGATAATCTGCTAGGAGGTTCCTCTCTTATCTTTGACTGTCGCACTGTGGTCCCCAACTTCGATTCTCTTTTCAATATTTTGGATCCAATATGAGATGGTTTTTTTGCATTCGAATATGTTTCCAAACACTTCCTTGTTCTATATTTTGAGTCTTTCTTTGACTAATTTGAGCATTTGGACCAGCTGCATTGAGGAAGATCCTCCCATATTCTATTTCCACCAAGAAGTGACCTGCTCTCTGAAATCCTTGTGGTGGATCCACATGGATTCAAATCTAATGAGGGTTTTAAAGGAGGGGCCTCCTCCTTATTCTAGGATGATGGGATTATGATCCAAACCAATCCTAGGCAAGGCAATAAGGGTTACATCCCCTAAGAAAGGTATTTCTTCTTGAGAGATGAAAAACCTGTCTAGCTTCACCTAGATGAGTCTGTTGCTAACCCTTCTATTGCTCCAGGTGAAGGAGGACCCTTTGAGGTTGATATCCATAAGCTCGTTGGTGTTGATGAAATTTTTGAAATCCTGCATACTTTTGTTACAATACTCAATTCCTCCTTTTTTCTCAGAGGGGTGCAGAGGGCAGTTGAATTCCCCCCCAAGGATCCATGGAATAGTGCTGAAATTACCTTGCATTTGGGGATTATGGTTTCCCACATCTCAGCTCGCTCTGCAGGAGAGTTAGGGGTATAGATGTTGGACAGGATCCAAGACTGATTGCATGTCTTGGAGTGAAAGAGAATTTTTAGAATTCTATTTTATGAATATAGTAACCTCCCTTCGACTAGATATGGGTCCCATAGACATATGAGTCCACTTAATGTAGCTTGGGCTGGATTGAAAAGAAGCTCTCCTTTGGGCCAGATGGCCTTAGCAGCTTTTCAAGATGAAACCGTGTCAATTTTAGTTTCTTGGAGGATGATAATAGAGGGATTTTTTCTTTTCCTGAGGTCAGCAGCCATCCTCCACTTGGCTGCTCCATTGAGACCTCTCACATTCCATGAGAGGACCTTCATCTCAAAGGCTTGGAGGTTTTCTTGCCTCCCTTCACCAACTGTAAGGGTGGTTTGGTTCCTTGATTTTCATCCCATTGGGTATTTGAATCATCAAAAAACAATGTTAACTGAGTCCCATTAGCAACATCTTCTACCATTTTTTTGTTCCTTTGGTCATTACCAGAGGGTCTCCCTCTTTTCCATTTACTACCATAATCAATTGCTTGCATTTTGCTCCTAGTATTTCTGGGGCTAAATCACCCGAATTACGAAGGACCTCATTTCTCAAACATTTGATATGGGGACATCTCACCCTTTTCCACCCGAGATAGGGATCTCCTATTACCTTTTAGATAATCCTCCATGAGAGATTGCAAACCACTAAAATTAGGGAAGGTTGGTACCTGGGAGCTCGGAGCCTTTGCCTTATGATTGGTTGGAGGTGAGGGATTCAAAAGGGTCTCTTGCTACTCCTGTATCAGTGGAGGATCACCTCCTTGCTTTTATTCCTACTCATATTGGCTGAAAGGCTCGTCTTGAGGCTTTCCCTAAACTACCTGATGGGCAGGGTTGCATATGATGTGCCTAGGACCCATCGGGGGTTGCTCGTCGGCTTGAGGGTTTCTTTGGATTTGATGAGCCCCTTTGTTTTGATTTGCTATTATTTGGGTCTTTGCCACTGGACACTAGGTCTGGAGGTACCCCTGAGTGTGACAGTGAGAATAGAAAGCAGGTTTGTTCTCATACTCGATAGGTTGTCTTTTGATAAGGGTTGACCCTTTGCAGAGGTTGATGAAAGAGGGTAGCTCAGATTCTAGGTTAGCTGAGACACAGAAGCAGGCCTAGACCATCTTGGAGTGATTCCTAATGGATGGATCGATAGCCACAAACTCCCTAATGGAGCATTATATCCCTCTAATGACACTCTCATGCCAGCATTAGAGAGGAAGGTTTGGGAGCCTTACCCAAATCGGGGTAATGTTAATATTTTGGGTCTGCGGGTTAAATTCCTCTCCCCACTTTCAGAGGAATAGGTTTCTATGCCCCAGGAACCAAGGACCCCCCACCAAGATTTTACATAAATCCTCTTGGTTATTCAAAACAATGGCAAAGAAACCCTTGGCAAGCATAACTATCTCCATGTTTTTGTTGGTTCGCCATTTGGTAAACGCCCATTTACGGATGGTTTCCATATTGGGTCGCCCTCCTATGAACTTTTCGATTAGAGTGTACTTTTTGAACTCCAGGAAACTACTCATAAGCTCATTAGGTATGACCAAGTCTTCGCCAAAGGGGATTAGCTCCTAGGTGAGGTTACTGTCTAGGGTTCCTTGGCTTACCACCTGGGCGTAGGAACCTTTTAGGGTTAGGGTAGCATCTACTGACTGCCCTCCCTTGTTAGGATGGTCCTTCCCTTGCCTTTCTAGCCCATCCTCCTGGGCCCCTATTGCGTCGTGTGTTGTCATGACCCCGCTGGATCCTCCTAGGCCCTTACTTGTCTCCTTGGCCCTTCTACCTCCTGTCGCTTGCTCGCTCGCTTTCTCGTTGTCCATCCTCTGTCTCAAGCTTCACTCTTTTTATGCTAGTTTCATTTAAAGCATTTTGAGACATTAAATTGAAGAGAGGAAATAAAATTTGGTATACTTTAACCTAAGATCATAAAACGAATTTTATTTTGTTGAATTGATATCAAATACATACTCCACATGATGGTTACAAAATCATTTACATGATCCCATGCCCCTTGTTAACAACACTTGCAAGACCCTAGAGTTTTATTCTTAGCACTTATATGAGTTTATGCATAAAACATTGAATACAATAACCTTGGAGATATATATTTTTCTTTGCAATAGAGAACTCAAAGTTCTAAGTTGCCGAGTGGTTTTATGACTTGACAAAATCGCACCTCAATAGGTCCAAAATACTTTTGTATACAAAATTTATGGCCCCAAGAATTTTAGCTCTAAAGTTTCAAAAATTACCTCAAAATCCTTTGAAAAAATGAAAAAATAGTTCCTCCAACAAATAAGAGTCCACCATGTGTCATTACATGAGTGGTTGAGAGGGTTTTTACTGTGCACTATACCAATAAATTATGTGATTCCACTTGTCAAAATATAATTTTTTATATTTTATGCAAAACATGTTGTGCCACTTATCATTGTTTGAATCATCTAAAATTTGTGTATTGCCAAGTTTATTATTGACTATGTGAGCTACTTGTCAAGTTTGATGAGATGGCAAAATATGATTGGTCAAACCTATTTTTATATATGCCAAGTGGTGTATGGACTGCAATTTCAATCATTATATGGACTACCACAATGGTTCAACTAAAATGTACAATGTTGATCCCTAGATCAACATCTACCATGTGTCACCTCAATATGCATGCCAAATCAACATCCTCATAGACTACCATGTGTCCACCTGCTTCATCAACTACTGTAACAACCCGTCCTGCCCAACTGGTTGTCCATTCCATTCCTTCCTACTAGATTCACAAGTAAAAAAAATTAGCGTATCATCATTTAATACTTTATTAGTATGAGATATGTAAGATTTCCCATTTTTGGGTACATTGATCATTGCAGACGATCGCCCAAGTGGTCAAGATTGGCTAGGTCCCATAGACGATGCCTGATTATGAACCTATCCACTCATCCTGAGATCCCAAGTTCACGGTTGGGGTTTCTCCTCTAGGATCTATTTCACCTAGAGGGTGGACACTTAATTTCTTGTCCCTTAGTATGGTGGATCAAATTTTTGTTCCTAATTTTTAGATATCATGCAAGGGTATAGCTAATCAGGAACCAAAAATCCTTATTAATATTTTATTAATTTTAAAAAGATAAATAGGCATTCACAAATATAAAACATAGAAAAATATCTACCGACAAGAATACTCTACTGACATTACAAATTATCGACAATTCATGCCAATATTTAATAAAATCTAAAAATATTTTATTAAATAAAACTTTAGGAAATAAATCTAATTATGCTATTTTGGATCCTTATCATCCCTCTCCACCATAGAAGCATTGGACTCCAATGCTTGTACAAGGAAGTGGAAGAGAATATATTACAAATAAAAGTTCCCAAAAATGAAATCCTCCAAAGTGGTTCAAAAAATAAGAGAGATAGACGATGTACAAGAGCCCCAAGGAGATCACCACAACTCCATCAAAGGGAGCAACAATGAGCAAAACACATGCTCAAAAAGGGTCCATTTAGGAATCCCCAATGGGATATCGAGGTTTGTTACCTCTTGGGTTAGCCTCTAGCATGTAGGAGTGAGCACTACTATGCCTAGCATGTAGGAATGAACACTACTATGCTTAAAAAAGGATCTTGTAAAAAATATCTTTCAATATTTGAAAAATCGTAACTCTTCACGCCAACCATGTTGAACCATAAGCATGCACCCAAAACTTAGTACAAATGATCCTACCAAGCAAGCATCTTGTAACTATAGTCGATGGAGGAAGAGTGGAGGAAAAAGGCACAAATCATGGGGATTCAAAATAAGCATAGAATGGAGTGTCGAGTACCATCAAACTACACTCCTTATTACAAAAGCATAATATTGAGAAGAAGAAGTTTTTAAAGTATCAAGGCTCTATAGTATTCAGAAGTGGTTGTGGTTCAAAGTGTCAAAATATTTGTAGTCTTCGAATATGCGGAAGCGATGCTTGATGTGGTGCTAAAAGTTGTAAAATCTACGAAGACACAAGCCTACTAGGGTAAAAGACAACTCCAATGTGTGGAGTACCCATGTGGTATCCCTAATCACATAGAAAGAGCTAAAGGTCGTATCAAGGAAGAACTACTTCCAAAAATATCCAAAAAGATAATGATGGATTAAGGAGTGTTGTATTCAATCGAGAATGCACTCCATATTACAATAGTTTATTTTTGAAATAAGTTTAATACAACATAATATTTTTAGCACCATAAGATCAAGAAGGTCTTACAAAATATCAAAATAATAATCCTATTGGAACCGGCTCAAAAAGAGCTTTCCAATGACTATATGCAAGACTATACTTGCAATAATATCAAGTCTCGAAAACTGTGAAAAATAGTGAGCTCTTTGGGAGCAAAATAAAAGGGGCTCATGGACCTTTACAATCATGAAAGGAATATTCTCCAAAAAAACTTTGATTTAAAAAATTCATCTCGAGCAAGTGCACTTGCCAAAAATTCAACAAATTGCTAGAAATCACAAGCGGGCATGCTCGCACGAAATTCAAACATGATAGGGTTGATAACAACTGAATCTGCCATCATGTGAAAGACCGACCTACTAGGTCAAACATGGAACATCAAAATCAATGGTGCCATGAACTAGCCTATGAGGCTGACTATTAGAACGTGTACTGGTGAAATATTTTAAACCGGTTGAAGAACCACAATGTCCCAAATGTGGGACTAAAACTTGGACAAGGAAAACATAAACAAACCACAAAAAATATGATCCACAATATGATAGAATGTCAAACATCTGATCGAGTCCACCATGCTAAATGGCCACCATGTGCAATCTCAAATTGATGTATCAATTTTTCTAATATTTGGTCGATTTTTTTCCTTTGTTATCCGAGTTCTTTGTGGCCTGGAATAATTTTCCATGGTAGTAGTTACACAGATAGCTGAATGAGGGTATGTCATAGTCAAGGTAGCCATCAAATCACCATGATAGTAGATTATAGGTGTCGGTGTGCAATCTAGGAGACGATGTCGTTGGAATTTGCAACTTCCAAAAATCAGGGGCTGGCAATGTGACATCATAGGGGCCTATGACTTTGTTTGGTCTGGAGTACCAATTTTTTGTGAATTCCATACAAATAAGGGATCCAAACATGGAGGTGAAACCACGTTGCTTGGGTTGTGAGAACTCATTATTCTCACAGATATCAAATCTACTAAATTTGGTGTAGCATATGTGGTTGGGTCTAGATTTGCATGTAGATCGATAACATTAGATATTTGGTACAGCATCTATGGCTGTATCCATATTTGTGGGTGGATTGACATGGGTGCCTATCATATCATAAAAAAATGACGTTAAATGCCAAAAATGCACAAAGGGTTGGATTTGGATGATGGCCACACATGATCTACTGGTGCTCATATCCATGCTATAGATGTGAGGAGCAACGATTGGTGGAATGTAGTAATAGAATTACCATTCAGGGACCACCAGGATCCACCAGGATAGAAGATCACATAGCATATCGAAATCCACCTCTAATTCAAAGACACTATGGATGCTTGAAAACACAATATGCAGATGTTTATCATTTATGATCAAATAGAGAAATAGGGATTAATACAGAATGGACGAGGGGGAATTTCCATGAGGGAAATTCCCCCTTACGGGTTAGGAGCCTATAAGGATCTGATACCAATGAACTAGAATTAAATAGAAGCTAACATTTATATTTCATAAGTGTGCTTAAATAAGCATTATACAACCATAAATTCCTAATCTAAGAAGATGTTTAACCAAAAGCTATAGCTAAGAAAAAAATACTAACAACTTAATCTTGCTAACTCTCACAAAACAACAAATCTTGCCCAAAGATTTATGTCATCCAAATGTGCTAACATTTACAAGTTGGAATAATATATTTAGTAAATTAAACCTAGACTTAATACTTAATACTTAATTAATAAGTAAAATCTAACTCCTAGTCTATTAAAACATGTGTCACTAGTGATCATCATCATCCCTCTCTACCATTGAAGCATTGGACTCCAATGCTTTCAAAAGGAAAGGAAAATCTTGAGCCATTTGATATTGAGATAGCCAATAGGTATGATGTAGGAGTTGACCATGGTGGGTGACAAGGTAAGAAGTGGTAGAGCCCTATCATTTTTGACGAGTCTGTATCGAATACTCTTTCGGTATCTAGTGAAAGTTGAAAGTTAGGTACCACATATATTGGATGACTGATAACTAGAGCTATCTCTAAAATGGACTCATGGTAAGGTTTCAAAATATCCACATTAACAACATCATGAATGTTGATATGAGCTGGAAGATCTAGGTGAAAAGCATTCTCAAACATCTGTTGCAAAATAGTGTAAGGCCCATAGCGTAAAGGTTTAATTTTACTATGTGCCTTATATGCAAATATCCTTTGTCTAAATAGTGTCAAACTCTATCATCGATCTAAAAAGGATAAGGAACACGATGCTTATCCATAGCCTACTTCTACTATTGTTTAGTTTTCTACAAAATCTAAACCACTCTAGACTGAAGCCACTGCAAGTTCTAGATGAAAACATTTGCCTTATCTTACTCTCACTTAAGATAAATTGTTGTTGAAGAGGGAAAAAATAAATGTAACTCATACAGGACCAAGGGTTGGAACCCAAGGTAAACTTCAAATGGGGAATGCCCAATGGATGTGTATACAACTAGGTTATAGGCATACTCAATATGAGTGAGACTCAAATCCCACTTTGTTGGAGAAGTGTGACGATAAATGTGCAAACTTTGAACAAGTGTGTGATTCACGACCTTTGTCTACCCATTTGATTGGGGGTCAAAATTCATGGAAAAGTTAAGGGAAACTCCTAAATTTTTTGACAATGATCTTCAAAAATGTCCCACAAACCGTGAATCTCTGTTAGAAATGATATTAGTAGGGGGACCAAAATATCACCAAATTATCTCAAATAAAAGTTGAGCAAGATCTTGTGCTAAACTGGTTTTGCAAAAAGGAATAAACTTTACCATCTTACTAAACCAATCCACAACCACAAAAATACAATCATGTTGTCTTACAGTCATCGAAAATCCCTTCAACAAATCCATGGAAATGCTTTCCCAAGGATGAGAACAAATAGGTAAAGGAACACTCAATCTCAACTTCTTATTTCCTAGCTTAGAGCAGTAACAAACAATACACTATTTTAAATATTTCAAAATATCTCACTACATGCGAGGCCAGTAAAAAATCTTGTGCTTTTCTGATCAGGAACCAAAAATCCTGATTAAGATTTTATTAATTTTACAAAGCTAAATAGGAATTCGCAGATGCCAAACATAGAAAAATATCTACCAACAAGAATACTATGCCAACATTACAAATTATCGATAACTCATGCCAATATTTAATAAAATCTAAAAAGGTTTTATTAAATAAAACTTTTAGGAAATAAATCTAATTACACTATTTTGGATCATTATCAATAGCGTAGACATGTGTTGTACCTAGATGAGAGTCCACCTTCCATGGATTCAACTAGGGCCTGCTAATACCCTGGCTTGGGACCAAGTATCACTTGAAATTGCATGATTGATGATGAGATGTCCCATACCACCTCATCATTGAGTTAACTTCTAATCGTCCAATGAACAAATGACCCCTCATTGTACTACTCATTCGGCAGCCTAAGAGAGTTGTCTCATACCATCCTCTTATACCAACTCGTCCTGATCCTTCCCATTAGGAGTACAGCTGCCCCCAAATTGCAATAACTATCCTTCCCAAAATTATCGGTATTGGATTTCTTTGTTTATATTGATAACTAAATTTAGGTGTTTCTCCATCCTACTCGATGGTATCTTTATATATTTCATGACTATTGGTTTTAACTTGAGGGATATTCTTACTTATAAGAAGGTTCCTCTGGTTTATTTTTCTAAATGAATAATTAAAATATTTATAAACAAATAGCTAAAATAAATACAAATTATAATTAAACCTTATTCTATTTTATTTGGTTTCTCTTCAAAATAAAGATTACAAAATTTAAAAACCAAAATAAAATTCCTATCTCATCTTATTATACCTAAATAAATACCTACTACACACATGATAAAGCTATGAAATCTAAATAAGATCTTTCATAAATATGTTGATTCCTTATTATAGTAACTACATGAGTATTTTTCACTCCAAGATAAGTCATGATATGTAATACTCTGACAATGAACAATTTATCTATACCTGTCCCATAATATTCTGAAATGATTTATTGTAATCCATAACAGGGTTAAAGGTTTTAGCCTCTAAGTTCAATAGATCACTAAGTATAAGTTCCTAAGAGGAATTATTTCCACCCCATGGATCTATTAATGTTAAACAAAACATATAACATGTCAAACTAGAAGAAGTTTTATTAATTAAATATTAATTATAAAGAAAATAAACTTCTATGCATTTAATAATATAGGCTTCCTATATTAAAAACTAATGTAAAATTAATAAAATTAAACCTGAAAACTAACGTCTATATATCCCTTAACATAAAAAGGATTTTATAACCCCCTTACTATAGTTTTACTTCCTTCAATTCAACTTTATACAAAAATTTAAGTTAGACAAACAAATATAATATATTTTTCCAAGCTTCTTTATGATGTTCACAAAAAATGTCAGTGGAAGGGGAGGGTATTCGTAACTTTTCTTTTCCTATAATTCATTTTCAAATAGATTGCAAGGGACTTACTCGGGTTTGAGATAAATCTGCAGTATGACGTTAAAGGGATTCGTGAAAGAATTATAGCAAATGACATCCATCTTCTCGACAATCGTTGGGCAGTCATTGAAAACAAAGGAGTAACAGTCCAAAGAGAGCATGTTTACTCAATCCATTATTATTATACGACAGAAAGTGAAAGTATATTTCTTGAACTAGATATAAATGTACCACAAGCTGAAAATACACTTAAATGTTTACAAAAAAAACTATACCCAGCAGCAATGTCACCCTCAAAATAGGGCTTACAAATCCAACGTTTTAAAATGTAGAACCCTATTATAAGTTTATTAGGAATAACGATCACAATGTTAACAATAGATTAATACCTTTGAGACATTTTGGTTAACCCTGGTTTATTACTCTCAACGATGTCATATGGTAATTGAAATCTTAGCTTCTAGTGTTATACTAAAACTTATGAAAATGGGTTTATATCATTTGATTGCTAGGTTCATCTAGTAACATTAAATATGGCATCTAATGACATATGGGCAAGTGAAAAAAATCAAGCAAACTTGTCTTCGATGAATGGTACGAGGGTGAAGGCAGTTGTCTTATATTTCTCAACGACATAAAACATTCAAACCACTATCCTAGTTAAATCATATAAAGCTGATTTTCTAAATGGGTAACAGGTTTATTAAAATTTCCAATCAATGTAAAATAAAAGAGAAATGAAATTCATAAATGAAAATTATTAAGACAAAATCATCACTGTATTACAAACAACATTCTTTCTATGTAATATAGGGAAGCCTTTCGATGTCTGAATTGTGATAATTCTTTGTACATGTACAATACATACTAATACCACCAATAGCCAACGCAATTCAGCAATTACCAATAAATATTTTAGGTTTTTAAACATAAACCAATTTCTTTAATTCCTTCCTATTGATATATGAGTGTTGCCTGCAAGCACCTACTCAACAAAAATGGCTACTTTTGTCTTGTCGACGTTTAGGTGGCAGTAAATATATCTTCCAAGGATCAAAGCGGCCATAACTAACATTAAATACATCTAATTCTAACATACGTACAACCAAATGCATTCTAAGAAGCTTTACTTATTCAAATGTAATACACAACTCATCTATAACTTTATTTTAACAATTTTAACTCATTACGGTTTCAACAATCATTTTCCAACTCAAACCTATTCACATTTGCACTATTGTCAACCAATGAATCCCATAATACCATCATCCACTGAAATTTTTATGGAGTTCTATAGATGAAATTAGTTACACATGTCTTATAAAATTTATAAACACTCCGTTCACTAAAAAAAATTCATATTTCAAACCAAAAATATAAACACAAATGGTCTCAGAATAAGCGACTTGTTAATATGTTGCTTGATGATATATTCGAGCTCTATTCCCTCTCCAGCACAACTCAAAATGTAATAATTTTCCAATGTCTTTCCTATTCCTTTAATAAATG
Source organism: Wollemia nobilis (assembly GCA_028583015.1). Taxonomy (NCBI): domain Eukaryota; kingdom Viridiplantae; phylum Streptophyta; class Pinopsida; order Araucariales; family Araucariaceae; genus Wollemia; species Wollemia nobilis. Next base: position 34,878,065 of record JAQPPZ010015824.1, read on the forward strand.
GTTTATGCAAGAATTTAAGTGACAAATGTAACATTCCAAGCAACCTTCCAATCCCACTATTTGCTAGGTGGTATTATTTTTTTACATGTGGATATGCATGGTTAAATCACTTTAACTCTAGTTAAATTTTAATCTTTATTTTTATTTAGTTTATCAAATTTATATTTATTTTATTTATATATTGTTATATATATTTTTAATCTATATTTATTTTTATTTAATTAATTTATATTTTAATTTTGAAAGAAACATTTCTATTTAAATGTGATTCAAAGCACAAAAACCTAAATGCAACTAAATGAATGCATCTACATGGACCATTTGACGAGTGTATTGTGAATAGGATCTTTCATCTATTGGAAATTTTGAGTAAGTTGTGTTGTCATTGATGTCAAAAGGTTTAATGTCAAAAGGTTTGATGTCAAAAGGTTTAATGTCAAAAGGTTGAAGGCCAAGTTTGAAGACTATGTGCAAAAAGAGAGCAAGTGAAAAGACTAATATTATAATATTTTAATATTATAATATCCGGCCAACAGGGTTTTTCAAAAGGAAAAGAAAGCAAGCTTAAAAAGAAATAATAATATTATAATATTTGGGCAAAAGGAAGAGGTGAAAAATAACAAGGTTCTAAATTATAAAAAAAATATCCCTGACAAGGTCCATTGAGCAAGTTATAAAGGTTGGCAAAGGTTTTAATTTATTTAAATTAAAATATTTTAACCTAAGGTTAAAATTTTAATTTAAATATTTATGGCACCAAAATCGATTTCAAAATGGTGCAAATGAAAAAGGGCCGACGTTTTTAATTTTGTTGGAATGCATATAAAAGGAGGAATGTTTTCCAAAGTCTAGTGTGAAAAATAAATGTGTGCATCGTTCGAGAGGGGCAGAGACCAAGCATAAGCCAAGCAAATTATTCGAGGAGGATTTCGTTGAAAATCATGGAGAGTGCGAAGATAATTCCAAAGCGTTGGCTAGCACAGATGGCAGTTGAGACGTGGCTAAGGCGCTTGCGAAGGGTTGGTCACGGTTTCGAATCCCACGCAGTTTGTTTTTGTGAAGGAGGAAAGAGCTTTTCATTTTTGCCAAAATTCGTGAGGAGAAGATGTTGTATAGGACAGAGTGTCCTTTGGTTCTCATGTGGGCGTGTAGCCCAGGTGGTAGCCTAGCCTTGGGCTAGGGCATTGTGGTGGCTAAGGTCACGGGTTCGAGCTTGGGCGTTGGTCGTTGAGACTTGTGCAATATTTTTGCAAGAGGAATATTAAAGGTATGCTTTTTAATTAATGTGCTTCTTGGAAATACGTGATTTGACTTTGAGGCTTTGAAATCGTGAAAATAAAATAAGTGAAATTGATTAGGGAGTCATAAGGGGTGTTAATTAAATATTTTATTTTGGGTGCTTAGAAATTAAATCAAGTATTGGAGATTATAAGGTGTAAACAAAGGACTTTATTTTGATGTGTTGAATATTATTTTGAAAGAGAAGGAGATTATAAGGTGTAAACAAGGAACTTTATTTTGATATGTGTTGAATATTATTTTGAAAGAGAAGGAGATTATAAGGTGTAAACAAGGAACTTTATTTTTGATATATGTTGAATATTATTTTGAAAGTGAAGGAGTGATAAGGTGTATTTGTGACTTGACATTTTATTGTATTTCTTGTATGGTGAAATATTTGTTGAGGTAAATATTCTTGTGGAGATTTTGAGATAGATTGTTGCTATCTAACCTAGAATTGGCAAAAGGATTTGGTTGTGAGTAAAACAGGTTTTGAAGACATATCTCCATCAAAGCAAAGAGGTATGGGCACATCATATTTTGTTTGAAATGTTGGAATGAATGTTGTAAAATATAAGGTGGAGTGAAAAGGATTGTTTGATAAGCATTGTTGGAAATATTTGAGTGAATTCTTATATGCTTCATTGGTGAATGTTTAGAGAACATTTGAGATAGATATTGAGGATTATTTGAGTTAGGGTTTGAGACCCACATTGTGCTCTTTGTTTGAAGAAGTATGAAAACACTTGTTTAGGGTTTGTGAGCAAGTTGTGTTTCATTGATTGAATGATTGAGTGAAATTCTTGAGCATTGGTTTTGAGTGATATTGAAAGTGAATGTGCAAACATTAGAAACCAGATTTGTGAAAGCGAAAGACTTAATGATTGAGTAGAACATATTGAGTTTTTGATAGAGTACATCATTCTCTATATGTTCCAGAGGTTAAACGAATTATGAATAGAATATGTCTAAACTGCTTCAAGTTAAAGGAATTACCTTGAAGATTAGACAAAGCATTTGATAGCATTGTGTGCAAGATTTGAGATTGATTGAGCATATTTTGTGAGTTGTTTTGAGTATGTATGAAGGCAGATTTGAGGTAAGTCTTGGTGAAGACTTGAGAGCAGATTGAGCAAGTTCTTGAGAGGACTTGAAGGTAGATTTGAGGTAAGTCTTGGTGAAGACTTGAGAGAATTGAGCAAGTTCTTGAGAGGACTTGAAGGTAGATTTGAGGTAAGTCTTGGTGAAGACTTGAGAGCAGATTGAGCAAGTTCTTGAGAGGACTTGAAGGTAGATTTGAGGTAAGTCTTGGTGAAGACTTGAGAGCAGATTGAGCAAGTTCTTGAGAGGACTTGAAGGTAGATTTGAAGCAAGTATTTGTGAAGACTTGAGAGCAGATTTGATTGATTGATTTGTTCAAGCTTTGTGTTAAGGCTTGGGGAAAATCTAAGTAGAGTTGATTTGTGATTGGATCAAGCTTTGTGTTAAGGCTTGAGGATATATTTGAGGATAGAGTTTGGTATAGATTTGTGAGCAGATTTGTGCTAGACCTGAGATAGAGTTAGAGTAGATTTGTACTACACTTGGGATAGATTTTGGTGTAGATCTAAGATAGAGTTGAGAGTAAGATTTGGAGGTGATAGAGTAGAGGATAAGAGTCTCCAATGGATAGAGATCCATTAGCCAGGGTAGTGAGGATAAAGGTCTTCTATGGAGAGAGATCCACAAGCTAGAGTAGTGGGGGTAGAAGTCTTCTAGAAGATCATCAGCCAGAGCAGAGGGGAAAGAGTTCTCCTATGGATAGAGATCCATGAACTAGAGCAAGGGGAAAGAGTTCTCCTATGGAGTGTGATCCATGAACCAACTGGGAAGATAGAGTTCTTCTATGGAGAGAGATCCATAAACCAGTTGAGGAGATAGAGGTCTCCTAGATCAAGTTCCATGAACCAGAGAAAAGGGGAAAGAGTTCTCCTATGGAGAGAGATCCACAAATTAGAGCATAGGGGATTGGTGTCTCCTTTGGATAGAGGTCCATAAACATTGTAATAGGGAATTGATTCCCAAGAAGATTTGTTGAGAAAATTTAGTAGAAATATTTTCTTCGTGGAGTAGCCCACATTGGGTGAACCATGTTAAATTGGTGTCTCTATTGTGTGTGATGATTTATGCATTGCTTTGATTACTGCTATTGATATTGCCATTGATAATATTGGATAATATTGTTTGGGAAAGAAAAGTAAAATTTGATCTTATACTGTTCACCCCCCTCTTAGTATAAGCTTGTGTTCTTCAATTGGTATCAGAGTGGGTTCCTTTAGAAGAGTTTAATAACTTGAAGGAAAAGTATACAGGAACACATATGGCATCTCAGAGTGGATCTTCAGAAAATAAGGCACCATTGTTCGATGGGAACAATTATGCTTTCTAGAACATAAGAATGAAGACTTACTTGATGGCACAAGGATATGAGACATGGCAAGCAGTTGAGGATGGATACACACCTCCAGCTAGTCCTCCTACAGATAAATATGGTAAGCTCCTACATATGTATAATGCAAAGGCAATGAATGCAATATTAAGTGGTTTACGTGAAGAAGAGTTTGTAAAATTTATGCATTGCACATCAAAAAAAGAGATTTGGGAAAAGTTGAAGAAAACATATGAGGGAGACAAAAAGGTCAAGATGGCAAAATTGCAAAATCACAAGAAAACATTTGAAGACTTGAAGATGAAGGATGAGGAAGACATTGCTACATACTTACTTCATGTGGATGAGGTTGTTAACTCCATGCAAGGACTTGGGTTTAAAGTTGAAGAATCAGATGTTTGTCAAAAGGTTTTAAGGTCACTCCCTATGAGGTATAGTGAAAAGGTTTCAGCCATAGAAGAAACAAGAGATATTGAAACTTTGACTATGGATGAGTTGCATGGAACTCTCACAGCTTATGAGATGAGAATAGGAAAGGATCCTATCCCCAAGAAAGAGGTAGCCTTCAAAGTAGCAAAGAAGACAAAATATAAGAAGTCAGATTCAAGTGATGAGTCATCCAATGATGAAGAAGCAAACTATGGTAGAAGGAACAAGAAGGACTCAAGAAAGCACAAAGGTACTAAAATAGTTAAGTGTTTCAATTATGGTAAATATGGTCACTATGCATCTAACTGTCCAAAAGTTGAAAGTAGTAGTAGTGAAGAGAAACAAGATCATAAGAGAAAGGAAGCAAGAAAATCTAGGTATGAAAAGAAAAATAGGTATGGACAAAACAAGCATGAAAAGAAGTTTTTCAGAGGCATAAGAAGAGTTTTTATGCAGATAAGACAGGCAAGAGTTCAAGTGATAGTGATGGAAGATCCTCAGATAATGAAGAAGAAGAAATTCTCTTCTTGGAAATAGAAGAAGAAGGAAGTGATCCTATTGAAGATAAATATGAAAGATATGAAGATGCTCTTGAAGATAAAGAAGTAGAGAAAGAATCAAAAAATGAAGAGGAAGGAGTAGTAGATTTAGAAGCTGAAATTATTTATGCTCTAAAAGAATTGAAAAGGTCAGAAAGTAGAACTCAAGATTCAAGGCTCAATTTCAAGAATGTGATGAAGAGAAAGGAAAGCTTATACAAGATCTGACAAACTCAATAGCTAAGACAAGGAGATTTAAAGAAAATTTAGAAACAAAAGTCTTAGAATGTGAGAGATTAGAACAAGAGGTAGTATTTCTAAGGAAGGAAATGGAAGAGTCTAAGGACAAGCTACACAAGTTTTGGAAAAGTTCAAAGACTATGGATAAAATTATCAATGCACAAAGACCTTCATCTAACAAAATAGGACTTGGTTTTGAAGAAAGACAAGAGAAACAAGAAGAAGGGTCAAGCTCAAGATCCAAAGAGGAAGAAGCTTTAGAAGAAGAGAGTAAAGGAGAAAGTGAGACTTATGTGAATAGAAGTTTCACCAAGAAAGGAAACAATGCACAAACAAGGAACAGGGAACATCATAGGGAAGAAAGGACTAAGAGACCAATGGGTCCAAGGAAATATTTCTTCAAAGGACATTGTTTCTCATGTAACAAGTTTGGTCACAGGGCTATGCATTGCAGGACTCATGAAAAGGAGTATGGTATTACTAAGAGGAACTTCAAATATGGACATTTCTTTCAAGGGTATTGCTACTCTTGTAATCGATTTGGTCATAAAGCAATTCACTACAGGGTTCATGATAGAAATAGGTATGGCTTCACCAGGAGGAACTTCAAGATATTTGCACCTTCTAGGAACCACAACATTAAGTGTTATAAGTGCAATAATGTTGGGCATATGGCCAAGTGGTGCAGAACAGAGTTTCCAGAGCTTCTAGAGACAAGCAAGAACAAGGATATTCAAAGGAACCAAAAGGGTATGTTGAGAAAGCAGGTTGACAAAGGAAAAGAGCATTGTATGTTGGGAGTAATTTTACTCCCACCCCAAAATTAATCACCTCAAAGAGAGGAGGTGGGGAGGGGGCTGAGCTAAGAGTCTTATATTTAGCCCCAAAGGAGTCCCTTTGCCATTGATGACAAAGGGGAGAGATTTGAGTTAGGGGGAGAGCATTCAGTTAGGGGGAGCAGTTTCCCAGGGGGAGCAGAGTTGGAAAAAGGAAAAAGGAATGATTAAGGAAAAGGGTTGCCATCAATGACAAAGGGGGAGATTGTTGGAAATTTTGAGTAAGTTGTGTTGTCATTGATGTCAAAAGGTTTAATGTCAAAAGGTTTGATGTCAAAAGGTTTAATGTCAAAAGGTTGAAGGCCAAGTTTGAAGACTATGTGCAAAAAGAGAGCAAGTGAAAAGACTAATATTATAATATTTTAATATTATAATATCCGACCAACAGGGTTTTTCAAAAGGAAAAGAAAGCAAGCTTAAAAAGAAATAATAATATTATAATATTTGGGCAAAAGGAAGAGGTGAAAAATAACAAGGTTCTAAATTATAAAAAAATAATATCCCTGACAAGGTCCATTGAGCAAGTTAGCATATCTTAGGGATATCTGATTTATTTCATTATTTAGTTTTTATTTTAGGCGTATTGTTATTTTCTATAACAATCCCTATTTTTACCTCGGGTGGTTCCCCAACCTCCGGGTTTATTTTAAGCTGCAATTGTATTATTTAAATCTGCTTCATGAATGAAATACTAGTTCGCATTTCAACATGGCATCAGAGCCAGAAGGGTGAGAGAGAGAGGAGGCGGAAGCTGGCTGGTCTTGCCTGGAGAAAAGTTTTTTTTTGCAGGAAGCGGAAGGTTGCAGGTCTGTTTTTTTTTCCAAGGCTGGTCTGGGAAATTTTTTTTCCCAGCACTGGACTGTGCGTGTTCTTTTTGCTAAGCACGCATTTAAAAAAAAAAAAAAAAACACTGAGCCCACCCCTTGTGCTATGCACCTCCTGTGCATTTTTTTTTTCCCAGCACTAATTTCCTAGCGCCCCCCCCCCCCCCGTGATATATAAAAAAAATAATAATAATTTTGCGTCCCCCCTCCCCCCGCGCATGATTTTTTTCATCACGCACGGCATCCTCCACCCCCCCCCGCCGCGACGTGATTTTAATCACGCGTGGCCCCCCCACCCCCCCCGTCGTGACGTGATTTTAATCACGTGCGGCCGCCGCCATTCCCTCCCCGTTGGCACGATTTTTCTTAATGCACCAACCTCCCCCCATAAGCGCCATCGCGTCGCATGATTTATTATTTCACGTGACGCGCATCGCGACCCCCCCACCCCCCCTTTCCATACGTCGCGTGTGCGGCACGACACGCGACAGCACAGCTGCTGCAGCTACGCGCTGTGGACGCCACCACGGGCCTCCTGCCACGACCAACAGCAGAGGAAGGGGGCAGCTGCGGCCACCTGGTGGAGGCAGCCACAGAGGGAGCTGCGGCCAGGCGGCCGCGCATGGGCAAAGGGCTGGGGACCCTCCTCAAATAGGAGGGGGTCCCTGATCCTTTCGGATTAGCTCGCTAGTCCACCTGGTGGTGGACTATGCGGTAAGGCTCAGGGAGCCTGCAGGTCGGGGGTTCAAATCCCGTTGACTCAAAGTTTTTTTTAATTATAATTTTTTAGTTAAAATTAATTTTAATTTTAATTTATTTTTCTATAGTTTTTTAAACTTTATAAATTAAAATTTGATTTTAATTTATATTTTCATAGTTTTAAAAACTATATAAATTAAAATTATTTTTTTTAACTTTAAATATATAATAATTATAAAAAATGCTTTGTTAAGAGATTTTTTAGGGGGTATTTTTTTTCCAAAAATCACAGGGGGAAAGTGAGTAATTTTTTGAAAAGCAATTTTGGCATTATTGTAAAGGTGCATTTTCGGTTGCGCCCGACACCTAGTGGGTTATTTATGTGGGCACTTTTATGTTGTATGTTGCATATTTCATTTTTTGCACTATAACATTAAAAGTTAAAATGAAATTCACTCCTAAGTCCTCGGAATAATTAAAACCCATCCGTGCAATTTATTGCACTACAAGCATTGGTATTTGTGATACCTCTAGCCAGCACTTACAGGTAAAGTTGTCGTGATTGTGCTACTGTATCCACCGCCTAATATAGCTACCAAAACGACGTCTGAGCTTGTTCTCTATAAATCGTCGGGGAGAGATAAGTTTTCCATTTTGCATTTTTTTTTACTCCATCCACTACCCTAATAGTTCTTGTGTTTAGGCGTAAATCCTGACGAAAGTTTTGAAATCCAAAGTGTTTAGGGGAAGTTACGCCCCACGCATGTGGATTGTAGAATTTCTATGGTAGGTGTCATCAACAAGACTATTCCCTTTCAGTACTGCTTAAGTTCCACGTATCGTATGATCTCTAAAAATTACCTATAGTTTCCCTCACGTAAGGGCGGGTGATTTTTTATTGATCTTTCTAAATACCTATAGTTTCCCTCACGTAAGGGTGGGTATTTTGTATGGTATATTGGCCTAGCAAAAGGTATATCGAAAGGGGGACCAATTGGTGTTATAAGGAACCTTCACCATGTCTGCAAAATTAATGACTGATTCTCATCAGTTGTTGAAAGGTCCTAATTACACACCATGGAAAAACAAGATGAAGACTATCCTCATCATGGATGACTTATGGGATGTTGTATCTGGAGCAACAACAAGACCTTCATCTGTTGCTGGTGCTATAGCTCCATCTACTACTCAAAAAGACTTTGACAAGCTAGACAGCAAAGCAAAGGTGCTCATTTTGCTTGTTGTGGCTGATGAAGTTCAACCCCATATTACTGACTGTGCAAATAGTAAAGAGGCATGGGATGCCCTTAAAACTATCTATGAGGGAAAGAATGATTCCACTATTCTATTTCTTCAATATCAATTACACAGTCTAAGCATGAAGTAGGGGGAGACAGTTGAATTTTTTCTTTGTAGAGTGTCAGAATTGAAAGCAAAGTTGAATTCTTTAGGAGAACCAGTTGAAGATAAGCTCCTTATCTCAATTGTATTGAGAGCTTTACCTGATTCTTATCGGGTGTTGATTACTTCCCTTCAGGTGTCACAACGGAAAGTTACTTTTGTAGAATTGGTTAATATGCTTCAAGAGGAGGAGGCACGCCAACTACAGCGAGATGATTCTTCTAACACTGCCCTCTACATCAACAGGAAAGGGCAAAACCAGAAGAAGGGTAATTTTTAGAAGGGAGGGAATTCACAAAAGGATTCAAAAGGGAAACAAACTCAACAACCTCAACAAAAAAAGTGCTATTGCAAGATCTGTGACAAAGAAGGTCATGATACAAACAGATGTTGGCATAAGAATAAACAATCAAAACAGAAAGGCCGAAACAAACCACAAAAGAACAAACAACAAGTGAATGTTGCTGTTGAAGAATCTGACATGGATTCCGAGAGAGCCCACAAAGTTCTCATGACTACCACAGTGTCCAAGCGGAGGGATCCTATCTCGGTATGTTGATTTTGGAGCCAATAAGCACATGATCGGTGACAAATCGTGGTTTGAGTCTTTTGAGGCCAAAGAGGGCAAACCTGTCACTATTGCTGATGATAAAACCTACAAGGTTCAGGGAGAAGGTACTATTTTAGTCACTCTTCCTGATGGCAAGTGTCATATTGACAAAGTTCTCTATGTTCCAAGATTGGCAAACAATTTGTTGTCGATCACACAGTATCTCGGACAAAGATATTGTTGTGCACTTTAGTGTTGAGGAAGGCAAGAAGTGTTGTTCTATTACTAGGAGGGGTAAGAACATTGCCACTACTTCATATAAGCATGGCTTATTTGCCTTAGATGATATCTCTACTCCACATGTTGCCATGACAGTCTCTACAAAGGAGGCAACTTCCCTATGGCACAAGAGATATGGACATTTGAGTTCTGGTTACTTACTTGAGTTAAGTAAGTATGAAATGGTAAAAGGTCTTCCTTCCCTTTCTACCACTTTACCAATTTGCTCTGACTGCTTGGCAAGAAAGCAACATAGAGTGCCTTTTGAAAGAAGCTCTACAAGAGCAAAGAAACATCTGGAGTTGATTCACACCAATCTGTGTTGTCCCTTAACTCCCAACAGTTGTGGGGGTAAGAGGTATTTTTAGTTATTCATAGATGATTACTCACGAAAGATGTGGGTATTCTTTCTTCATCTAAAATCTGAAGCATTCGGCTTCTTTCAGCAATTCAAGAAATCTATTGAAAAGGAGTCAGGGACTTCTATAAAGACCCTCCGCTCAGATCGAGGGGGGGAGTTCACCTCTAAAGATTTTTTTGAGTTCTTGAAAGAAAATGGGATCACATGACAGTTAACTACTGCTTATACTCCTCAACAAAATGGAGTTGCTGAAAGGAGGAATCGTTCCATCATGGAAATGGTTCGTTGCATGCTCACAAGAGCTAGGATTGAGCAACTATATTGGGCAGAAGCTATCACCATAGTAGTATATCTGTTGAATAGGGCACCCACAAAGGCTCTACAAGGAATGACTCCACAGGAAGCATGGAGTGGTAGGAAACCCTCCATTTCTCATCTACGCATTTTTGGATGTAAAGCTTTCATGCACATACCAAAAGAGAAAAGGAAGAAGCTAGATGTGAAGACACTGAAGTGTATTCTTCTTGGGTATGATGAGCACTCTAAGGGTTATCATTTGATTGATCCCTTAACCAAGAAGATACACATTAGTAGAGATGTAGTTTTTGATGAGACTTTCACATCAGAACCCACATCAGATGTATACCTAGACCTTGTGGAACCTAAGGTTGATAAATCTCCTTCCTCAAAAATTGGAGGTTCGTCTTCATCTTCTTCAACACCTCAGAAGAAGAATCCAAAGTGGTATACAAATACAATCAAAGACTCTAAGCTATCCACTCCACCAAATTTGACATTGGATAGGCCTCGTACTCGCAGCATGGCTCGACAAGAGAAAGCTGCAACAAAGAATACTGGGGTTGATGAGCTGTGTCAATCTTTTGAGGAATTTTTGTAGATCCAGAGAGAGATACAAAAGATATGGATATTGATAGTGATAGGGTATTTATGTCTTCCATAGACGATCTTGAACCTGCATCAGTGCAAGTTGCTCTTGGTGAGCCTCAGTGGAAGGCTGCTATGGATGCAGAGTATAAGTCTTTGATGAAAAACAAAACTTGGAAGCTTGTCGATCTGCCATATGAAAAGAAGCCCATAGGCTGCAAATGGGTGTATAAAGTGAAGTATAAGGTAGATGGTACAATAGATAAGCATAAGGCCCACCTTGTTGCAAAGGGATATGCTCAAAGAGAAGGCATTGACTATGAGGAAACTTTTGCACCTACTGCTCGGATGACAACCATTCAAGTTCTTTGTGCTATGGCAGTGCAATATGGGTGGAAAGTACACCAAATGGATGTCAAGAGTGCTTTTCTAAATGGTGATCTCCAAGAAGAAGTCTACATGACTCAACTAGAAAGATTTGAAGTGGAAGGCCAACAGCAGAAAGTTTGCAGATTGGTAAAATCCTTATATGGTTTGAAACAAGCCCCTCGGGCTTGGTATATAAAAATGGATCATCACCTTTTGCAGCATGGTTTTAAGAGATGTCCGTCAGATGCAAACCTCTATTTTAAGAAACAGGGTTCTGAAATAGTGTTGCTTGTACTCTATGTTGATGATCTGCTCATTACAGGGGTTCAAAAATAATGATTTCTACTTGTCAAAAGAGACTTGTGTCAATATTTTGAGATGTCAGATCTCGGACTTCTCCATTATTGTCTTGATCTAGAAGTCAGCTAGAAGGAGCACTCCATCAAAGTGTCTCAGAAAAAATATGCCAAGACCCTATTGGAAAAATATCGCATGACTGATTGCAAGCCAATGTCTACTCCGATGGAAATAGGAATTCAGTTATCGCGATATGATGATTCACCTCAGGTAGATGGTACTCTCTATCGCTAGTTGATTTGGAGTCTCATATATCTGACCAACACTAGGCTAGATATCATCTTTGTTATCAACTATCTTTCGAGGTTCATGTAGGAGCCTAAGACTACACACTGGAAAGTAGCAAAGCGCATTCTTCACTATGTTTGTGGCACAATGGAATATGGCCTAGAATATAAGAGGAACAACAAATTCTTCTTATAGGGATACACGGACTCCGACTATGCCGGATCATATGATGACCGTAAATCAACTTCAGGATATTTGTTTCATCTTGGATCTGGCCTTGTCTCTTGGCATAGCAAGAAGCAACAGGTGGTTGCTATTTCATCAACAGAGGCAGAATATCACGCCGCACGTGAAGCTATGTGTGAAGTGATATGGTTGCGTCACATCCTCACAAGTATGGGTCTTCCATAAAAATCTCCAATACACTTGTTCTGTGACAACATGGGTGTTTTGAATCTTGTCAAGAATCCAATACATCATGAAAGAACCAAGCACATTGATACACAATGTCACTTCATTCGAGACGAAGTTCCAAGGCACCGAATTCAGCTTCAACACATTCCCACCAATGCTCAAGTTGCAAAATTTTTCACTAAGGCACTTGCACGTGTCAAATTTGAATTGTTTCGCAACTCTCTTTGTATTACCAACTGATGTAATCAGGGGGGATATTAGTAGTTCTTCAATTACATAAATAATGTAATAAGGGGGGATGTTAGCATATCTTAGGGATATCTGATTTATTTCATTATTTAGTTTTTATTTTAGGCATATTGTTATTTTCTATAACAATCCCTATTTTTACCTCGGGTGGTTCCCCAACCTCCGGGTTTATTTTAAGCTACAATTGTATTATTTAAATCTGCTTCATGAATGAAATACTAGTTCGCATTTCAACAGAGCAAAGGTTGGAAAAGTTTTTAATTTATTTAAATTAAAATGTTTTTAACCTAAGGTTAAATTTTTTTTTAGAGAAAAACCCCTTGTAGGGCCGCCTTGGTCTGAGAGACCACGAACATGAGGTTCTACACCGTCAAAGTCACCCGAGAGTCGTGCCCGGCCCTGCTCGCACCAACATTATCAATTGGATTTTAGGTACCCAATTCAACTTTTTGGTAGGGTGGAGATTCGAACCTGGGACCTCCCTTGGAGGATTACCCTCTCCTCTCCAATTCATCTACAACACCTGGGTTCTAAGGTTAAAATTTTAATTTAAATATTTATAGCACCAAAATCGATTTCAAAATGGTGCAAATGAAAAAGGGCCAACGTTTTTAATTTTGTTGGAATGCATATAAAAGGAGGAATATTTTTCAAAGTCTAGTTGAAAAAGAAATGTGTGCACATCGTTCGTGAGGGGCAGAGACCAAGCATAAGCCAAAAAAATTATTTAAAGAGTATTTTTTTGAAAATTGTGGAGAGTGTGAAAAAATTCCAAAGCACTAGCTATCACAGATGGCGATTGAGACATGGTTAAGGTGCTTGCAAAGGGTTGGTCACAGTTTTGAATCCCACGCAGTTGATTTTTGTGAAGGAGGGAATATTTTTTTTTTCACTTAAATTCATGAGAAGATGTTGTATAGGACAGAGTGTCATTTGGTTCTTGTGTGGGCATGTAGCCCAGGCGGTAGCCTAGCCTTGGGCTAGGGCATTGTGGTGGCTTAGGTCACGAGTTCGAGCTTGAGCGTTGATCATTGAGACTTATGCTTTTTGCAGGCAGAACATTAAAGGTATGCTTTTTAATTAATGTGCTTCTTGGAAATACGTGATTTGACTTTGAGGCTTTGAAATCGTGAAAATAAAATAAGTGAAATTGATTAGGGAGTCATAAGGGTTGTTAATTAAATATTTTATTTTGGGTGCTTAGAAATTAAACCAAGTATTGGAGATTATAAGATGTAAACAAAGGGACTTTTTTTTTATGTGTTGAATATTATTTTGAAATAAAATGAGATTATAAGGTGTAAACAAAAGGATTTTATTTTGATATGTGTTGAATATTATTTTGAAAGAGAAGGAGATTATAAGATGTAAACAAGGAACTTTATTTTTTATATGTGTTGAATATTATTTTAAAAGTGAAGGAGTGATAAGGTGTATTTGTGACTTGACATTTTATTGTAATTCTTGTATGGTGAAATATTTGTTGAGGTAAATATCCTTGCAAAAATTTTAAGATAGACTGTTGCTATCTAACCTAGAATTGGCAAAAGGATTTGGTTGTGAGTAAAGAAGGTTTTGAAGACACATCTCCATCAAATTAAAGAGGTATGGGCACATCATCTTTTGTTTGAAATGTTGGATTGAATGTTGCAAAATATAAGGTGGAGTGAAAAGGATTGTTTGATGAGCATTGTTGGAAATATTTGAGTGAATTCTTATATGCATTATTGGTGAATGATTAGAGAACATTTGAGATAGAGAATGAGGATTATTTGAGTTAGGATTTGAGACCCACATTGTGCTCTTTGTTTAAAGAAGTATGAAAACATTTATTTAGGGTTTGTGAGCAAGTTTTGTTTTATTGATTGAATGATTGAGTAAAATTCTTGAGCATTGGTTTTGAGTGATATTAAAAGTGAATGCGCAAACATTAGAAACCAGATTTATGAAAGCGACAGACTTAATGGTTGAGTAGAACATATTGAGTTTTTGATAGAGTACATCATTCTCTATATGTTACATTAAATAAATTCTAAATATAATGTCTAAACTGCTTCAAGTTAAGGGAATTACTTTGAATATTAGACAAAGCTTTTGATAGCATTGTGTGCAAAATTTGAGATTGATTGAGCATATTTTGTGAGTTGTTTTCAGTAAGTATGAAGGCATATTTGAGGTAAATCTTGGTGAATACTTGAGAGCAGATTGAGCAATTTCTTGAGAGGACTTGAAGCCAGATTTGAGCAAGTCTTAGTGAAGACTTGAGAGCATATTGAGCAAGTTCTTGAGAGGACTTGAAGGAAAATTTGAGGTAAGTCTTGGTGAAGAATTGAGAGCAGATTGAGCAAGTTCTTGAGAGGGCTTGAAGGCAGATTTGAGGTAATTCTAGTTGAAGACTTGAGAGAAGGTTGAGCAAGTTCTTGAGAGGACTTGAAGGCATATTTGAAGCAAGTCTTTGTGAAGACTTGAGAGCAAAGTTCATTTATTGATTTTTTCAATCTTTATGTTAAGGATTGGGGTAAATCTAAGTAGAGTTTATTTGTGATCGAATTTCTCTTCTAGAAGACTTCTACCACCACTGCTCTGGCTTATGGATTTCTCTCCACAAAATCTATCCATAAGCCAGAGCAGTGGTGGCATAAGTCTTCTAGAAGATCATCAACTAGAGTAGAGGGAAAATATTTATCTTGTGGATAGAGATCCATGAACCAAAGCAAGGGGAAAGAGTTATCCTATGGAGTGTGATCCATGAACCAACTAGGAAGATAGATTTCTTTTGTGGAAAAAGATCCACAAACCATTTGATGAGATAGAGATCTCCTAGATCAAGTTCCACGAACTAGATAAAAGGAAAAAGAGTTCTCTTGTGGAGAGATATCCACAAATCAAAGCATAGGGGATTGGTGTCTCCTTTGGATAGAGGTCCATAAACATTGTAATAAGGAATTGATTTCCAAGATGATTTGTTGAGAAAATTTAGTAGAAATATTTTCTTCGTGGAGTAGCCCACATTGGGTGAACCACGTTAAATTGGTGTCTATGTTGTGTGTGATGATTTGTGTATTGATTTGATTACTGCTATTGATATTGCCATTGATAATATTGGATAATATTGTTTGGGAAAGAAAAGTAAAAGTTGATCTTATACTGTTCACCCCCCCCCTCTCAATATAATTTTGTGTTCTTCATCATCCTAATATTTGCAAATACACCATCGCTCATCATATCCCTCACTTTATTTTTTTGTCATTGCTTTTCATCTACCATCAATATGAGGTGTCCAACTCTCTTGATATACTCCTACGAATGGTACTTATCCCTATAGTCACAGATTGATTAGCAGTATCTTTGTCCTTGCAGATAAAATAAGCAAGTTGATAGCAAAATTTGAAGATATGTTACATTCTCACCCTCTAGAATTAAACACATTCCTTGTGTTTTCAATGCTCATTCTAATATAACATAGCAACACATTCATTCAACAACATGGTAAATAAATTTATATTCATTCACTACTGAAAAAACAACAAAAAATATTATATCATTGTTCAAACAAAAATGAAAATTATATTTGCATAGTAGCCACATCTTCCCATGTGGTATTTTTTGAGTATTGGTCCCATTGGACCTTACATTGCTCAACAATACATTTTCTAAGCTACTTTATTCTAAAACCAAGAATTTTTATTGGTCATAGTTAAATGCGGAGAGGATTGACCATCTGTAAATGATAAATATTCCAAACATGTGAGGGATATGAGATATATTTCCTAAGGAGGAACACATGGAAAGTATCATGGATTTTTCAACAAGCTGGGTGGCAAGGCCAACTTATAGGTAATTGGGCTTGTTTTATCAACAATTACAAAAGGTTCCAAAATTCAAGGACTAAGGTTAGAGAATTTAATTGATCTCTTGGATGGTTTAACCCTCAAGAATACCCTGTCTTCTTTTAAGGTTTGCATAGCTCTTTTGGTGATCTGAGGCTTTTTTAAGTCTCTAATGTATTTATTTTAGTTTCCCCTTCATTTCCTTAATAGTATCCAACTTGATCAGTACCTGATATTTTGGATTATCCTATGATAATGGCATCTTGCACCTTCTCCCGTATAGGGCCTCAAAAGGAGCCATGCTTAATGTGGCATCATAACTATTGTTGTATGCAAATTCTACCAAGAAGAGGTAGTCTTCCCACTTTATCTGATGATCCATATAGTACATCCACAACATATCCTCCAAGACTTGGTTAACTCGCTTAGTTTACCCATTTGTTTTTGGATGGTAGGCATAATTTATGTAAATATTGTTACCCCATGCACGGTGTAATGCTTACAAAAATTCAAAAGTAAAATGAGAGTCTCTATCAAAAATAATTACTTCAGGAAAATCATGTAATCGTACCACTTCCTTGACAAATTTGTGTGCTACAAGTGCATCATATTTTATATTTGTAGGTATAAAGTGTGCCATCCTGGTCAATTTATCGACCCCAACCAAAATGGCATCATGTCTTAATCATGTTTTAGGTAACCCAACTACCAAGTCCATTGATATGACTTGTCATTTTTGGGTAGGGATCTCGTGTGGATATAAACATCCAGTAGGGTGTAAGTGCTCTATCTTAACCTTCTGATATTCTAAACATCTTGCCACAAATTTTGTAATGTCATTTTCATCCTTGGCCAGTAGTAATCCTTCCTCATATTCTCATGCATTTTTACCTCTCTTGGATGTGTTGAGTAAGGAACGCAATGTGCTTCTTACACAAGTGTGTTTCTTAGACCTAGATCATTTGGAATGACCACTCTATTTCTAAAATATAGTGTATCATCCTTAATTTCAAATTATTTTGCTTTTTTAGATCCTTGCCTAATTAGACCATGAAATCTTTGACAAAAATCATCTGTATTATGTAGTTCCCTTATTTGCTCAACTACCCCATATTGACATTGGGATATAGCATCTATATGCCTTCTCGTACTCAGGGTACCTACCAATTTATTTTCTTTCCCTTTTATATACTCCATGCCAAAGTCATATTCTACTAGAAATTCCATCCACCATCTTTGTCTTGCATTAAAAATGGCTAAGTAAAAATATATCTCAGGCTCTGGTGATTTGTCTTGAGCTCAAAAGGTTTACCAAGTAGCTAATGTCATAAAATTTTAATATCATGCACGACCAAGGCTAATTCCAAATAATGTGTGACATAGTTTATTTCATGTTTCTTAATATTTTGAAATTCATAAGCTATGACACCCTCTTCCTACATTAGAACTCCACCTAATATTTCAATGGATGCATCTGTGCAAACTATAAATGGTTGGTTAGGATCTGGTATCTTAAGAATAGGAGAAATTTTTAACCTCTCCTTACGAGTTCTAAATGCTTCTTCATATTGGGTTGTCCATTTAAAGGCATTTCCTTTCTTCTGAATGTTAGTTATTGGATATACAAGTCTAGAAAAACTTTTCACAAAATGTTTGTAATATCCAAACATTCCCATAAAACTTTGCACCTTAGTGACGTTTGTTGGTGCAGGCCAATCTATGATGGCTTTTATTTTCTTTGGATTAACGAAAATATCTTCAACATAAATCACATGGTCCAGATACTGCACTTGTGGAGTATAGAACTCACATTTAGAAAATTTACCATATAACTAATTTTTCTTGAGAACCTCGAGAACAACCCTCATATGTTGATTGTGCTCTTATTTGCTTCGAGAATAGATTAGTATATCATTAATAATATGAGCACAAAATGATTTGGTTGTTCTTGAAACACATTGTTCATCAGGTTCATAAAGACTATTGGAGGATTAGTTAACCGAAAAGGTAATACGGTAAACTCATAATGGTGGTATTTGGTTCTAAAGGCAATTTTATGGGTATCTTCCTCCTAAATCCTTAATTGATGATAACCAAACTTAAGGTTAATTTTTGAGAAGATTGTGGCCCCTTTTAACAGATCAAAGAGGTCATCAATTCTGTGCAGGAAGTACTTATTTTTTATAGTCATTTTATTGAGCATTCGGTAGTCGATGCACAGCCTTAATGACCCATCTTTATTTTTATCAAAAAGAATTGGTGCACCCCATGTAGAGACACTAGGCTTAATAAGTCCTTTCTCCAATAGATTCTAAAGTTGGGTCATAAGTTATTTTAGTTCAATAGGGGTCATTCTATATGTTGCTCGAGCAACGGGTGTTATCCTAGGCAAAAGCTCTATCAAAAAGTTAAATTATCTTTGGGGCAGAAGACCTAGCAAGTCTTTTGGAAACACATCTTGAAACTCATTCAATACTGGATATTTTTGGAAGAGGTCTAAACTAGACTCAATTTCCTCTTTTTTGTTAAGTTTGACTACAAATATCATTCCACATTTTCTTATGGTATTTTTGAATTGCATGGTAGACAAAATATGTGGTTCAAATGAATCTCGTCCATAATAGATTCAAATCCTTTGCTTAGTGTCATCAGTAAAGTATAGCCACATCTCTTCAAAATTTATTAGGGCTTTATGGACCTTAAGCCAATCGACACCCAGTATAATTTTGAAGGTATGTAGTGGGGCTACATACAAATGCCAACTTGTTTTCCCTTGTGGTAAGAATAACTAAGGGTCAAACAGACACTGACTAATGGTATAGGTTTTCCCATATCCATATTCAACCTTCCACCCATTTGCCATAAACCCAAGCTTTTCTAGTATGTCCCTCTGGATTCTAGAAGAAATAAAGCTATTAGTTTCTCCACTATCAGCTAAAATATGTATATTTCTATAATTAATTTTTCTATTTAACAAAAGGTGTTGCTTGACCATCTAGCTTAGAATTACCCGTAGTAGCATAGATTTTATGTGTAGGCTCCTCTGGTTCTTTTCTTCAGTCAGCTCTTTAGGGATATTTGTTAGCATAATATGATTCCTAACAGATATAACATCCATATCATGGAGCTCTTTCTCTTCTATTGCCTTCATTATGTTCTTGGATGGTTGATCCCTATACAGGAGTTCTCTGATCATCTTTCTTTATAGTTTCTTCTATATTGATTACCTTTGTTATTTTGATACCTGTATTGATTGCCCCTGCTTCCTTGGTATATATTTATGTTCTTATCAAATATGGACATATCCCCATCCTTACCTTTCTTGACTAGGTCTTTTCCCCACCTTGTTGAACCAACATTCTTCTTTTTTTGAGATTCTTCTCTTTCGGATGCTTTTTGATAATAGGCCTTCCTAGCCTTTTGGTTAATCTCCTCTTGATGAGCCAAATCACATGCTTTAGTGATATATTTTAGTTTTACCAAAGTTATTAGAGATCCAATATTTGTATGGAGTCCTAAGATGAATTTATGCACCTTGATTTTTGTCCTCTTATCATATTCATGCACATATTTCAACAACTGCACAAATCTCTAGTGATATTCATTAACCATCATATTTTCCTAACTCAATTTTGAGAATTTTACAAATTTTTAGACATAAAATTGGGGAGTTAATAATATGTCCTTGATTTCTTTTATGAATGTATCCCATGATACATTGGTGGCTTTAATGTGATTTTTCTTCTTGTAAGTGATCCACCAATCGGTAGTTGGACGAGTTAGATGAAAAACTACCTAGGAAGTATTTGATTCAAACAAGAGAGATTTAATGACAAAGTAGGCATCAACGTAATTTAACCATATCTCTGCTGCCTCTCCATATCCCTTTCCATCGAATTTTAAAATATCAATTTTTCTCATATCTTTGTTTAATTCAGCACCCACTTTCTTCCTTCCAGCTTCCACTGATGTTCCTTCCTCTCCTATCTCGGGCTCTTTTCCCTTTATCAAATTTTCTATTATCTTTTGCTATTGTGCTATCAATTCTTTTTTTTGAACTAACTAGGCCCTTTACTAGTCCATATATTTTTTATTTAAGCTTTTTGTTGATCCATATGTTTTGTCATTTGGGCCTTTTGTTGCTCCATATGTTCCTTTTACTGACTCATTTGATCTTGTAACAACTGAATCATTTTGATTAACTTGTCATCTTTTTGGATAGGTACTTTTTCTTTTCTAACTATTCTATGAGGTTCCCTAACCTCTTCCTTAGTTTTTGTCCTCATTAGTTTTTGTCCTCACAATACTTCGGAGGAATCTTTTTGGATTTTTAGCCAGCTCTTCCCACTGGACCGTAGCAGGTCTTTTTGAGGAGCTTGCTTTCAGTCCAAATGCCATTTATCTGAAAGAAAAGAGCTATGTTAATTGTTTGTATTAGACCTTACAAGTTTTTATAGTCAAGACAAGTTTTCTAAAGTTTCATAGCTTAAGGTTCACAACCTAGGGCTCTAATACCAACTATAACAACCCAAGTCCTTCCTATAAGCTTTTGATATAATATGCAAATGGAGATAACAATCACGATATGCAGAATAACATGAAAGGAAGTAAATCTTCTAGATAACTGAGATATGCAATAAATAAAAATGATATAAATGAATACAATGTAGCTATGGACGAAGTGAACACTCCATGAATAAAGCTACTAGACTACATTGCACCCATCGACATTAGATGGTGATCCACACAAAACTGTACTACCTACGAAGATGCTCTAAGCTATTGTGTTACCGACTCTCCTTGTTCTATATCTATCTAACAATGAGGTCTTCCTTATATGGGCAAAATATGATACTTGGCCAATATCTTATCTATTTGTACAAGTGATACCTTGCACATTTACAACTTGCATATTGGCACTTGTGCATTTATTACATTGCATGAAGTAACTAGATAACTTTCCCCTAAAGTAATCTAATGTCCTAAGTATGTACCTTGGAAGATACATTTATATAACCCAAATGATGGAATATAATCTATTTCTAACACCCCCTTGTATTACATTATTTGGGTATTGAAGACTTTAGTCTTCAATATGGATCTTCATCTTCTTCATGGGCTTTGTACTCTTCCTTTACATTCTTTGTAACTTGTTCAAGCAAATAGTTAGAATTTATGTAATACGTTACATTTATTGATAGAGCTTTCACTTCATAATCCTCTACAGGTTCTTCCAGATATTCAATTTCTTTTATCCTCTAAACCATATGATCTTTCTGATTTCTCTTCTGATATTCCAGTTGAGGATAATTATTTGGTCATTGAAATTGTTTCTAATGAGGGTTCCTTTGTTATTATCCTGGTCAAAACCGATTCCCTTTATTCATCTAGTTTTCTTGGTTCCTATTTTTGGGATTGTATCTGTAATAGTTGGTACTATGGCCTTTATTTTTGCATATCTAAAAATACCATGTTTTTCGTCCTCTTGTTGATGTAGCGATATTTTTCTATGGATTATCTTTTGATGCCAATGTAGTGTTAGTCGTCTCATATTTCAAGGCGTTTTCTACTTCATATTCTTGAAGTATATTGACCAGGCCATCAAAAGAAGTATCTTTACTTAAGACATGTAAAGATGTTACCAAATGCTTATAGTTGTCTAGAAGTGCACTCATGGTTACTTGAGTAAGAAGTTCATCCTTGAATGTTTCTCCTAAGGTCAACAATTTCTTTTATGTATTTGTTACCTTCCTTAGGAACGATTCTATGCTTTCTCCACTATTCATTTTCAATGAGTGAAGTTGAGTTTGGATATGAAGAATAGTTGCCTTATTCTTTCCTTTAAATATTTTCTCTAGGCTTGTCCATGCATCTAAAGATGCTTTAGCTGAACTGATATAAGGTTATATCTCATCAGTGATAGCAAAGGTTATTATTATTAGATATTTTGAATCATTTTCTTCAAACTTTAGGATTTCAATTTCACCTATGGTAGGCCTCTGTGTTTTCCTTTTTACAACATCCTAAAGTTTTTCATACACTAAGATTAATTTCACTTTATTTTTCCAAGAGAAATGGTTAGGACCCTTGAGTAGTTGAGATTCTACTAGGAAGAATTTGTTTGATGCCATTTAGATCTTCCTAGTATCAAACCTTAGATTTGTAGGCTACCTTATATCTCCCTAATGTTTTCAAAATATGATATAGTGCTTCTGTAAAATAAAGTTCAATTTATGATTGATTTTGTACAATCAAAAATCAATTTTTCTAACACCTTATTTCTCTTAATTGAACTAAGCATTTTTTCAAATTTTATGAGGTTTTAATGTTGGATTCCTTTTATCCCTTTTTGAGAAATTTAGAGACAACAAAAAATATAATTTTTCAACTTTAACAAAAAATATTTAATAACCTCTTTTTATAACCCTTAGGTTTTACTTTCTAATTTCCAAAGACCTAATTTGATGTTGTAACCCTTATCACTCCCAAATTTGGAAAATTAGAAAATTAATAATATTTGCAAAATATTAAAGAAATTAATCCAAGTTGAATTCCTTATTTCTCCTAGGTTGAGATGCAAATATTATTTTAATTTGGTAATTTATCCCTTATAGCTTTTGCTTTCAAAAAACTAAATTTTTAGCCTTAGTTTATAACCCTTATATCTCCAAAATTAAAAGCAATAATAAAGTGGGATTTAAACCTTACCTTTTTTATGTTAATCTCCTTTTTTTAGTGCTTCCTTCGGTTGAATATAACATCGGTGTTAAAGTTCCCTTGGGCGCTAGAATCAATGGAGATGCTCATCTTCAATGATAGAAAGTAGACGTTTCTGAAATTTGAAGGTTTGACCTTCAATACCGGGAGACTTAAATGCTCCTTCTTCCTTCGTTCCATGTCATGCTTGACTGGCTTTGACTATGTTGTCTCTGCTATGATATATTGGACTTCAGACACCTTTAATTGGAGGAGTAAACTTGAGCTTTGTGACACGTATCACATCCATTACGTATGAGCGCTCCTTCTTCGTAACTCTTTCTTGTTCAACACCTTTGGTCACTTTGTAATATTTGCTCACTCGTGTAGGACTTGATGAGAATAACAAGTATCACCACATATGTCTAAGCATTTAGATTCAAAGTTCTTGTAGTGTATGTTTGGACTTTGAGAGTCGACGTTCTTGTAACGTATGTGCCTTAGAATATTGATGCCAAGTAGCATTCACACTCTCTGCATGAATTCCTTCATCGTAACACCTTCCAAGAAGATTATTATAACTCCTTAAGTCCTTTCGTATGCCATTCTGGTAGGGTACCTAGGAATAGATATTTGGGGATATATTATTATATTGTATAAGGGTTGGCATGGGCCACACATAACCCAAGGTTGATTGTATTATAATATTATATTAGTAGTAGGCTCCCCAAAGTAGAATAAGAATATGGATATATAAAGAAGAGATATTTGTCATTGTAATCATCATTGGAGAATAATATTATGTAATCGTCTATGCCCACAAAGTGGTCTCTCACCTTGGTAAATCTTGTAGAATTATTCCTTCCTTAAGGATTATTATTGGTGTTTCCCTACCTTAAGGGTATTATCTATCTCTCTCTCATTTGTGGATTGTTATTGTGGATAATGTATTATGGATGAATGATTTGATGTTTCTGCATATTGGTGAATGGTTTATGTTAATGATATGCAACAAGTGGTATCAGAGCAACAATTTTGGCATAGTGGGGATTTTTGTATAAAATTGCAAAATTAGGGCAATTTTTTTTGGAAAAATATCTCATCTTTTAGGAGCCATATCTCTACGTAATTTTATCTGATTCAGTTGATTCTTAGATCAGATTGTGCAGAATTTGAAGATCTTTAAAAAGAGTGGTCATATGAAGTAATATAAGCATTATTGAGGGAGATACGACCTTTTGAAGTTAGTCATCTGAAATAAAGATAGTGACAAATTTAAAAAAAAAAAATTGGAAAAACATCTCATCTTTCAGAAGCCATATCTCTATAAAATTTTATCCGATTCAGGTAATTCTTAGACCAGTTTGTGAAGAATGTGAAGTGCTTTAAAATGAGTGGTCATATGAATGAATCCAAGTAGAATTGAGGGATATGCGCCCTTCTAAAGTCAGCCATCTAGAACAAGGGTAGTGACAAATTTTCAAATCGTGAATTTATTGAAGACGAAATTTGCTTAGTTTGGGGAAGCAAATCAGTTGCAATTTATTTTGTTGGGAAGAAAAATTGCAGATCTAGTTGTCTATGTGGATTTTTAGCTTCAACTTGGTGGGAAGATATTTATTTTCATAAAACTCTAGTTTGCATTAGGGCATGATATATATTATAAAAAAACCCTAGTTGCATTAGGGCATGAACAATGGCACTCCCAATTATTTTTGGATAAGATGATATTGATGTTAGGGAATGGTGGAAAGAGTTTAGAGCTCAAAATCGTAATAATACTTTCTGGAAACTCCTCATTGGTACATGTTTTTATGGAAAAATGCTTTTTTTATGGACAAATTTAAAAAAGAAAAGGAATAATGAATACACTTGGGATGAAATAGAGCATGCATTCTTGAGTAAATGGGATCCATATTATATAGATAGCTTGAGGGATGTCATCACAAACCTTAAAAATAAACTACAGGGATTTCAAAATGAGCGGAATGAAATGAAAGGAGAATGGGAAGTTTTCAAGAAATAGAATGAAGACTATGAAAAAGAAATAAAATTACTCAAGGAGAAAGAGGAAAAGGTTAGGGAAGATAATGAGAGGAATATAGAAGGAACATCATTGGATTTACAAAAGCAAGAGCAGAATAAAAAAGGTTTAAATTCATCTAAAAGTTCTATTTTGCAGGTTCATGGAAGCATTCAAAAGGAACAAGTTATTATTTCCATTGATCCTAGTAGCATATATAATTTTATTAATATTGCTTTGGCTAAGAAGTTGCAAGTTCAAGCAACAAAAATTAAGGATATACAACTAGAGGGTGAGCATGTTCAAATTTTTGAAGATTTGAAGATCACCATGGATAAATATGTTTTACATTTAGATTTCTATGCTATTGAGATGGATTATGAGGATATTGTTCTTGGTTATCCTTGGTTAGATTATTTGGGTACTGTTAACATTAATGTGCAAAATAATTTTATGAAGTTATGGTATAGGAAAAAGAAGATAATATTGCAAGATATTTCTTAGCTTAAGGAGTAGGGATGCAAGGAAAATCAAGAAGTGGTTGTAGAGAAACAAATTGAAGAACCTGAAATAGAATCCAAGAAGGCAGTAGCGGCAACAGAGTCCATGGAAGAAGTAGCAGCAACGGAGTCCACGGAAATAACAATAATAGAGTCCAAGGAAGATTTAATAGAAGAGCACAAGGACACACCAAACAAAGAGAATGTGAAAGAACAATGTATAGAAGAATTTAAAACAATGGAGCCAAATGTTGAGAAGTCAAATAAGGTAGAACATCAAGTTAAGGTTACACCATATCACCATCCACACCACCATGAGCAGCAACAATATTAGAGGTATGGTTCAAGGAAGCAATATTATGGTTCCACATGGAATCATAAGGGCACCAACTATGGCAGAGTTTGGCAAAGAAAGCATAGTGATCCTAGTTTTCAGAGCAATTCATCAACATCAAGGAACAAGTGGACCCATCATTCAAGTTATCAAAATATAGTAGCAAAAGCATGGAGCCAACAAAGCATATTTGGATACTCAAGTAACAAAATGGCATACCAGCATCAACATGTTTCACTTGGATGGATGGATGATCGAGATTGGTACCAGTTGCTAACTTTGCTTAGCAAATCATATTATCATGTTTCTTCATATATTTCGAGGATGAAACATTTGTAAGAAGGGTGGCATGGTAGGGTACCTAGGAATAGATATTTGGAGATATATTATTATATTCTATAAGGGTTGGCATGGGCCACACATAACCCAAGGTTGATTGTATTATAATATTATATTATATTATATTATAATATAATATTATATTATTAATAGGCTCCCCAAAGTAGAATAAGAATATAGATATATAAAGAAGAGATATATGGGAAGAAAAGCTTCTATCATTGGAGAATAATATTATGTAATCATCTATACCCACGAAGTGGCCTCTCACCTTGGAAGATCTTGTGGAGTTATTCCTTCCTTAAGTATTATTATTGGTGTTTCCCTACCTTAAGGGTATTACATATCTCTCTCTCATTTGTGGATTGTTATTGTGGATAATGTATTGTGGATGAATGATTTGATATTTCTGCATATTGGTGAATGGTTTATGTTAATGATAATAAATTTATGCCACACATTCCTTTGCTTTACTACATTTCTTGAGTACCAAGCAAACTTATCTTTTACAGGTGGATTGATGAAGCATTATGGAGCTTGAATAGCGATTCCGATGCTTCCTTTGGTGGATGATCTTCACCAAGTTTAAGGTTTTGAATGTAGCTCCTTTGTTCTTTATCTTCTATGCCTCCAATGTATTAATTCATGTGCATATTTGTAGTGTAGATGCTATCCATCGCAAGTTAATATATGTGAATGTTGTACATCTCACTTTGGTAGAAGTAGATGCTTTCTCTTTGCAGTGTAGATGTTATCCATCCCACATTGATAGATGTGGATATTGTTTGTATCACATTGGTATATGTGCACTCTTTTATCTACATAATTGTAGCTATTACGATAGCCTCTTATGGGCTTTGTTTTTGCAGGTTCATCCATCTGAGATAAGACCTTTGAGTGGCTCCTATTGATTTGGGAGAAGAGTTCTTATGTTTGGCCTTTCTTGGCTCCTTTTTCTAGTAGATATTGTGCCTTTTGGAGATACATTCAAATCTACTATTTCATTGTAAAAAAACTAGATTAAAGTATAAAAAATGTACTATAGATTGTACATAAACCTTCTTTGATGCACCTTCTTTTGCACTCTTATTTTAGATATGAAATTTTGGTTTTATGGTAGATTTTTCTCCTGCAATACAAGGGTTTTGAGGTTGTCTTTTATGAGTAGACACCTTCCCCTTTTTTCTTGGACACTTTGATAATAAATCCAAGCTTAGATAATAGTAGATAGAAGCTTTTTAGTTTATGCAATTTTTTGTATTTTTATTTCTTGCATCCAATCTTGTAATGCTTTGGATTTGAGACTCACCAAGTCTCAATATTTGAAGCTTCTATTTCTGTTTTTAGTTAGTTGTGTTCTTCTCCAAGTTTTGGAGTATTATAACATTTTTAGGTGGCTTATTTTGGCCACTACGAGTTGCAGATTTTTGTGCTTCAATAGTGTCTTTAGACACTTGATACAAATCAAACTTTGTGCTCTTCAAGAACACAAAACTAATTTTTTTTTAGAGTATTATAATAGTGCAAAAAAATATAATAGACTTTATTTTTAATGCACTAAAAATTTCACCTTATCACTTCAATCAACTCTCAAGATAATGCACTTAATCAATTAAATGCAACTAATCAAGAATAACACAAAATGAATCTTCAAGAGTTATTCAGCAAATTCACTACAACTAATATTATAGGGCTTACCCTTCTTTTCTATTTCCAAAGTAGACAATAGGTAGTTGATAGATATAATTCTAAAATATAATCAACTCCTAATTAATGTGCAAATGAACCTTAAAAAGAACCTTTTCCTTTTTACACTTTTGAATATTGTAATCTACTTTTTCTTCATGCAACTTTAATCTAGATAAGGTGGTCTAATGAATCTGATAAGTAGTCTAATAAATAAGTTATTTAGAACCAGTAGTTGCATACCTTTTATAAAAAAAATTAGCTCCTTTTGCCACTTTTGTAGAGGATGTGGATCTTGATTTCTAATATCCCCAAGTTGCTGCTTAGAGTAGAATTTTGCAGCTCTTTGTAGACTATTTTGAATAGCTCCTTCTTCACTAAATGATGGTCTTGAAATTTCTTTCATGAGCCTAAGATTTTGTGGTTTGTTCTCCTCTTGTAATATCCTCCTTCTGATATAGATTTGGATAAGTCTTTGTCTCTGAAGCGGTGCCTTCTTACTATGAGAGGTAATATTCAAATATCCTATATTTTATGAGCTTCTTATATCTTCAAGTCTTCTTGTCCAATTCTGACTTCAAGCAGGTTCCTCTTCTAAAGATTTCGAATGTCTTGAGGTCTTTCACTAGATTCTTCTTCTAAAATTTGGTACTCCTTGCCATATTATTCTTCTCATATTTGGCACTTCTTGCCAAATTCTCCTTCTCTTGGGCTTGTTGCAGGATGGCAATAATTATCCCAAGTCCTTCACTATCAGGGGCTTATCCTTGGTAGTGGATTTATCCAATGAGATCACCTTCGAGAATTTATTTAGTTAGGCTCTCCTAGCCTTTTTTTAGATGCTTTATGAGACCTTACCAAGGTCTTTGATCCTGCAACTTCTACTAGTCTTCCCTTGAGACATCTTCAACCTTATACTCCTGGAAGTGTTAGCGGTGTGATCTGCTCCTCGATCTTTGATTCTGCTACTTCTGGATTCGAGCAGGACTCTCCTAGTCTTTCTTCTTCTTCCAAGTCTAGAAGTCCTTCAATGAAATATTCTCCTAGTCTCTTTTGCTTCAAGTGCTAAATTGATTCTGAAGAAGATACTCTTCCTAACTTTCTTGTAGGAAGTTTCCCAACTCACTGAATCTTCTTTCCCTACAATAAAAATATTAATACTAAAATCTTAATCTGCTTTTGAATCAAATATTCCTTTTGAATTATTCTTCAGGATCAAGGATTCTATGGCCTATTTCGGTATCAAGGCTTCTATGGCCTTTTTAGTATCAATACTTCCATGGAATTTTTAGTATCAATTCTTCAGTGGTCTTTTTAGTATCAAGACTTTTGTGGCTTCTACTTCAAGGCTTCTATGGCCTTTTCTTCAAGGATACTATGGCCTTTTTGTATCAAGGCTTCTATGGCTTATTCTTCAAGGCTACTATGGCATTTTTGTGTCAAGGATTCTATGGCCTATTCTTCAATCTACAAAGGATATATTTCATCTCCTAGCTTCACCATGCATCTTCTTCAGAATTATTTTTCCATAGTGTTCTTCTCCTACACAAGGAACTAATATTTGCACTATGAGAGCACACCGACCTTTGAGTAATGAAGTTGGAGTCTCATAGCTTTCTATCATAGGAGGAGTACCAATCCTTTGAGAATTAATTATCTGCAACAAAAGAAACTTTGGGTAATAGTTAGCAAATTCCAGATATATTGGATCTTCACTAGATGATCTATCAATCTAGTGGATTGAATTTTGAATCCTGGTCTTCATGATTTTTCCTATAACTCTTTGGAAATACTCTAGTTAAATGCAATCTTAGTATTTTTAGAACTAAGATTTCTTTCAGTCCTCACTTGTGACTCTCCCTAATTCTACCACATAGATTATTTTGAGATATTTTGACAATGACTGGTCCAATGGCGTGTCAAGTTGACAAAACACTCAGGCTCAATAATGATGGTGATTTTCCTGTAGACCTACACAGACTAGATCTATTGTAGCTTTGATACCACTATTAGCTTTTGATATAATATGCAAAGTGAGATAACAATCATGAGATGCAGAATAATATGAAAGAAAGTAAATTTGATAGATGATTGATAAATGCAATAAAAAAATGATATAAATAAATACAATGTAGCTATGGAGGAACTGAACACTCCATTAATAAATTTTTTGGACTACATTGCACCCATCACCACTGGATGGTGATCCACATAGAACTTTACTACCTACGAAAATGCTCTAAGCTACTGTGAAACCAACTCTCCCTGTTCTATATCTTGCTAACAATGAGGCCTTCCTTATATAGGTAAAATAGGATACTTGGCCAACACTCTATCTAGTTGTACAAGTGACACCTTGCACATTGACACTTGTGCATTTATTACATTGCATGAACTAGATAACTTCTCCCTAAAGTAATTTAATGTCCTAAGTATGTACCTTGGAAGATACATTTACATAACCCAAATAATGGAATATAATCTATTTCTAACACTTCCCACCTAGTTGTCCATTCCAATCCTTCCTACTAGATTCACAAGTAAAAATTTTGACCATTTATAGGTTTTATTGTATCATCATCCAATATTTTATTTGTATGAGGTATGTAAGACTTCCCACTTTGGGTACATTAATCAATGTAGATAATCATCCAAGTGGTCAATACTGGTCAATTCTCATAAACGATCCCTAATTGTGAACCTATCCACTCATCCTAAGATCTCAGGTTCACGGTTGGAGTTTCTTCTCTAGGGCCCATTTTACCTAAAGGGTGGATGCTTAATTTCTCACCCCCTAGCATGGTGGATCAAATTTTGTTCTTGATTTTTAGATATCATGCAAGGGTATAGCATAGATATAACTTGTTCCTAGTTGATAGTCCACCTTCCCTGGATTCAGCTAGGACTCGCCAATACCCTAGCTTGTTACCAAGTATCACTTGTCATGGCACGAATGACATTGAGATATCTAATACCACCTCATCATTGAGTGAACTTCTAATCATGCAATGAACAAATGACCCCTCATTGTACTACTCATTAAATAGCCTAAGAGAGTCAGCCCATACTACCCTCTTTTACCTTCCCATCCTGACCCTTCCTGTCAGGAGTACAGCTACCCCCAAATCGTAGTAATTGTCCTTCCTATAATTACTGGTATTGGATTTCTTTTTTTATATTGGTAACTAAATTCAGGTGTTTCTCCATCCTACTTGATGGTATCTTTATATATTTCATGACTATCAACTTTAACTTAAGGGATATTCTTACTTCTAAGAAGGTACCTCTGGTTTATTTACCTAAATGAATAATTAAAATATTTATAAACAAATTGCTAAAAAAAATACAAATTATAATTAAATCTTATTCTATTTTATTTGGTTTCTCTTCAAAATAAAGATTACAAAATTGAAAAACCAAAATAAAATTCCTTTCTCACCCTATTATACCTAAAGAAATACCTATTGCACACATGATAAAGCTATGAAATCTAAATAATATCTTTCATAAATATGTTGATTCTTTAATATTACATGCGTATTTTTCACTCCAAGATAAATCATGATATGTAAGACTCTAACAAAGAACAATTTATCTATACATGTCCCATAATATTCTGAAATGATTTATTGTAATCCATAATAGGGTTAAAGGTTTTAGCCTCTAAGTTCAATAAATCACTAAGTATAAGTTCATAAGAGGAATTATTTCCACCCCATGCCTCTATTAATGTTAAACAAAACATATAACATGTCAAACTAGAAGTTTTATTAATTAAATATTCATTATAAAGAAAATAAAATTCTATGCGTTTATTTTTTTGGTAATTAAATGATTTCATTAATACCGGGTTTTAGAGGTTGACCCAAAACCTATATACAAAAGACAGCCTTAAGCTGAGGATCCAGAACCATAACTTACTGAGGATACTCTGTCCTCTAACCATACTATACTGCCTTAACTAAGAAAATTCATGCATATCAGCCCTTGGTAGGCAAAAAACCACCAACGAGGCAACACCAGACCTAGAATGAGCCCCATACCATAGTCCTTTTCTACAGACCGATGAACACAGACAGGAAAACCCCCAACAAAAAACAGCAAAGCTCAGTGCAGAATACAACATAACACTAGCCAAAAAACAACACAAAATTTCTACACAGAGTCCCAACATGGAGGAAGCTAGGCCTCCTCCTCCTCCTCCTTGTCCTGGTCGTCATCTTTTTCATCCTCGTTGTCGTCCATCTCTGGATTGACCACCACTGGTTTGTTGCTTTGGTAACCCTCGTTGAAGAAGACCTTTGTCAGCACCTCCTGAAGTTCGTGCATTTGGTGAATAATATTGGCCGACGAGTTTAGGACAAAGCGCTTCAGAACCCCAATTGAGGGGTCGGGCCCTTCATCCTCAGAATCAATCGCGAGGATCTTGTCACTTCCCTGCGCTTACTTGTTCTTCAGCCTCAGGGAGGATCTCGTGGCCGGTTCCTCAATCTTCAGCTTTTTCCTCGCAGGACCTCCTCTAATGAACATATCGCCCCCTCTTCGTGGCCGGGGATGCCTGAGCAGGTTTGGGTAGACCGGGGTTTTCCTTCCCCCTAGAGCTTTTCGCACAAGTAGTAGGGGACTCATCCTGAGGAGGGGTAGGGGGTTCGGCTTGGGGAGAGGTGAGAAGCACGTATTTAAAGATTACCTTGAAAAGGCCTTGGTGCATGGGCATGGTAGAGCCTTTCTTGTTGCGACATGAGTTTATGGTATAGTTCATGGAATTCATCAGGAATTGGGGTATGCTTATGGGGTTTACATCCTAGAAAAAGTTGACAAAGGCGTAATGGAAGCTCAGGATAACCTTACCAGGGTCCTCGGCAGTAATAAACTCCATTACATTCTTCATGACCGCATTCCACAGAGTGGGGAGGTCCATTCTTGTCAATCCGTTCTTCGCCTCCTTGAATATCTTTAGATTATCCTTGAATTCGCGTAACTCCACCTCCAAGTGGTGCTTCTACCTATGGATGGATCTCCCTTTGATCATTTGCCCAGTTATGGCGGCGAGCAGAGTGACGTCAATGAGGATTTTACACCCTCTGATTTCCACCTTTCCGTCCTCCCAAGACTCCATCACCGCTAGGGTGATATCCTCCTCCGCTCCAGAGAACATGTCAAAGAATTGGGTGAAACGTCTATCAGTCAGAATAGCTTGGGCCGCCGGCTCCATGACCACCATGCTCGGCTCGACGTAAGTCATGCTGTCGAAACACTCAGTCGGCTGCACTTCTTGCCTGTTAGTATATTCAAAACTCATAATTCTCCACGTCCTCTTGCAGTTGTGATAAATAGAAAGGTGGTGATGTTTTTGGTCTCCCTTCCCGACCGTTGTCACCTCTTCCTTGTGAAGGGCACTGTGTCTAGGAGCGTGCCGCCCCCCTCCTTTGCCTAGGATTGCCTGCCACTTTGCCTTTTTTGATTGCTCAATAAGCATGCCACCGTGCCCCTCTTCAATGTTTATGGGATCCATTATCTTAGTAATCATGGGTTGATTTGAAAAGGTGTACTTGGCAGAAAACCTATGCTCCTCAAAAGGACCATAGTCACTTAGAGCATAATCGGGAAACTCCACCCGCTTGCCTCGGGACCGCGCCCTGTCATGACTGTCATATCTTGAAAAAATGCCCACTCCAACGTGTTCCTGGCTCCGACCTCTCCGGTCGTTCCAGCTGGCCCTGCTCGTGGGTTTGGCGTTGTTCAACCGAAGCATCACCAATAGGATCGAATTTTTGATATGGGCCCATTTCCAAAATGTAGTGGGATTCCCAATGGGCCACGTGATTGACATTCATGCTTCCATGAACCACGTCAGCCCAGTCATTATCTCTCAGCTTGGATTATCTCTTCCACATCACGTGGAATCCCCTACGTCCACATCATGAGCCCATAAGCATCTACTCTGATATTGGCCAGCTTGTCCGTTGCCTTGTTGGCTTCGCAAAAAACATGTTGTGCCACCCTATCTCCACGAGCCTCGAAGAGGATCCTAGCTTCGTTCATGTGAGCCTCGATCCTCCAAGTGGGTTTACTGTCATTGTTCAGAAGATTGATAATATTTAGTGAGTCCCCTTCCACTATGCACTTTCCTTGGAGTTCTTGCATCTGTTGCAATCCTCGCCAGAGGGCTCTGGCTTCAGCTTCATTGTTTGTCTTAATTATGAGTTGTTCAGAGAAGTCCAGTAGAATGTGGCCTTGATGGTCTCTGACCACCCCTCCTGCTCCCGCCCTTCCAGGATTATCCTTGGCTGCCCCATCAAAGTTAAGTTTGAGCCAGTCCATAGGGGGAGGACTCCACTTAGCATCCAGTCTATGATTTGGCTTTCTAAGACTCAGGTTCTCATCGATGGAAAAGCCTAGAGATTGGGCCAGGAGTTTCTCCCTAGACGGAATCAGTTGGGGCACTAGAGGATGAATACTGAGGTTCTCCTTAGCAAAGGCTAGGATCCTGTTGGTCACCATTACTGGATCATGTTTGGAGTCATTGAACACCCTATGGTTCCTTTCTAACCATATTTGCCACAGGAAATGGAGGCAAATCCTCCATAGGAATCTAAGCTTTAGGCTGACAAAGGGATTAGGCCATTGCAGGAAAAGATCATAGATAGTGGCTGGCCTTGCCCACGAAATGTTGAAAGCTTGGAAAACATCATAAAGGATAGTGACGGACCACGGGCATTCTAGAAAAATGTGTTGGATTGATTCCCAGCTTGCCCTGCACAAATAATAGTGATTAGGCATAATCATTCCTTTTTTTATCAAATTGTCAGTGGTTAGAATTTTTCCTTGTATTACAATCCATGCAAAGTGGGCCAATTTGGGAATCAACTTGTTGATCCACACCAACTTGGTCTGGATCGGGGGGTCCTCTGGGTCCAGTAAAAGCTTGTAGGAAGATTTAACTGTGAAATCTCCACTTTCTGTTATTGCCCACCTCAAATGATCCCTCTCTATCATTGAGGGAATGAATTGTTGGGAGAGGAAGTTTTTGAGCTCCTCAGTTTTGGCTTCCAACCCCTAGATCTGAATGGGTTTCCACCTAAGATTGTTCCTATCCTGCCTCAAAAAATCTGCCACCTTAGCTCCAAAGGCCACATCAGTATGTTCTTTTAGCCTTGCAAGGTTGGGATCCAGAGCTAGAGGTTCCTCCCTGGCCCATTTGTCTTCCCAGAATCTGATCTTCTTTCCATTGCCTAGTATCCATCTCATTCCTTTTTTGAGTATCTCTCTACTCGATAAAATGGTTTTCCAAAAAGACGATCCTCTGCTTGGGATAGTGGTATTTAGAAAGTCCGTTCCTTGGAGGTATTTCCTCTTGATGATGGCTGTCCATTCATTCTCCACATTAGTTATGATTCGCCATGCTTGCTTGGACAGTAACGCTGTGTTGAGGTGAGCGACTTTCCTTAGGCCTAGGCCCCCGCTCTCTTTTGGTCAGCACACCTTGCTCCATCCCACCAGGTGGATCCTCTGCTTTCCTTCCGAGCCTGACCACAAGAAATTTTTTTGAAGTTGTTCGATTTTTTGGTATACCCTAGTCGGAGCCTTGAACACGGATAGGAAATAAACTGGGATACTCTAGAGTGAGGCCATGGTCAAGGTTGCTTTGCCCGCCTGAAACAAGTGGCCTTTCCATCCTGCAAGTTTTTTTTGGATTCTCTCCACCACATTGTTCAACATTGACTCAACAGGAGCTCCTGTGAAAAGAGGAAGGCCGAGATACGAAGTAGGAAGAGCGGCAATGGAACACCCCAAGATCCTGGCTATTTTTGTTTGCCTAGGGATAGGGGTATTCAGAAAGTAAAGCTTGCTCTTGTTAAAGTTAACTTTCTGTCCTGCTGCTTCCTCATAGAGCTTTAGGATGTGTTTTATCCTTTTGGCCTCTTCAACCGATGCCAACGTGAGCATTAGAGTGTCATCCACAAATTATTGATGTGTTACTATAAATTTTTGGGAAGTAGCTCTTATTCCATAAATGAGCCCTATAAAGCAGGCAGCTTTGATAGTCCTTCCTACGGCTTTAGCCATAATTATGAAGAGCATTGGGCTGATAGGATCCCCTTGTCTGAGGCCTCTGCAACTTTGGAAGTATCCTGCCGTCGTCCCATTAACAAGGACAAAAAACCAGGGCTTGTAGATGCATCCTCTAATGAGCAGGACCCATTGAGGGTGAAAGCCAAATCTTAGCAACAGAGCATTGAGAAATTCCCAATTAATGCGGTCATAGGCCTTGTTCATATCTAGCTTTAGAGCAAAGGTCGCCTTATTTGTCTGGGATGCTGAGTGGAGAGCTTCATGAACCGTGATCACTCCATCAAGAATTGATCTCCCTTGAACCGAACTACCCTGGCATTGGTCAATGATGAGGGGCAGGATTCCTTTCATCCGATTTGCTATTGCTTTAGTGAGGATCTTGTAGGACACATTGCATAGGCTAACCGGTCTAAAGTCAGCCATGGATTTAGGGATCGGTCCTTTCGGTATCAGGGCTATGAATGTGGAGTTGTAGCCTCTAGGAATATGTTTGGAAGATTGGAGTTCCTAAATAGCAAAGCAAACATCAGCCCCCATCATATCCCAGTACATTTGGAAGAAGCGAGGAGGGAATCCATCCGGTCTGGTGCCTTGTCTAGGTCCATGGAAAACAAGGTTGATCTGATTTCCTCATCAGAGAAAGGAGCAATGAGTTTTCCATTAATGTCTCTATCAATTACTTGAGGAATGTGTTGAAGCAATGAGTCTTTTGTTGTAGCCCTGCATTCAATCTCCTCTCCCAGGAGGGAACTAAAATACGACACAGCTTCATCCCTAATTTCATGAATGTCTTGGATGGTAGACCCATCCTCTTTGGTCAGTTCTCTGATCCCGTTGTTGCTTCTATTCCTTAGGGTTGTCACATGGAAGAACTTGGAATTGGAGTCCCCATCCTTGAGCCATAAGGCTCTTGATTTCTACCTCCAATATATCTCCTCGCAAGCCACGATGTTGTGGTAGTCAGCCATTAGGCTCCTCTCCTCAGTTCAAGTAGCCTCGTCACACATCCCATTTTGAATACTATTTTCGATATCTCTAAGTTTTTCAACCATTGCTTTCTTGTTCTCAAAGATATTTCCAAACACCTCCTTGTTCCAAGTTCTAAGGTTATCTTTCACCATCTTCAACTTTTGGGAGAGTTTAAAAGAAGGGCATCCTTGGAAAGGTTGTAGCCACCACTGGTTGATTATTTCCTTAAGGTCATTGTGCTTAGTCCACATTGATTCAAACCGAAATGGCTTCTTGAACGAAGGGGCTTGTGGGACCTCTAACAGGATGGGGCTGTGGTCCGAGGCAATCTTAGGGAGAGATTTCAGGGTTGAGTCTCCAAAAGTGGAGATTGCTTCCTGAGACAAAAGGAACCTGTCCAATCTCTCCTGAATCAGTTGAATCCCCACCCTACGGTTGCTCCAGGTATACTTAGCATCTTTCACCTTGACGTCCATTAACTCAACTGAGTTGACGAAAGTATTAAACTCTTCCATGCTCCTGGTTGGCAGGCTAGACCCTCTTTTCTTGTCTGATAGATATAGAGGTGTATTGAAATCTCTCACTACCACTCATGGGATGTCACAGAAAGCCTCTTTCAAATGACTTAGATACTCCCATAGCTCTGATATTTCTAGCACAGTATTGGGGGTATACACGTTTGACATAATCCATGATCTGTTATTATCCATGTCATGAAAGAGCACACTTAAAACCCTATCCTTCGCCTGAATGACGTTGCCTTCCACTTTCTTGGGATCCCATAATACCATGAGCCCTCCAGATGCTCCTCTCGCTTGTTTGCAGGCCATTTCCCCTTTGCTTCCATATTCTGCTAGCTATTGCTTTGGACTGAACCTCATCTATTTTTGTTTCTTGAAGTAACATTATTGTGGGATTGATTTCCCTCCTCAATGACTTGACCACCTTTTGTTTGGGTTGGCCATTAAGGCCTCTCACGTTCCATGAGAGGACCTTCATTTGGATTTCTTTGAGTTTTTTCCTCTCCCCCTTCCCTGAGTTGGAGGATATTTATTGGGGTTGTTATCATCCTAGTTTGTGATAACTTGTTGTAATAGTGTCCTCTGTTTCCCATTTGCTATTTCGTTATCTATCTTGAGTTTATAGTGTTTAGCCTCTGACATCCGTCCTCTCTTTTTTTCGTTCCCAAAGTCAATAGAAGATTTCGCTGAACTTCTTGTCTGTTTTGGACTAAATTTTGGGGGAATTATTTGTTGCAGGATGGGGCTAGGAACCCCATTGTACACTTTGGTGCCTATTATTTCAGAACTTGACTCTATCTCCTCCAAGCTCAACCTATATTCTCCTGGGTTTTGGGGCATGCCATGCAGACATTTGGAGGATTTTGTGACAGGACTTTGGAAGAACCTGCTCTCGATGGGGATTCTAGGTTTTTAGGTAATTCTATCTGAGGATCTTCATCCTCCATTTTATCTCCTTCTGCCTCACCTTCAACTAAAACTTCAAACCTATTGGAGCTGAGTATTTTAGGACTTACCTGGTCGTCCTTTTCGGATTGTTGCTTTCCTTTCTCCTTTTGACGGAGTTGGGCTGCTTTCTCTTGATGATTTTGGTCATTCCTTACCGGCCTATAGACTCTTTTTCCTGGCGGGACCCGAGGTCCTTGGTTCCTGGTGTGTCCTCTGCCGTTTAATCCTCTTGCCTCGGGTTTATTTTGAGCTTCTTTGTTGATTGCCAGACTTGGGCATTGGTTTCTAAGGTGGCCGTGGGTCTTACATTCCACATAGAAGGCCGGCTTATTTTCGTACTCAATCGGTTGCTTCCTTAGGTAGTCACCATAGCCCAGCTCCACCCAATTTGGGAGCTCGGATTCCAAGTTTGCATTTACGCATATTCTTGCATGAGTCATTCTTGACCTGGCCAAAGTGGAGTGGTCAATAGCTACCAGATCCCCTATTGCTTTGGAAATTCCTTGAAGCCAATACTCGTGAAAAAGTTGGGCCGGGAGGTTCGAAAGGCACACCCAAATGGGGGCAGTGTTGATATTTTGCGTTTCGAGATCAAAATCCTCACCCTAGTGTCTAAGGAAGAGACTACGCCTGCCTAGGAACCATGGCCCTCTCGTTAAAATGCGTTCTGCGTCTTCCTTATTGTTGAGGCGTATGATGAAAAAACCCTGGATAAAGCCACAATCTCCATGTTTCCCACATTTCTCCATTTGGCTAGAGCCCACTCTCTTATGGTTTCTATATTAGGCCTTCCTCCCAAGAACTTTCCAACTAGTGAATGCATCTCCAGAGACAAAAAACCATCTATGATGTTTGCCAGAGCCATTATTCTATTATTTTTGAGGATGAGGGGAGGGAGTGACTCGAAGAAATCACTCCTTTTGCCTTTTAGGGTTTCTGCAAACGACCATCCTTTTTTGGGCCCCACAACACCAGTCTGGGTCCCTTTGTCAGGATCCTCGTCGGGAGGGTCGGTCCCTCTAACCTCCGAGACCGTATCTTGACCATCCTCTATAGCTTAAGCATTTCCTCCCTCTGGATCCTCGCCATTCACTTGCTCTAGGTTCCCACCCTTCACCGTCGTACCTGCTCCGTTGCTCCTCCACTGTTCCTTCATCTGTATGGTGCCAAGAGATCTTTAATTATATGCATTTATTTATATAGCCTTCCTATATTAAAAACTAATGTAAAATTAATAAAATTAAACCTGAATACTAATATCTATATATCCACTAACATAAAAAGGATTTTATAACCCCCTTACTAGAGTTTTGCTTCCTGCAATTCAATTTTATACGAAACTTTAAGTTAGACAAAAAAATATAATATATTTTTCTAAGCTTCTTTATGATGTTCTCACAATTCATTTTAAAATAACTTTTCTTTTCCCACAATTCATTTTAAAATAAATTGCAAGGGACTTACTCGGGTTTGAGGCTAATCTAAGGTATGACATTAAAGGGATCCATGAAAGAATTATAGCAAACAATAACCATCTTCTCGATAATCGTTGGGCAGTCATTGAAAACAAAGAAGTAGTAGTCCAAAGAGAGCATGTTTACTCAATCCATTATTATATGGTGGAAAGAGAAAGTATATTTCTCGAACTAGATATGAATGTACCACATGCTGAAAATACACTTAAATATTTACATAAACAAACTATACCTAGTAGCACCCTCAAAAAAGGGCTTATAAATCCAACATTTTAAAATGTAGAACCCTATTATAAGTTTATTAGGAATAACAAGCACAATATTAACAATATTTTAATACCTTTGAAACAATTTGGCTAACCCTGGTTTATTACTCTCAATGATGTCAGATGGTAATTAAAATCTTAGCTTCTAGTGTTATAATGATACTTACAAAAATAGGTTTATATCATTTGACTGCTAGGTTCATCTAGTAACATCGGAGGATGGCATCCAATGATGTATGGGGAAGTAAAAAAGTCCAACAAAATTATCTTCGATGAATGGTACGAGGGTGAAGGTAGTTCTCTTATATTTCTTAGTAGCAAACCAAACATTCATACCATTATCCTAGTTAAATAATATAAAGGTGATTTTCTAAATGGGTAACATGTTTATTAAAATTTCCAATCAATGTAAAATAAAAGAGAATTGCAATTCATAAATGAATATTATTAAGACATAATCATCACTGTATTACAAACAACATTCTTTCTTTGTAATATAGGGGTGCATTTTGACGTTCGGATTGTGATAATTCTTTGTACATCTACAATTCATACTAATACCACCAATAGCTAGCGCAATTCAACAATTACTGGTAAATATTTTGGATTTTTAAACATAAACCAATGTCTTTAATTCCTTCCTATTGATATATGAGTGTTGCCTACAAGCACCTACTCAACAAAAAGTGGCTAATTTTGTTTTGTCGATGTCCGAGGTGAAAGTAAATATCTCTTCCAGGGATCAGAGCGGCCTTAACTAACATTGAATGCATCTAATTCTAACATGCGTACAACCAAATGCATTCTAAGAAGCTTTACTTATGCAAATGTAATACACAAACTCATCTGTAACTTTATTTTAACAATTTAACTCATTATTGTTTCAG
This sequence comes from Wollemia nobilis, assembly GCA_028583015.1. Classification (NCBI taxonomy): domain Eukaryota; kingdom Viridiplantae; phylum Streptophyta; class Pinopsida; order Araucariales; family Araucariaceae; genus Wollemia; species Wollemia nobilis. The sequence continues at coordinate 34,918,984 of JAQPPZ010015824.1, forward strand.
CAATCATTTTCCAACTCAAACTTATTCACATTTGCACTATTGTCAACCAATGAATCCCATAATACCATTGTCCATTGAAATTCTTATGAATTTTTATAGATGAAATTAGTCACACATTTCTTATAAACTTTATAAACACTCTGTTCACTAATTTTTTTCATATTTCAAACCAGAAATATAAACACAAATGGTCATAGAATAACTGACCTGTTAATATGTTGCTTGATGAGATATCCGAGCTCTATTCCCTCTCCAGCACAACTCAAAATGTAATAATTTTTCAATGTCTTTCATTTTCCTTTAATATATGGTTTATGCAATAATTTAAGTAACAAATGTAATGTTCCATGCAACCTTCCAATCCCACCGTTTGCCAGGTGGTATTATTTTTTTACGAGTGGATATGCATGGTTAAAACACTTTAGCTCTAGTTAAATTTTAATCTTTATTTTTATTTATTTAATCAAATTTATATTTATTTTATTTTGTTTATATATTGTTACATATATTTATATTTAATCTATATTTATTTCTATTTAATTTATTTATTTTATATTAATTTTTAAAGAAGCATTTCCATGTATATGTGATTCAAAGCACAAAAACCTAAATGCAACTAAAGGAATGCATCTACAAGGACCGCTTGACGTGTGTATTGCGAATAGGATTTTTCATCCTAATATTTGCAAATACCCCATCGCTCATCATATCCCCTACTTTACCTTTTCATCATTGCTCTTCATCTATCCTTAAGAGGAGGTGTCCATCTCTACAGATGCCCCTTTTGAGATGCATTGTGAGATTGAACAACGTGTGAGAAAAAATAGACCTCCTAAAATGATGTCGAAGGTTCCATGATGATCATTGATCTGATCAACATTAGATGCCCCAGGTCCTGCAAAAGGATGCGCATCCTAGAATCATTGCTTCCAACTGGGTGAAAGGCTTAAATTTGAAAGAGCTTGCACTCGTCATCAGACATTCGGGTAGCTTTTGATGCTACAATAGGAGTTAGGCCTATATAACCGAAAGGAGGAGAGCTACAAACTAACTATCATATATGCTATTTTCCCCAAGCAAAGGGGTAAGCTTATGATAGTTGTTAGCAATGATTCGTAAGGACGAACGCAATTTTGACAAGATCAAGGGATCTACGATTTCAAGGATCTTCTGTTGACTTTGATTATGATTATGATATTATGACTACCCCCTCAAGCGACGAGTCGATGAGGGTAATGACAATGAATGAAGCGACGAGGTCGCTTGACCACTATGAATGATCTGAACAAACTTAGAATTTAGCATTTAATTACTTGGCTAAGCCTAGTTCAACTTATGATTGCAACTGTTAATAGTATTTGCACATTCCTATCCCATGGAGCGGTCGGGCTGCAATAGCCTTCTTAGGGAATCAAAATGATACAAGTCCAATTAGATTTATGTTGAATCAATTTGTCGATGATCTGCTGAAAAGGTGTCATAGGAGAAATGACATGAAATGCCTCATTCCCGTGGAGCGGTCCAGCCTTGAAGGCCTTCTTCGGGATTGAAAAGAAGCATATCAAATCAACGATGACAATTTTACCCCAAATGTCCTTATGGTTATTTACTCATCTCGTCGGATTGCATGGAGCGTCAGTCGCTGCAACCGCCAAGTGTCTAGGGTAAATAACTGAATACGAGGTGCATTTGGCTTTTGACTTGTTTTATAATAATTTTTTGACTTTTTGAATTTTTAATTGATCCTGGTGCTTGAACATCACCAAATTTGATAAATTGATTGCTCTTATTGAGATTCTGATCCATTAGGAATCATTAATTTGTCAGTTAAAACCTTCCCACGATGGGATTTTGGTGCATTTAATGCCAGTTGCGAACCGCGCTCATGGGCTGCAGCTAGAAATTTCAAATTTTGGGAACCGTAGCTCAGACCTGCGGTCGCAAAACCCTAATTTTGGGACCGCGATTGTCAGCTGTGGTCCGACAAAATTAGGAAAAGTATATAAATTTTTCCCATTTGAAAATTTCATTATTATTCCTTGAAAGCGATTGCAACTGGAGAGCTCTGAGAGGTGAGGAAGCATTACTTGATGCGAAGCACTACCAAAAATGCTACCTACGACCTCCTACACATCCCGATGGCAGACCCTAGACAACCTTCATCCAACCGAGGCATCGATGCGAGAAAGGTAACTCAAAACCGAGTCCTCGCACTCCTTACCAATTTAAAATGAACCACATTAAGTAATGGGTCCAATTAACTTCACTAAATTGTTGGTAAAGAACCTCACAATAGTTTTAGGCTAGATTAGGATTTAATTTTTGGGTTCCAGGCTAGGAAGTGACCCTAAAAGGGTCACATTCCTAGACCGCAGTTGGTAGATGTGGGTGCCCAATTGATCATATTGGGGACCATGACTGTCAGCTACGATAGGATTCAAATCCCAATGGTCAAAAATTTGATCATTATGCAGACCATAGATTTGACCCGCGATTTCATAACTTTTGAAAAAAATCAATTTATTTGATTTTTTTATTTTTCTTGGCAATTAATGCCATTTATTGCACTTCTGAGATGCATTTATGATTTTTTTGAAATTTTTGATCACTTTTTGCATGTTTTTGTATTTTTTAGCAATTTTTTAGATTTGTTTATCTTTTTTAGGTCATTTTTTAGCTATTTTTAGTTATTTTTAGTTATCTCTTTCCCTTATACATTTGTTTCTATTCAAAAATTGACCTCTAGAGCTAGGGAGCAAGATCTCCTCTACACCCTCTACGGATAGCTCACTGACCAAGAGCGAGAGTGGTTCGATGCGGTTGGCTTTGGCTATGTGCTTGATCTACCTATGATCAGGGTAGATCCGACATACATGACTACGTTGGCCCGATGTTGGGATGCGTGGACCAACACATTTCACCTACCCACAGGTGAAATGACTATGACCTTGGAGGACGTCTACCGGATCTTCAGGATCCTGATTGATGGGGAGCCCATCACCTCCTCTCCCTTTTGGAGAAAGGAGGACGTCTTTGACGCCATATTTGGTGACCGTAGTGAGGATGCCTAGGGCAAGATCGACCACGGAGGTATCCATATCGGTTACTGGTAGGGGAAGGGCATCTTCTCAGTTCGAGAGGTGGTCTTCATGCACTTAGTTATTCAGATTGTGCTTCCAGACTCCTCGGGCATGAGGATCCCCTAGAACCTCCTAGCCATTATCAGGAGAGTTACGTAGAGTTCTACATGGTAGCCACTACTCTTAGCTTGGGGGAGCACTCTACTATGTCAATTATACCAAGAGTTGTACCAAGCTACGCGTAGGAGTCGGGTTGGTATCAGTTGTAGCCTATTACTTCAGATCTAGGGTGGTAGCATATCAAGATCGAGCGACTGATCGACTTACCGCTCACTATTACCACTATTCCTATCGCACACCAGTGCTATACGACATGTTGGCCTCATGAGGAGGAGGGGTTCTAGAGTAGGTCCCATGCTGGGGATGTGGACCATTATATTGCTAGATTTGCATAGCTTCGGGTGGATGACATAGAGTGGCATCCATACATGGATTGTCCTACGTGGTCGGAGGCTGATGAGCGATTATGCTAGGCGAGGAGGGATAGGTGGTTACTCGGTCGCAAGGTCGAGATCCATGAGTATCAGTTCTACTCATGGGTCCTATGGTAGTTTGGGCTCATACAAGATATTTCAGTGCTGCCTACTATCTACAGATGCCTAGTACTAGAGAGGGATTTGCCCTAGATTCAATCGACATCGCTTGGAGATGAGGTAGATGATTTCCAAGAGATAAACATGGCTAGGGTTGGGACCACCCCAGCGTATGATACTTGGTGGTCCCTACTACAGTGGTAGGGATTGGGGCCCCTCGATCGGATAGATGATGGGGTAGAGGTTGATCCAGAGGGGTGCAATGTGTGCCAATAGACCGAGGGTGGATGGGGCGTAGAGGGCACCATAGAGGATGCTCCATAGGTTGAGGTCGAGGAGGAGGCACCAGAGGAGGGTGAGGCACCTCCTGAAAGTGAGGTGGGGTAGCTACTAGCTCAGGTTGCTGATCTTCAGAGTCAGGTTGGGAGGCTATAGACCTAGTTGTTACATAGGGACACTTCTATCATCGTACTAGAGGTGAAGCTGTCTCATAGTGAGAGGTAGCTACAGTAGGCCCAGGAGGAGAGGACAACTCTCATAGCATGGGCTACAGTGGTAGAGGCATAGGTCCAGGATCTCACCAATGAGCATGATCTAGCATAGGCATGATTGAGTGTGGCTACTACAGAGAGGGATCTACTCAAGGTATAGAGGGGGATCCTTCATCCTCCTAGGCTATCATGGGACCTCCAACCACACCATCTTCATTGCTACCAGGCGGCCGAGACCCCATGGCAGAGATCCAATGCTTACAAGCCCTCATGGAGGAGGGCAACGAGAGGCACACAAGAAGGGTAGCCCGCATAGACCAACTAGAGGGCCACATCAGGTTGATTGGTGGGTAGGTCCTAAAGGATCCACATGCTTTCTGTACTCAATAGAGCCGATCCAAGACCAGGGTGATAGGGTAGTCCTCTACGAGTTTGAGCCATAGGACCCACAAGACCGAGAGGACACATAGGTCCTCTAGCACACATGGAGCTAGCTCTCATAAGAGCCACAAGGATGGTAGGGGTGATAGCGGTGACTCATAGGCTAGGGGTGCAGGCCCTTAGTACATATCTGTAGATATACTTTATTGTACTATTTTTGAGTGTAAGGTCGAGGACCTACACAGATGTAGCCTATGAGCATTTTGATGTACCTCTATGTACTCATTGATACACATATTTATATGATATTTGATCATTTTGGCTCATTATGTGTACTTGTCATTTATATGTTTTATGTTTATGTTTATGCACATGGATGCAGATGTTCATATTGATGCTATGTTTATATGATGTGATGTATGGATGACATGCACTAGATAGCTATTTAATTTTATGATGATGATGATATGCAGTGATCTAGATGCTTAGATGTGCTACTTATGATGGATGCATATGGATGTGATATTTACTTTTAAATGCATATTTAATTTTGCTTTATTGTATGCATTTAATTTATGATGATGTCACAATATGTTGGTGCAATGTATGTAATGCATTATTTACATGATGGTAATCTAATGTAAATGAACCTGTATGCTTTAATCACTTAAAACATAAGGAATGAATGTGATATGTGTTTAACAATCTAATGGATGACACCACAAAATGTATAAAAATCATGGATTGTAATTGAAAATCCTCATTACAAGAATTTAATCAATTAATCACCCATATATGAAATGCAATGATATGAATGGTATGATCGAATGATATGATATGTCACTCTATATTTCTTTTGTAATTTGAAAAATATGTATAATATAGTCGGTGGTCATCTAAATATCATTTTTGATATCCATCCGATATCTATCATATATCATGATTGTGCTCAATGTAATGATGTATCACAGATTCGATACTTTGCAATTTGATGATTGAAATGACTTTATTTTTGATGGTTTGTGATATTTGATATTTTGTTGCTATTAGAGAAATTTTTGAGGTTTTCCATGAGACTCAAACACCCTAGTAGACTTATCAAAAGTTGTATACTGACCAAACTAGACTTCTAAAATGTAAGGCTTTTGCTAGGATAGGCCCTAACTGTTCATTATCCCTATGTGTGCACATGAGTATATTAAGATAAAGCATAAGCATACCCCGATGTCAGGTGGGATTCTTTCAGCCCATTGCTAAGATTGGGGGTCCTCAAATGTTTATCCAATCCTAGGTTTAGATTTTAGTTGGACTAGACCACTAGGCGATACAGGACACCTAAAGCTAGCTCTTCCACATTCAAACATTGGTCTATACATAAGCGAGGTGCTAATGCATCAGACATATCATCATGTGTAAGGTACAATAGTGCTAGAAATTCCATGGATTCAAGTTCACTCCCTTCTTTTCTTCAATTTTTTGGGATACTTGCTCATATATAGTTGTGCAAGGGATTTGATTCCACTTTGACTTTGAACTTTCTTTGGATCTTCATTTGATCTTCATTTGAACTTGCTTTCTGATCTTCATTTGATATTGATTTGAACTTTGATTTCTTATCTTCATTTGATCTTCACTTTCTAGAATTTACATTTGATAATTTTCTTTAGAAACTTCCCTTTGGGGATTTTACTTTGGGAGAACTATTTCTGGGATATCAATTGAGGATATCAATCTATGATATCAATATGGGATATCAATCTGGGATGTCAATCTATGATATCGATCTAGGGTATCAATATTGAGGATTGATATGGGATATCACTCTAGGATATTGCTCATTTTATCGTAAGCAAGGGATTCTATGGGTAGGGAATAAACTTGTCCTTTTGCCAATTACCAACATTTCCCATACCATCCACATAGGGGGATAAGCAAGAATAACTCTTTTCACCTCAGGATACCCGGTCCTACTTTGTGGCTTTCATATTCCCCTAGTCCTTATTAGGATTATTTAATTTATTGATTAGTGATAGGATTCTGATATGCTAAGGGCTATACTAACTAGACCTCAACTACAAAAGCAAAGCAAGCTTTCTATCAACTCTTGAGAAGACCTCTAGGTATGGTTGAATGACCAAAAAACCCTAGTATATTCTTCATAGCAACATTATGGGTTGTGTTGAAAAACACAATTACTCACATGAATGATGGATTATGATAAATGTAGAGGTGCATGATTAAAACACAAACGTGGCATCGTTTGTAAGACTGACAAACACAATCCATCCTACTATAAAATGCAACGGATGCAAAATGCCTACATGCAATGCAATGATGAAATGAATGCATGTGTAAATGAAAATGCATAATGCAAATGCAAATATTTTTGGATTTTATGCTTTACCAATTTTTTTGGATTTTATTGATTTTTTAATTTTTATTGATTTTGAGCCTTTATATTTGACCAAACGATGAGTACATGCCTTTGGAGCCTTTGGGATTTGACCAAGCAATTTTAAGAACCCTTGGAGCCTTTTTGGATTGACCAAAGAGCTAACAGACGCCTTTGGAGCCTTTAAATTGACCAAGTTATTTTTTAGAAAATTACTTTAGAGCTTTTAGGTTGACCAAAGGGATTATGAGCACCTTTGGAGCTTTTAGGGATGACCAAGTGATTCTTAAGAATCCTTGGAGCCTTTTGGGATTGACCGAGCGATTTTAAGCAAACCCTCAAAGCCTTTTGGGATTGACCGAGGTTTTAAGCAAACCCTCGAGGCCTTTAACTGACATGACCAAGTGGTTTTAGGAACCCTTGACCTTTATGACCTGACCTTTGGACCTTGAATGACATGACCAAGCAGTTTAGGCAACCCTTGAGCCTTTTGGGAGGGTATGCTACCCTATGTACCCCAGTGCATGCTATCCATTAAAATATAATCAACTTGTTTAGGAAGAGTGACAGAAATCAACTCTCCCAAATGAGGAATGGACCTCAATGGAGTGCCTATGTCTTGGTAGGGTTGAACGAGTGAACCATCCTCATGGATCGCATCTCATTCTACTAGGTCTTGGATGACCCTCTTAAATGATTGACAATCTCGAATGTCATGTCCATGCGCTCGATGATACACACAAAAGGGGCTCTCATCAGGTGACCCAATCTTGGATGCCCTTTGCTTGACTTTGGGCAATATGAATGCCTTTACCTCGTGTAACTTTTGGAACAAAGTTAGAGTAGTCATCTAAAATGAAACTATTCATTGCACTGGCTTATCGGGCCTACGAGGTGACTGACGACCTTGGGGTCACTCATGAGGAGGTGTGACCTCCACTTCAACATGTTGGGGCACTATAAGAGAACCATCTTCATGATAAACCCCCTTATCTATAAGGTTTTGCACCACACTCTTGAATTCATGACAATCTCGAATGCCATGACCCTCTATTCGATGATAGAGACAATAGTGATGCTCCTTGTAACCCATAGGTTTAGCTCTATTTGGGTCTAAAGGGATGATATTAGGCAAGGTGATGACCTTAGCCTCTTGTAGCTTCTAAAAGATGTCAGACATAGACTCTTTTAAAGGAGTCCAAATGCACTGCGACTATTTTGGGTGCTCGACCCGCATTGGTTTACTTTGAGGACCCAATGGTTGGGTTGGCCGCATGGGCTCTTGCTTTTGTTGAGGTTTTTCCTGTACTTGCATAGGAAGTGGTTCGGCCTCAAGCAAAGGATGCTTTTGTGATCCCAATTTTCCAAGCTGGTTCATGATAAAATGCAACGCCTTATCTTGCTCATCCATTCGATGTTCCATTTGTTCTAGATGACTTAGAATGGCTCGCAAGACTGACAAAGAGTTCATATGTATTTCCAATGACTGATTTGAAATACCTTTGTCTATTGAAGGAAATAGAAAAGTGGATGCTAGAGATCCATTAGGTAATTGCAAATCACCTATTTCCTTCATTTGGGTTGATGCGGATGCTTCTTGATGATACACTTCATCAATGCTATCCACATGCTCATGTGCATGACTCAGTTCATGCTGTTGCTCGACTTGAAAGAATTGAACTGTGTCAGATTTAGTACCCCCAACCTGATATGGGGTACACACTTGCTCTTGTCCTTGAGAAGGTGGCACAAGAAATGAGTCAGGAGTGACTAATTTTAAAGGTTCGGACCCCTTCGATGTGGAAGCAATGTCTGATTGCCCCATATCTTGCTCTATTTTCTCTAGAGTCACTCGATCCTCTGACCTAATGTCAACCATTCCCACAAACTCGTGAGAAAATGATTCCACCATTGCATGAGTCGTAGGTGACTCGTCAACCTGTTGGGGTTGTAGCATCTCAATTGTAACAACTAACTCTTCCTCATGCTCATTCGATGCATCAAGGATAGGCTCAATAGGTAGAGACTCGACAAGAAGCTGACCTAAATCCTCAATGGTCTCCATGATGGGTGACACCGTGGTGTCTGCCTCCATATGCTCTGTATATTCACCATCGTCCTCATGAGATCTACCTTGTGACATGATGGATGATGAAGGTATGATACACTCAGGTGCATCCATGACCATGCTAGGTACTTCCCCTCTCGATAGGAGTATGAGGGTCCTCTAATGACACATCCAAGGTAGCTGTGAGCATCTCTATGATCGAGTTCATCAGTCCTTCCCTACTAGGAAAGACCGAAGATGAAGGAGTTATAGGTGACTCCACAGGTGACAATGGTGGTGACGGTAACTCCACAATAGTCTGCAAGGCTGCATCCAAACTTTGGATAGACTCATCATGTTTAGTGTTCGGATGCGTGGGTGCCCCACTAGGTTCCTGTGGATGATCCCCCGATTTGTAATACTTGAAAGGATCTGGGTCCGCCTCAACCACATGGACTTCATTTGCATGGGTGTACTTAATGCACTGATGCACTATGGATGGTATGCACTCCATGGCTCTTATCCATGACCTTCCAAGAAGTAGGTTATACTATCTTGAACCCTCTAAAACGTAGCACAATGTAGAAATAATATTTTGTCCCACCTCGATGGGGAGGACTATTGTGCCTATTGTAGGGGATTCCACATCATTAAAATCTTGTAGCATGAAATTCGATGCCTTGATGTGGGAAGGTGGAATTTTGAGATGTTTGAATGTAGAGGTGGTGATAATATTGATGGACGATCCTGTATCAACCAACACTCGCTTATACGCAATCTGATTTATCCTCGCTATGATGTGCAATGGAGGATCAGATTCCTTGACAGGGATAGGTTTGACTTCCTATTTATGGAAGGTAATCATAGGTTCCTTATATGGTGGAATAGATTGTATATGCACCAAGGATTGTGACAACTTTCGAGCATTGACATTGCTCACCTGTCTGACTTGCCTACTCTCAACCTCATGCTTGAGCATGGGATCCTTAGGCATGTCTTCTTGTTGCTTATCAATAGCCGACGGTATGTTTATCTGTCTAAGAGAATGGCTATCTACTTGCTTAAGAGGCAACTCTTGATGATGCGTAGGGTGCATCGCGTTGACTTGTTGCCTAAGCACTCTAGGTATGAGCTTCTTCTCAGGAGTTACCTCACATGATTGTTCTTCACGTAATTTCTGTTGGTAAATCCTCCCTTCACATTGTTGGAGCCTATCCAACCTTTGTTGATGCAATCTCTTCTCTTCTGAGTACTCACGCTCTAGGCATTCCCGTTCAATGCGTGCTTCCTCCAATTGACTTTGGAGTAGTCACCCGCTATGGACTGTATGAGACTCAGGTTTCCTATATGACCGACTCATGGAGTAGGATCCACAACTCTCTATCTCACTAGGGGGAGACCTAACGACGTGGGTTCTCTCTATGTGGGAAGAAACCCCATGGCCTGTATGGGTGGACCCCCTACGTGATGAAGGGGGCTCGTGATGACTATCAGAATGTCATGTTGGGAGGATTAGATCCTCAGGTGAATGATGTGTATGATGCCTAGCAAGGAGACGTGCGAGATCTGAAATATCCTCAGGGGAATACCGGAGGCATTGAGGGCCTCTCCCTGCATATTCTGAGTCATTAGCTCGTGAGTGAGCTCGACTATGCCTAGTTGTCATGATGTGCCAACTACACAAGTCTTGAGAGGAAACCTCTCTTACTAAAAATTTTGGCCTCAAGGAAGGCCTTATCTTGATGATTTAAGCAATAAAGAAGCATACAATGTAAACAATGTGATTATCTCCTTTACATTTTAAAAGTGAGCCCTAAACTGTTTGATGTTGTTTCATGATTTGTTGTGTCAGTATTAGAAACTCTTATCGTGTTTGAAAGCTTGTTGGATGATAATCTCAGTTTAATTGGCTTTCACCTGTATACTCGTAGCTCGACAACTTGGCTATGAACTCCAAGTCACGTAATCCAACCTATAATGTGTGGTAATGAAGCCCACACATGGTCAGGGAGCACAGGTCCTCCCAGATCCTCACCCATTTTCCCCAGTCAGCGTTATACCCTTCGAAGAGAATACATGCAAATTTTCTAGGGTACGAAAGGTTCTCGGATCCGGTATTGGTCTAGTATCCAAGGGTACGTAGGATTTGGGCCAACGGATGGAAGTCACCTCCACCATCGTTGAAACCCTACTAGTGGTTGGATGTCACTTCCAACTCACTAGCGTTTACTTTGAAACGTGGTGTGTGTGGTTCTTTTTAAATTGCATAAAAGGAAAGATGCATAATATAGCACTCACATGATCATTTCCTACATGATATGCATAAAAAGAATGTTTGATATTCAGGAAACATGCATGCTACATCCTACATGACCTTTTCGACAATGCAAGTTTACGATGACTAATGGCCTTTGATTAGGCCTCAAGCATGCAAAACCACCACATGAAATACTCTAGCACGTTGGATTCTAGGGTGGACTACAATCAGAGGTCCATTGTTCCTAGCAGCGCCTAGCTAAAACATAGAAAAAGAAACCCTAAGGACCTAATTCATTCTCATGTTCCTTTTATCCTTAGTCTATTTAGGTTTCAATTTCTTTGTTCTGGAAAAACATAGAGGCAAATTACAGAGACAGAGAGTGTCAGAAGGGCCTACCTCAGGTCCTCATTTGATCTAGCTTTTAACTCCTATTGTCTATTGTGTCTACTGTAAACCATAGATCTGTGGTGCGGTTGCTACTACAGACCGTGTTTTGCAAGCCGCGGGCCAACAATGAGACCGTAGTTGTAAGCTGCGGTTTGCACCTGATATAAGGAAACACAAAAAATATCAGAAATCAGGGGCATGAATTATGGAGTTCCACCGTGATCACCTTTTGACCTATCCAAAAAGCATGCACCTATCTAATACATCAATCGAAATAAAGATACAAAATAAATGCATACAAAATTGACAACAAATGGGAAAGAAGAACATGGTGTCTTTTATTAATATTAAAGAAGCCAATTCTGGTTACAATTATGCCCCTCTTAGGGTCACCCAAATTTTGATACAATTGATACAAAAATACGAAATCCCCTCAATGGGGTAGGCACAATACTAAGGCCCTCTAGGGTGACACAAACTGCTCTAGGGTGGAGTTGACCCTCTTCTTCGTGTTGAGGAAGGAATTAGATGATTGAATCTCCTTTGAATCTGCTTTCCTACGGTCAAGAAACAACACAAAAGCATTAATAGCATAGGCAACCTCTCATGATGAGGCCCTTTAAAGGATATAAACATGAAAATGCCATAACACTAATGAAATCAAGAAAATGAACAAATCATGTTAGACTTATGCAAAACTCATAAAGATTGCTTGAAACATAGAAATGAAGAGTACTGCTATCTATCTAATAGACTAATTGCATGAAATGATGCATGGAAACAAGAAATTAGTGCAAAGTTGCTTAAATGGAAAGAACTCACATAAAACCCTAATTAAACCGGTCAGTGTCTCTAAAACATGAAATAAACTACTAAAATGCCTAATCTAGCCTAATTAAGTACAAAGCAAAAGAAACAGTAAGGAGATCTATCACCTATTGCAAACCGTAGCTCAGATGAGCGGTCTGCACTGTACACCATGGCTGTCAGCCATGACGAGCAATCAAGTAGCTTTGCCCTCCAAATCAAGGGTTGTGGGCTTGATCTTCCTTGTCCAATTGATGATCAAGGGTCGCCTTGGTGTCCTCTGACTGGATTGGCGGTTGAATTCCACAATTGGGCCTCCGTTTGCCCGAATTAGCGTTTCTTGGCGTTCTAGCTCCTTAGGGCATCCATGGCACAAATTGACATGATGCTTGGTGAATTGGCAAGTGAATGGCAACTAGGCTCTCTCAATGTACTCAAATGAGTCTACAATTCGATAGGGCTTCATTGCTCTAATCTCCAATGCACTCTCTCTTCTATTTCGATAGTGCTTCGCTATCAAAATGCACTATATCTATATTTTGCCCTATTTTGGAAGGGGTACTTATAGGATTACCCAAGGGCTAGGGGTGGCTTCATGGAGAAGCCAAGATCAAGAAGAGGTGGTTGGGACAGTTGGATTGGAATCTTCCATCCTTCAACTACCTTCTTCTAGAACAAATGGTCGTTCAAACCGATTTGGCTCGGATGAAGGCCAACTGAACTTTAGTTCTAGACCATGAGTGATAGGGTAGGTGTCAACTGTGGTTCAGACTATAGACCGTAGGTCTCAACTATGGTTCAGACTGATTAGGCCAAGGAGCCCAAATTGAGTGGTTAAAACCACTGCTCTATCTTGGAGTCTATCCAAGATCTTCCATATGGTCTTGTAGCATGTCCCATATGAGTAGTCACCTTCGACATGATGCATTTTAGGTGTCTACAGTTCTTAATCTACCATCAAGAGGAGGTATCCAACTCTTTTGTTCTCCTCCTCCTATGAATAATACCTATCCCTATAGTCATATATTGATCAGCAGTATCTTGTCTTTACATATGAAGAAAGCAAGTTGATAGTAAAATTTGGAGAGATAACTACCATGTGTCACCTTGATATTCATGTACCTCTTGCCATATCACCTATATAGACTACCACGTTAGCTATCATATATCACTTAGGGATTCATGCACCTAGTGCCACCTCAACTATATAGTCCACCATGTGTTGCTTTGAGATGCATGCGTTGAGTGCCATATTAGTTTATAGACTACCACATGTCCCCTTAGAATGTGTGTGCATAGTGCCACCTTATTTGTATGGACTACCACATGTCACATCATGATTTATGCATCTAATTCCACCTCAACTATATGGACTACCATGGGTTACCTTGGGATGTGTGCTTATACTGCCATCTTACTTGTATAAACTACCAATGGCATCTATACAATCTTGCCATATCATTACACAATTGAAAAGGGGTTTCCACCTTATTTGTTATGTTATTTTCCATGTTATCACTTTTTTCAATGTCAGCATAGGTGCATGCATATAGGCTAATGATATCGTCATCAAAATGGAGAGTGTAAGGTTCAAACTCAATACCTCCCATGGGTAGCATTGTAACACTCCTTATGTTAGTTGACACCCCAAGCACAAGGCTTGGGAGGCTAAACCCAAAGATTATATTTATCATTAGATAAAAAAAAGCCCCCCTTTTCCCATGCCCATGACATAGCTTTGTGCTAGCATGAAGAAATTGTGTCAAATCACACCTTTTCCACCTACAACAGGGAATATTCTTTCGAATATTTTGAGTTCTAAATTTAAAAAATCAAAATTTGGAGAGAAATAGGTAATTTATTCAAACATGATTTGGAGGTACCTAGAGACAAAACAATAAAAATTTCTAATGGTTCATTCATATATCCTATGGTTTTCCCTAAACAACTATTTTTTGAACACAAATAATCAGGCCCTCCTCTCATGTCTATGTAACAAAAAATGCCAGACCATTTTTGCAACTTTGTCAAGTTGGTTAGAGGTGTTTGTTAAGCATGGAAGCCTTTCCATAACTTCTTTATCACCAAGGATCTATTTAAAAAAATAGCGTCTTATTTTCTTATTTCGTGATGTCCAAGCAGTCTATCCTCTCATCAATGTTGTTATTGGACATTAAAATACAAAAGAGAAAAGGAAATAGTATTTTTTTGTAATTCTTAAAAACAAATGAGTTTTAAAAAACCTTTAAAAAATGGGAGGGTTTAAAGTAGAAACTAAACTTGAAATGTAAGGAATGGGATAAGGAAACTAGGGGTTTTCTGCTAGAGATCAAAGTTGTATTCGGACGAAAAGGAGAAAACCGGTTTGTTTTTTTTGTATGGTCTGTTACTGTATTTTGCTAAAACTCGTGTTTCTAAATTTTTAATCTGGATTTCGAGTTTGTTTTTTCCATTTTTTTTGTAATTTAAGGGTTACAATAGAAAACCCTAATAGAAGGCTTGAAAATATAGAGAATGCTTGAAACTAAAAAATTAGGGTTTACAAGGGGGGAGAATTCAATGGGAGAATCCTCGATAGGAGGGTTCACATAGGGGACTTCTGAGGGAAGGATTAAGAGTCCCAAGGGACCTAATACGTAATCCTTTGCGAAAGCAGTCAGAGGCAGTAATGGAAAGAGAGATGATACAGGAGAACAAGATCAAAAAATCCTACAAGCCATGGGTAAAATAAAGGAGACTGAAGCTAAACAAGCCAAAAGAAATGGATGTTTACCTCAAACAAAAACAATTCCAGTGCTATAAATTTTAGAAGAACACATAGAAGATGATATTGTGTATAAATCCAAGCATACCTTAATATGCAAGTTTGTGGGACTCCGACCTTCTGCAAGGTTCTTGTACTCCTGGGCTAGAAAGCATTGGGCACCACAAGGGAAATTGGATATCTTCACATTATCGAATGGATACTTCGTAGTTGAATTCACAATGATATATGACAAGGACAGAGCTTTTTAGGGAGGTCCGTATAACATAGGCCCTGCAGGTCTATTCATGTAACCATGGTGACCCACTTTTGATCCTAGAACTGAACCCTCGGCTTCTCCAATTTGGCTAAAATTATTTACACTTCCTTTAGAATACTGGAAAGAGGAAATTTTGGAGTTGATAGGTAATATCTTGGGCAAATACATAGGCAAATCAAGAGAATCAACGAAAGGAGGATCAATAGCATATGCCAAAATTTATGTGGAGATGGACTTGGGAAAACCATTTCCAGTAGAAATTGACCTCAAAGTCGAAAGGAATATATGGAGACAGCAAATAGACTATGAATCTGTGCCTTTCATATGTAGAGCATGTCATGAATACGGATATTTGGTGAGAGGCTGCCCCAAACTAGCCAAAGGAGAGATAAATCCAACGAATCCAAACCCAGGAAACCAACCTCAACAAAAAAAAAATGAACAAGGATTTCAGATGGTTATGAGAAAAGGAATAAAAATAATAACCAGGAAAGAGGAAGAAATCAGCAGAAGGGAGGAAATACAAATCAACTCCAAGAAGGAAAGGCTCCATCCAACAAATATGAGATCCTCAAGCTAGATGATCCAATGGAAGGAGAGAAACTACCACACTCAAATAAAACAAAAAATCTAGAGAAACCGATAGTAGAAGAGGTTCATCATCCACAACATACAGATACAAAAAAAAACAATACCTAAAAGTAATGAGAGGGGTAGAAGAAGGACAATCCATACAGGTACAATTTGCATCAACCAAAGAACAACAGATAGAATATAAAGAGCAGCCCCAACCAGATATAGAAGGAGCTCTAGTACTGTTTAATAAAGAGCCACATACATCTAAGGAGGTAATTATAGGAATAACAGAGAAAAATAGAGAAAAGATAGCTCTTGAGATAAGCCAAATGGAAAAAAGACTAAAAAATGCAAACTCTCAAGGAGTAGGTAGAAAGACAAACAAATAAAAAATACAAGGATAACAGTTGAGAGAGGCAGGCATGGTTAAACCCATAGCCAACTTCTACAACATGGGTTCCCAATGATTATACACACATGGAATGTAAGGGGATTAAATGACCACCCCATACAATTGGTTGTTAAACGTATGATAGAAGATAACCATCCAGATGTGGTTTTATTATAGGAAACTAGAGCATCACTGGAAGCAATTCAAACAATATCCAAGAGATTTTGGAGGAATGGAGACTATGAGGCCCAAGCTTCCCATGGTTTCTCTGGGGAATGGTCACTTTGTGGAATAGATATACTTTTCAGTAGGTAGGAGTAGCATCAGCTAGAGGAATATTGATAACCATATTGAGAGATAGAGAATCAGACTCAGTCTGGCTGATTATTAACTTTTATGGGATGAAGTGCAGGAACAAAAAACCCAATAGAAGTCAATCCAGGATATTAGAGAAGCTTACCCAGAAGATAGGTTCTTGGTGGGTGGAGACTTCAATGCTAAGATGTCAGTGAATGACCAATAGGTAGGCCTAAATCATCTCAGTGAGAAGGACAAACTCTTGATTGTCAAAGATAATAATCTAAATTTGATTGACATTCCACCTCCAGGATGTGGTACTACTTGGACCAATAAAATGAAATGATACCAAGCAATAAAATCAATATTAGATATGATATTGATAGAGGAAGAAATTCACCAGTTATGGAGTTGTCATTCAGAAATCATCAACCTGTTATATTCCAATCATTTCTCAGTACGTCTAAATATCACAAACAGAATACCCCAGTCCAAAAATTGCCCCTTCATATTTGAAATATTTTGGCTTCTAAACCAAAAATTACCAGAGTTAGTTAAACAATGGTGGCAACAAGGAAAACCAACATTTGGAAAGACAAAATTTTAGCTACATTCCAGATTGAAATATATCAAATATAAATTGAAAAATTGGAGAAAATTCCAAAGATCAAATTTTCAATAACAAAGAGCAGAGCTAGTTGAGAGAATGCAAGGAGTTGCAAAAAGAATTCGTTCGAAACCCCTTTAAGAGGAATTAATCTCCCATGAAAATATCTTAATGCAAGAGGAAGATGAGCTAGATAAGAAAGAAGAAAAATATTAGAAGCAGAGATCTAGAATTACTTGGCTTCAATAAGGAGATAAGAATACAAATTTATTTCACCAGTCGACCACAACTAGGAAACACTATAACCGGATTGATGCTTTAACAAATGCAGAAGGACTCCTTGAAACCACCACTTTAGGTATGCAAAAAGTAGCTAATGAGTATTTATCCACTTTGTTTACTACAGATTCACATCTTTCAAAACAATCCCAGGAGGAAATATTGGGAAGTATCCCTAGATTAGTCTCTCAAGGGTAGAATGAGGATCAAAGAGATCAAAGAAGAGGTGAAAGAAATAATCTTCTCCATGCAATTAGGAAAGGCCCCAGGTCCTGATGGATTACCAATAGAATTCTATAAAGATTTTTGGGATATTATAGGAGAAGATATAACTAGAGCAGTAGAAGAAGCTAGATCCAGTGGTAGGATTCTCAAATCCCTCAACCATACTTTTCTATATTTGATTTCAAAGGGAGGAGAGATGGATAATCTAACCAATTACAGACCA
The DNA here is from genome assembly GCA_028583015.1 of Wollemia nobilis. Classification (NCBI taxonomy): domain Eukaryota; kingdom Viridiplantae; phylum Streptophyta; class Pinopsida; order Araucariales; family Araucariaceae; genus Wollemia; species Wollemia nobilis. Next base: position 34,937,043 of record JAQPPZ010015824.1, read on the forward strand.
ATAGCCCTCTGTAATGTGATCTACAAGATCATCACCAAGGTAATAGCCAATAGACTAAAAGCTATATTACCAAATATCATATCTCCTGAACAAGGGGGATTTGTGCAGGGTGGACAAATATTAGATGGGATTGTAATAGCACAAGAAACTATACATCATATGGGCCAAAGAAAAAACAAAGGAATGTTCCTAAAGTTAGATCTATCTAAGGCCTATGACAAAGTGAGTTGGGAATTTTTGGATCAAATGTTACAAATATTTGGATTCCAGAAATATTGGATCAACCAGATACTTGAATGCATCACCCCCTCCCCACTGTTCAAAGCTAGCAGAGGAATTAGACAAGGAGATCCTCTCTCTCCATATTTGTTCATTATTTTTGTAGAAGGACTGGTAAGACTCATACAGAAGAAAAAATAGAGAACAACATTACAGGAATTCAAATAAAAAGAGATATAGTTATCACTCATCTACAATTCATAGATGATATAGGATTATGGGGGAAGCAACAATAAAAGAAGCAACTAGTATCAGAGAAATATTAGACTACTACACTGCAGTCACTGGCCAACTTCTAAATGAAGGAAAATCCAAATTTGTCTTCTTTAATGTTCATAAGAGAATCAGAGATCGGATAGCAAATATTCTTAGGTTCTCAATGGCCTCATGTCCATTATATTACTTGGGAATTTCCTTAACAGAAAAAATCCTAAAAAAGAAAGACTGGAAATCCATAAAAGATAAAAAATTTCAAAGTTGTCACACTAGTCTCATAGATGGCTAACCTTTGGAGGCAGAGTCACAATTTTGAAGCCAATGTTACAAGCAAAGCCAGTTTACAAATTTTCCATTTTAGAAGCCCTAAAGAGCATACTCAAAGATTTGGATAAATTGATGAGAAAAAACTTATGGTCAAGAGCACAAGAAAATTAGAAAAATGCTTTGGTAAGCTGGGAGAAAGTCTATCAACCAAAGGAAGAGGGAGGTCTTGGAATCAGAGCTGCATCAACAAACAATCTAGAACTAATAGGGAAGTTATACTGAAGGTAAATCACAAACCCATATCAGTTATAGATTCAAGTTCTAAAAGCTAAATATTACCCTACACATGAAATGGAGGATGTCCCATGGTTTCCAGTTATAGGTGTGGGATCATAGATATGGAAAACACTCAAAGGAGGGGCCTCACTGATTAAAGAAGACTTACATTAGAAAGTAGGTGATGGGAGAAAAGTCATATTGTAGTATTATTCTTGGGAATTTCCCCCCCATTATCAAACAATACCCTCATCTTAGTGGAATTAGAGAGACTCTTCATAATCATAGCCAGACTCTTATATCTCAGTATCTCATCCCCCCAAGCCAACAACTAGTAACTTAAGGAAGATGGCAAAATTTGGACCAGTGGTTAGGTGAAGCAAGGGAAGTTGAAAAATGTGAATTGAAATAAATTCTAGAAAAAATAACATGGCTATGGAAAGATGAACCTGACCAACTAGCATGGGGATATGGGAAACAAGGCACTTACACAGTGAAAGCAGGCTACCGAAAGGCTCACCAAAGTAGCAAGAACCAACCCCAACAACAACATCCCTGGAAAGAAATATGGCAACCAAAAGGTTGGTCGAAGGTTAATTGATTTATATGGTAGGTTGCTCACAAAAGCATTATGACTTAGGATAATATGAGGAGAAAGGGGTTCTTTGGACCCTATATATGTGTAATGTGCTTCCAAGAGGTAGAAACTATAAACCACCTCTTTTTTTATTGCTCCTATGCTTATATAATCTGGAATTAGTGGTACTCCATATTTAGCCAAATAGAATGGTATCCTCCTAATGGTAGTAATTTTTGGGACTATTGATCACATAACACCTCCAAATCCAAAACACTAAGCACAACTTGGAATTTAGGGATTGGCTTCATCTGCTGGCAAATATATTTGGAATAGAACAACAAAATTTTTAAAGAGGAATTCGGCTCAGAAGAGAGGACCTGGGGGATTATGTTAAGGAAGTTATTAGAAACAATGCAAACCAAAGTACAGGAAGAATCTCTGATGATAGAGGTAGAACAAGACATTTGGGCACAACTATGGAATCAAATGCAACATGAAAGTTATCAAGAATAGAAAAAAGAACAAAGAGGGCTTCAATAATATTTGTTGGAAGAGGACATATACAGTTAATAAGGAGGTAAAATTTAAATAACAAGGGATTCAGATATCCTGAGCAGATAAAATAAAATAGAAAACTACATTTTGAGCCTTGCCAAGAAAGGCAGGATATCAAAATGGATTTGTATAAGCTGATCAGTTTTTTTTTAATAAAATTTTTACCTTTTACTCAAAAAAAAACCTTAAAAAAACTCAATCTTGAAACTAAAGCATCCATCTAGTTAGAAAAAAAATAAAAAAAGGTACCAATGAGAGGAAAAAATGAACCTATTAGTGAACAATTTTCCTAGAGAAACTCTACTTATTCCAGTGAGATCCTCATGATCCAAGTGCACTTGGGGTTTTTTTAATCAAAATTTGTTCTTCTGTCAACAACTTTAAAAAATATTCTTCCTAAATACTTAAAAAATTATCCTCAAGAGAAGGTGGAAGAGGAATCTTCTACTAATAAAATCAATTGGATAATTAAGATTCACACCTACTATAATTCTATGTCATATTTCACAGTAATTTCCATAAATGAATAGAATCAATCATTATCCAGTATTGCTCTAATAAAAGGAAATACATAGTTATAGTTAATAAAATTACACTCCAATTTATAATTAATTGATTAGTGAGAGGGGGTATTTATACCTAAATACATGTTGTATTTAGGTCAATATTGTGAGAACGACCCTCAAAAAGAAACTAATATAAAAAATTACAAAAATACCTTAACTTTTACATGGGACCAAAGGGCAAATATAATAACTACAAGTACAATTACTCGATAGTGGCCAAGAGAATCTTAATCTTAATCACCACATGTTCCAACAATAGGTACCCATTGTCATATCGGTGATAATATCCCAAAAAGATAAATTAGGCTAAAAAAGCAATATTAATAGGAGTTTCAAACAAATATACAACATTTATAGAAGTAGAATTTTGTTATTGTTGATATGATTGGTCACAAGCAATCAATATGTAGGTAGTTGACAAATAAGTTGTAAGTAATGGATATGGAATTCTTTTAAGTTTAGTATTCCTTAGATGCATAATATTTGTGGGTTCTTTAAGTTCTTTAAGTTCTTTGTCGTCAAGTGTGGTGAGACAATATGCACTTAAACTATACTTGACAATCATGATGTATGGTCTTAGCCAATCATTACCTTTAAGCTCAATTTTTATATTGGTATTCTTTTGGTTTTCTTTCAGAACCAAATCAACCAACTTAAAGGATTAGGCTCTAACCTTTTTGCCATAAGCACATTTAAGACTTTATTGGTAAACCTACAAATGCTTTATGCAATGGGTGGACTTTTCATCAAGCAGCTTTGACTTGTTAATATGAGTAGGGATGAGACTTTAAGTTTGAAAGGGAAAATAGTCTCAATACCATAAATCAAGGCATAGGGTGTTTCCCTAGTTGGATTTATAACACTAGTACGATAAGTTCATAGAGTTAGATAGAGATAGAGATGCCAATATTATCCAATCTTGTTGATGAGCTTCTCAAAGATCTTAACAAGGTTTTATTTGATGCTTTGACTTGATTATTACCTTAAGGGTAGTATGGTGTATACAATTTGTGTTGTATGTGATATTTGTATAAATATATAGGGCAACTTTCTTTTTAAAGGGAGTGTCATTATCTAAGATAATGACAAAAAAATACCATAGCTATAGATCAACCGATTTTGAATGAATATGGAGACTTGGACTTCAATTGTTGAGGCTAAATTCATAGTTTCAACCCACTTGATAAAATACTCAATTGTGATGATAAAATTATGTCCATTAAGAAATGTAGGATTTATTAAACATCATTCCAGAGCAAAGTTCCAATTTAATTAAGCATTTTTAAAAAAATCGACTAAGTGCCAAAAATATTACGATAATGCATAAAGTTGAATTGAACAATCTCAAACTTTTCTAAGTATTTACATCAGAAAAAGTGCTATGAAAGTTTGAAAACATGCCAAAGTGGAATAAATATGGATTTTAAAAGCACAACACCATAATGGCACAACTCCAACATTAGTCAAGTGAAGCTTTCCTTTAGCTTAAAGATAAAATAAAATGTGAATTTATGAGGCGATGATGTTGGCACTTATGCTATAAAGTCTAAAAATACATAAAAGATGCTAAAGTGGAACAAAGTTGGGTTTTCAAGGTAAATCGCCATAGAGGTACAAAGATGCACAAAATTGAGAGAGCAAATAATTGTTTGAAAAGGAAATAATTCAAACTTTGCCAAGTGATGATGTCAACCAAACCTTTCCAAAGTCCAAATTTGATCAAAAGATATTCTCAAGAAAGAAAAAGGGGTCCAACACTATTACAATGTTTGGTTGTGGTACACAATCACCCATGGATGTCTCTTTAATTGGGATTGATCCTATAAAAAGCTATAACCACCCTAATGCCTACTAGTTATCCAAGCCAAGTCGTTGAATTTGAAAATGACATATTTGACATATAGTTATAGCAGCCAAGAAATTTGCAAAAAATAGTTGAAGATCTATGAACCAGATTAAAAATGCACATAAACCAAAGGTGCAAGAAAGATCTAAATTTACCTTATAAATAATGCAAACCATTGATTGATGCAACATGAAAATGATATATGCTCCCAGGAGTGTTCCCTATCGGGTTGTTTTCTAAAAGACCGATAACCAACTTTGTAAATCTTACACTGCAAGATTCATAGACAACATATAAATAGCTCAATGTATCTCATAGTGAGGAGGGGCTTTATAGCATTTGCTTGAATGCATATTGCAGGACAATTTTTACCAATTAGTGAAAACTGAAAGTTGTTTGACCTCCATTATAATTTCATTCTTAAGTTGTTATGCATGAATTTATGCTTTAATCCATTTTTGTTGCAATTTATGACTAGTGAATTTTGTTAAAGCAAATTCTATTTTTTTTATCGCTATTTGGATTTCTCTTCATAATTATTTGGAATGTTTGAAGCATAGAATTGAAACTAGATGAACTTTTTGATGCTTTTGATAACATTTGATCTATTAAGTTTCATTCGGATTTGATTGTATAATAATCTTGTTCTCTGTATATTCATTGTTGTTACACTATATACCATCCATTTTTAAGCATTTTTCTAAACCCTTATCTCCATCTAACCCCTGTATATCTGATTTTATATTAATCCCCATTTAAATTTTATAATTATTACAAGAATTCAACCTTCTTTAGAGGTTGAAGTTGGAAGACATCCCAGTCATCCAATCTTGGATAAATTTTAGGGTGCACTTTATTTACTAGGTAGATTTTAGGCCAAAAGTTTTGGTATGCTAGAAGAGATAAATTTCTTCAACTTGTCCTACCTATCCAATTGAGCAAAACTTTGGTGAAATCCTACTCTCTCAGATCTTACGATCATTCACCTGATGACTCTGTTGAAAAATGTTTTATTTAATCATGACCTAGTTTCCATTTGATCCATATTTTTATGTTTACAAGGTCAACAACCAAGAAACTTGAAAACACCTTACCATTTCTTGAGTTGCCACTCTCTAGGTTTAGAAGAACCAAATCCTTACCCTTTGAACCATCATCTCCTATAGAGAGCATAGATTCTACATGCTCTGGTTCTTAAAAAATCCTTGACACTTCTCACTTAGAAGCTATGGCTAAACAAGCCTACCAACCTCCTCAAATTTTTCCTAGTTGGAACACTATCGGACCGCTTGGCTTGGTACATCTCAATGATATTCCTCAAGTGGAACTTAAATCCTTACCCAATTATGATGGTATAAGAAAAATAGCATATGAACACTATCAATATATAGTTTCATTGGCTGCAATTCACAATATCTGACAAGAGGACATCATGGTACAACTTCTTGCACTATCTTTTAGAGGAAAGATATCGCACTAGTACCATACTCTTGAATATGGAAGTATTTATTCATGGGTAGACTCAGCTAGACCATTTATTGAAGAATTTAATGAATTAGTTTATCTCTTCTCATTACTCATATAGTTTATTGCTATTAGATGCATCCTCAAGAAGCCATCACTGACTTCAATTTTAGGTTTAGTCATAATTGGAGGATAATTTCTCTAGAAAATAGACCACTTAAATCTTAGGAATATATTTATTATATTTGTGCTTTTGATCCCAATATAGGCCTCTCGATAAGGAAATCTAATGTGATTATCTTCCCTCAAGTCTATTAGGTCATTGTGAATGTGGAGAATGCTTTGATTTCCATGGAAAACTTTCCCCTATGGTTGTTATGCCATATTTTCCAAAAACTGTCCATCCCACTCAATTGAAAGAAACTCTTATCATAATCACACATATTCCTTTCATAGCCCCAGTTCCCATTCTTGAGGCATTACCTTATGTGCCAAACTTGTCGATATTACTTGCCCTTGAGCCAAAAGGATCTTTAATTATGCAAGAAGTTCTAACTACACTAAATAATTTGAGCAATAAGACGATGGCTATTGAAATAAGAGAGGATAAAAGTTTTTATCCTAGGATATCACCCTATGTCATTAAAGATCAAGGAGCTTCTACTTGCAATACTACTAGAAAAACTAACAATGTATGCAATGATCTAGAGGCGGACCCATCTACCTCAACATCAAAAAGAAATTTTTGGTGTCTAGTATGTAATGATACTCATAATACTAACACTTGTGTGACATATCAACATCAAGCTTAGCTAGTGGCTATAGAAAAAAATGAAAAGGCATAGAAATATCAAATAAATATGTTGTGGGATTTGAAATAAATCATGATCACACAAGATCCTTTGGAAAAAAGTACATCTCAGTTTTGACAAGGTCCAGGAAGAGACTGTTATAGGTGGATCCATAGAAATCAAAACCATTTAGAGTTCCAAATCAATCTCAAAAGATGAAATAAAAAGAACATATATATCCAAAATCTCAAAAAGCTTCAGCTCAGTCAAAACCTAGGATGATCTAACCTTCATCAAAGCTAGATAAGGAATGATCAAATTTGGAGTAAGGTAAAGAGGTAAATAAGATTCTAGTTGAATCCAAAGAACAAACCCAAGATAGACTAATATATCCTTCTATTAATAAAAGATAAATGAAAGAAGCTACTCAAGAATAGTGGAAAAGTTTTAATGAATCAAAGAAGAGAGAAAATAAAAAATCAAAATTATTGGGTTCAATATCATTAAGGAATTGAAGAAAACTTCCTCAAAAGTGAGCATGTATGACGCTCTAATGATTCTCAGACTGATTAACCTTATCAGAGCCTTGTTGAATACAACCAACCCTAGAGGTACATCATGCCTAGATTTTAACTTAGCTCGGGATTTGTTGATTATCGAAGTAGGAAAGAATAGACCCCACCTCATTTCTACATGTCTTTGTTCATAAAAGGATGGATCATGCATAACTGCATGGTTGATTTTAAAGCTACAACCATTATTATGGCTAAAGTAGAGTGCAAAACCATTGGCATGGAGTATACACGAACATGTCTCAAATTTTTGCAATTGTATGGTACCCATATTCAAACAATTAGAGTAATAAAATATATCCCCATGGTGCTACATAACGTACCAGAGATCACTGTGATACAAGAAGTGATGATAGTAGACCTCGATCCCTACTTTGGACTTTGTCTTTCCTGATAATTCATAATAAAATTGGGAGGCTATATGTAATTATATTATTTCCCATATGGTAGTTCCACATAAAGGGAGGAGGATAGAAATCTAGGTAGAGAAGCCAACACCATATCACATAGAGAAGATAAAGGAAGATTGCATTAATCTTATCAGTGAAAAGGTGGATCCTTTATAAATGATCATTGAAGAGTTGCAAATGGAGAATGAATTATTCCTTAGAGATTTCAGTGCTATGATTGAAATTGTATTAGGCACATGTTGCATAACAAAGCCAAAACCACAAAAGGTACAAGTGTTAAATCCAGAGCTCCAAAAAATATAAGTTTGAAAGCTTTATTTTGATGGAGCTAGATGCAAGAATGGCTCAGGAGTTAGAGTGTTGCAAGCATCTCCTTCAGAGGGTATTAAGGAGTTATTTTACATATTAACATGGAGTTGCATAAATAATATGACAGAATATGAGGTTGTATGCCTTTGTTTGGTACAATTAGAAAAAATGAGAATTAAACTACTGTCCATTTTTGGTGACTTCGAGCTAGTAGTCAATCAAGTATCGAAGAAGTGTGATAGTAAGCATAATTACTCGAAGGCATACCATAATAGTGTATGAGACCTAATGGAAAGTTTTGAATACTTGAATATGAAAGCCATTCCTAGAGGTCATAATAAAATAGTTGATGCATTAGCCTCTCAAGGGGTGAAATTTTTTCCTGCCATCAACAATGGTAAGAAGTCAAATATGGCTGAGATGGTTTTTAGACCTTCAATCCTAGATAAATAAATATTTTGGAAAGTGTTTGAGGATAATTAATAGATTATTGATTTCTTAACTAGAGAATTTATGTATGTAATGCAATCGAAAGATATGTTAAAGCATGTTGATCAAGAAGAGATTATTCAACTTAAGAATAATTATATACCTAAGGAGATGATTACTTTAGAAATCTTGTTTGAAAACAATAATTAGGTGACCAAAAAAATTAAAAATAGATGAATAAGCATTCAAATAAGTTCAAATGAAACACAATAAAAGCCTAAATGTCAGGGTGTGTTGTTTCGAAGAGGAAATAAATGAGCTCATGTCATTATGTAGACAATATCAAGACATAATAGCTTAGAGTTACAATGACCTCTGGGTTTATAACACAGATGATATCCAACATACCATAGATCTAATGCTTAATATTAAGCCATTTGAAACAAAGGCCGATCAACCTAAAAATTAAATCAATAATGAAGCAGGAACTCCTCAAGCTTCTAAATTCTAAGATTATATATTCAATCAAGCACTCTACATGGGTAGCAAATTTAGGCCCAATGAGGAAGAAAAATGGGGACATATACCTTTGTGTCAATTTCCAAAATTTGAATATGGCTTCACTAAAGGACCGTTATCCTTTACCACAAATTTATCAAATCTTGCAAGTTGTAACTAGAGCTGAAAGGTTTTCACTCCTCAATGATTTCTTAGGATACAATTGATGAGGGTCATTGATCATTCATCATTTAGTAATTATATGTCAGTCCAGGGTGGTGTCCAAAGGTTGTATACGATAGGAGGTGTCACAGTTGCAGGTTCAGTTTATCCAAGAACAAGATTTATTGATGGATCAGTTAGTGTTTTGGGGGTTGGTGTGACCTCTAACTCCTAGAATTGGAAATCAAATTGCAGAAGCTGAAACTAAATTAAAATTGTAGGAAATGAAAATTGCAGAATCTAAAATAACAGGAAGTGAAATGTTGCTAAATTGAAAGTGACAGAAAAGTAAATTGCAGAATTGAAAACACACACACAGTTGCAGAAAAATCAACTAATTACAGAGTTCACAATTATCTGAGCATGTTCTAAATCTGGAAAATCAAATTAACATCTATTGCAAAACTGGAGAATAACACAAATCTAGAAATTGCAGTGAAATGACAGAAATCTGGAAATTGCTGCAAAGCTGGAAAATGACAGAAATCTAGAAATTGCAGTGAATTATGGAAAATGTTGTCAAATCCTATTAAATTTTGAACACTATTCCAAACATGTTCTAAATACTATGGTGCACTTCTGAAATAAAACTAATTCTGCAAATAAATGTTGACAAAATTTTATTGATCTACTACAGCAAGAAATCAGCAAGAATTTTTTGTCACTGTGCTGCCCTTCCTCTGATCCTGCAAGTGGCCCTTGCTTCCAGAACCAGAAGAGGGTGAAGAATTATACCAAGTAAATTAAATGTGCACTATCAACCATCAAATGCTAATAAAATCTGAAGAATGCACCTTTTATTCCATCTAAAATTGCATTACAGTAATGCAAGAAAAATCTGCAATTTACTGTAATGCTACAAAGACTTTATCTTCTGCTCACTTCTGCTAATGACTATCTCCTATTCCTCTAATTATATATCTATTATCTATCTTGCTCAACCGTGCTGGGAGCTTTATTTATAAGACAAAGTTGATATATCTGTTTGCTGAGTTTTAGGGATTTCCAACTATTTACAAAATAGTTTCCTGGAATGCAGGGTTATAATTTGTCAACCTTTATCCCTTTATCCCAGCTGGTCCGCCTATGGTGAAGGAACGAAGTCCAAATAGGGTGGACTAACTGCTTGGTCAATTTCCAATCATACTTTCCATGGTTTTGGCGCATTTTGACCATTTTTGGTTGTTCCTGCGCTATTCCCTATTCCTGCGCCGCTTATTCCTGCACTGCTCCGGAATAACAGGCAGGTGACAATTCGTTGCTTATCTATGCTCCAAATGCATAGGGAGGAAGTTGTTGACCATTTGGATTGTTTTCCCTTATCTTGTACACCCTTCTGCATTGGTGGCACATGTTGGAGTGACTGATTCCAAGCCTTGTTGTATATGTACAGCTGGTTGGAACTGTCACAGTCACAGCCTGTTTTCCTGCACAGTCAGCTACAGTGGACAAGTTCTTGGCACCTTTTTCCATTTGAATTAGTTTAAACAGAGGAACACAATATTGTTAAGCACCGGATATTCAACAAGGTCTATATTATGATTCTAAATTACTACAATACTACTGATTAATTAACTGAAAGCAGGTGAAATTGCAGTAAAAATAGTAAAACAGAGTATATGCACTTTGTCATTTCAGAATATGCAAACACCATTATATAATGCATTTTACCCATAATTAACATAAAAACATAGTAAAAAGGGTGAGTCAAATAGTTATAATGTATCAAAAAGTGTCCATGGATGAGGCAATTCCTGGCCTCATCATTTTCCCCCCAACTTATGGTAATGCATGCCCTCATGCATTCTGTGCAGCTACAGAGGCACACAGATCCAGGTCTAGATATCTCTCATGAAATTTTAACAATGCGCCACCAATTTTATAGAATCCGCTGATTGCTTTTATGGACTGAAACCATTGTTGGAAGTGCATATCAGGTTGTGGGTCATTATCAAAGAAGTAGGGGACAGGAGTGATAATTATGGGCATCCTGTATCTCAGACCTATCCAAAGCTCCTTGATTTCTAAGATAATTTGGACAATGCCTTCTGCCCTTCTCCTTGACCACAACAAATTAGTGGGAGAAATTGGCTCCCATTTCTGTAGAGAGATAGATAACTCACCCCATCTATTTTTACAGGCTGCCAAAGCATCATCAAAGAAGTCTGCACAAAAACTCTGAAACCGAGTTATACATCTTTGAAGGTTCCCTAGATAGAGTTGTTTCATTCTGGTATTCCGCATGAAGGTATAATGATTACTTGTACAATCCCTGTGATTCAGGGGAGCAGGCCTGATAAGTAAAACAACTTGTGATTCCAATTCTTTAGTTAATTTCTTTTTTGTGTCCCAATAGATATGATTTTGCAGAGTGGACATGAAGGCTCTCAGTTGTAAGTCACCTATATAAATATGAGGCAGAAACATACTTTCTGTTGGCAAAAAGAAATTATGCAAAAATAACTCACATAACAAGTTTTGTTGCTCTGCTGGACTCTGCACAAATGCCTCCACAAACTCTCCAAGAGTTTTCAACTGATGAGGCAGCTCAGAAGCAAGTCTCATGATTTGCCAACGAAGGTATCTCTCCTTGAGTAGGAGGCTATAAAACCTAGGTGGTCTTCTGCATTGTATTGCATATTCTGCAATCTGGCATACATCCTGCACCTATGCTTTTAACCTATTAATTTTTGTTTCCTTCTCTGCTAATTTGGTTGTTGCAGAGTTCAAAGTGGCAACCTTTCCCTCTAACTGATGACACTGGGTCATCCAATATGCTAGGTCTTCATTGTACCTAGTTAAAGACACTATGTCTAGGGGCCTTACAATGGGTTGCATTTGTGCCACTATATTTACTTGTACACCAACTTCCACAGTTGGTGTTACAAATGGCAAATCTGTTTGTGTTCCTTGTTCTGTTGTAACTGTAATAATTGGATTAGTAGAAACAAGAGGAGAGAGTGTGGATACCTGGTCTTGAGCTGCAACCTCTTGTTCCTCCATAGAAAGTGTTTGTGTTTCCTGCTGAAGGGCAGTGTCATTTTTCATCAGAATTCTTGATGGATTTCATTGGAATCAACTATCAGATATTTCTATTCTTGCTTCTTCTCCAACAGGTGATCTTTGTGCAGGTGTTGTGTTAGCCTCTGATTGTTCAGCTAAATCCAAGAGGATCTGTGCCCATTCATCAGGTGATGCCTCTGCTAACTCTGTAGATTGATGTTCCAGTTGAGACAATTTGTTCTGTAGATCTTGAATTTGTTGTTGAAGCAGAGAAATTTGTTGATCTTTGTGTTTTATGGCTTCTTCAGCCTGTTCAATCCAATGGGTCTGAGTTTTAATAACACTCTTTGCAGCATGCAATTGAGTGTGGATATCAATTTCTTCTTCAGACTCAGACTCAGAATATTTCTTAGACTCAGCATGCACTAGAGTGTGCACATCAACCTCAGCTGGTTCAGAATCAGAATTCAAATGCTCCTCGGGATTAGAGTCAGTATAATCAACTAGTGGACGTATAGGGCTTATTGGAGTTTCTTCCATAGTTGTGTCCAGTTCCATTGGTTGTATCCCTTTGTCTGTCATTTTTGTTTCAATGTATTTTTCCTGTGCATCTTCTGTTCTAACTTCTCCTTCACTTGATAGACTGATTGGGTCTATGATATTTATTGGTGTTTCTGGCAGGGTTTTAATTTTTTGAAGTCTAGCAGACCTTCTTAACCCTGTAGAACCTGGATATTCCTTAGTAGGTGCAGTTTCTGGATGTTCTGGAGCAACTGCAGATTTTGTTGTTGATTCAGGAGTAGATATAGGTTCTGCTGTTGATTCTGGAGTAGATGCATGTTCACTTGAACTCCCAATTTCTCTGTTGGGTTGTACAGTTTCTGCAAATGTTACCCTTTTTCTTTTCAACTGGGAACCAGATGTGGATGCTTGTTGTTTTCTAGTTCGTGAAGATGGGGGACCGTCGGGAGAAGGAGAAATTCTGCTCTCAGAGGGCTCTGGATTAGGGTTTTCTTTAGATTCTTCCTCTGTTTCCTCTTCCTCGGGTGTAGAGTTAGAATCATTTGTTTCTGCCCAAGGAGAGAAGAAGCGGTCAAAATTCCTAGGGTTTCCCCTAAAGTGATACTTGCAAATGAGTTTGATGAGCCCATGGTGTTTAGGGCTTCCCTTTCCTGCTTGGTATTTTAGGGCCATAGCTTTTAGCTCCTGATAAATATATAAGGGAATATTGACCCTATATTCTGGTTTGACTGATCCATGGCGCAGATGGTTGAGAATACGAAGGTGTGGGCCAGATACAACAGGAAATTGGCCATCACAAGTAATGTATCTCATAACCCACATTGCAACTTCGTCCCAAGGGGATGGTAAACTAGGTCTTTTTACCCCCTTACAAACATTCCTATGCATCAAGAATTCAATTTGTCCATCCCCTTCTTCCTTAAACTGATTAACTAGGTCAACTAAAATATTTCTCCCAGTTTTCACAATCTGCAAACCCTGAAGGGGTAATTCAGTGATTTGGCTGAGTATCTCGGGAGTTACCTGGATGGTCATCCCGCTAATGTGTACTCGGTTGTTGCGGAAGGTGCGTGCGAACTCTGCCGCCAAGCCCTCGAAATAGCCATCAAATTTTTGTAGGAATGGCAGAAATCCCCCATTGGTAAATATTTGTAGAGATGCAGGATCGGTCTCCAGGTAGCTGATATTTTTGGGTTTGGCTCTGATTTTCTTTCCCCCCATGGTGTAGTCTTCTGCCTTCTATTCTATGGTGTCTGTGAATTTTTGGATAGTACGAGCTTGCATCTATTTTTAGGGTTTTAATCGTCTTAGCAGGAATAATTATAGCAGCACAGGAACTGCTTTGAAACTTGCAGAGTAATCAGGACAGGTGACGTGGTAGCGTACGTGAAGTTGTCAACCCTTAATTTCACTCGTTCTTGTTATGGATGCCAGCTATCACATGCCACCTTGAATCTGAGACCTGTCCTTTTCCCTCCCAAACCAATTAAATCACTACAGGCCACGTGTCGTAGAATTTTGCACAAAACTTCATTCCTGCGCTTAGTGATTTATTCCTGCGCTTAATAAGTTATTCTAGCATTTATACACAGCTCGTTCCTATGCCTAAAACATAAACAACTTATTCCTGCGCTTGATGAATCATTCCTGTGCTTTGGAATATAAACAGTTTATTCTTGCGCTTCTCTTTTTGATTCTGGCGCACTTTTTTTTTTTTTCATTCTAGAGCAGAACTAGGCAGAGGCATTTTTGAAACACTTAACAAGAACTTTCCATTTTTTATTCCCCTTTTTATATGCTTTTATACTAATCAAGGATATATACACTATATACTAATGATTTACATTATTCAAAAAATGAAAAAGACACATACCTGTTATAACCATTTTATCTACATTTCGGGGTGCTCCTACTGAGATTTCTAGCTAATCAATCTTTGAACTAAGGTAGGTGCAATCTGAAAATAGATGAAACAACGGTCATGAGACAAGACCGAACAATGATGGTGAAACCAACTAGGTAAACATGCCGGAACACCGGTTTTCATGTAAACCCAACTCAGGAGCGCCTCAAAGAGGTTTTCACTTCCTGAATTTTTATTTTATTTTTTATTTTTTTATATATCTTGTGTCAATCTGCTGAATTCGGTATGGAAGAAGTATTTTCTTCCCAAATGTGTACATCCAAATTTTCCACTTGCTTGAGAAATTCTTCCTTGTTGTGTGGTTTGTGGTACATACGAAGACGATGTCCATTCACCAACAACTTGCATCGTGAGTCATCAATAGGTGTAAGGCGAACAACTCCATTGTCAAACACTTCCTCAATTTGGTACGGTCCAAGCCATATGGTCTGCAACTTTCTAGGGAAATCCTTGTATTGTGAATCAAACAACAAGGCCCAGTCACCTTGCTAAAATTTTTGTTGCTTTATGTGACTATCATGCCACATCTTTCGTTGTGCTTGGATTATCTCTGTCTGATGTAGTGCATCCATGCGTAGTTCATCCAATGCATCAAGTTGCAGAATGCGATCTTCTTGTGCCTGTGATAGATCAATACCTACTTCCAAAGCAGTTCGAAGAGTTAGTAATTCAAACTCAATAGGCAAAAGAGGTTTTTTTCCATAAACTAATTCATATGGCGTAAATCCAGTGGTAGATTTCCAAGTGGTATTATAAGCCCAAATAGCTTCTGGTAACTTGTCCAGCCAATTTCTTCTATGGACTGCTATGGTTTTGGTCAGAATTCATTCTAATTCCCTATTAGTCACTTCAACTTGGCCATTGGCTTGTGGATGATAAGGTGAGGACTTTCTATGTTTGACTTGATAGAGTTGAGTGAAGGCTTCAATAACTTTTGAAGTAAACTGGGGTCCTTGATCTGTGGTGATGGATTGTGGGGCTCCAAAACGTAGAAAAATCTGTGAATATAGAAAATCAACAACTTTTTCTTCTCGAGCATGCTTAAAGGCACGAGCCTCTACCCATTTGGTAACATAATCAGTACATACCAAGATATGCACTTTGCCTTGGGAAGGAGGATTAATGGGTCCTACGAAATCTAAACCCCATATTTCAAATGGTTCTGTTCCTATTTGAGGTTGTAATGGCATTTCATTAGTAAAGGTAGGTTTTCCCATTCGTTGGCAGGCATCACAATGTCTAATGTACCTTTTTACATCTTTGTGCAAAGATGGCCAATAGTATCCGGTACCCAAAATTTTGTGAATAGTGCTTTTGACTGAATAATGCCCTCCTGATGGTTCATCATGGCATGCTCGTAGGATATCATATACTTCATCCTGGTGGATACACCTACGTAAAACATGATCAGGACTGCATTTAAATAGTAATCCTTCTATCCATTTAAAAGAAGAGCTTTGCTTGATTAATTATTTCTTTTGTTTAGGGGTAAAGTGAAGAGGAATCTTCCCTGTAGCTAAGTAATTAGCTATGTCTGCAAACCATGGAGATTGTACAGAGACAACAAACAACTTTTCATCTGGAAAGGTATCTTCCACCACTTCTCCTGTATCTGCATTTGGTATTCTTGACAAGAAATCTATGACTACATTAGATTTCCCAGGTTTGTTCACTATGGTAACATCAAATTCCTGCAATAGAATCAACCAACGAATAATTCTTGCACTAACCAATGGTTTATTCATCAAATATTTGATTGCAACATGATCCGTATGGATGAATACTTGGTACCCTATGATATAGTGTCAGAATTTGTTAATAGCATAGATTACAGCCAAGAATTCTTTTTCAGTGGTAGTGTAGTTTTTCTCAGCTCCTATCAAGTTTTTACTGATATAATAAATAGCATAATGTTCCCCATTTTCAATCTGTCCTAACACAGCTCCAATAGCAGTATTGGAAGCATCAGTTTGAATATGAAAGGGTAACTCCCAATTAGGACCTCTTAGTACAGGTGGAGTGGTTAACTTCTCCTTTAAGTCTTCAAAGGAATTTTGACATTCAGAAGACCAAACAAATTCAGAATCTTTCATGAGTAATGCAAACATGGGATTCGCTATGGTACTGAAATTAGCAATGAATCTACGATAAAAACCAATGTGTCCTAAGAAACTACGTACATCAGTCTGAGTTTGTGGAGGAGGGAGGTTTTTGATGACTTCAACCTTCTTAGGATCAACCTTGATTCCATAAGAAGAGATATGATGTCCAAGAACAATTCCTTCCTCCATCATTAAGAAGCATTTCTCTAGATTAAGAGAGAGGTGGTATGTTTCACAGTGAATCAACACTTTTTCAAGTTGTTCTAATGCATATTCAAAACTATCTCCAAATACTGTGAAGTCATCCATATAAATTTCAACACTTTCATTTGTTAAATCAGAAAAAATTGCTAAAACAACTCTCCGAAATGTTGCTGGAGCATTACATAACCCAAAGGGTAAAACCACTGTAAGCAAAGGTTCCCCAAGGACATGTAAAGGTAGTCTTTTCCTGATCTTCTGGCGCAACTTGTATCTGGTTATACCCACTGAAACCATCAAGAAAACAGAAAAATTTCTTTCCAACAAGGGTATCCAATACTTGGTCTATGAATGGTAATGGGAAATGATCCTTATGTGTGACCTTATTTAACTCCCTATAGTCCACACATACTCTCATTTTACCATTTTTCTTTGGAACAATGACCAGTGGTGAAACCCACTTACTGTCTGAAATTGGATAAATGAATCCAACATCTAAGAGTTTTTCAATTTCCTCTTTCACAATCTCCTTCAGAGCAGGATTCAAGCGTCTCTGAGGTTGCCTTACTGGTTTTACATCTTCTGTGTATATCCTATGTGTACATACCTCAGGATGAATGCCTGTCATGTCCTTATAGTTCCATGCAAAAGCTTGAACATGTTTTTGTAAGACTGCAAACAATTTGGTTTCTTGGTCCTCAGTTAGCTAGCTATTAATGTTCAAAAATTTACCTGGCTGTATTTCAATTTGTTTGATCCCTGGATGGACAGAACTAGCTACTTCATAGTTATTGATTAATGCATTTAATGGACAATGATGTGGCTGCAGAGTATGAAATACTCTAGAATCTATCTCAGAGATGATACCTGATGGAATCAGAGGACATTTGAAGGTGTTAAGGAGATGATGATGCCATCCATGTGGTAGTATGAATGATTTTTCTTGACTAGGCATTATGAATAGAGGTTCTAAAATTTGTTCCTCCTCTTTCCACAACAACCGATGAACAAGAATTTGATCATCGGTTAGTCCTTCGATTGTAATGTTTCAATTAGGACAGTTTCATTCTCGAATATTTCTCTTTCTGGTGTAGTGATTTCCTCAATATGTTCCTTCACTACAACTGTAGCCAAAGTGGCAATGGTTTCTTGTTCTTCATCAGATTCAGGATACCAAATTTGTCCAAAAAATTTAGTTGAAGGTTGAGCTGGTGGATACAAAGAAATTTTCTTCAAGTCAACACCATTAGAAATGGTCATTTCCCACGACCTACGAGTCTATAAAAGCAGTTGCGATAGCCGGCCAAGGTCGTCCTAGAATGATAGGGTATCCATTGACTGAATTTCTAGGCTGCAACACTAAGAAGTCTACAGGATATTCCCAAGAAGAGACTTCAATGGCTACATCTTCTAGGATACCTTCTGGTTTAGCAACCGACCTATCTGCCATTTCCAAAACTGTGGTGGTAGGACTGAGATTTTTGAGCTACAGTTTTTGCATTGTGTCCTTAGTCATTACATTAATTGCAGCTCCAAGATCAATTAGCACATTAGGAATTTGCATTAACCCAATAGTAATTGTAACTATTGGACTACCTGGGTCACTATACTTGGGAGGAACTAGTTTCCCAGACAATAAATCAGCTAATTTTCCTTCTACCTGAACAGTTTTAGGAAAGGCCTTTTTTTTTACTAGGTTTCTTGATACATAACTCCTGAATAGTCTTTTTGATTAAAGGCACATCCCTTATTGCTTGCAACAAAGGGAGAGAAATTGACATCTTTTTAAGTTCTGTCACTAATTCTGATTCAGGGGCAGTATCAATATGATCAAATCTTTTAGGGTATGGTAATGCTACTGGAGAAGATTCCTGCATTTTTTCTATTATTTCTTCTTTTTGTTTTTGTTGCACTGTCTCTTGATTTGGAGGTTCTTGTTTCTCACTAATTTCTTCAATGGTGGGTGGAACAGAGTTCGAGTAAAACCTTCCCTGAACGCAGTTGGATGTTACTACGAGTCAAGTACATGAACTACAGTAGAGTCTTCTAGACTCAGCCTCATAAACAGGGGCTGTTTGTCTGGTATTATTTGGGTTAGTCACAGGCTGAACTGGGAGTGGAGGTTGTTTCACTGGTTGTGTTTGTTGATGTTGTGCTCTTCCCTAAAAATTTGGATTAGGAGCGGGCAGCAAGTTTTGAGCTTGCCCTTGATACCTTTGTTGTCCTTGATATGGTGGATATTGTTGTCCCCATATTTGTCCTTGTTGTGTCCATTGTGGATGAATTGTATGCCAAGGTGGGTTCATCCACCCAGAATGTGACCAATCCGGAGGAGCTGTCCAAGGTTGGTTCCAAGGTTGTGCAGAGACTTCTGCATGTCCCCATGGCATATTCATATTCCAAGGAGGTTGTCCCCAATTTGGAAACCGAGGAGCATTGGGATATTGTGCATAGCCACCATCGGATCTCTGCCCAATAGCATTAAGTTCTTCTATTTGGGTGCCCAAAATAGATTTTAGATGAGGCAACAAAGGACATTTATCTATTGAGTGTTCCTTGGAACAAATTCCACAAATAGAAGTTTTGTTTAAAGGGCAATCCTGCAAGGCATGCTTATTTCTACATCTTGGGCAATAAATTGCCAAAGGTGGTGTAGAATTGGGTTTTGTGTTTCTCTCACCTAATGCAGAATTAAGTTGAACAAGGATATCAGTTTTTAAATTAGCCATTTCCTCCATCAACTCCTTTATGTCACTATTGCCAGAATTTCGCTTCTTTCTTCGTTGGTGAGTGCGGGAATAATTTTTGCATAACTCCACAATATCTTCAATGTCAAGTTGATCTATGTCTCCTCTTCCCATTAAATCTAACACTTCCCTAGATTCATCCTGCAATCCTCTTAAGAAGATAGGTTTTAAGAAATCTGGTTCCACAGGACCACATCTCTTTTGGACAAAGGCAAAGCGATCAAGATAATCCTCTAAACTCTCATCTTCTTCTTGCTTGATCCGAAACAACTCATCTTTCCTATTTTGTACTCTACAATAATCTTGATATTTATGTAAGAATGCAGTCTCCATGTCATCCCAAGTATGGATTGAATTAGGTTCAAGATTACTCATAAACCATCGGAGAGCAACATCCTTAAGCGTGGAAGGAAACAATTTCAATTTTTGATTATCATTTATGTAGTCATAAGTCTGACATAACACTTTGAATTCAAACAGAAATTGATCAGGATCTTCTAAAACAGTTCCCCTAAAAATTGGCAATATGGATGGAGAAATAGTTTTCATGGGAGCATCTAGAGCTGGATCCAACCGTATGGGGTATTCAAAAGTCTTAGGAGGATCATCAGCATTATACCCACCTGGTGGTGGTGCTGCTGCTGCCATAGTTGTTTTCTTTCTTGAGTCTGATGTGGATGGTTCAGGCTTAGGGGAATGTTTAGCAGCAAGTGCTACAAAAAGCTCTTGTTCTAATCTTTCCAAAGCTTTAGTTGGTGAAGAAGGTATTTCTTGCATAGGCAATTCTTCATCTGATCATGAAGAACGCCTTGGTGGTTCATAACTAGTTTGATAAACCTCCCTCTTTCGTCTCTTGGCCTATGCATTCATGCCTATTCACTAAATAAACTGAAATGCAGTATTTCAAAAATTGTAACACAATTCTTGACCTGTTTCACTTTTCCTAACAACACCGTTTGTTCCCCGACAATGGCGCCAAAAATGATGAGGGTCATTGATCATTCATCATTTAGTAATTATATGTCAATCCAGGGCGGTGTCCAAAGGTTGTATACGATAGGAGGTGTCACAGTTGCAGGTTTAGTTTATCCAAGAACAGACTTTATTGATGGATCAGTTAGTGTTTGGGGGTTTGGTGTGACCTCTAACTCCTAGAATTGGAAATCAAATTGCAGAAGCTGAAACTGAATTAAAATTGCAAGAAATGAAAATTGCAGAATCTGAAATAACAGGAAGTGAAATGTTGCTAAATTGAAAGTGACAGAAAAGTAAATTGCAGAATTGAAAACACACACACAGTTGCAAAAAAATCAACTAATTACAGAGTTCACAATTATCTGAGCATGTTCTAAATCTAGAAAATCAAATTAACATCTATTGCAAAGCTGGAGAATAACACAAATCTAGAAATTGCAGTGAAATGACAGAAATCTGGAAATTGTTGCAAAGCTAGAAAATGACAAAAATCTGGAAATTGCAGTGAATTATGGAAAATGTTGTCAAATCCTATTAAATGTTGAACACTATTCCAAACATGTTCTAAATACTATGGTGCACTTCTGAAATAAAACTAATTCTGCAAATAAATGTTGACAGAATTCTGTTGATCTACTACAACAAGAAATCAGCAAGAATTTTCTGTCACTATGTTGCCCTTCCTCTGATCCTGCAAGTGGCCCTTGCTTCCAGAACTAGAAGAGGGTGAAGAATTATACCAAGTAAATTAAATGTGCACTATCAACCATCAAATGCTAATAAAATCTGAAGAATGCACCTTTTATTCCATCTGAAACTGCATTACAGTAATGTAGGAAAAATCTGCAATTTATTGTAATGCTACAAAGACTTTATCTTCTGCTCACTTCTGCTAATGACTATCTCCTATTCCTCTAATTATATATCTATTATCTATATTATGCTCAACCGTGTTGGGAGCTTTATTTATAAGACAAAGTTGATATATCTGTTTCGTTGAGTTTTAGGGATTTCCAACTATTTACAAAATAGTTTCCTGGAATGCAAGGTTATAATTTGTCAACCTTTATCCCTTTATCCCAATTGGTCCACCTATGGTGAAGGAACGAAGTCCAAATAGGGTGGACTAACTGCTTGGTCAATTTCCAATCATACTTTCCATGGTTTTGGTGCATTTTGACCATTTTTGGTTATTCCTGCGCTATTCCCTATTCTTGCGCCGCTTATTCCTGCATTGCTCCGAAATAACAGGCAGGTGACAATTCATTGCTTATCTGTGCTCCAAACGCATAGGGAGGAAGTTGTTGACCATTTGGATTGTTTTCCCTTATCTTGTACACCCTTCTGCATTGGTGGCACGTGCTAGAGTGACTGATTCCAAGCCTTGCTGTATATGTACAGCTGGCTGGAACTGTCACAGTCATAGCCTGTTTTCCTACACAGTCAGCTACAATGGACAAGTTCTTGGCACCTTTTTCCATTTGAATTAGTTTAAATAGAGGAACACAATATTGTTAAGCACCAGATATTCAACAAGGTCTATATTATGATTCTGAATTACTACAACACTACTAATTAATTAACTAAAAGCAGGTGAAATTGCAGTAAAAATAGTAAAACAGAGTATATGCACTTTGTCATTTCAGAATATGCAAACACCATTATATAATGCATTTTACCCATAATTAACATAAAAACATAGTAAAAAGGGTGAGTCAAATAGTTATAATGTATCAAAAAGTGTCCATGGATGAGGCAATTCTTGGCCTCATCAACAATCAGATATGGGTAAAAGATGAAGATTGGCATAAGATAGCCTTCACCACCAAGGGGAAAATTTTTTCATGGCAAAGGATGTCATTCGACTTTTCCAATGTCAGAGCGAATTTCTAGAGAGAAATTGAATTCACTTTTGGTGAGTTGGTCAACAAAATAATCCTAATTTACTTGTATGACATGACAATTATCTCTAATGATAAGCAAAGACATCTAGATCACCTATAAATGGTCTTTTAAAAATGCTATAAATTTAGAGTGTCACTAAATCCCAAGAAATCAATATTTGTTATACATGAAGGAAAGATGTTAGGACATGTCTCTAAGCAAGGGTTAGTCATTGATCTAAGATCATATTAAAGTTATTTTAGGTTTACCACTTACCCTCAGTAATAAGGCTTTACATTCTTTCTTTTGGTAAATCAACTTTGTTAGAAAGTTTGTTTCAAACTTCGTGTGGATAGTCAAACCTATGACAAAACTCTTGAAGAAATATGATGTGTTCATATGGACTCTGAAAAGGAGAAAAGCATTTAAACATGTTAAACAGACTATAACACAAGCCCCAATTTTGGTCAACCTAGATTACATCAAGGACTTCATTCTTTATGTTTATGGATATTAAGATAGCTATGTTGTAATACTGACTCAAAAAAATGATAGCCAAGAAGGATTATAACTTCATAGAGAAACAAGTGTTTGCTATCATTAAGTCATTATTTTTTTTTATAAATTATTTGTCTCATAGCAAAACAATAGTCTATGTAGTTTATTTAAATGTTAAAATTTTCATTCTCCAAGGAGAATTGGGAGAAAAGTGAGTCGAATGAATCACTAAGATACAAGAATATGACATTGAAATACAACTTACCAATATAATGAGAGGTAAAGCCCTGTACAAAAATCTAGCTTTTGTAGAAGAACCAAAACTCAACCTATGTAGATAAGACAACTTAGAGGTAGATTTTGGGTATGATACATCTACAGAAGAAGCGGATTGGATTGACAAATTGGCCAAATATTTTCAAACAGATATATGTATAGAAGGAGTGAATGCTTTCTAAAGATGCATACATAGACTATAGATGCTTAAATATGCCCTATTGTCAGAAGGACTATTCAAGAACAATTTTGATAGAGTCCTCCATTACGTAAAGCCAAAATATGTTGAGAAAGTATTGAACGAGTTCCACTTAGGTTTCTCTAGAGATCATTATTCAAGTCAGACTATCGAAGCTAAAATTTTCTAGGCTAGGTATTATTGGCCCACAATATTTGTGAATGCTTTCAAAATAGCCAAATCCTATGAGAAGTGTCAAAGGTTCTTCAAACAAAGAAAAACATTACTCTCCCATATATAACCAATCATACTAGTGGAGCCTTCTTAGCAATGGGAACTTGACTTTATTTGAGTCATAAATCCATATTCATCCACTGGACACAAGTATATTCTAACAACGATTGATTATTTTACTAAGTGGACCAAAGCAACAACAATAAAAACAACAAATCAAGATACTACAATTGAATTCTTGGGGAGGATATTAACAAGGTTTGATATCCCAACTACTATAGTAACAAACAATGGACCTGCTTTCATAGATGCAAAGCTTATATATTTTACAAATAAGTATTGTAGACACCAAAATCTAGGCATTTGCATTTAATCACATAATTATGCATATTAAATTATATGCCTAGGTCTAAACTTAGGTATATCAATTACTGTACATTTCACCCACATTGCACATCACAATTATGCATAATAATATATGCCTAAGTCTAAACTTAGGCATATAATTCCTGTAAACCACATTCACATTGCATGTTCCAAGTCTGCATAATAAAATGATGTATGCCTAAGTCTAAACTTAGGCATATAATTCTGCACATTATTCATTCACATTGCATATTTCAGTTCTGCATAACATTATGTGCCTGAGTTTTGACTTAGGCATAAAATCCTGCACATAATTATGTTTTCTAGATTTTATTAAATTTGGGAAATATCCTCCTAGGATACCCTCTCTCCTCACTTGACATGTGTCCTAGCCACATCACCATCACCCCCTTGCCACATCTCACACCTCACTCCACACTTCACTCCACTTCCACCTACCCACTTGCCACATCTCACACCTCACTCCACACTTCACTCCATTTCCACCTACCCACTTGCCACACCTCACTCCACACATCACTCCACTTGCACCTACCCACTTGCCACATCTCCCTAGTTAAGTGATACACTTCTAGTGACTCACTGCAACTACCCAGGATAGGTGGCTGCTCAATCCCTACCACTTGGCATCCTTGGATTGCCACCTATCCTTACCTCCAAAATCCTCAAAGACCTATAAAGGCATCATCACATGACCAAGAAAAAGAGGAGGGGAATGCTAATGTTATGTTGCCCAGATTGTGCCATGTAAGCGATAATCATAATCATTGTTCTTTTATGCAATTTACATTAGTCATTTTATTACATTTATCATATTCATTGTGACAGGTGCTACTAAACCCTTGTCTATTTACATGTGTGCAGATTCCAGGTTCAGGTTCAACAAGCTCAAGGTCATCATGGTGGTCATGACAAACCCACCTCCCACATTGTTGTAGCATGAAGAAGAATGAAAGACACCATATGTTTATTGTAAAATGGGATCACCCCCTTCAAGCATTTGTATTGTGAAAGCACCCTACAAAGGGGCTTATTGTATCACAAAACTCATTTTACAAAATATAATGCAATGTTTCATTTTAGTGCAATGGTGTTCTTTTTTTTATGTTACAAGTATGACATCTACTTAAAGGCATCCTCAAATTATTATCCACAAGGGGATGAATTATTTCAATTTACAAATATTAATATGTTAAATATCATTAAGAAGATTATTGGGGAGAATAAAAAGAGTTGGCATCTAATACTCAATTAAGCTTTATGGAAAGATCACATCATAGTGAAGAAAGCACTAAAGGCCTCACCATATTTCTTAGTTTACGAAAAGAAGCCATTCTACCTCTACACCTAGAGCTACCAAAAATGAAGTTGATAGATAGAGTATAACTCCCAAATATCAAATCAATAGAAGATCAGATGGAAAATATTTTATTTTAGGAAGAACAAAAGGAGAAATTTTATCATAGCCTCTAGAAACACCAATCCAAAATTAAGTAATGGTTCAATAAAAGGCCACATTCTAGGATTATCAAATTGGTGACTCAGTACTCAAGTGGGATGAAGATAGAAAAAAGTTGGGAAACCATCTGAAATTTGACTTATTTTGGTTTGGACCACATTGCATCGTCGCCAAACACGATTACAATATGTATAAGCTAGCAAACAATAACGATTGAATTTTGTCGATCCAATGAACAACTTGCATTTAAAACACTTCGTGTAAAGTGCAACCTCTCTTGTATTATATGTAAATAGAAAACTAAAATTAAATATGCTACAACAATTTAGAATTGTTGAGAGTTAAATAGCCAAAGCAAAAGCTAGTCAACAACAAATTTTGAAATAACACATGCTCATTTGCTAGAAAAGGTAGCAACCATAACTCCATAAGCATGCAAAGGCATTAGCACATTCCCAATAAATGCAAAAGGTTGAAGTTAAAGAAAATAAAATCATGCACCAACCCATTGCATTAATTATGTTAACGGTTAGTCTTGCACTACATAAACAAAAGCTTTGAAAAGAGACATTTTTGCATAAAAATTGCTAAGTGTGATAACCTCTTGAACAACTAAAGCATCCAAATAAATAATTGTTTACAAATTTGTGCTTGCACAGTGGTGGTTTCCATCAAAAGTTCAAAATAGTGAGTCATTAAAAAACAAAGCTCTACGACCATGGTTGGTAAAGTTGAAATGTATTCTATGAAGGCAAAAAGCCCTCAAAAAAACTAGATAGAAAGAAAGTACAGATAGAACAAAAAGTGTTGCAAGACTGCACCAGCAAGATTTGAGACACAAATCACTCTGAAGTCTATGTATAAAGGTCTTCGAGAAGGTGCCAAATAAAGAGCATAAGGTCTTTCACCTAGTAGCCTAGGTGCATTTGCATGACACTCATTTTTTATCCTCATACGTGTACAAGTCAGTGCACCCCTACCCAAAATTAGTGCTAACAGTAGCAAAATATTACAATCTCCAAAAGTGAGAATTTTAGAATAACAAAGACCAAGTAATTTTCTACCTTATGCCTGATATTTGTTTGATGCATTCGCAATAGATGTTAGACCTAGAGCAACTCCAAAACCTTTACTACAGAGAAAGAGAAAAAATATTATGATCCTAGGATATATAAATATGGACGTAAAGGCCTAAATCCTAGTTCGACCAATAATTATACCATCCTCTGCTTGGTAGTGCCATTCTAAAAACCCTCATTCAAACTTTTGAGTTTTGTTTTCCTAATATGCTCTCAATGCTAGCCATAATTTTGGCCTTCCAATAAAAAAAAACATCCATGACTATCAAATTGGCATGGCCTATGCTATGTCTAATCTTAACCATTATGTCACTTATCACCATGATCAATCAAAAAATCCTCTTTTATTTTATTGGGCTGATTTCTTGTATGAAAGGATGCATGAACAACTCACAAAATTACAACTTTTCAAATACAAAGCATTTTAATATCCTTCACACCTAGCTTGGATTTTGTATACTCTATATTGGATAATATGCCTTGGATAGAGGTGAGTAAGCAAAATGAACAAGGAAAAGACATGGCAGTAGTAGATTAGACAAACCTTATCATAGCTTCAAATTCTTATTATCACTTCAACAGGGAATTTCTAGGCCCAACATTGAAGCTTATATATGGGAACTTGTCCCAAATGCCTTGAAAAGTGGTTTAGAAATTGCAAACCCCTCGGTTAGAGGAAGGAGACCGATATTTCCTAATGGAGGGGATAATGAGAAGATTATATGGCTTTGTTGTTAAATCATTTTTGTTACCTTACTATGTTATAGAGTGAATATTGGGTATGAAGTATTATCGACAGGTGGATGAGATAAATATAGCTTATGGCATTGGCATAAATAAGGTTAGCACACATGAATTACCATTTGGGTTTAAGCCCATCACTTTGACAACAAAAGGGCAAGGTGAAGTCCTCAAAGCCAAGCTTGAGAAATTCAAATTATGCAAAACTTTGCACAAATAGAAGTATCACTCACTTGGAAAATTCAAAGATAAACTACAATACTAAATACAAGAAAGCCCTCATCATTCAAGCATGTCGATCAGCTTGAAATAGAACAACTCCAAAATATTTCAAAGGAAAATTCACTTAATTGGAATATAAGAAAGATGAAAGAGTTGCTTTCATGGATATATTTCTATGACATTGTAAATTATTATGATATGGAGAAAAATAAAGATCATGTGTTAACTTAGAACAAGATAAATACAATGCAAGCAAAAGAAGGTTGGTCAAAAGGAAAAATTATGGAATGGTGGATTTTTATATGCCAACACGGCTTACAAAAATTAAGATATTTGTTGGCTATGGATAGAACTTTCTTAGAAAATATGACAAGAACATAGACACTTGGAAGTCAAAGGGAGAACAGGTTAAATCTAAAATTGTTGGGAGCGATGGGGAAGAAGGTAAAGAGGAAACTCTTATAGAAAATAAAAAATAAAAAAATGAGAAGATAAATTACAAAAAGAAACATATTGAGGAAGATGTACAAGCCTCTGGTGAAAAGTAATTTGAAGGCCCAAATGTAACAAAATCAAAGGAACAAAGGTCCTCACAAATAACCCCAAAATCACATCAAAAAACTCTTCTATTTGGGCCAATTGAGTTCCAATAAGAAAGGTACCTTAAAAGGTAAAAAATGACTGGAAAACTAGGATACATCTGAGGAAGCCTAGGGAAAACCCCATCTAAAGTATAAGAACCCCTAAAAGTATAGAAAAACCCAAAAATATAGCTCTAAGATCCCCCATGACCGAGTCTAGAAGATAATAACACGCAATCTATACCCGAGTTGCAACTCATGCCACGACCACATTTTGTACCAATCCCACCTAAGCAACATTTTTTCCAGAATAAGAAGCCCCAGTAGAAACCGCACAAAACATAGGTTAAATCATATAAAGTAGTGGAGAATTTGATATGAGCCTAAGGAAATTTCTACAACATAATTTTGGATTAAAATATTCTAATTTCATGACCCCATTAAAAGAGAAGAGAAAAGCCTTCCCTTTCAAGCAGTTGCAAGAGAGGGCAACAAAGAAACATGAAGACCAGAGTGCAAATTTGATAGCATAAGAGGTGATCATATCAACTCAAGAGTAGCCACACGCAAAAGAGATAGGTATGATTTCTCAAAAAATTATAACTTCTTCTTCTACTCCTCTTGTCCTTGCTGACATTCCCTCATTTTATCTTCCACCATCAAGTTCTCCACAAAGGCAAAATACCCAAGAGGAAACAACACCTGATCTGCATTCCACCACATCCATTTTGTAAATGCAAACTCCCAAGGATGCTACTTAAACAATCTAAAAAATCCCTTCATCTCCATTCCCTATTCTCCAATCCTTCTTCCAACATTACTACCTCATGATCATCCATCCATCGTTGCCATCAATAAGCTTAAAGCAATGAATTAGAATGCTCAATATAGGTGGAAAGAAAGACAACTAATAAAAGAAAAGAAGAGGGTGCCACCAAGGCTATGAATGTGTTTGATCTAACCACATATAAATAGTTGAGGGTTATTGCTGCCCCAAAAGTTGTCAAACCTGAATCTCAGATGATATTGGATGATTTCAACATATAGACATAAGAAATAGGTATTTACCAATTACTGTTGGAGGATACCTTACTCAGTGCCCAAAATCAAGTTAGCACAATATACCTCCAAGGGGATAAACTAATAAGTAAATGTGACAAGATGGCTGAGAATATAAAGATCTTAGAGAAAACAACAAAATAAGAGCAAAATGTAAAGAAATACTTGCAAAATGAGACTTAGAAGTTAAGGCAAATCATC
Source organism: Wollemia nobilis (assembly GCA_028583015.1). Classification (NCBI taxonomy): domain Eukaryota; kingdom Viridiplantae; phylum Streptophyta; class Pinopsida; order Araucariales; family Araucariaceae; genus Wollemia; species Wollemia nobilis. The sequence continues at coordinate 34,966,596 of JAQPPZ010015824.1, forward strand.
ATGAGGCTCCTGACTTTGGCACAACTGCAAGAAATGGAAGAAATTAATCAAGTTTTATAGAAACAAATGCAAGGCATGCAACAAGAGTTGGAAAAATAGAAGAAAATGCTTAAGCTTATTACTTCTCTAAATAAATGCTAGTATAACTAAAGAATAAAGATTGAAACAAGATCCTCCAAAGCTCCCTTGAAACATATCAAATCTTGATTACCTATTATTCAACATAAAGGTCATTGAAACTACAAAGGTAAACCTAAAACAACTCAAGCAAAAATTAAAGACAAAATATAAAAATTTGAATCTCTCCTTATATTCATGAGAATATTTAATCCACTATGTGTAGTTATGACAAATATAGAATGGAATGAAACGATATATATTTCCCAAAATTTGATAGAAGGAGACAAGGTAGTCTAGCAAAGGTACAATATGCTGAATAAATTATTGATAAAAGCTAAAAAATGATGGATCCTACAAATGAGGCTGAAAGTCTTATATTTTTATAATTTTGGGATGAACAACTCTAATTCCATGCCAGAGAGAAACTCCAAACCCAACTAGAACTGATTGCAAGCAACAAGAGTTCAAACAATGGCCAAAGCCCATCATAGAAGCTCAAATTTATGAATTCCTAAGCAATCTAACCACAATACAAAAAAAATCCAAGAGATGACCAAAAGGTATCAAAATCCTCATATAAAAAAGAATTTAGAATGCTAGCAATTAATGATAAGGTTAAAGCAATTAAATATCCAGCTTCGAAAACATGGAGGACCACCTACCAAGCATTGCAAAAGATCAAAAAACTATTCATTGACCAAGAAACTAATGAAGAGCAAGAAGAAGAACCAGAAGGAGTTGAACATGAGCAAGAAGAGCAATAAGAAGAACCATAAGGGGTCAAACATGAGTAAGAAGAGTAAGATGTAGTCACAGGAACTTTAAATATTGAGGCTATAGGGGTAAAAGCTACTCAAAGAACAATTGACACTCAAAGGCATAACATGACACCTCAACACCCCAATGATGTAAGCAAACACAAAGTATCTAAATTGGAGTACGTGTGTTGGTAGAAAGTCATTGGCTATGTAAAATGATATCACATAAAAAAACTACAAAAATAAAGCAAGACGTTTTTTGAAAAGAGCACCAACTCGGAATAGGTATCAATAGTCATTGTAAGTAAGCTGACACAATCATTGGCAAAAGGATACAAAAGAAAAACTAAGCCTAAGATAAGACAAAGGAGTATGAGTTTTAAATTCACTAGAGTGGATTAATGCAAAATTTGATGTTTGTGAATAATCTTTGCAGAGTTTTGTAAGAGGAAAGACAATTGAAAGCAAAAGAAGGTCCTAGTCCTCAAGTGCTTGAAAAATTCATCGAAGGTAATTTACCTGTATTTTAAGTAACTCCCAGTTACAATGGCCCATGCTCAAGAAGGCTTTTGTTTCTTGAAAAAGGTACCATTCATATTACCTACACTCGTATTTATCCCCTCTAACCTACTCTTGCACATACTCTATTCAACCATCTCCTTCCCACTTTATTATTACTTTCACTCCCCATTTTACATTATTCGTTGTCATCATCCATCACCCTTATCATCTTCATAACTATTTTTCCCTACATCATTTCGAAGTTTTTCTACCCTCCAAATTTTTGACTCCATACCTAATGAGACAAGGCTCTCTAGGTTCTTAATTTCTACAAGCAAAAAACCCCAAGAAGCAACAAGAATGTAGGTCAAAGTTATGCCCTCATTTACAAACCTTTTTGCAAACCAAGTTAGTTCACCACTGTGCTAAAATACTGCCCAAAATTTTCCAAGGATAATACCTTGAGGTTGGCCTAAGTACTCAAGCAACACATTCAAGTCCACAAAAGCCCCAATGCATCAATCCAGAGCTAAGTTCCAAGGCAATTTGTGGAAGAAGACAATTGAAGATCTATGGACCATATTGAAAATGCGCATGAATCAAAGGTGCAAGATGAGATCTAAACCAACCGCATTAGCAATGCAAATAGTTGATTGATACAACATGAAAATGATATTCACTCCTAAGAGCACTCCCTGTTGAGTTATTTTCTACTAGACCAGTAACCAACTTTGTAAATCCTATGTTGCAAGATTCATAAGTAGCATATAAATAGCTCAATGCACCTCATAGTGAGGAGGGGCTCTATAGCATTTGCTTGAATGTATATTGCATGATAAGTACTCTAAATCAATAAAAGGTGAAAGTTGTTTGGCCTCCATTATAATTGCATTATTAGGTTTTTATACATGAATTTATGCTTTAATCCATTTATGTTGCACTTTATGACTAGTGAGTTATGTTAAAGCGAATTTTGCTTTTTGGATTACTATTTGGGTTGCTCTTCATAAGTATTTGGAATATTTGAAGTATATAATTAGAATTAGATAAACTTTGTAATACTTTTGATAATGGCTGGTTTGTTATATTTCACTAGGAATTGATTGTGTAAGAATCTTGTGCTTTGTATATTCATTATAGTTACGCTATATCTTACCATATTTAAGCATTTTTATAAATCCTTACCTCCCCGTAACCCTTGTATCTCTATTTTTATCTTAAACCTCATTTGAATTTTGCAATTATTACAAGAAGTAGGCCTTCTCCAAAGGTTGAACTTGGGAGAAATCCTAATCAATAAATCTTGACTATAGTCTAGGGCACACTTTACCAACTAGGCAGATTTTAAACCAAGAAGTATGTGTCAAGTATGAATGTGTGTGAGGTGTCAACTTAAAAAGTGTGGGTTATGTGTGTTAGGTGTCATATTTAGAAGTAGAGAGTTATGAACAATAATGAGAGACTTTGTCTTTATGTAATATGTGATATTTATTATGTAAAAGGGAAATATGAAGAGTTGTTCTCCCATGGGTTTTGAGGAGAGCAAAGATCAAGAGTCATGTAATGTGAAGAGTCTCATGTATCTATATATTGAAGACAAAGGCATGTAATATGTAGCATTGCATTTATGTATGCTTTTGTAGATGAATTTTCAATAAATATTATTTCAAGTTTATTTGTGAATTATTTGAGTGATTTATGATTCATTGAATCCTTTGATATTCTTGAGATATTATTTGATCCTGGTGATTAATAATTTTGAGATAATAGAGGTGATTTGCTAACAAAACTAACATTTGTGTTGTCTTATGACACTAAAAGCTAATTAGAAGGCTTCTAAGTAGTCTAGATAAAATTAAATAGGAACATAATACTTAGTGGTGCATCATTTTTCTAAACATGGCCCTAAGTTAGAAATTTTACTAGGAGTATAAATTAATAATCTCAAGTAACTCATAGGTGAATAATTTTTTTATAAATAAATAATTTTTTAATGCAAAGTGCAAAGGATTAGAGTTTTTTCCTAAAAAAAGTCTCATATTTTAGAATCCATATCTTCACGAAGAGTTATCCGATTCAATTGATTCTTGGACCAACTTGTGTAGACTTTGAATAGCTTTAAAATAAGTGGTCATATGCAAAAATCCAAGTAATATTGAGGGAGATATGAACCTGTGAAGTCAACCATTAGAAACAAGGGCAATGACAAATTTTCAATTTGCGAAAAGCAAAATTGCAAAGTACGAAGGATTAGGGTTTTTTCCTAAAAAAATATCTCATCTTTTAGGAGTCATATCTTCGCGAAGAGTTATCTGATTCAATTGATTCTTGGACCAACTTGTGCAAAATTTGAATAGGTTTAAAATGAATGGTCATATGCAAAAATCTAAGCAATATTAAGGGAGATAAAACCCTGTGAAGTCAACCATTCGAAACAAGGGCAGTGATAATTTTTCAAGTCACGAAAAGTGAAATTGCAAAGTGCAAAATATTAAGGGTTTTTCTTGAAAAAATATCTCATATTTTAGGAGCCATATCTTCGCAAAGAGTTATCCGATTCAATTGATTCTTGGACCAACTTGTGCAGAATTTGAATAGCTTTAAAATGAGTGGTCATATGCAAAAATTTAAGCAATATTGAGGGAGATACGAGCCTATGAAGTCAACCATTTGAAACAAGGGCAATGACAATTTTTCAAGTTATGAAAAGCAAAATTGCAAAGTGTAAAGGATTAGTGTTTTTTCCTAAAAAAACATATCATCTTTTATGAGTGATATCTTCACGAAGATTTATCCGATTCAGCTGATTCTTGGACCAGCTTATGTAGAATTTGAATAGCTTAAAATGAATGGTCATATGCACAAAACCAAAAAAATATTGAGGGAGATACAATCCTATGAAGTCAACCATTTGAAATAAGGGCAGTGACAATTTTTCAAGTTGTGAAAAGCGAAATTGCAAAATGCGAAGGATTAGTGTTTTTTCCTGAAAAACATCTCATCTTTAGGAGTCATATCTTTGCGAAGAGTTGTCTGATTCAGTTGATTCTTGGACCAACTTATGCAGAATTTGAATAGCTTTAAAATGAGTGGTCATACGCAAAAACCTGAATAATATTGAGGGAGATATGATCCTGTGAAGTCAACCATTTGGAACAAGGGCAGCGACAAATTTTTAAGTTGTGAAAAGTGAAATTAGAAAGTGCGAAGGATTAGGGTTTTTTCTTGAAAAAATATCTCATATTTTAGGATCCATATCTTTACGAAGAGTTATTTTATTCAGCTAATTCTTTGACCAATTTATGCAGAATTTGAATAGCTTTAAAATGAGTGGTCATATGCAAAAAACTAAACAATATTGAGGGAGATATGACCCTGTGAAGTCAACCATTCGAAACAAGGACAGTGACAATTTTTCAAGTCGTAAAAAACAAAAAGGCAAATATTTTCCAACTAGGGTTCGAACAATGGGAAGAGTAATGAAGGGCTAGTACTTCAACGAGGCAAGACATTCTATCTGGACAAATAATTTTTATTTTTTTCCTTTCTTTATCTTAGAAATTGTGCATGAAAAATTTATAAATTTTTTATCAAATATTATATTTGCTTAGGATTTTCAGATAAATTTCAATAGATTTGGAGTTTTAGTTTCCTTTCCATGGACCGATTTATAGTTAAATCCTTAGAATCATCTCTAATGGTAGAGGTTAGTGAGCGCACCTCATAGAGATCCTCATTGCTCCAAGATAGGGTAGTTTTTGGTAAATTTAATGGGTATTGGCTAGGGGCTTCGACCTTGAGAAAATGGATTGATAGGAGTTGGAAGTCTCCATGAGTGATTCTATCATTTCTTCCCAAAGGTTTATTCCTATCCATTTTTTGTTCTAGGGAAGAAAGAGAAAGAATCCTAAAAGGGGGTCCTTGGTTTATAGGAAGAGCAGGACTCTTCCTTACCCACTGGTATGAAGGCTTTTCACCTGAAAATGTAAATCTATCCCTTTTACCAGTTTGGGTTAGGATGTTTGGGTTGCCCATTGAATTTTGATAAATATATACCTTTAATACAATAGGCAACACTCTAGAAGAATTCCTTGAGATTTTAGATACAATAAAAGATGGAATTTTGGCTATTTATGCTCGAATATTGGTCATGCTTGATATTAGTAAAGCTTTACCAGAATCAATCATTCTTAAGTATGGGGTTAAGATGTGGATCCAAACTATAGATTATGAAATTATTTCTTTTAGATGTAGAATATGTCATAAGGTGGGGTATATTGAGAGATCATGCCCTAAGAAGAGCCTAGTAGAATCATTTGAAGAAAATTGCAAGAGAAATTTATGAATGGTTATGGATGAAGATGGTTTTCAACTTCCAAAAAATATATCTAGAAAAATAGAAGAAAGCGAACAATGGAGACCATAAAGAAAGGATATTGGAAGAAACACCAACTCTTTTTAGGCTTTAGCCTATGAAGAAAAAGTAGATCAAAACTTAGAGGACATTGTACAATAATTTCAACATATTAGCAAGGAACTGTCTATTCAGTATGATCCTAATTTAAGGAAGAACATTCTTGATGAAGCTAAGGAATGTATCTCATCAGATTTTTAAGACTCTCTTGAAGTACCATGCACCATTCAAGAGAAAATAATTGGTAAATAAAATGTAGTTTTAGAATTTAATACCTCTGTCATTAATAAGGATATACCAAAAAATGAGTAGGACAAGTTAAAATCTTCTATAATAGAGCCAGGAAAGGATAGATATGTTGAAAAACAAAACTGTGAAAGAATATTGAGGAATAAAATAATAATACCTACTCCTGATATAGGCAAGGTAAAAAGAGGAAAACCCTTAAATTATCAAGCAAGATCCAAGAAAGCAAGAGCTAACATAGAGAAAGGAACACAAACTAAGTTGGTTTAACTTCTCTTTACAAAAAAATAAAATGATATTGGTAATACGCAGGAGGGGCCAAAAGCCCCTAATGAGACATGATTATCATCTTATGGAATATAAGAGGTGTTAATGCCCCCTCTAAGCATAGGTGTATATGGGACCTATGTTTAAGTAATAAACCTGATATTCTCTGTATCCAGGAAACTAAAATGACAAAAGAAGAAGTTTCAAAAACTATGAAAGTAGTTTGGGCAAGATGTGAATGGGATGCTATGGATTATGAAGGAATGGCAGGGGGGATTCTAACTTGTTAGAAGCCTTCTAGAACCTCTTGTGTAACCGTTCATAAAACTAGGCATTGGATAGCCTCTTAAGTCACTTGCTAATTTGCAGATATTCATTTCATCCTTATTAATGTCTATGGACCTCCAACTCAATCAGGTAGATTAGAATTTTGGAGTGGGATTTAAGCCTTTATGAGAAATAAAGATCAAGAAATCTGATTCATAATCATTGGAGATTTTTATGCCATAACCAAGTTGAATGAAAAATTTGGGGGAATTAGGAAATTGACCCAAAGTATGAAAGATTTCTCAACTTTTATTCAAAATAATAATCTATGGGAAGTTGAGTTTGAAGAAGACAACTATACTTGGACTAACAACAGGAGAGGCCAATACCTAATAGCAAAAAAATTAGATAGATGCATTCTCTCATATCATTGGCAAGATGAAGGAACTTGTGCTAAAATTAATACCTTAACAAGGATTGGTTCAGATCACTGGCCAATAAGAGTTACAATGGTGGTAAGTGAATTCAAAAAATATCATATTTTATATATGAGCAGATGTGGGAAGACCATCCTCAATTTGTTGATATGGTAGCTCAAACATGGAATTATTTAGGTAATGGTGGTTTGTATGCTCTTCCAAACCAAATTAAAACTATGACATCTAGATTAAAAGAATGGAACAAGAACACCTTTGCAAATATTTTTTATAAGAAAGAAGATCTAAAAGATAAACTTTCAAAATTTCAAAAAGGTGATGATAATAATCCAAGCTCAGAGGAAAGGGAGTTGCTTAGTGAATATCGTAATATTTTGAGTAAGGGAGATAAATTTTAGAGATAAAAATCAAGATAGACTTGTTTAAAAGAAGGAGATAAAAATACAAAGTTTTTTCATAAGATGGCTATAGTATATAGATCATCTTCTAGATTTAGTAGAATTGAATCTTTAGAAGGGGTTTGGATTGAATATTAGAGTGAAATTAGAAAAGAGGTAAAGTCATTTTATCATAATATTCTAGGTTTAGAGGATACCTAAGTTCTTAATGATATACTTCTTCAAGATGTTCCTTCAGTTATAATGAATGAAGACAATAGGAAACTGATGGAGCCTATTACTCTAGAAGAGGTTTATTTAGCTCTTTTCTCTTTTAATAAGGATAAATCCCCAGGTCCATATGGGCTCTCTGCAACTTTTACCAACATAATTGGGATATAGTGAAGGATTCTTTATTGGTGGCAATGGAGCAATCTAGGGTTAAACAATACATTCCTTCTAAAATAAATGCAACTTATCTTACCCTAATTCCAAAAAAGAATGATGTTGAATTGTTTGATTCTTTTGGACCCATAAGCCTATGTAATATGGCTTATAAGAATATTTCCAAAGTGATGGTGAATAGATTAAGACCATTGTTAGATAAAATCATTTCATAAGGGCAAGGAGGATTTGTGAAAGGGAGAAAAATTTTGGATGGGGTCATAGTAGCTCATGAAGTTATACATTCAACAACTTCAAGAAAAGAGAAAGTTATGATCTTAAAACTTGATATGAGTAAAAACCTATGATAGGGTTAAATGGGATTTTTCTTTTTGCAGTTTTAGATAAGTTTAGTTTTGGGAAGAAATGGGTTAGATGGATTAAATATTGTGTCTCTACAGTTTCTTATTCAGTGTTGGTCAATGGGTTAGTGACATAATATTTTAAATCCAAGAGAGGCCTTAGACAAGGAGATCCTCTATCTCCTTATTTATTCATTATTATGGCAGAAGTTTTGAGTAGGAACTTAAAGAAGACTTACAAATATGGGCTTATAAGTGGACTTAAGGTTAGTAATAATATTGATATCATCACCCATCAATAATTTGTAGATGATACAACCCTTTTTGGAAAGGTAAGGATAAATGAGGCCAGAGATTTGAATAACTTTTTAAAAGAGTATGAAAGAGCTTCAGGGAAAAAAATTAATAGGACTAAATCCAAAATTTACTTCCTTAACAATCCTGCTAATATCAAAGTAAGAATTTGCAAGTTGCTTCAAATGGAGGAGGCAAATTTACCAACTTATCTAGGGATGTTTTTATTTAAGGGGAGAATGAGGATAGATTCATGGAATCTAGTTATTAGTAAAGTTCAAAATAAACATCCACCTTGGAAAGGTAGATGGTTATCGTTAGTAGGAAGAGTGCAGTTAATTAAGTCAATCTTACAAGTCATTCCAACATATTATATGTCATTGAATTCTATACCAGAATCAGTTGAAAAAAGTTTAATATATATTATGCGATCCTTTTATAGTCAGTTTTACATAATAAAAGGAATTTTTTTTGGGTAAAATGGAGCAAGTTGTGTGATGACAAAACTAGGGGAAGTCTTGGTTTAAGAATTCTTACAGATGCAAACTTAGCTCTTAGGGAAAATGTTATCTGGAGATTGTACAAAGAGAGTCAAAGACATGGGCAAGAATTCTTCTAAGTATGTTGATCCTAATGATCCAATTTTAATATTTACAACATTCTCTCTTTCAAATGGTTTAAAAAAATCTATTGATCTTATGATTAAAGGTTTAATATGGATGGTGGAAACTGGAGAAAAAAAATCTATTTGGATGGATACTTGGTGTAAAAAACCACTCAACTTAGATCAAGTTTTGAAACCTTGGATGAGATTGCTTCAATAGAAATACGGTGATAGGGTTTCAAACATTGTGTACAAGGATAGAGAACGAAGATACAAATGGAAAGAATATTTTTTTACAAGTATACAAGACATTGATGCTAGGAGGCAATTGAGTAGAAAGATAATTACTATGATTATTTTGAGGGGTGCTAAGGATAAATTGATTTGGGAGTTGAATAGCTCAGGATAATACACAACTGGAAGTGGATATAATGTTCAACACCAACATAATAATCATGTCACTAGAATATGGAGAGATATTTGGGATAGCCCAAGCATTCCTAAAGTTAAAATGTTTGTTTGACTAGTAGGTCATAGAAGAATTTTATCCTAGGATAACCTTATGAAAAGGGGTTTTCATGGCCCCTCTTAATTTTTTTTATATAATAAGGAGGAGGAGAGTATAGACCATCTCTTGGGACATTGCTCAATAGTCTGGAATCTATGGTAATGGATTCTTAATGTGTTTGGTAAATGCATGGTGATGAATAGTAGAATTGAAGATTGGTTAAAGCAATGGCAGAGCACTTATAAAAGTGAGGCTTTATAGACAATATGGGATATATTAAAAGATACAATACTTTTGACTATATGGCTAGAAAGGAATAGAAGAACTTTTAAAGGAAAGGAAAGTAGTTTAGAGGTAATGAAAAAGAAGACATGTTTAACCATAGAGGAGTCTAAACCAACCCTATTAACTCACCCAATCCCTAATTTAGAACCAGAGAGTATTGATATATGGAGTCAAGTCATTAAATGGAATTATGATGTTGGGTACAAGAGAAGCAAAAAGAAGACAAAAAATATAAAGTGAAAACCACCAGATGTGGAGTGGGTTAAATTGATTTTTTATGGAGCATCTAAAGGAAATCCAAGACTAGCAAGAGGAGGAGGAATAATTAGAAATAATAGAGGAGATATTTTGTCTCATTATGCTTTCAATAGTGGATTTAAGATAAATAATGAATTTGAAGCTTGGGCAGCTTTAGAAGGGTTAAAAATATGTAAACAAATGAAATGTAATAGAGTATGGGTGGAAGGTGATTCTATCATAGTAATAAATGCAATTTTGAGGAAAGCAAAGGCTCCATGGAACATACAAAAGATAATTGTGGAAATTCAAGATCTTGCTAAAGATTTTTAAGAAATCAGGTTTACACATATATTAAGAGAAGGAAATAAATTTGCATATAAGATAGCCAATAGAGGGGTTTTGATTGAGGATCGTGAAGCTAAATTCTCCTTTCCATGGTTAGAGGAAGTAGAAAGTTTAGTTGAAGCTGACAAAAATTGTTGATTGCCTAAATCACTTAATGATTAAGATTTTATTGAATGTTTTCCATTGGTAATATTTGCTTTACTTTGTAACATTAATGTATTATCTTTTAGAATATTTATTATAATTTTTATGGTTGCACTTGTGTTTCGAGAAGAAAACTAGCAATCCATATTTGGTAGAGTGGACTATGATAGTGCGGTGTTTTGGAAATATTACTCTACTAAGATGCAAGGCATAGATAGTAGAGGTGAATTTTTGGCATTGTGAAGGATGCTATAGGAAAATGTCAAGAAATATGCTAAATTCTGGAGTAATTGTATTCATACATAAATTTGAAAAGATCTAGAAAATGAAAATCAAGAATTCAGACATTTTATGTAAAATGATACAAGTTTCTAGCTACAACATCTTAATTGAGATGAGAAGTGTATCTATTTGTATAATATCAAGCTCTAAAGAAGAGAGATGTAATTTGTCAAGGGTGGCATACCCGAGTACAACCCCTTATTATCTAGCAAAAAATAATAATTTTTTTATAAATAGAGGTGAGGAGCTTCATTGTAAATATTTTTGGTCGTTGAATAAATTAGAGCTACACATTGTGATCTAGAAGTAATTTTGGAATAATAGAAATATTGTGCATGACATTTTCTCTTTAATTGTGGTACTTTCCTTTTGATTAATCACACTCTCCTTGCTATTACTATGATCATATTTTAATTTTGTGCACTTACTTTGAATTGCTTGCACCCTTACCTTATAACATTTATTTTTTGCATTACTTTAGATTAGATTAGCAAGGTTAGCAGCGAGCTAACCTAAATTTTAAGGCTAAATGAGGCACAATCCTCCTACAACTATTAAAATGAAATTATGGACACATTATAAGTTAGACCTTTGTCATAATTCAATAGTAAAAAATTAGGAGTTTGTCAAGTAAGTCGCCCAAAAATTATAGGTGAAGTACTATAAAAGAGATGATTTGCTAAATTTTGACTTAGAAAAACTTAACCTTAATAAATTAAGCAAATCATTATTTACGAAAACAATGAATCTCACTTCTATACTTGGATAATTTTTTTATCTTTAGGATGGGTGAATGTCCCCTCGAAAAGTGGTAAATGATTGCTTCTTGACATTGAGAAAATTTCATCATCCAAAATTTAAAGAATCACTTTTGGCTAGTAGTGAATGGTTATTTTATTCAAAAGATGGATTTTTCTTAAAATCTAGCACCACAGTGCTTCATGCAAAGTGGAGAATCACTAATACTACTCTTAAAAAAATTGGAACTCCCAATTTTCCAAATCCTTAATTTGATCTTTGATTCACAAAATTCGTAGCAATGTTTCCATTCCATGAAGATACCTACAAATTCAAGGCCATAAAGTATGCAAATATAACAAATTGATTTAGGATTTGGTGTAAATCAATGCAATGATCAAGCACTTTAAGTGAAATTGCATAGATATAATTTCTAAGAGAAGGGACTATTCCTTATTTCAACGTGAAAATCGAGCCCTTAATCGCACCAACATGCTAGAAAATCGAATTACAATTTTTTTTTGCTATAATTGCATCCACGATTTTATTTCCACAATTAGGAGAGAAAATGTGCCCTCCCCAACCTTTAAATTTAGACCAACTTCCCACTAATCATATTAAACTAATATAATCTAAGTGCAAAAAAGTAAATTTTGCAAGAGTATGATGCAAAAGATTAAAATAAATGCAGGAAAATGAAATATGCCTATAATTATAGCAGGAGTAGTGTGTGACCATTAAATGCATATGAAAGAAATCAAATACCATCAATGTTTTCCAATTTGTATGAAATTTGCAATCATAGAAGGAAAGAGCTAACAAAAACTGAAATTATAGTGCCACAATCACACTGCTTCCATAGATCAAAAGGGTAGTGTCACAATTGATAAGCAAATGACATGCATGGTCTTTCTATTATTCCCAAATTGGTTTAAGAGTTCAATGTGTAGTCCACAAAGTGTGGCTGTAATTTCTTCAAATGACCAAAATACGTCTACAATGGAGCTCCTAGATCTTGTTTATAGGAACTTATTAACTCGAGTCATTTAAGGTAAATATTTTATCCTCTTAGTAAAATCAATAATTTAAAGGTATATTTAGAAAAAATATGCACCCTTGAATATTATATTCCTTTAGAATACCTCTAAAATTGTTCAATAGGCTTCTACTTCTCTTGGATGCCATGTAGTGACAAAATGTCACTTTCTCAAAAGTTTCTATGAATTATGTTTTGCTCTTCTCCCAAAAAATGACAATTCAATAATTTGAGATTAGTGATTCATTGATGTGGGGTGAATCACACCTTTTGACCAATCATGATTTTAGTCAAATCACTTCTACACTTAGCCAATATTTTTGTCGTTCTTCAAACACTCTTGGGCCTAAACTAATATTCTTAGAGCTACAACACATTTATTCCTCATTCTTCATGGCCTCCAATTGGTAAGAACTCTAAGGTAGTAGTTGAGTTACTATAGTTTTCTATATTAATATCGTTAAAATGTAAAAATCACAAAAATATAAATAAATAATACTTTATTGAGGCTACATACATACTAAAGGAATGCAAAATATGATTCTTATGTAATGCATTAAATAACTTAGCATGAGATAATAGAACAAAGTGATTCTTACTAAGCATGCTTACAAAGAAATGTCAAATGCATTGATGATCGTATCCTTAATCTTTAACAAGACTTTGAGAATTTTATGGATGAACTTAGCACATGTATGGATTTGTTTGAGACTATGAAAGTACCATTAAAATAATTTTATGATTGGCTCAAGAGTTTCAAGACTATGATGGGAGTAACAGGTGACAAGACTCTTTATAATGAGTCTAGAGTTGGTGATAGTTTTGAATCAAGCAATTGAGAGATTGAACTTGTTGAAATTTAAGTTTTGTTGGGATTCCAACACATTCTACAAATGAACTTGATGAGCCCAAATTTCTTCATAATGAAACTCATGGTTCACTAAGTTGTACATATGTAAGTGGCCTCCTCTAGGAGCTACTGTCATGCCTTCTATGCCTTCCATGTCATTGCATATCTTCTTTCTAAACCACCAATAGGGTTCTTCACCTTGCCTTGTCTTCTATTGGCTTCTTCTCATAGTTGAGGATATCTAGGAAGACAAACATTATTGGTTTTTTGTCCTCTTATATGAGTTTGTCCTTCATGGAATGGAATAGTTAACCTCTATGGTCAAGCTTTGTACCCTTATATGATCATTAGGTTAGGTGTGCTTAGTCATAGCCATTCTTTTTTTTGTGTGTGTGGAAAACATCCCAAAAGGGATGCCACTTTCGGGTAAGACCCAAGGAGGCAGGGGTATCTCTTCCACAAAAATCACCTAGGGCTCACACCTGGCCTACCACCTTTGACATACTCAAGGAGCAAACCTGAAACAACAAAAAACAAGAACACACAAAAATATTAAAAAAACAAAAAATAAAAAAACATGCTCCTTGAGTGTGTCAAAAAGATAAAGCACAACCAAACACACCCACAATAAGATAAAAAAAACACAACATGAACCACACAGAAAAACACAAGAACAACATAACAAAACACAAACATAACAAAAAACAACAAAACACTACAAAGACACAACCAACAAAAACATGAAAAACAAAAACAACCAAAACCTAAAAAATAATAAAATAAAATTAAAAAAATAAAAAAAACAACCAACAATAGACAACAGAGAAAAATAAAAACATAGAAAACACTCACACACCAAAACACAAAAACACCAATTAACACAAACATACAAAAACACAAGAACAACAAAAAAAAACACAAAAAAGCACACACATAAATAGAAAAGAAAAAAATAGAACACAACAATGACCTTTCTAGACCAAAAGACTATTAAGGCAAGAATCAACAGAGGAAACAAAAGAAATATTAGTTTGAGCTAGGGAACTAAAATACCCTGATCAAACTAAAGAGAAGCAAAAATAAAGCAAGAAGAAACTAGGTACCTTCAGAACTGGAGCCATCCAAAGAAATGATAGAAAGAAGAGCTTCCCTTATTTGTGAAGCCCACCATCTAGGAGGGTGGTCATAGCAAGTAAGATCACCTTTGTCCAAAGCCCAATTAGCTAAAGCATCAACACTCTTGTTCTGATCTCTGACCACATGATTGTAATCAACTTTCAAAAATCCCATCTGGATTAACTGAATCTTCTCAATAATTCTTTTTATTCTCCAATCAACCTTATGATTCTTAGAAGGAGTCTTCAAAATATTAATCATGAGTTGAGAGTCAGACTCAACTAGTACCTTTTCCCATCCAACCTTAGTAGCCTCTTGAAGGCCTCTAAGGATACCATACCCCTCAGCAAGGTTATTGGATAGAATACCCAAATTCTCAACAAAAGTAAAAACCAGGGAGCCATCTGAAAGTCTACCAATTCCTCCCGCACTAGCTTTTCCAGGGTTCCCTCTAGAGGCTCCATCAGTATTGACTTTTCCAAAATCCTTAGGAGGAGGTTGCCAATTCCTTGTTCTATCCATCTTGCAATTACTCACATTCCCTTTAAGATGGTTTCTCTTAGAAGAGTTAATCTTCAATATTTGCATCACTTGATCCCATATTTGGTGGGAGTTTTGGGGGTGATTAAGGAGTTGATGGACTGATTCAACTAAGTTGGCAATGGTATTTTTCCAGATATAGTGAATATCCTTCCTTTCTTGATTAAAAATATGGTTGTTCCTTTCATTCCATATATTCCAAAGAAGAATGGTAGAACCCATCCAAACTAATTGCCTAATAAAATGATCAACACCCTCTTGATTAGGCCAATCCCTCCAAAGTTGTTCAAAAGTAAAAAAATTGGACCACTGTAAGCCAAGTAAAGTGGTCATTCTCCTCCAAAGCTCAGAGGCTAAAGTACACTCAATAAAAATATGGTTGAGAGTTTCCACATTCTCTTCACACATTTCACATCTAAAAGGGCCATGAAAACCATGCTTCATAAGATGCTCCCTAGTAAGCACCCTGCGATGCAATAAAAGCCAAGTAAAGAACCTCACCTTAGGCCAGAGATTTTGAGCCCACAACTGAGAAAATATGTCAGATGATTGGTTGGGATTATTATGGCATAAGGCCAAATAACCTTGAGCAACTGAATACTCACCCTTAGTAGTGTTGTTCCATCCAAAACAATCTTTATCATGGGACCAAGAGAGAGATCTCATATGAAGGATGCACTGGATATCTTGTCTTTGCCTTTCTAGGATTTGAATAGGCCAGTCCTCAATAGGGATCCAATATCTACCAACCTCTGAATTACCGGTATGGTACCGACAATAATTAGCCACCTTTATCCAGTTAGCTCGGTGAAGCTCCTCCATCCAAGGCCTCCAATCGGGAAACTGAGTTATCAAAGGCTTGTGACCATCCCAAGAATCTATCCAAAAATTTACTTGTTGACCATTATGAATGATCCAAAATAATTTTTTCTTTATCAAATCCTCACCAGTCTTAAGAACTGCTAAAATGGGAGAACCTTTGGAAGGCAATTGATAGCGAACAAGGTCTTCAGGACTTTTGTTCTCAGCATATTTAGCACGGAGATTCTTGGTCCAAAGAGCATTGGGGTTATGCAAAATCCTCCAATATAATTTAGCAGCTAAAGCTTTGTTGTTATTAATAGCAGATCGGAATCCTAACCCCCCTTCATTCTTAGGAAGACATAAAGTGTCCCATTTCACCAAGGCCCATTTTATTTTCTCCTTAGTACCACTCTAGAGGAACCGATGACTGATTTGATCTAGTTCTCGAAGAACAACCTTTGGGATATTCAACATGGTAGAAACATAAATAGGAATAGCCTGAAGGACTGATTTTACCAAGGTGATTCTACCCCCATAAGAAAGCCACCTATTGGTCCACTTTCCAATTTTCTTCTTGACTTTGTCCAACAACCAATTCCAATATTTTTTTTGTCTTCGAATATTGATGGGAATACCTAAATAAGTGATTGGAAGGGAGGTCTTCTTATATCTTAATTTATCCAAGACCATGGATTCCTGTCTAGCAGAGCAGTGAAAGAAAATGACTTTAGATTTGTCTTCATTGATCAATTGCTCGGTAGCCTTAGAAAAACAGCTAATGATTTGCTTAATAGTAGAAGCTTCCTTAACTGTAGCTTTACCTAAAAGAGTAGAGTCATCAACAAATTGAAGATGAGAGAGAGGTCTAGCTCCATGAGCAATGGTAACTCCCTCAAGGGTTTTGTCTTCTCTCTTTTTGGTTATAGCCCTACCTAAGCATTCAACAATAATGATGAATAAATAAGGGGATAGGGGGTCACCTTGCCTAATACCTCTGGAAGCTAGGAACAACTGAGAAGGCCTGCCATTGATAAGAACTAAGTAGGAAACTGAAGAGATACATCCCATAATCCAATCCATCCAATCTTGAGAGAAACCAAATTGCCTCAAAACTTTGATAAGGAAGTGCCAATCCACTCTATCATAAGCTTTGGATAAGTCTAACCGAATGAACATGGAAGGATATTTTTGCATATCCATGGAATGGATGGCTTCCTGAGCAAGAACTATCTCATCAACTATTTGACGCCCTTCCACATAACCCCCTTGTTCAGGGAAATAATCTTATGCAAAAGAGGCTTCAACCTTTCTGCCATGATCTTAGTAATGATTTTGAGAAGAACATTACATAAAGCAATAGGTCTAAAAGCTGAGATATGTTCAACCTCTTGAGCTTTTGGAACAAGAGTAATATAAGTTTTATTGATAACCTTCAAAATTTCTTTGGCTTTCCTGGCTTCTTCCACCACCTCTAATAAATCAACATGAAGGATATCCCAAAACTCTTGGTAGAACTCAATGGGAAAACCATCGAGACCTGGGGTTTTCCCTTTTTGCATTTTAAAAACTACCTGTTGAAGCTCATTGATAGTAACAGGAGCAGTCAAAATAGAGTTCTCCTCAGAAGTGATAAGAGAAGGGATTGCTTGAAGAACATTTTGTTGAGAAGTCGAGTCAAGAGGAGTAGCAGTAAAAATATTGGAAAAGTAATTGACAACAATAGAGTTCATGCCATCCCAAGTGTAGACAACATCTCCAGAATCTGATTTCAGGGAAGAAATAAAGTTGTGAGATCTTCGAGCTAGAAGAGATTTGTGGAAGAAATTTGTGTTTCGATCACCTTCTTTGAGCCATTGAATTCTAGATTTTTGCTTCCATAAGAGTTCTCTCTTTTTTCCATTCCTCTAACTGAGTTGTGAGTTTAATTTCATCTGCACTTGTACTCTCTGTGAGGCCATCTAAACGGATTTTCTTATTCAAATTTTCAAGCTGAGCAATAACTTCATGTTTTTTTTATGAACATCCCCAAACTCCTTCCAGTTCCAAGTCTTGATTTTGGATTTAATGTATTGCAATATTTTGGCAAAATAGAACATCTTAGTCCCATACCTAGGTTTACCTTCCTTCCACCATTGTTGCACTCGAGGTTTAAAGGAACTATCTCTAAGCCACATTAACTGAAATTGAAAAGGAGAGAAACTCACATTGGTTTTCCACATTTCCACCATGACAGGCCAGTGATCCGAACCAACATTGTTAAGAGTCTTCACTTTAGGAATGTGACCATGGATTAAGAAATTGTCAGAGAGCAAGAACCTATCCAATCTCTCCATTATACAAGCTAAGCCTTACCTTCTATTAGACCAAGTCATAAGGCCATTATCTGGTTGGATGTCCACAAGATGGAGGTTTGTAATATATTCGCTCATGAGGTCAGTGCTCCTGTCCAAATTTCTATTTCCCCCTATTTTCTCATCTAGAGAGAGGATGGTATTGAAATCTCCTCCGATCAAGATCCAAGCTTCAGGAAAATGAGAGATAATATAAGTAATATTCTTCCACTATCTTCTTTTTTCCTCCAAATTAGTCGGAGCATAAATAGTAATGCAGAGCATAATTTGGTTGGAATGTCTGCTTTGAATAGCTATAGCCAAAAGACCCCAACTACCAACCATATGGTGAATAACTACCTCTTTTGGGTCCCAAAGGCAAGCAATGCCACCAGAAGTCCCCTGGGAACTGAGGGAAACCACTTTTCCAATTGGCCAAATTTTACTAGCAATTGATTCCATATCCTCTATTGACATCTTTGTTTCTTGAAGGAAAACAAGATGTGGATGATTTATCTGAATCATTCTTCTAATTTCATTTTGTTTTGAAAGACTCCCTTTGAGTCCTCTAATATTCCAAGTGATGATCTTCATTAATACCAGGGCTAAAAAATTTGGGAAGGGCATTAATCTTACCTTCCTCTACAAGCTTTTCACCTTCTTTTACCATATGATATTGATTAGTCTTGCGACCTACCTTTTGATTAGAATCCATCTTCAATTTTTTTTCCTTGTTTCTTGACTTACTCCAATTGAATCTGAGATGGCTTCTAGCCTTGAAGAATGCTTGTACACAGTCAAAATGTTACCAGAAGGTTCAATAGAGTCTATATTGGGACCTGTATTATTTGAAGTTTTAACATTTAAAAGATTGTTTTTCTTGTGAATATTTTCTCCCTTTTTTTCTATTGAAATCCTTTGATTTGTTGGTTTGTCTCTGAGTTCTTCCCTTTATCTTTAAATTGTGTTTCTAAGATTTTTGTTTCCATTATTTCCTCTTCCTCACTTGGGACCTCATTTGTGGAAATAATTTCAAACATATTAGTAGATAACTTTGATTGATCCTTCATAACTAGTTTTTTTTAGTGTTCTTCTTCTTAGGCATTTGGAAACTTGTTGAATTTATATCTTCTTTCTTTTGATCTGGAATTTTATTTGGGAAAACACTAGCCAAATGACCATATTCATGGCAAATTCTACAATGAAAAGGAATGTTCTCATAGTCCACTACTTGCTCCCAAGTGTCCTCCCCAAATTGTAAAGTGATATTTTTAGGTAGGGGTTTGTCAAAATCCATTAAAACACAAATCCGAGCATAAATAATATGTTCAAATTTTTTAGTACAATCAACAATCATCATAAATGTTCCTAAAGAGTTTCCAATTGAAGAAAAAATAGTCGGATTCCAGAATTCAATTGGGAGGCCAAAGAGTCTAACCCACACGGGACCTGTAGAAGGCATCTCTTCTTCGACTTTAAATTTAGTATGCCAGGGCTTCATGAAAAGCCCTGCCCTTCCAAAGAACCAGGGACCCCCTTGAAAATTTTTCTCTCTATCTTCATTATTAGCAAATAAAACAAGAAAATAACCATTTGGATAAATAGATATTTGTAACTCACCTTTAGTTTTCCAGCTTTTTGCAGCCCAAACTTTGAAAGCAGATAGGCTCGGACAAAAACCCACGAAACGACAAATTAGTCCTCTTTTTTCTAGATCTTCAATGCCAGTCTGAATGTTGCCCATATCAAGCTTAACAATAGGAGTTCCATCAACTGCTTTAAGACATCTTGACTCCATTTTCCTGGGATCAATCTTAGGCATTCTTAGAGGTTTACGAGAAGCCCTAAGATTAATATTAGCATTAGGTTGAGGTTGTCCACCATAGAGGGCATCCCTAAAATTCATTTTTGGGGCTGATTCTTTGAAATTCTTACCCTTGATAGGGGTTTCCACAGTAGATTTATTTTGTGGGTGCACCTTAGCACCAGATTCACTTGAGATCTGAGCCATTTTTTGATCAACTGCTTGAAACTTGTTTTGTGATCTCTTTAATCCATGCCCTAGACGTCGTGGAAAGGTATGATTTTCACTTTTCTTTTGTGTAGCAAATTGGAAGTCATTGTCACTCAAGTTCACAACATGAAGATCTGTTGAAAGACATATTTCTAACCCATCTTGGATCCCCTACAACATTTCCT
This sequence comes from Wollemia nobilis, assembly GCA_028583015.1. Classification (NCBI taxonomy): domain Eukaryota; kingdom Viridiplantae; phylum Streptophyta; class Pinopsida; order Araucariales; family Araucariaceae; genus Wollemia; species Wollemia nobilis. The sequence continues at coordinate 34,987,044 of JAQPPZ010015824.1, forward strand.
GCTAAAATATTGAGCAGAAACCATAAAAATATTGGTCGCTAGGGCCCGAAGGCCTCGAAAACCAACCTCTGGAGCTGCTTGCACTTAACCCAGATGAAACCCTCGCACAATCGCTTGCCAAAAATATCGTTCACACATAGGGATGCACTAGGATCTATGTTGCTCCAAATGATCTAAAAATTGGTGGAGACGTTCTAGGGTTTGTCAGGCATCTACCCTCAAAATTTTCTAGTCCTAGCCATTATACTAAGACCATCATGATACTTTATTGTTTCTTTTAGGATGGTTTATTATGATGGTGGCTTCATTACAAGTATAAGTATCTAACCTACACATGTAGATATGCAAGTGGAAACAATAACACAAGATGATTTTTCATTATTGTCTACAATAAATAGTTTTTCATCTCATCTCACACCAAAATAGAAACTCAATGAAAAGGAAATATTCTTGATGAACTTATAAATAAATAAATTTCATATAAATTTGATTAAAATTGTACTTGATGTGCATTGGATAGCATGGTATATGAGATTTTTTGTAAGTGTGTAGGACCAAATCCATGACCATTGCTTTCCCATCATCTTTGTTTGCATTTATTGCTATTTTATTTTACAAAATTGTCTATACCTGGCTCATACCTGAAGTAATCAATAAATTTACATTTAAGAATGAACAAGATTCCTTTAAGTATTGCATGGCCCCTAAGGTAGTAGTCAAAATATATTCATAAATTCATGGAACTCAATAGGCCATCAAATATATCCTCACTATATTGAATTCTAAATTTTTTTCCTAATATTTGTTATATCTCATGCAACCAAAAGGAGTGAGTTAATAAAAAACTATCAATAACAATTTCTTTAGAAATAATAGTTACAAAACTTGGTTTTCTTTAGTCTATGGTTGGTCTCAATGCCCTATTTATTTAAGGTAAGAAGATTATATATTACACCAACCATTGGAGGATACTTAGGTGGATCTCAAATTCTATACACCATTTCCAACAATGGTCAATGGCAATTGGCAATCCAATATTTTGAAATATGGTTCACTGTATGGCTTCCAATCTGACCACCATATATGATGCATGCCAAATTTACTATGAGCCTCAACGTGTCTCACTTCATGGTAGAGATTGTTCTTATTTGCTCCACCTATATAATTATGCACATAGATAAAATACAAGACACCACTATTTGATATTATAATATATGCATAAAAGCTACATGACATCATTAACAAGGCCTCAATGAGTCTGGGATGGATGAAGCTTTAGATCAAAAGGTGTTTTAAGAGAGGTGTCCTTGATGTTGATTGACATGAAGTCATCTATAATCTGCAACTCCAACTACATTGTCTTCATCGTCTAGATTGACATATGCTAAAATGAAAATTCTACATGTAGCAAATAATAGTCATTAAATCTAACTTATAATCACATGTCCTCGAGCAACTTACTGATGTCCAACTATCAATAGGATTTGGGGAAAGAGTTCCATATAGTAGACCAAGGTTCCAATTCCATGAGTGAACCTTCACATATACTGAATGTTATGAGATCAAGTATTTAAAATCTTGGGCTTCTAATGCAGAGACCCAAGTCCAAATCTTGCCAAGTGATATATGCATAACTATCAATATGGTTTGTTTTAATACCGCTATATGGCTCATTGAAATATTGTGATAATGTGGATATGATGTAATATAGGTGGGGATCATTTCAATCATATATAGCCAATTAAAAAAAAAATGATGTCCAACCCATGGGAACTATTTACATGTTATTCGAGTCCAATCATATGAGTATTCTCAAGGAAATATTTGTAAGAGTCAACTAGGAGAGGGATAATCTTACAAATATCCACAAAGGAATTAATATTAAAATGTGACAGTATGGATAAGCCAGACACATATGAATGATTCATTAATATAATTCAGGTGTGTAACTCATGTTATTATTTCCATGAAATGAGTTATAGGTATTAACCATAATGGGTAAAATTTCTATACACCCATAAGAAGGTTCAAGCCTTGAGAAACAACATTATTTATGACAATAATATCACCATTATAAGAGCCAATGATAAGATATTTTAATCAAAGTTTTTCTCTACAACAATCAATGTTTAGCAGTAGATAGTTACACCTAAACAACAATCACTTTTATGTCTAGATAGAAGTAGATTTTGATCAAACAATATCTAAATGGCACCATCAACCATGTGGCCAACACTAGTCTTGCTAAATTTATAGGCATGTGTACTCATCCTATGTTTTTCTTGTCCTCTCAACTGCTTCTAATGTGCATTTAATTATAGCTATAGTAGGAAAATTGCAACTTGACACTTAGATTTTGGAGAATTCTTGGCAACTCATTAAAAACTTGGCAAAAAAAGGAGCAAAAACTTAGAAAAGTCATCAAAAAATAATTTAGTTCATAAAAAAAAACATTTGAAACAAAAATTAGAGAGCTATGAAGTCAAATTTCTATTAGAATTTAATAAAAAGAGCACAACTACAATTTCATGATCATGAATGATCATCAAAAGCAAACAAAATACAACATACTCAAGCAAAGTCCCTTTTATGTTATTTTTCCACATTAGGTCCCTCCTTGGACTGGTAGATGGGATTGTTAGATTTAGGTCAACGTTGCCATTAAGTGATAAGAGTCCAAGACATAATCTTAGAGGCATTAGGAACAACAAAAATGAGAGAAAACAAAGGAAAAAATAAACTCTAAAAAACCCTTTAGAATGCTTAAAAAATAGAAACCCTACCTTTGAAATGTTGCCCCACCGTGTGAAGTATTAAAAAATAATTGTTAAATCCATCAATTCATTGTCCAAATGCATTGGATAATATCTAGTTAGACTTTACAATTTTGCAGTCGAGAGTAGGAGAGAAGAAAAAGAATGCAAAAATGATAAGTTTTTCCCTGTTAAAGTTATTTTTATGTTTTCTTGGCGATTTCTTAGTGTTTTGTGTTTTCTTAGTGATTTCTCGATGATTTTCTCATCGCTTACTTGTTGATATCTTTTTTTTTTTTTTGTGGAAAACATCCCAAAAGGGATGCCACTTTCGGGTAAGACCCAAGGAGGCAGGGGTATCCATTCCACCAAAAATGCCCAGGACTCGGACCTGACCTACCACCTTTGACATACTCAAGGAGCAAACAAACACACAAAACCAAATTAAAAAAAGTAAATAACAACAAAAATAATAAAATAAAATTAAAAACATGCTCCTTGAGAGTGTCAAAACCAAAAGCACAACCACACACGCACAATAAGATAAAAGAAACCACAACACAAACCACATAGAAAAATACAAGAACCACATAACAAAACACAAACAAGACAAAAACAACAGAACACTACAAAGACATAACCCAAAAAAACATGAAAAATAAACACAACCAAAACCAAAAAAATAAAATAAATAAAAATAAAAATAAAAACAACCAACAACGGACAATAAATAAAAACATAGAAAACACTCACACATAAAAAAAAGAAATAACACAAACAAAGAGAAACCCAATAACAAGAACGAAAAAAACACGAACAATAACAAAAAACATTAAAAAAAACAAAAACACAAGAACAACAAAAAACAACACAAATAACACAAAAACAAAACAAAACAAAAGAACCCACCCACCTTAAAAAACAAAACAAAAAAAAAAAGAAGACAAAAGAAAAAAAAATGAACAAAACAATGACCTATCTAGACCAAAAGACTATTAATGCAAGAATCAACAGAGGAAACAAAATAAAGAATAGAATGAGCTAGGGAACTAAAAAAACTGAATGAACCAAAGAGAAACAAAAAAAAAAAAAAACAAGAAGAAACTAGGTACCTTCAAAACTGGAGCCATCCAAAGAAATGATAGAAAGAAGAGCTTCCCTAATTTGAGAAGCCCACCATATAGGAGGGTGGACATAACAAGTAAGATCACCTTTGTCCAAAGCCCAATTAGCTAAAGCATCAGCACTCTTGTTTTGATCTCTGACCACGTGATTGTAATCAACTTTCAAAAATCCCATCTGGATTAACTGAATCTTCTCAATAATTCTTTTTATTCTCCAATCCACCTTATGATTCTTAGAAGGAGTCCTCAAGAGATTGATCATAAGTTGAGAGTCAGACTCAACTAACACCTTTTCCCATCCAACCTTAGTAGCCTCATGAAGGCCTCTAAGGATACCATACCCCTCAGCAAGGTTATTGGAAAGAATACCCAAATTCTTAGCAAAAGTAAAAGCCAGGAAGCCATCTGAAAGTCTACCAATTCCTCCCACACTAGCTTTTCCAGGGTTCCCTCTAGAGGCTCCATCGGTATTGACTTTTCCAAAATCCTTAGGAGGAGGTTGCCAATTTCTAGTCCTATCCATCTTACTAATACTCACATTCCCTTTAAGTTGGTTGCCCTTAGAAGGTTTAATCTTCAATCTTTGCATCACTTGCTACTTGTTGATATCTTATCCCTGAGAAAATGCCTTTAATTTCTCGCTAATGTTATTTTATGGTGAATTATTTGAGAAATTGTGAGAACTCAACAAGTATCCTTATTATGATTCTAACATCTTGAAATTATATATGAAATAAAGTAAGATGCAGGTAATTAGTTGAATGCATTTAATAATTTCTAAATTTGTCCCACTAGTAATAAATTTTTAATTAGTTGTAAATTTAATGTGAAGTTGACCTAATAGCGGGAATTGACTCAAAATACTTGAAAACTACCTAGCAAAGTATACTAATTTTATATTGTGTTGGAAATCTATTAATGTGTTTAGATGGCATAGATTTTTTTGTTGATTTATTCCTAGAATTTTAGTCAGACAAACCTTTTCCATCTGATTTGATGTCCCACGAATGCCAAATTGATGAGGTATAACATCATTATGAAGTCATAGGTGGTATTATCATACATTTACAATTGTTTCTATTTTTTTGTAAACTTCCCTACGTAACTTGAAGCATGGTTGATTAGATATAGTATTTTGTAAGACCATATGAACACCATTTCTGGAAAGACTTATCGTAACTTGAAGCATGGTTGATTAGATATAGTATTTTGTAAGAACATATGCACACCATTTCTAGAAAGACTTATTATACATGATGGGTCATGTTTAGTTGTTTCCTACATCAATGGAATGAGTCACTAATTAGCTCTCATTGCATGTGTCTTAGAGAGCTATATAATAATTTTGTAATATTTATATATAGAAAACAATACAACACTCATGCATGTTTAAATGATAAATTTATGTCTTTCAAATGCATCTAAAGTTTTACAACAATGTTAAAAGGTATGAAACATTCATTAATAGAAGTAAAACTTTAGAATGAATGTGTCACTCTTAGAGGGAGCTTAATTTACATCTTTCAAATGCATTTAATGTTTTAGGACAATGTTAAAAGGTCTAAAACATTCACTAATAGAAATAAAACTTTAGAATGAAGGTGCCACTCTTAGAGGGATCTTAGAATGAGAGAATTATTTTTCAATCCCAAGGTGTACTCCTACGTTCTAGAACAATTTCCTTTATGCTGAAATTATAATAATATAACCTATAGCAGTTGGGAAACACCTAGACTGATGGTTATATGTGGTGCAATGGAAGAGGGGGAATTGGAAGATAATTCCCTTCAAAAGTTGAAATATTTAAGTTAGAGTATGAAAAGGCCTTCAGAGAAAGATAAGTAGCCATTGAAATTAGTAGGGGTAAACTTGAGACATTAAACAATCAAAATTCACTAGAAGAAGAATAATGACAATAGAAAGTTTCTAATGGTCTCATTATTGTCATTTGCAATGGAATTTTTAGCTTTTGATTATAAACTTTATTATCTACTTTACAGTTGGATTGATTATAAATTTAATTATCTACTTGTAATTGGAAGGCCTAGGAGTAGCAACAAATAATGAAGCAGAGACTTTGACTATTAGACAAGGCTTTCTCAATGCTTTGGAGAATGGAGTTTGGAAGATCATAGTGGAGTTCGACTCTCAAATTTTTGTGGGGTGGTTAGATGAGATTAGGAATTTTAGATTGAGTGTGTGGCAAATCAAGAACATAGTGAGTTAGATCAAAACCATCTGGTAGCAGTTTGAGGATGTCATTTTGGTTCATGTAGGCAAAGGAAAGAATACTACATTGTTTTTTGGCTAAAAAGGTGGTAGGACTCTAAGTCCTAGCGGATTGCACAAATGGAGCGAATGGATTTGAATGTGTGAAATGAATCTAAAACTAAGAGAATCACCTTTGGATAGAATCATTGTTGCATTGGTATGGGGGTCCCTCCAATGGGTTTCAATTATATTTATATATATTCTTCATGGATGCCTTCAAATGAATGATTGGACAATAATATATATCTACCCTAAGGTTGTGAGTGAAAGGACACAATGGTCCATATAAAGTAATAGTAAGTGATTAATTAGTGGTTAATGGTTAGGATTAGAATCCTAACATGCCACCCTCCTTAAAAAGAGCTTTGTCCTCAAAGCTCAAAGTGAGGAGCTTTGTCCCTTGTTTTCCAAGTAGAATTTGCGCAAGTTCTTGTACTATTTTAATGTCACTTTTTCGGAGGCAAGGATATCTTGAGGGTCGGAGTGTTAGTGGGGGGTTGCCAGGAAGAATAGTAGAAGCGTCCTTAGGAGAATCATGATGACGGTGAGCGTCCACTTTAGTTGGTTCTTCCTATGTAGAATGAAGGGAAAATGAAGGTGCCCTCACTCTTTTACCTCCCTTTTGAATCAGGTTGCCTATACGATGAGAACTCAATGTTGGTGAGGAACTTGTGTGTGGTTCATGTAGAGTGTATGTCTGGCCTTCATTGGTCACTTCATGTATCTCTACTTCATCCTTGCTTGGTGCATCGATCACTTCTTGTACATCAACCTCAATATATTTATTGTTGTGAGTAGTTGCACCGGGCATTTGGACACAATTACCTCATCGTCTCCTAGTGAATCGATCACTTCTTGCACATCGACCTCATTGTTTGCCTGGCTATGATTAGTGTTTTGGTTTTTTCTTGCTTATATTCCTCATCTTCGCTTGTTATGGATTGACAAGGACCAACTTCTTATATTATATCAAATTCCTACCTTTATAAAAATGATTAGTAATTTGGTCCATCCATTGGAGAATCTCCTCCTTTTGTATAGTACTATTTGTAATTTCTTCCCTCCATTGGCATACTTTCTGCATGAATTATTTGAGGGTAGGAAATTGTGATCTCCTACCATCGGCCATTTTAGGGTTGGTTTGTAAAATGTAAGTCCTCTTTCAAATCTTGAGAAAATTTTTGCAAAAATATTTATATAAATTTTTTTTGTCAATTTTTGACAAAAAATTGTTTTTTTCAACTGTTTGGACCTCAACGATCAATATTTGAATTTTGAATTTGAAATTTGGTAGGAAGCGCTTGACGGGACTTAACAATTTGAAATTCGGTGAAAAGCGCTAAGCAAAACTTAACAGTTTGAATTTCGATGGGAAGCGCTCGATGAAACTCAATAGTTTAAAATTCGATGGGAAGTGACGTCAACGACGCAGTGACAGAGTGATGTCAGCAACATCTAACATGAAGTGACAGGTAGCGGAGGGCTAAGCTAAGGGGGTGGAGAGCAGTGGCGGGGGAAACCAAGGTGGTGGCGATGGCATGAGGGGGTGGAGAGCAACGACGAGGGAAGGGCGAAGTCAATCGAGTCAAAGAGTGCAGATCACAAGGAGCAAGAGCGCAAGATAGATGACAAGTGGCAAATGAGGGCGCGATTCATGAGGGTTAATAGTAAGGTCAGATGATAGGCAAATAGTCATCATGCGGGAGAGCCAAGGAGGGAGCATGATCGTAGTCATGCTGCCCTATGCGACTTTTGGTTTATTTAAATGACGAATTCACCTCCCTTTTGATCAATTTGGGACTATTGTACCATAAAGACTTGCACACTTTTTTACTACGTCAATTCTAATGTCAAAAAATGAGTGCTAACGGTCGAAAAAACTATTAAAAATTTAGCTTAAAATTTATTTTTATAATTGTTTTCGTCGGATTTTGATTTTTGTCGTCTGAAAACTTGACTTTGTGCAGCAGAATCACATTTTGACTATGTTTAAACAAGATTTGCCTCCCTGCAATGTTATGTTGTCAAAATTTAGCTATTGACAGTTGGGAAACTTATAAATTTTAAGTAAAGTTTTAAAATTTTATATTCTCTTGTCGTTGGATTCTGAGCGTTCACCAAGAAGTGATGCTTTGTGCTGCAGATGATTTTTTTTTAAGGATTTGAAATTTGTTCTTTCACCGATGGTATCTGTTGCTTCACAAGTTGTCGGATAGTGAGATTTATTCGTAAATGAATGATGAAAATGTACTATGGGCGGCCGTTTGTGACAATGGTAACAGAATGGAAGATGAAAGGTGATGAAACAAAGGGCATATAATGAGTGGGATACAAATGAGGGTGAAGAGCAGAGTAAAAAAAAATTGTGGTGAACGATAGCTCTGATACCAGTTGGTAGGACTCTAGGTCCTAGCAGATTGCACAAATGGAGCGAATGGATTTGGATGCATGAAATGAATCTAAAACTAAGAGAATCACCTTTGGATAGAATCATTGTTGCATTGGTATAGGGGGTTCCTCCAATGGGTTTCAATTATATTTATATATTCTCATTGATGCCTTCAAATGAATGATTGGACAATAATATATATCAACCCTAAGGTTGTGAGTGAAATGACACAATGGTCCATATAAAGTATTAGTAAGTGATTAATTAGTGGTTAATGGTTAGGATTAGAATCCTAACAAAAGGGAAGTGAGCATCTTATTGGTTACTTGTTAAAATTTGATCTAAATAGGGATACTATAGATTGGATGGAGGTGAAACAAGAATTTTTATTATTAGCCAACAGGGATCTAGGCAATGAAGTGTGATGGACCAAGGTAGATGATTACAATGATTAGCCTCAAATATTACATCATGTTATTGCTCGTTGATAGGGATTAGGATTGCATTTAATACTCACACGGATCATGTGTATTAAATGCCACTTTTGTAAAGGCAAACATGCCTATAAATATATTTTTGATTAATGTAAATGACAGTTTTCATTTGTGCTAATTCCTTATGTCAATTTTAGAGTGTTTCCCACATCAGTGGTATCAGAGCCGATTGTTGGATTGGTAAGTATCCTCTTCCCCTAGGCCAGGCTGGTTCATAGGGGGAACGAGAAAACCACCAATAGATCTGGGCTTGGGAGGAACACTCTTTCATTTTTTGCACACCTTTTGAGCACTTCTCATTTGGAAACTCTGTGAAGGTCACTCTGGTCATCGACCTTCAGCTAGCCAGGGTTCATCTGACCTCAACCCTCGGCTCTTGATCCAAGTTTTCGTACTTGGTTTTTAGCTATTACTAGCCATTAGTTGACTTTTTTTTCATTCATAATGTCGATCATTTCACTTGATGACTATGTTGTTAATTTTCAACAACACTGTATAAAAATGGCTGCACTTCAACAATTCCAAGCAGCAATGGCTACTAAGATTCAGTGGCTTACAACTGAAATCCTCGCTGCTATTATCGAAGAACCTACTACTGAAGATCTCATTGAAGAAGATCAAGATTCCACCCCTGATCCAAAAATTGAAGAAGTTACAGCCACACCTGGATTTGAACCAGGGTCTTTGGGTGAGATTCCCAGCGTCTTTCCATTAGACGATGTGGCTTTGGTTGCTCTTGATGTAGATCTAATTCCTGTTGAAGCTCCTGATGCAGATTTGAGCTCCGTTGAACCTCCTGTTGCTGAGTTAGAAGATGCCTCGCCGTCCACCTTAGTTTTTGTGATTCCTACATCTTTGCAACCTAGGAGTTTTGATATTCTTCTTTTGAACATTGATCTATTGCCTACGATTTTCATGTCATCATCCTTGGGGTTTGCACTTCATCACAATAACCACTATTGCATTTGGCCATCACTACCTGAGTCCATTTGTCGTGATCCACCTCCACTGTTGCTGCCTTTGATGCACACACCCTTTTGTCGCTCTGTTGCATTTTTGTTGTTCGAAGTCGTTATCGACGACATCATTTTCTTCATAGTTGAGTTACCGACTTCTCCTGTGAATTGCCGCTATAGATCACATGTTTCTAACAATCCTTGTCTTGCCATTGTGCATCCTCTACCGAAGCCACCACCAACGTGGCATTTTTACCGTCTCTCGTGCCATTTTTATTTTCATCACTCGATTCCTCCATGGCCTCCACCATTCCTTAGATTAAATTTTTAATTTAATTTAACTTTGAAATACCCATTTTTAAAATTTTCCCGCTTCCATCCTCCAATGGCCATAAATTAAATTATATTATTTTTTTAATATAATTTAATTTTCCCACCCTTGACCCACTCCATTAAAACCCACAAATTAAATTATATTATTTTTTAAATATAATTTAATTTTTTCCATCCTTGACCCACTCCATTAAAACCCACAAATTAAATTATATTATTTAATATAATTTTTTCCACCTTTGACCCACTCCATTAAAACCCACAAATTAAATTATATTATTTTTAATATAATTTAATTTTCCCACCTCACGTGTCGTCCAGGTCCACTTGACCATTGTCTCGGTCACCAACAATCAAATGCATATGCAATTTGCAACTTGGCTCATTTTGGCACGTGGTTCGAGGAATTGTTTTTACTGCATCTTCTCCATCACTTTAGTTGCTGTCGTCTTCTGCCAAATTCGGGGACCCAATTCAGTTGTCCATCGGTATATCAGTGTTTACAATCATTGGAGAGCATTTTTTGAGCCCGACTCAGATCTAGTGCCAAATTTTGGTTTTATGAAGACATGTAAAACTTTGTCTTCATATTTTTGTAACAAGAGTGCATTTTCGGTTGTACCCGACACTCTTCAGCAACCCATATTTCTCTTCCACACCTGTACGCATTGGGGCCCAATGCTTCCTCAGTGGGGAGGAATGATAGGGATTAGGATTGCATTTAATACTCACACGGATCCTTTCATTGCTTTGATCCCTAAAGGCCCCAACCCCAAGACTATGGATGACTTTAGGCCGGTTAGCCTATGTAATATATCCTATAAAATTCTGTCCAAAGTTTTAGCCAACTGTTTGAAGAAAGTTCTACCGGTTATCATTGATCCAAGTCAAGGAAGTTACGTACAAGGGAGATCAATCTTAGATGGAGTTATTACTGTTCATGAGGCTCTTCATACAGTCGCTCAGACCAAAAAATCGATCATGGCTTTAAAGTTAGACATGAACAAAGCTTATGACAAGATAAATTGGGAATTCCTAGAGGCAGTTTTATTAAAATTTGGCTTCAACATGAAATGGGTCAAGTTAATAAGAGAGTGTATTTCCAAACCTTGTTTTTCAATTTTGGTTAATGGGTCTACTGCAGGTTTTTTTCAAAGCAAATGTGTCTAAGACAAGGAGATACCATAAGTCCTATGTTGTTCATCATTGTAGTTGAGGCCTTGGGAAGAACCATTAAGGCAGCAGCGGTATCTAGACTCATATCAAGTATCAAGGCCACTTCGCTAACTACCCCGGTGACACATCAACAATTTGTTGATGATACATTGCTACTGACTTTGGATTCTGTGGTTGAGGCAAGAAGGATTAAAAAAATTCTCAAAATGTATGAAGAAGCAGCTGGACAGAAAGTGAATTTTGATAAGAGCAAACTTTATTTCATCAATACCCCCATTCTTAGGCAAAATAGCATAGCAAGGATCATGGAATGGCATATTGCATCCCTTCCCACCTCCTATTTAGGTCTTCCCCTATTTACGAGGAAACCTGAAGGATCAATGTGGAACATAGTTCTGGAGAGGATCCAAAAAAATCTAGCAAGTTGGAAAGGACATTTGTTATCTCAAGTAGGCAAAGCAGTTTTAACTATGGCTTCACTTCAAAGTATACCCATTTACTTCCTATCAGTCTTCAGAGCTCTCAGCAAGGTGTATCACAAAATTGAGCAGCTTCAAAAAAAATTCTCTGGTCAGGGACTAAGGATAAGAAAAGGATCCATTTAGTAGGTTGGAACAAGGTTTGCAAACCTAAAGCTGATGGGGGGTTAGGATTGAGGAGAGTTGCTCATCTCAATATAGCTCTGTTAGCCAAACAAGCATGGCGGTTATTGACTAAGGTCGATAATGAATGGACTGCCATAGTTAGGAGGAAATACCTCCAAGGTGTGAACTTCCTTCATGACAACTTAGCAAGCAGGGGGTCTGCTTTTTGGAAGGCAATCCTCATGAGCAAGGATCTTGTCAAGAAAGGTCTTAGATGGATTTTAGGAAATGGGTAAACAATAGACTTTTGGAAGGATCGGTGGGTGAGAGCTGAGGAGTTATCCCAGAATCCTCATTTGGCTAGGATTCAAGAGCATATGGAGCAACATATTGGGAAGAAGGTTGCAAATTATATGTGGCAGGATATAAATATCAACAGGTGGAAACACATCATAGTATAGGGTTTTTAAGCAGAGTCTAAAGAGCTTTATAACATTTTAACTCAGCAAATTATTCCCTCTAGAGAGGATGAAGATCACATTGTTTGGGCTGAGACTGAAAGTGGTGACTTCACAGTTAAGTCTGCCTATAATTTGCTTCTCGATGTGGAAGGTCAACAATTTCAACCGAGTTTGGTTTGGATCAAAGGCTTAATTCCTAAAATCTCCTTTTTTTCATGGTCGGTGATTCAAGGAAAAATCCTCACTATGGACAATATGTTATCCAAAGGTATGGTTATTGCTAACCGTTGCTACATGTGCAAGGCAGGATGGGAGACAACCCAACACTTATTTCTGGAGTGTCCGGTAGCGGAGTCCATCCTGGATGAACTTTTCCAAGCCTTTAGGATCTCATGGGTTAAGCTTGCTCTTATATCCAAAGTGTTCCATCAATGGCCTCAACCCTTTGTTAGCCTAAAACTTAAGTACCTATGGAAAATTTGTTGGCATCATTTTCTCTAGCAAATTTGGCTAGAAAGGAACCATAGAGCCTTTAAGGATACCATTCACAACCCAAAAACCATCCTCAACAAAATTATTGTCTTTGCAAAATAAAACCTTAGCACCTTAGTGGATGAGAACCACTCAATTCTTCCCCAAGAAAAATAATTAGCTCGGGCCTTAGGTATTGAGGACAAACCTTCCATTCCTTTGCCCAATCCCAAAAATGGGATTTCTTGGGAGCCACCCCCCCAGGGTTGGTTTAAACTAAATTTTGATGGTGCGACCAAGGAGAACCGGGAAGAGGCTGGAGCTGGAGGAATAATCAGGGATCATCAAGGAAATCTGGTCAAGGCCTTCGTTGAACCATTGGGAATCAAAACTAATAACGAAGCAGAAGCTAGAGCCCTTTGGAGAGGGTTGCAAGTAGCCCAAGCAACTCAAGGTAACTTGATGATTGAAGGTGATTCTATGAACATCATCAACCTGTTAACCAATGGCAAAAAACCTCCATGGAGAATCGAAGGAGTCATCCATGAAGTGAGGATCCTTTTTACGGCAAGACAGAACAGGAGGGCTCGTCACATGTACCATGAGACCAACAGGCCAGCTGACAAATTAGCCAACATAGGTGTTTATGTTGGTAGTTTGGTGACATGGACACAAGGTGTGCCACGTGAAGTGGAAAACATTATTAGTCATGAAAAGAAACCTACCCGTTAAGGAGAAATATGAATGGGTGTTCTTTCCCCATGGAGCTGGTAATAACTATGGGGTTTCCCTCTAAATCATACCAAATTAGAAATGAAGGTAACAGGGTGTAAGCCTTGGAAGATTCCGACAGAGAATAGGAAATGGGCAAGCAACAGGTTTCACAAGTGCAAAGTTCCAAACTTCAATTCCTATCAATGTAAGTAATGTTTACATTTATGTTTAGGTATGGGTGTGCTTTGTTAGTAAGGTGTTGTAGGGGATTCAACACAATTTATGGTAAGAAAGTTTCAAGGATGACTAGGATCTACAATCTTAGCAGAAGGTTGGATATTGTAATAGGTTTTGGGTTAACCTGCAAAACCCGGTAATTAATGAATACTTTTATTTACCAAAAAAAAAAAATACTCACACGGATGATGTGTATTAAATGCTACTTTTGTAAAGGCAGACATGCCTATAAATATGTTTTTGATTAATGTAAATGACAATTTTCATTCGTGCTAATTCCTTGTGTTGATTTTAGAGTGTTTCCCACATCACTTGTAGTGCTCTTAGTCCCAATTTGGAGTAGCCCCTAAGGTCATGGCAAGAAGGAGAAGCTAATCTGAGCTCTTTGAAATAGTTTTAACCAAAATTATAATTAAGATAGGAGTTTATGCTCTTTGGATTACACTAAGAAATTTGTGGTCCAAGAAGATGTTAGAGTTAGTTTTATTAGGATCTTGGGGCTAGCCAAAAGTGATAGACTAATTATTATAACTTTGGACTTGTCTTTTTAATAAGTTTTTTACCTTTAAAAAAAATATTTCTTGGAGTATCCATGGAACTTACATATTAAACCTCTACTTTAAAGAACCATTATATCATGCTTAATCATCTCATCCTTAATAATTACTTTTGATGCAAAATTTATTCCCTAGATCAAACTTGCCATATATTTGTTCTTTCTCTTATTTCCAACTTAGGCATTCATACTTCCATGTTGGGCATCCTAACTTCTCATTAGGGCTTTTAAATGTGACTTTCCTTCCATGCTACCTAATAAGACTCACTCGTGGCTCGCACTTGCTCCCGTCTCAGTTTTTTTATCTTTTAATATTTTATATTTATAAATATTAACTAATATTTTAAAATTAAATTATGATATTTAATATAGTAACACTATTACACTTATGCATATTCCAATCAACCACACTACAATAACAATTTGATGTTATAGAACTTGTGTGTATTTCAACTAACCATATAATTATATTAAATATAATAATAGTTTAATGTTTATGCATCTCTCACCCATCAAGATTTAAACATTGCAAGTCTACATCTTTAACTACTTGTAATATAATAACACTTTCATGCTTATTCTTGTATTGTTTATCAAGAGTTTAATGTTAACGTCTACCTTACAAGTCTACCTTTTAAACCACTTGAACTCATACCATTTGATACAAAATCGTCTACTTGCATAAAATCGTCTACCTTTTAAACCATTTGAACTCATACCATTTGATACAAAATTTGAACCTTGACCTTCATCTTCTAGGGCCACATTTTTAACCATTTAAGCTTATACTGTTTGATATAAATATTAATAAGTATTATTAACTTAATTACATTTGATTAATAATGGGATAAACTTACATATTTTAATTGGTTATATGAAATAGAAATGACGCCACCAATATTGCAGTATGATACAAATATCCATGTAATGTTAGTGGTATTATAACAACTTAATAATCGTATTCGCATATATATATATGGTTGAGTATTTTCATCCTAGCCATGACCCTTCATAAGGCCAAGAGCTAAGCTTATCAATAAGGGATTAACACATAGTTTGAACTTTGAACCTCCTGAAAAAGAGCCAAAGCCAGAGTCATTGTTCAAATCATATATTTACTTTTTAATTTGGTTAGTGTGAGAAACCCCTATGACTGATGCTCAGGGCTAAGCATCCTCATCCCACCATGACCTCTCATTAGGAAAAGAGTTGAGCTTATCAATAAGTAATTAAACACACAACCACACGCGGTAGAAAAAAATATTATTATTTTTGGATTTGGTTAGTGTGAGAAACCCTCACTACCACTCTCTTGACATACCCATCCCTGTTATAGAACTTGTGTGTATTTCAACTAACCATATAATTATATTAAATATAATAATAGTTCAATGTTTATGCATCTCTCACCCATCAAGATTTAAACATTGCAAGTCTACATCTTTAACTACTTGTAATATAATAACACTTTCATGCTTATTCTTGTATTGTTTATCAAGAGTTTAATGTTAACGTCTACCTTACAAGTCTACCTTTTAAACCACTTGAACTCATACCATTTGATACAACATCGTCTACTTGCATAAAATCGTCTACCTTTTAAACCATTTGAACTCATACCATTTGTTACAAAAGTTGAACCTTAACCTTCATCTTCTAGGGCCACATTTTTAACCTTTTAATCGTATACTATTTGATATAAATATTAATAAGTATTTTTTTTTTGATAAGTAGCTATTGTATTTACAGGGGGTTTTAACTAGGATCCCAAAACCTGATTACATAAGAGTTGAAAATAATATGTCGAGAATAAGCCATTACAACAAAATTCTGGGCCCAAGGCACCAATACCCTGAAAATGAAAAACAAACAGAAATCCCGCCCAGCGAGAACAGGTAAATTTGAACAATCCCACCTAGCGAAAAACCACCAATTTCGAAGGAAGGTAATTTTGAAGATCCCGCCCAGTGGGGAGTAGCTGAAAACCGCCATCGTGTAAATCCCGCCCAGTAGGAAGTAGCAAAAAACCATTATAATATAAATCCTGCCTAGCGGGAAGTAGTCAAAAAACCACCAAAGAGTGAATCCCGCCCAACGGGAAGCAGCTGAAATCCATCCCAGTGTAGATCCCGCCCAACGAGAAGCAACAAAAACCTCTACCAAGTGAATCCCGCCTCCCGAGAAAACCAACAAGAAATGAGAAAAACTCGCCCAACGGGAAACCCAACGGTTTTGGAGAATCTCACCCCGCAGGAAACCATCCTACCCAAAAAAAAGGGGAATCCTGCCCAGTAGGAAGCAGCTGAAAACCAGCAAAGAGGAGATCTCGCCCATCGAGAAGTAGCCAAAAAGCACCACCAAGAGAATCCCGCCCCTAGGACAACCAGCAAGAAAAGACAACAGGTTAAGGGACTAGGGATACAGGGACTGGGGATCCTAGGCGGGAAGAGGTAACATCCACAAATATGGGATCCTTGGGAGCCTAGCCTAGGGGATCCAGGGTCTGCATGCATAGATCAAATCCCCCCATGATTTGAAAAATGTAGTAGAACCCAGAGAACCCCAACAGCAGGGGCCAAGAATCCCATCCTTGCACAGGAGAAACTTCAAGGAACTGGGACTGAGGCTAGGAACAACCCAGGAAAAGAAAAAGCCCCCCCAAGGCAAAACAAATGCCCAGGGTTTCCACCAAGGAGCATAACCAGCACGAAGAAGCCTCCAAGCAGGAAATCGAAGAGGGCCCTCCCCATAAGGACGAGACCAACAACAACCACAGGATCCCAGAGAGGATTCACTAGCAAAAGGGGGAAAGAGGCCCCCCAGACCACCCCCAAAGTAGTAAGGACCTCAAAGGAAACCCTAGGAAGCCGTCAAAAACCCAACCAATCACCCCCACCACCCAAAGAACCGCAGGGAACCAGATCCATGCCAAAAACCTACAGAAAACCCTAGGGGGAAGCCTGAGGGAAAAAAAAGGGAAGGGATCCCGAAAACAACAAGGAACCCTGCGAAGCACCAGGCCAAAAACTCAAACAAGGGAACCCTGACCGACTGGGAGAGGTGCAGAAATAGGAGAAGGATCTCCCTCAAGGAGATCATCTGTAACAAACAATCTCGGGGAGGGATGACCTGGGATGAGCTAGGGGAGGGGGAGCAGGGAAGGGATCGGGACCGTCCCCTCTCTACTTTTTTCCCTCATTTTCAAATTACTTTTCTCCCATTCCTCTCAAATATTAATAAGTATTATTAACTTAATTACATTTGATTAATAATGGGATAAACTTACATATTTTAATTGGTTATATGAAATAGAAATGACACCACCAATATTGCAGTATGATACAAATATCCATGTAATGTTAGTGGTATTATAACAACTTAATAATCGTATTCGCATATATATATATAGGGCTGAGTATTTTCATCCTAGCCATGACC